>JAQFVV010006227.1:7761497-8389133 GCA_028023455.1 Epiperipatus broadwayi
GATTGATTTCGATTCAATGGTTTTATTGCTAAAATTAAAAAGGAAAACAACTTCATTTTCATTAAATGTCTAATGCTAAATTTTTTTATTATTATTTCAAAACACATACACACTTATATTTTCGCATTTATATTTTAAAATAGATTATTTAATGTTTATAAAATTGATTTAGAATAGTTTACTTTCACTATTTTGTTTATAAAATTGATTTAAAAATACTTTACTTTCACCGCCTGTTTTAATCAAAAAGCTTGCTAATTATATATTCCTGTTGCTTTTATTGTAATTATTTTTAAAGTTAATTCTAAAAAGCGGAGATTTAGTTTTGTATTTGTCATTTTTGTTTCAATTATCCCTGGTTGGAAGTCTTAAATTAGATTGAGTGGGAAATTAATATTTGCCCTGCCTGGAATATAGAATGGACACTAATGAAAGTTTTGCATGGGAAATGTAGCGAGGCAAGGATAGCCCGCCAATTTTTGGAGAGAGAAGAGATTCATTATTAGACACACACTTGGATTATTGACTGCTAAGAGTCAGATGGTTTTGAGTAGCTGTTCAGATGTTTAATTGCCTGCTAAAAACTTAAATAATTATTGACAAACTTCGTTGCTGTGCAAGATGTCAAAATCTACCGCTATGGGTTTTGCCATCATTAGAATGTCTTGCTAATTTAAACAAAGGATGGACCCACGCCTACCAGCTCTCCTTCAGTCATGCCATGAGCCTCTAAAATAAACACTGCCTCTACCTTGCCACTGTCAAAGGACCTGAAAGATGAACTATTGTCAAAAGTGCGCACTTGTCACTAAATCACTAGAACTCTGCCTTACCGTAAGCTAAACTTTTTCCTATTCTAGCCAGGGTAAATAAATTGCATTTAATTAAATCTCCACTCAATCTAATGATAACTATGTTTTAAAATGGTATTAATTGTTTTTTTAATTATTTATTATCTGTATGTATTTTTTTTTTTTTTTTAGTATTTAAAGTGTGTCTTGGAATCTTAGTTTTAAGATTCCAAGTTTGTTTGCAATTTTCGTTTATCAGAGGGTGCATTAGGAGATGGTATTTTATATGTTTAATATATACCTGATTATTTCATTAACTATTACAAAATGCATTGGCAGTTTTCATAGTCTTTATTTATTCACCTACCCTTAGTTGTAAAATAAGGAATCTTTAAGTATGTTTCGTTTGCGCTTTTTGTGCAAACAACAAAATCTTTTTGCTGGCTATTTGTTAAGTTATTTCTTCGGGTTGTCTGAAAATAGTCTATTTCTTTCTGGATTACATAAGATTGTAATCAAATATCTGTTGCTGTCTTGTAGGTGAGATCAACTACATTTACTTTGAATGTAGTATTATGTGCAGCAGTCCTGCGGCGTTTTAATGACAGTAATTAGAATATTACTGCTCGGACATCCGTGCTGGTTACATCGATTTCCAGTGGGACAGTAACTGTTTTATTATCCCTGATTCAGGAAGCTAGGGTTGTTGTTTGTTTTTGTAATTTTGCAACTGGCCAGCAAGAAGATATTATCCTAACCATTTCTTATATTTTAAGTGAGAGAATTTTATTGCCAACATGTTTAATGCCTTCATGTTTGTTGTACTCTCGTGCACTCTCTGGTAAATATACGTATGTTAACATAAGTCACTTTTATATTCGTGGCTAGATGTCTTTACTATATTGTCTAACTTATAAAATTAATAAATTGTTTAAATTTATTTGGCTGACGTTTGTCTTTGTGCTTTGATTTCTCAACTGTCTAAATAATATTTAAGATATCTTGTTCCTCCCTGAGTGTAGTTCGGTGCCTTTTGATTCGCATATCCTGTCCACCCTAAAATAAATGTCTAGTGATGTGATGTGATGTGATGTATTATGGCTTCTCCTTAAACGAAGTCAAGAATATCTCAGCAATTATGCCCAGATAAACCTGTTAGCCACTTTCTTTTACATTCCCCAATCTAAATTTACCCATAATGTGCTCTATCCCATTTCCACAACATAATTTTTGTCAACTCTATAATCTTTATATCTAAATCCCCCTTATCTTTTCCCAAACCCAGCATAAAAACCAATAATTCACTTTCTGTATAATCACTCTTTTCGTATTTATTTTTCCACAACTTCATTATATGTACCCTTTCTGTTTTCAAACATTTACATTCAATTAACAAATGCCTAATATTTTCAATTCCTTCCTTACATAATTTACAAAATAAATCACCCATATTTTTCCATTTACATGTATATTCTTTTGTAGCTAACGATCCTTAAACAATAAACTACTTTCCTTACTATTATCATATATTAACTCACACCTAATATTCTGTTTATTTCTATATATATTTAAACTCTTTTTACTCTCCATACTATTTCTCCATCTCTTTAACTCCCTAGTCTTTATTAATAAATTTATTCTTTTATCCCATTCCTTACTACTATAACACTCAATAATCCTCTTAACACAATCATCCCTTATTTTGTACAAATATACTGATATAAATTCTTTATCCAAATCTTTTGCATACCTCATTACCTTTCTCACCCATCTTGTTACCTGCCCTTTACTCATAACCCAATTAAATACTATTTTAGCTATTCTTTTATTATCCATAAACTGCAATCTACCAAACATTTTCATTTTACTTTTTGCATCTCTCATATGAAAACTTGACCATCCCATTTCTCCTTAAATTGCATCCCTTGCTGTCCATACTTCTGCATCCAATGCATGTCTTCCTACTTCCCTTTGAGCTTTTTCTAAATAATCTAATATCTTTTTACTAACATATAATGCATCATTACCATATGTTAACCCTGGTACTGCAACTCCTTTCTATATAATTCTAGCTACATCATATTTATTATATGAAAATACTGTTAATTTCTTTATCAATCCCTTTCTTTTCTTTGCTTCATTTATCAATTTTTTCTCCCATTCATCCAAATAATTTTTCTGATTACTTAAAATAATTCCTAAATAACTATATCTATTCACCACACTTAACTTAATATCTCCCAATAAAAATTCTACATCTTCTCTTTCTTCAGTATTAACCATCATTATATTTGATTTTTCTTCACTAAATTTTATCCCCATCTCTTTACTCACCCTTGCACATGTCCTCAACGTAACTTCCATATCTTCTCTTTTTTCTGCACACAAAAATATATCATCCGCAAAAAAAAGACCTGACAAAATATATACTCCCTTACTACCTATTAACGGTATCTCTATCCCTCTTCCTAATCTTTCTATTGCTCTTTCCATTTCACTCAAATACAACACAAACAAAATAGGTGACATAGGGCATCCTTGCCTTAGTCCCACACCATTTTTAACTTTAATTGATTCTGTATTTTCTAATTGATATATATAATAATTATTTTCATATAATTTCTTAATAATATCTATTAAAGCTTCATCCATTCCCAAATTTGCTAAACTTATCCATAATCTATTCCTATTTACTCTATCATATGCCTTCTCTATATCTATAAAACTCATATATAACTGTTTATCTGCATTCCTACTCATATCCATAAGTTGTGTAACTACAAATAAATTATCTCCTATATGCCTATCTAATCTAAAACCTCCTTGCTTTTCACCCACTACATTATTCCCTTCCATCCATTTTACAACTTTACTAGCCACCATGTATGAGAAAACTTTATATAAAACTGATGTTACCACTATCGGTCTATAATTATTCAACTTTCTATGATCCTTACCCTTTCCTTTAAATAATAACTTTACTCTTGTATTACTCCAACTACTTGGGAAAACTCTATTCTGTGCCATTTTATTAAAACAGGATAATAACTTTACTTTTGCCCTATATCCTAAATTCATTACCATCTCTGCTGCCCATCCATCTAAACCTCTTGCCTTCTCACTTTTCAATTTCTTCTCTACCTCATTTAGTTCATTGTCTGAAAAGCTAATATTCCCATTACTATATTCTTTCATATTTTCTAACATTCTATCATTCACATCTAACATCTTTTCTATATTCATTACATAACTATTTAAGATTCTTTCTAAATCTTCTCTAGAACTACACTCAGTTCCCTCATCATCTAGTAATACTAACTCTCTCTTCCCTACATTTCTCCTTTTAATATAATTCCAAAATTTTTTACTTCCATCTCTTCCACTTTTATTAATATCCTCCAACAATTTACTATTCAATTTCATTCTCTCTCTATAAATATCTATTTTAGCCAACTTCTTCTTTTCTAAGTACTTTTCCCATTTAGCATTAATATCTTTTTCACTTTCCTTATTCTTAATAGCACACTTATATTCTCTACATGCTTCTTTCCTTTCTTTTACACTTTTACTAATTTTAATTTTTTTATTACTTTTATTCTTTTCAATATTCTCACCTAAAACCCTATTTGCAACTTTTTTTACTTCCTTACACCAATCCTTATACTCATCCCCAACCCACTCTTCCATTATTTCTTCAACTTGTATTTTATACTCTTCCAACTTATTCTTATCATTCACTCTCCATCCACATCTTTCACTATTATTTCTACTTTTATTTCTATTCCCCATCACATTACTAACCATTTCAATTACAATGAAATTATGATCACTAGTGCATACTTTTTCTTCATTATCAAATACCTTAATTTTCTGTATTTTATTTATTCCCCCTTTCTCTACCATTACATAATCTATTGTGTGAAATATATTATTTCTGGACCATGTGTATTGTCCCTCATAAATATTTAATAAATTTCCAATACTCAAATTCACTTTCTGACAAAAATTCTTCAACAGTTGTCCATTTTTATTATCTACATCATCAATTTCTTCAATATGTCCATTCATATCCCCTATAACCATTATTCTCTTCCCCTTTTCTTTAAAACTTTGTATATCCTTAAGTAAACATTCGTATATGTTACTATTCCACTCCAATATAATTTTTTCGGACTAGTGGCGCCCCTGGGGTCAGTATATGCGAACCTCAAAGATCTTTCTCCCGTTACAATATATATATACAGTTTTTTTGGTGTGTTCATATATAATAATATATATTTTATTGTTTTTTGATATATTTTAATATATAATAATTATGTATGGTTTTAGTTTTTTAAAATAAGTTTTTTGTGAAATAATTTTTTTAGTATTTTTTATACATAGTTTTGTAAATATATGTATATTTTTTATACAAAGTTTTTAGAGATTTTTAGCCTATAGGAATTAGTTTTGTTATCTGATATGTATCTTTAATATTTTAGCGCTTAATTTCAGTAAATAGCCATTTTGCTTTCTGATGAAAACTAGTCTGCTGGTTGAAATATTAAAGCAGTTTTATAGAGAAGTAATTCTGTGTTTTTATTATGTTTTTATTTTCCTTTAGTTAGTTCATATTATATATATATATATAATATTTTTAAATATATATATATATATATATATATATAACTAAAGGGAATTTAAACCTAGACTTTCAAGCTCTCTTTAGTCATCCAATCTATCTTATACAACTGATACATACAACAACATACATGCAAAAACGATAAATGATCTCCAAAAAATATATATATATATATATATATTGTCCTAAACCAGCACTCATCAGTTGGTCCAGATCCATCCAGATCATCATCTCCCACATCCATATATAATTAGTGCTCAGTTTATGTTAAGATAGCAAATCTCCAAACTTCAATGGACAGGCTTCAATCTTTTCCACTCTTCAGTCATCCATATCAGTGAAAATCTAATGATGACATGCACAAAGCCCGTGTTTCCCAATGTTGTTGTCATATCCATGTTGATCACATGCCATTCTGATCCTACATATGCAAGAACGTAAGCCCATTTAAATACTCAGAAGAGGGATGGATGGGTAGAATACTGTCTGTATATATAATATTTAAATACAAGTATATTATATATATTTATAGTTAGATGTAATTAAAGGGGATTTGAACCCAAACTTTCAAACTCCCTTTATTTATTCACTCCATACAACCAACACACATAACCACATACATGCAAAAAAGATAAATGATCTCAAGTAGACATTAAGCTTAAAAGTATATAGAATATACTTGTATTTAAATACTACATATTTAGCTCTACCCATTCCTCTTCTATGTATTTAAATGAACTTAAGGTCCTGCATATGAGGGGTCAGAATGTCTTATGGTCAACATGGGTAGGGCAACATAATTGGCAGATGAGCTTTAAACATGCCATCATTAGATTTTCAATGATATACATAGCTGAAGAGTTGGAGAGTGGGGAAGATTGAAGTTTGTTCATTAAAGTTTGAAGATTTGCTATATTAATATAAACAGAGCACTGATTATATATATATATATATATTGTGCTGGATGGTTCTGCAGAATGAAGTATACTTACACATATATATGTTTTGCTGGTTTCATACTTCTTCATAATACATTTACAATCTTATAAATGTTACGTGAACGAACCGGCGCATTCGAGCAAAATTGGAGATATTATTGATAGCTTTAATTATCAACAATGGCCCACCTTGGCTGCTGGATTCAAACCCCTACTATCCAAACACTTTATTTGTTTTCGAGTAAACTCTGGGCACCAGATATCTATTCAGAAGAATAAACAACATATTTGGTCAGTAGGCTCATAATCCAGCGCTCGAAACATTTCCATAAACTAGCCCAGTCTAATTTTAATCAGTAATAAAATATAGAAAAAGAATTGATAAAAAGAGATTGAAAAAAAACAATTGACCGACAAATAAAGTTTTAGTTTAAAGACAATTTATTTTAACTTGCATTAACTAATTTTAAACATTTTTATAAATCTAAATAACACACACATTTTAAACATACTATAATATATTTTATGAGAAGGCATCAATAATCATTGTCATTTAAATTATCTAACATTCACAAACACGCACATCAATAGTTCATTTTATGCATGCTTATAAAGTTCAAATTACTTGTCTCTGTATGACTTATGAATTACAGTGGTGGCTACTACATATAAATGAGAATAATAAAATGTTTTACCTAGGATTTTTGGAATGTGGATATTGCTTGTTGTTAGCTGCTTCTGACGGAGTATATCTAATAAAGGATATCTAACCAGTTAGATTTGATGTTTCTTGAGGAGATTTGATGCTAATCCATTGGATTTATTCTTGGTGACAGTGGAATATTGATGGAGGATTTCTGAGCTGTTAAGTAGACATTATTTCATGGGCAGGTTTTGCTGATCTTGTTGGACTAAGGGCTGAAAGAAGAGCGTATATTTCCATAAGATGCTCAGCACTGCATTTCTGTTTCTGGATATTTAATTTAACCAAGACTGACCCTGAAATCTAGGCTGAAACTGCAAACTCAAAAACTGGACATCTGATAAAAATCTAGCTATTTATATATGTGAATTGTTTTCATTTTAATATCCTCCGGCAATAGGTGCAATAGGTGTTGTTGAAATTCCTTTAGTAATTAATCCTATGACAATGTGTTTTTGATTGATTGTTTAATTAGTAGTAGCTATTTCAAAATGTGTTGTTTTCATATCTTTAATTAGTAGCCCACTGCTGTGTTTTTAAATACATTTCATTTCAATATTTATTTTCATGTGTTTTTCAATATGATTTTAACATGCATTTATTATATTTCTTATTAACAAGCTTACATTTATTTACATTCACATGCACATATATATTTTACTATTCTAAAATCAAAAATAGTTTTAAGATTATTTTTCTTCTCTAATTTAAATAAAGAGATTTATATATTTTTTAAAACCTTTTAAATTGTATTTCGACTAATAATAATAAACTCTATACTCCCTTTTTATAAAACCTTTAGTTTAACTTTTCTAACCAAGACTCCCCTCCCCTCTTTTAATGAATCAATTTTAACTTTTATTTCAAAACTAATGATAGAACGCTATCTGACTCGTACTTTTTTTCGAAAACAATCGCATTTTGTTTTATAAAGAAACTTTAGATTTTTTTATAACTTATTTTTTTAGATAAATTATGTGCCAATTTTATTAATTATATATATATATATATATATATATATATATATATATATATATATATATATATATATATATATATATATATATATATATATATATATATGGGAGCTGATAAGCTGGATACACTGATGAGCACTGGTTCAGCATAAAATATATTGCATATCATTTATCTTTTGCACATACATGTGGTTCTATGTGTCAGTTACGTAAGAATGAGTGAATGATTAAAGGGAGCTTGAAAGTCTGGGTTCTAATCCCCTCTAATTATACCTAACTTAAAAGTATATATAATATACTTGTATTTAAATGCTATATATTATAATGGTATACATATATGTCATGACATCACTTTGAAATAAATGTGAAAAAAAATATAAAATCACCTTCAAGTAGAAATATATATTATAAAAGAGAATTTAATAATTTTATTTAAACTATTATATATAATTTCACAAATGGAAAACTTAAATAATTACTTAAAAGTAAATTAAGGTAAAAATATAAACATAAAGATTAGTATTTTTGTTTAAAAGTAATTTAAATGAAAATAAGAAAAATGTTAATTAGCTTCTATGTAAGAAAAAAGAAGTTTAAATCTTAGAATAGAAATGATTGTTCTATTAAAATATAATAAATGTAAAGCAAATGAGCCCTTGGGACACTTAAATGATGGAAAGTCAGATTAGAGATAAAAATTAAAGATTATGGTATTCCACTTTGGAGCAGACTGACTAATGCAATTTCCAACAAGCACATGATCCAGAAAGAAAAACAATCAAGGCTAATAAAATTGGAGAAACATCAGGAGCAATTGATCTGAAGAATTTGTGATAAGGGAAGTGATATACTATAAAAATGAAATAATTGAATTTAAGACTAGTGATTGACTATTGATTGAATGGTGATAACCAGTTAAAACCTCTTGCAGCTGTATTGCAAAATCTGTGATGTAGGAATCTCACAATAGATTTCATTTCCTTTATTTGTGCTGACAATGACAGCCTCCCAATGACAGTTCCTGAAAGAATGGCAAGCAGCAGTTTTGTCCCTAAGGAGAACAATATGCAAATGCTATAACTAGAATGGACTTCCATAAATTTTCTAGAATCATGAGGATTCATCAAGAATGACTGGGAAGTATAAACATTTATCAATATGAACTTTTAGATAGATCTCTTAAACAAATTTTTATTGCATCAGATAAACATAACCTATTAGTGAACTCTTACCTGACTATCAAAAGAACTTTAAATTAGTTATTAATATTTTTTATTATGTATAATGTTTGTCGCCAATCATTTTTATTTTCTATTTTTTTTTTTTTTTGTTTTTTAACTAAATTATTAGATTTAAGGTTGAGCGTAGATGGCTGCATAGATTCATTAAGTTTACTTTAGATTATATGGGGTTAATTTTTGGCTTTCTGTTCATAGTGTAATTGAAGCTGGTGGACAGATGTCTGGGTGTTTTATATTAATATAGTATGAAAAGGGACATTAGATTCTCATTCTCTTGTGCCACATTAACATACAGGGCATCGATCCCAAATGAATGCATGGCCCAAAGGAGCAACCATAATATTTCCAATAGATGTAGATGTATTTCCTACACCATTGATCTCCTTACACTCTATGGATAGGGACTGTATGTCAGTGAGGACTGCTTTTTCTCCATATGGAGCATCTTGTTTTCTCTATTCTTATATATGACTCCTTTGCAAGACAGATGCACATTCCTGTATTGGATGAAGATTACTCCTTTAAATAATATTATGCTACAGATGCACATTCCTATCACCATGGTTTTATGCTAACATCTTCTTATTGCATTGGTTATGTCTGTATAGTCTATCGATGCTTAACATTATAAAATATTAAATTGTATAAAAATTTCCATCTGTACAAATTACAAAAAATATCAGAATTTAAATCAAAAACAATGTTAATAATCATTTGCTCAAATTTGTTTTTATATATGTGCTTAATAAATGTTTGTGCTATTAGTACTGGCAGGATTTATTATTTTATCTTTATCAACAATATTTTGAAATATATAATTAAAATATGTTTAAAAATTTTTCTTATAAGACTCAGGTACTCCTTGAGCTAGTGACTGGGGCTATCAGTCGAATGAAAGTTGGATCTTTTCCCAAGATATATCTGTCTACTATATAAATTTTCTAGGTTCTAATTGCCTAGTGGCACCTTGGTATGGCAGATTTAGGTGTGGCAAATCTTTTATAAGATTCTAATATATATAATTTCAGAATTAAGTGTAGGTAAACTAAAACTTTTAAGAAAAAACACAACATCTGTAGTAAAAACTATTAATACTGATTTATTTCACAATAAACTTGCTCTGGAGCAATTAATAAAAGAATAAAATGGAATGAGTGCAAGTTAAATATATGTTAAATAAAAAATATAATCAGCATTTTATTTTTTTGTCTTTGGAAAAAAAGAATGAGGTTATCACTTATGGTGTGGGAGAAGAATCTCATAGTATTCATATAAATAATTATAATTAATTTAATATAAGTTTATTAAATAATCATTTATAAAATAGCATCATATGATAAATAAAAATTATATAGTTATATTAAAGTACATAACAATTCACATGTATAAAAAATGTGATAATTTATTTCTTTGTTATAATACTGGAAAAAATTAAAACATAAGGATGAGTACCAAACTAACACTATTAGTAGAATGTACCAATTGTTATTTTCAATGCTAAATTGTGCAAAAGGAAAGATATATTTATTTAGTATGTTTATTTATTGTGTCAAATGTTATATCACAATGATTACATTATATATTTTTTATTTGTGGAATTTTAAGCTATCCTAAAGCATAAATAACATTTTACTCTATATTTTATTAATTAATATGAAATGATCTCATAAAGAAAATAATACTTCTGCTGAGAGTTCATGCATTTTTTATTTTGAATAAATATATCAATATTACATATTTGATATTGCATAAATCATGTCCAATTATATTCAGTTTTTTTATTTTGTTCATATAAATGTTATTTCTGTATTAAATATAAACATAATAACTTTTTAATTTTGAACTACATAATATTATGAGAAATTTGTTTGCAAATGGTGCTGGTAAATTTTATGTGCTTTTAATCACAAACCTGCATAACTTTTAATGTTACTTTTCCAGTTTTCACACTCACTTCATGCTAGAAAATGAAACTAATATTAAACTGATGTATTAATTTAAAAAAAACCTGAAAAGGTCATTATTTTTTAATAGTTAATAATATAAAACTAATTTAGACCAGTTTCCACATGGATGACAGCTTAAATGTTTAGTTCCCTGGTTTTGAAATTATTTGCAAGATTGCTCCAAAAAGATTTTTGGAATAGCAAAAAAAATCATATTTTGTGTAGTTAATGAAATATTAATGATTATTTTTACACAATAATTATTTAAAAAGAAAATAATACATGTATGCACTTTGATTTTATTTGTATACATTTTATTTTTAAAAATTGAAGTTAACAAATTTTATCATAATGTTAACAAAGTTTTTACAATTGTTAATATTTAATATTGAAATACAAGTATAGTGTATATACTTATTTTATATATAATTAAAGAGAATTTAAACTCAGACTTTTAAACTCTCTACAGTCATAAGTTATATTGGATAGAGTGGATAATTGGATATTGAAAATCTGGGTTCAAATCCCCTTTAATTGTTAATATTGTAATTCATAAGTGAGCAAAGAAACTTATCTGCTAGGGTGTTTAATATTTGCATTAATCATGTACTCTCTCTGGAAAATATGTTATGAAACTAGGCCAAACTTTCTTATTGTGTTTGATAATCATTTACTTTAATATTTGGTTGAATTTAATAATTCTTAAAATTTCTTTAATTATATTAGCTGACATTTGTCTCTGTCTTCTTTCCCAATTGTCTGAACAATCTTAAAGATCTCTTTCTCTCCCTGGGTCTATATTGTACCAATCATCATCATCATTAACGTTTGATCATACTAATTTAAATTTTTCAGGTATGCAGTGACTGGTGATGCCCTCTGTGATCAAAAGAAGATAGAGTGATCATTACAATATATATATATATATATATATATATATATATATATATATATATATATATATTCACAAGTTTTATGGATAATGGAGTGGAATTATAATTTAAGAAAACTTTGTGTATTTAAATAATATTATTTTATAAAGTGCAGTCGATATTGAAATCAAACTGAGAGAGTGCAAATTTCTCAAGTGCTTATGACTACCAACAGCCAATCAAATCTTAAGCACTGGGACAGAGAATTTAACAAGAAAAGAGTGGTTCCAGTCTCTTCTTTACTTGTCCTCTATATTTCCAGCCAGTCCAAAGTACTTATATCTGAAAGTGTGAATCTTAAATATCATCACACTTAATTCACTGAGTTTAAATTATAAACATACAGCATGAAATCTTTCGATTTACTACGTAGCAGTTTTTCGATGTTATAACTTTGCACCAATATATGTAAATATTATTATTTTATAAAGCGCAGTTGATATTGAAATCAAACTGAGAGAGTGCAAATTTCTCAAGTGCTTATGACTACCAACAGCCAATCAAATCTTAAGCACTGGGACAGAGAATTTAACAAGAAAAGAGTGGTTCCAGTCTCTTCTTTACTTGTCCTCTATATTTCCAGCCAGTCCAAAGTACTTATATCTGAAAGTGTGAATCTTAAATATCATCACACTTAATTCACTGAGTTTAAATTATAAACATACAGCATGAAATCTTTCGATTTACTATGTAGCAGTTTTTCGATGTTATAACTTTGCACCAATATATGTAAATATTATTATTTTATAAAGCGCAGTTGATATTGAAATCAAACTGAGAGAGTGCAAATTTCTCAAGCGCTTATGACTACCAACAGCCAATCAAATCTTAAGCACTGGGACAGAGAATTTAACAAGAAAAGAGTGGTTCCACACTCTTCTTTACTTGTCTCTCTATATATCCAAGCCAGTCCAAAGTAAAAAAGTACTTTGGACTGGCTTGGATATATAGAGAGACAAGTAAAGAAAAGAGTGGAACCGCTCTTTTCTTGTTAAATTCTCTGTCCCAGTGCTTAAGATTTGATTGGCTGTTGGTAGTCATAAGCGCTTGAGAAATTTGCACTCTCTCAGTTTGATTTCAATATCGACTGCACTTTATAAAATAATATTTACATATATTGCTGCAAAGTTATAACATCGAAAAACTGCTGTGTAGTAAATCGAAAGATTTCATGCTGTATGTTTATAATTTGAACTCAGTGAATTAAGTGTGATGATATTTAAGATCTACACTTTCAGATATAAGTACTTTGGACTGGCTTGGATATATAAAGAGACAAGTAAAGAAGAGAGTGGAACCACTCTTTTCTTGTTAAATTCTCTGTCCCAGTGCTTAAGATTTGATTGGCTGTTGGTAGTCATAAGCGCTTGAGAAATTTGCACTCTCTCAGTTTGATTTGTGTATTTATATAATTTTAAATAATTTTGATTAATAAGTTAAAAGTGAATTAATTTTTAACTCAAGTATTTAAGATAAAATACATTTATTAGATACTTTATCACATTATAACTGGATAATTATTTCAATTATGCAGGCAATTTTTATTCAATATATATATATATATTGTAACGATCTGGAGAAAGCAACTTAACGTAATCTGCATTACGGGGCGCCATCTAGGCATTTGAACCTAGAAAAATTTATAAAGTAGGCAGATACGTCAGTCAAAAAAAAAATTTTTTTTCTTTTTTTTAAATTTTGATTCCGGTCGTTAGCCCATGTCACTAGCTCAGGGAGTAGCAGAGATTTAATAATATCATATCTTATCTAATTAGATTTCAACATTAAAAAATAAATAAAATAAGCCACTGCCAGTAATTAACATACAAAAATTTATTTACACACATATATATAAGATTTAAAATTATTTTAGTATTAGTTTTACATTTTAACATTTAACATTATTTTTAACTTTGATTTTTGACTTTAATTTACATTTAATTACTATTATATTCTAATTTTACATTTTAATTAAGTTCGCACAGATAAATTTATGAAAGCTTGTTTATAATGTTGAATATAGATCGGTTACATAGATTTCACGGTCAAAAACATTTCAAAGTAAACATAAACGATCAAAATACAAAATTATTGATTACTGACAATTGTGGAGGGAACTTTATACGTAACCCAATAGTATTCACCATAAGATACTTGCATTGTCACCAATAACTTAAAAGACATCCGATGAAATACATTTTAGATACTCACCGTAAGGTATCATTATTTATTGAATGTCTATATATTTTGATCAAATATGAAAACCCAAAACATACTTAACCGATAACCAATCCATGCAAGCGTCTATAAACAACTTAAATTTAATGCATTTTTATTTAGGGTCAAGTATGAATAGACCACATAGATTTGCATTTGAAAATAAAATATTCTGTCCCTATTTAATCTTAGGCTAAAATTCGCAGTTAAACTGGCATCAATCCATCTGATACATCGATGTATTCAATGTAATACGGAATATGGCAGCACCAAAAAGGTTAAGAGAAGATATTGACTCTCATTAGACAGGAATATTACTTCTATCTAACGAGAAGAACAATAAAAAAAAACTCCATAGAAAGGAACTGTGCTCTGCATCTTATAATTCCTTCCATAGGCAAAACGGGAGAGTGCGGCGTATGAAGCGATTCTGCCAGTAGCGAATCTCCGACTACATCTACTAACTACATCAATATATCCAATCCATTGACCCAATCTAACAATGACACAAATAACCTAAGACTACCCTCCCCTAATATAACTTTACAAATCTATACAGCCATTCACGCCCGACTTAAGTTTAACATTTATATAATTAATTTAACGAAAAACAAAAAAAATCATGATAAAAACTTAAAGAATAAAAAATAAATAAATGGAAATGATTTTACATAAATAAGAAAATAAATACATCAAATAACACTATTACTAAAGAATTTAGTTTGGTCAGATAGGATTCTATTTGTAACAATTAAATACTAGGAAAGTTTAAAATTTAAAGTTTTTAGTGTTTTCAAATTAATATTGTTTGTTATATCTTAGAAAGTTCTTAAAGTTTTAGAAATGTTCATCTTTTACAGTTGTTTGCCATTTGAAATCCAGCGTTAAATTTCCCGATGATCCTGTGGTTCTCTGAATATAAGAAAAGTGATGTTTCATTTTTCCATTTTATAACAACTGAAGGGATTGAACGTGCGTCCTTCAATCTCTTCTCCCACACCTCCACACTAACATCTATCTGTCACATTGTAATAATCATAATAACTCACTAATTAATAATTTCCAAATTTTCCTTTTATACGTATTCGAAGGATTGACTTGGCATTATGTCATCGATGTGATGATCCTTTCGCTGAGGTCCGATTTCCCGATGGATTTCTTTCATTGGCTATTTGTTTCTATTGTTTTCCTATCTGACCGCTGTTTTTACATTTAAATGCCCAAGGCTGGTTTACATTTGATTAATTAAATTTATCATTTCCATTTCTGATTAATTAACCTGTTTTCCAAATCAAAGATATATTTAAAGATAAATTTAAAGATATAATTTTATCTCCAAATCTTTTTAAAATTTAGTTTTAAAATAATTTTTCTTTAATAAAGTTTTATTTTAATAATTTTTCTTTATCTGTGCGATTTAATATATACGAGTTTAAGATGATATTTAATTTCAATTTTTAATTCTTAAAGAAAATTTTTAAATGCGAACTTTTTAATTTACTTTCATGTTTAATAAATAATAAAAAAAACAATGTAACGAACGTCTGTGCTCATTACAATATATATATATAACTGAATATTTGTAAATACAGTAAATAAATAATTAAAATTTTTATCTACTTAGGAGCGCTTTCAATTATCTCAGTAATCTGTGTCAACTAAAGCTTTGAAATGCTAACTTTTCCACAATTCTGTGATCTTAATGTTTGCTGCTTGCCTGTTAATTAAGTCATGTTTATATATGTATATTAGCATAGCTTCTTTTATTTTTCTTTTATTGTTATTTTTTTACAATTTGCAATGTTTTTACACTGTTAAAATTGAAGCAAGAAAAACATAAATACATGATGCTGAAATATTATTATCCACTATGCAAATTTTGATTCGATTTCTGAACTCGTTTTAATAATAGCAAGTGTTCTTTAGTTCTTTTTTCCAACATAGATCTAGATTCACCTATATATCCACAGACATCGAATAATATATATATATATATATATCAAAATACAGTAAAATTTACATAAATTATATACTTTTTAGAAGTACTTTCGAGTATACATTTTGTAGTCTTTATCAACTATATAACATTGAATTATCAAAATGAGACACCCTTTAACAATACCCACAGTTCAATTCAGATTTTCCACAATTCTGTGATCTTAACATTTGATGATTGGCGATTCATTAACATTTGATGATTTTTTTGAAATCAACATAGCCTCTTTTATTTTACATTTACTATGTCAATATTCAATTTGAATAATTTTCATATTTTTATAATCAAATTTAAATCCATATTGACAAGATTTATTGTGATCAAATATAACAGATGATAAAGGTTTATTTACATTTATTCCAGATTGTTTCTCTTTTTGAATTTTATTATATAAAAGCATATGCTCTTTTATTCTCTTCTCAAATGTACACTTAGATTCACTGATGTATTATAAGCCACATCCACATATCAATGTATATATAGCAGAATTTTGATTAAACTTTGAATTTTATAGTTATTAAGTAATCTATTTATGTTATTTGCTGAGAAAAAATCATTATGACACAAACCATTATAAATTCTTCTAATAAACTTGACCTGCTCATCCAATATAAATGGCATTGAAATCCATTTCATTTTGATATTTTTAGTTTTAATTTTATTATGTTGTTGATTCCTTTTAAATTTTTTAATAATATTAGTAATAGCATTTTTATAATAACCAATTTTTAACAAGTCATTAACAAATAAATGTACATTTTTTATTTTATCACTAGAATATTTGCACAATTTTTTATTTCAAAATAAGAATGATTTCAATCCAGACAACTTATGACATATAGTTCAATGCCATTTATATCAGATGAGCAGATCAAGTTTATTAGGAGAATTTATAATGGTTTGTGTCATATTGCTTTTTTCTCAACAATAATATAAATAGATTACTTAATAACTCTAAAATTCAAAATTCAAAGTTTAATCAAAATTATATTATATATAGATTGATATGTGGATATGGTTTACAATACATCAGTGAATCTAAGTGTACATTTGAGAAGAGAAAAAAAGAGCATATGCTTTTATATAATAGAATTCAAAAAGAGAAACAATCTGGAATAGATGTAAATAAACCTTCATCATCTGTTATATTTGATCATAATAAATCTTGTCAATATGGATTTAAATTTGATTATAAAAATATGAAAATTATTTAAATTGAATGTTGTCATAATAAACATAAAATAAAAGAGGCTATGTTGATTTCAAGAAATCATCAAATGTTAATGAATCACCAATCATCAAATGTTAAGATAACAGAATTGTGGGAAATCTGAATTGAACTATGGGTATTGTTAAAGGGTGTCTCATTTTGATTATTCAATGTTATATAGTTGATAAAGACTACAAAATGTATAGTCGAAAGTACTTCTAAAAGTGTATAATTTATGTAAATTTTACTGTATTTTGATATATATATATATTGATTTGTATATTACATATATTGTGGAACAAATACAGATATCAAACTTAATATATATATATATATAATTATTCAAAACAATACAATAATTAATACAGTAACAATATTTTAAACAAATATATACCAATTCAATAGAAGTACTTTCAACTATCTATGTAGTCGTTGTCAACTAGACTCAAATTGTATTAGAAAAAACCGTTACAAATGTAAACAAAAGCAATACGTCATACATCAATTTTCCCACAATTCATTAATTTTTATATTGGCTGTCTGTCTATTTATCAACTGTTGCTTTTCACTTTTTATTAACATAGCTTCTTTAATTTTGCGTTTATTATTATTTCTTTCAATACACAGAATTTTAACTTTATTAAAATCAAAATCAAAACCATAATTACATGTTACATTATGATCAAAAAATACTGATGGTGATACATCATCATTTCTAACATTCTCTTGTCTTGATTTTTGCACTCGTTTATATAATAACAAATGCTCCCTTGATCTTTTTGTTTTCGTTTGTGGAAGTTTAGATATTATAAATGTATTATTCAATGAATTAAATAGTTTAGAAGGTTTAAAATGGAGTAAATCTTTTGAAGAAAAAAAGTCGATTCAGTATTTAGATATTAAAGTTACACGTAATAAAAATAAATTAGATTATTGTATGGTAATAAAAGATATTGAAAAAAGAGAATATATTCCTTGGTATTCAAATGTGCCAATTGCACATAAATTATCCAATTTAAAATCATTTTTATTTAGGAATAATAAATTATGTAAATATAGTTCTGATAAAATAAGTAACATAAATGTATTTATTATGGATTTGTTAAATGTTGGATATGATCATAAATTAATTTATAATATTGTTATTAAGTTTAATAATAATAGAAATATTTCAGATGCTATAGATATTGATAAAATAAAATATACTTGGATATCAATACCATTTATTTGTAATGAACAGGTTAAATTTATAAAACAGATATATAAAAATATATGTCGAGTTGCATTTTATACTACTCCTAATTTAAATAGATTAATAAATAATTCAAAAAATAGGTGTGGTATTTTAAATCAAAGTTGTGCAATATATAAATGGCTATGTTTTTGTGGAAAGGCATATATTGGGGAATCTCGATGTACATTGGAGAAAAGATCAAGGGAGCATTTGTTATTATATAAACGAGTGCAAAAATCAAGACAAGAGAATGTTAGAAATGATGATGTATCACTATCAGTATTTTTTGATCATAATGTAACATGTAATTATGGTTTTGATTTTGATTTTAATAAAGTTAAAATTCTGTGTATTGAAAGAAATAATAATAAACGCAAAATTAAAGAAGCTATGTTAATAAAAAGTGAAAAGCAACAGTTGATAAATAGACAGACAGCCAATATAAAAATTAATGAATTGTGGGAAAATTGATGTATGACGTATTGCTTTTGTTTACATTTGTAACGGTTTTTTCTAATACAATTTGAGTCTAGTTGACAACGACTACATAGATAGTTGAAAGTACTTCTATTAAATTGGTATATATTTGTTTAAAATATTGTTACTGTATTAATTATTGTATTGTTTTGAATAATTATATATATTTTATTATAATTGGAATACAGACATTGATTAATAATTTATATATATATATATTGTGATGATCGCACATACTGCAGTCACACATGTATATGTAAAACATACAAAACTTAGAAATGTTCGGGTTGGAAATAAATAAATAAATAAAGAAAGAAAAACGAGCTTAAAAGTTAACAAAATCAAGAAATGTTGAAAATTAATAAAACAAAGGAAAAGAGAGGGAACTAGAGTTACCAAGATCGTTATCTTTTGCTATTCAAAGTCTGAATTTCGAGAAAAGTAAAATATTAAATTATAATATTAAAAGCATAAGCTAGAGAAAATTAAAGCAGAAAAGAAACATAAAGAAAACATGTAGTAAATATGATTTTGGGGAAAATAAAGTTTAAAGGAAAAACTTCGGTAGCGTGGAAAGAAAAAAAACCTAGAAATTTAATATGTTCAAAAAGATAAGAATCTATGTTTCAAAGTACACCTTTGATGATAAACGAAATGCGGGTTTTATGGAGTATAGTTAAAGCATGAGTTTAAATAAAAATAAATGATCGTCGAAATTTAAATTTAAATGAGAAAAAAAAACATATACTAAAATTTGTGTAATTAATTAAAGAAAATAAAGAAATAAGTAAAATGTAAATAGTGCTATAAAATCATATAAAATAAGTTTAAATATGGCCGAAGGCATAGCATGGAAGGTGTCAACAACAAGTGGAAACAAAGAATCCGAAGGACAAAGGACCATTGGAATGTTTTAATTAAAAAGGAAGTTAAGTGGAAAGCTAGAGAGATTATAGGAGAGATTAGAGCTTGAGACTTCGAGTCGAGAAGGTGAAATTTTGCGGCTCCAAGAATCAATCGATATAGCTAGCCAATATGACATCTACTATCGGTGCCTCACATACTATGGCTGGCTAAGGCCTTCATGATCGCTGGTCGATCCGGACCGTCTGTACCAATGGTTCTGCTATAATGTAACAACTGCTGTAGTAACGCCTGCCTGTGGATTCCTGTAGTTGCCCTGCTTGTGATGCCTCGTCCTCCGTGCCTGAATAACCAAGAAGCTACACACCGCCAAATATGATAGGCGACCGTCCCTCCTAAAGAAGTGGAGAAAATCCACGTGACGGTCGACCACATCGGAAGGAACTCAAAGACTAAACCCTAGGTAACTTGAATATTATTTTATAAATCGTCATAAGTGCACTTAAATTCAATAGACAATGGCCAAATGCCTTTCCTGAATGATAATGACATTCTCTTATGATAGACAGTGAGTCTAACGATTATAAATGTGAAAGCATTTATAAGAATTTCAATTAGTTATTTTAAGTATTCATTTATTATTAGAATTTCAAATATTTATTTCCTTATAGCACTATCAAAATATAATATGTTTAATTTTATGTTAATATTTCTTATGTTTTTTTTTTTATCAAACCTAATTATTTTTATTATTAAAAAATGTATTAATTTATCTAAATCTGTCTCGCCTCGTTCTTCGCCACTCCAAAAAATAGTTTAACATTAGAGAGGGGAGGGGTAAACTATTATTCATGTTGATATTCTTTTTTAGTTATTAAATTAGCACGTGAAACGTTGATGGTGCAGTGTTTTAGCCCGTAAAATTTATAAATTAGCCAAGCGCTGTAACAGTAATATCTTACAGCAGTCGGGAGAAAGCTGATCGGGAAAAATAGTCTGGAAGCTATATCCGTATAGCTGACAGATTCGGTCAGGTACGGAAATCGATTCGTTTATTTCCGTATTTCTCTCTGCTTGAGGTAGCGGAAAGTGGACGATTTTTGAATTAGAAGAATTCCCCATTACATGTTATAAGTGAAAGGGAAGTTGGAGCTTTCGATCGTCCCGTGCCCGTTACATATTTTGGGGGCCTAGTCCGGGATTTGAAACTTCTGCACATTTAATAATCACGTGTTAAATAAGTTATAATGTAATAAAAATTTTCTAAAATAAAATTCGTTTAATATATGTGGATTTAAACATATAAATTTAGTGTTGCAAGTTAAAGTGGCGAAAAGCGAAGACGAAGGGGATAAGTTTTTTTTTTGATGATACTCCATACGAGCATTTCACGTCAAATGTGTACAAAGAGTAGCGAGGGGGAAAATTTTTTTTTAGTAGTATGAAAGTTATTGAAATGAATAGTGAAAGATAATCTCAAGCAATAATTAAACAAGTATAACGAACAAAGAAATTATAATGTCAAATGATTACCGCCATATAATATGAATCGTTTTGAAGAAAAAGAAGAATAACACAAAGTTGTATAAAATTTTAATGCTAAGTAATAAAAGAAATAATAGTCGCGCAACTAATTGATGGTGAAGAAATATAAATGTTATTAAATAGTCGTATATTCCAGTAAGTTAAAGTTAGAAAAATAAATGTGTATAGTCTCATAGGAAAATAATGAAGCGTATTTAGCTATAATTATAGCGATCAAAAATATAGATTATCGTGATGTTTGTGTACCGAAAAAAAAAATATAAAGTAGTTAAATTAAAAGAAATAAAACAGTTCAGTAAGGGTTAAATCATAAATGAGAGATTCTAAAATAGCCACGTATCACCGGTGAATTGAAAAAAAATATATATGTATGATTCTAAATATTGTGTCTCAGTCAAGCCGAAATAAAATATTTATAATGGTTAATGAAAATATTCGAATGTATTTGTTAAGTTGAAGAAAATATGTACGTACGATTTCAAGGTAGTGAAAGGAATATAATTTACAAAAACGTTTTATATGTAACGAAAGAGATTATCCCAGTGAAGAAAATGTATGTGTGACTTTGTTTTAAAATGACCGTAAAATAATTGAAGTTTATAATGAAATATTAAAAATATATGTCATAGGTGCATGTGTCTGGAAACACAGTTAAATGAATTTTATTTAGATATATCGTCAACAAATAGAAATAAGTATAAGTAATGAATTAAAGTTGAAAGAATGTAAACAGGCATCATTGAATTAATTATAGTGAATCAGAGGTATATGAGCAGGGAAAATCGAGGACAAAGGTGGACAGACAGTTGGGCAAGTCTAGGGCAGGCAGACAAGAATAGGAACCGGAGTACAGATGTTTGGGTTGGCTAGTGATCTAACTGCTAACTGAATAAATCACAAATATTAAATCGTTGATCAAAGTAAAAAGGAAAACAGAGAGTCAATAGAAAAAATTTCTTTATATAAATATAGCCATAAGAGTTAGTAAACCGTATTAGAAACATAGATTAAGGGTTAAATAAAATTATTATTCATGAATACGAGATCCCAAGCTAAAATGGATTTTCAAGAAAAGGAAGTGAGAGAAGGGAGTGAAGATAAAGAGATGAAAGTACCTGGTAAAATAAGCAATAGTGATATCATGGATATGCTGAGGCAGATGAGGGTCGATCAACAGCAATTCGTGGAAGAATACCTGAACCGACAGGAGAGAAGAATAGAAGAATGGATGATCAAGGTCGAAATCGATAGCCAGAAAAGAATGGCGGCATTCAAGGAAGAAGTAAAAAATGAGATCATCCAGCAATCAAAGCCTAATGATACATGGGCTGGATGTCACCCAGAGATGGAGATGGAGGAACAAAGGAGTATAGGGCCGTGTGGATATGCGAAATCTGAAACAGTTGAGGATAAAGTTAGAGAATTAGCAGAATTGGATTGGGAAAGGGATATAGGACAGCCAGAAAGGGAGATAAAACCGGGAGATGAAGAGATGGAGGTAGTGAGAGATAATAGTCAAAAAGTGCTGATGAGCATGCAGGAGAGTTTAGGTCAAGTGGCAAAGGTAATAGCCAGTTTAAACACCAGAGTGGAAGAATGTGTAAAGAGTACAACCTACAGCAGCATTAATGCCAATATAGAGGGCCGAAAACTAAGAACTACTGGAGAAGACAGAATCAGAGAATCTGGAGGTTACATGGACTATCCTGTGGGCTTCCACCACTTCCTGAAGATACAAGTTTTCAATGGTGACCCGGGAGAAAGCCCGATGGAACACTTGAGCAGCCTGGAACGATACTTCCAATTCAGCAGAGTAAGTGAAGAAGCCAAGATAGCAGTCGCTTGTAGCCATCTGCAGGGCGAGTCTCAAGTTTGGTGGAATTCGCTATTCCAGAAGCCCATTACATTTGCAGCATACCAGAGAATGTTGAAGAGCAGTTATTGGAGTGAGGAGCTCCAGGAGCATATGTTGCATCAAATAAAACAGCACAAATGGAGACCGGAGGAGTCGTTCGTGACATTCTTCCGACGACAGGTGGCTAGATTACGACTAATAACGGCAAACCCGTTATCGGAGATGCAAATACTCCGTATAATTAGGTCCGGGTTTCCGAGGGACATTGAACGTACTCTCATCGGTACAGAGAGGAAAACGGTGGACCAGGTGGCGGAGATGCTGAGTGCGCTGGACACCACTAGGGACAACCAACAGATGGAGGAATCACCGTCGGAACCGCGTGTAAGAGAAGCACCTAGCATAAGAAAGGACTGGGATCCGGGAGAAAGACGTTGGCAAGAAGAACAAAGATATTCTAGGGAATGGAACCCGAGGAGGCAAGGAAACGGACAACAGAGAGAGGAGACAGAATACAAGCGTCCATATGACATGACAGTGAGGCAGGGACCTCGAGAGCAACATCCGCATCCCAGAGGAGGCAGAGGTGATGTAAATCGAGGAAGACAACCGCCAGATAAAACGTAAGAGCGGTCCCAAATAAAGAAAGAATTAGATGATGACAAATTCGGAAATGGAAATGGACCTCGAATCATGGAGAACGGATAGGAATACGGAAGCTAATGACACAAAGAAATGACGAGCCAATAAATGGCTAGACAGTATGAGGGACTTTAGGAAAATGATAAAGGATAAATTAATTAGTAGGATGGGGTCGTAGATTGAGGTTGATGGAATGTAGGGTCAGATATTTGTAGCTTGATCCTGTTGCAGTATTTGGTTTTGCCTTCTTCATTGTCATGCGTGTGTGTTCTGCGGTGCACCAGATCTTATCACAGAGAACCCAGGGACAGAGATCCCATTCTCAATGACTCACTGGATTAATATTTCCAGTTAGGTATTAAGCACATATATCGTGAGTCAATGGTCCAGAGACCAATCTATGGGGAAAGAACCCTTTATATGAATATAGAGCTTTCAGAAATATACTGGGCTCATGGATGAGCTGGACGAAAAGATGCCAGCCTCCCAACCCACCTCGATAATAGTGGCCAGAGTTGGCACTTAGAGGTTCCTTATTGCATAAATGCGATGTATGAACAGGTTTAATCGGATCACAGAGATATCCTGTGGATTCGAACCTGTAGATACGAGTAGTGGCAGAAATGAAACGCATGCATGGCAATGTCAGGATTAAATTGGTTTGGCTATACTGCTTGGTTCAGCAAAGGAAGGGATAATTTACCTGGTCACCTCTCTATAGATTAACCTCATCTCTACATCATAGTAGCAATGAAAAAAAAAAGAAAGAGTTTGAACAATAGTTGGGAGCATATAGCTTTCGATGCATAAGGTTAAAATTTTTTTCTTGTCGGGAAAAAAAATTTTAAAGGGGGGAACGGTGTAATGTGATGATCGCACATACTGCGGTCACACATGTATATGTAAAACATACAAAACTTAGAAATGTTCGGGTTGGAAATAAATAAATAAATAAAGAAAGAAAAACGAGCTTAAAAGTTAACAAAATCAAGAAATGTTGAAAATTAATAAAACAAAGGAAAAGAGAGGGAACTAGAGTTACCAAGATCGTTATCTTTTGCTATTCAAAGTCTGAATTTCGAGAAAAGTAAAATATTAAATTATAATATTAAAAGCATAAGCTAGAGAAAATTAAAGCAGAAAAGAAACATAAAGAAAACATGTAGTAAATATGATTTTGGGGAAAATAAAGTTTAAAGGAAAAACTTCGGTAACGTGGAAAGAAAAAAAAACCTAGAAATTTAATATGTTCAAAAAGATAAGAATCTATGTTTCAAAGTACACCTTTGACGATAAACGAAATGCGGGTTTTATGGAGTATAGTTAAAGCATGAGTTTAAATAAAAATAAATGATCGTCGAAATTTAAATTTAAATGAGAAAAAAAAACATATACTAAAATTTGTGTAATTAATTAAAGAAAATAAAGAAATAAGTAAAATGTAAATAGTGCTATAAAATCATATAAAATAAGTTTAAATATGGCCGAAGGCATAGCATGGAAGGTGTCAACAACAAGTGGAAACAAAGAATCCGAAGGACAAAGGACCATTGGAATGTTTTAATTAAAAAGGAAGTTAAGTGGAAAGCTAGAGAGATTATAGGAGAGATTAGAGCTTGAGACTTCGAGTCGAGAAGGTGAAATTTTGCGGCTCCAAGAATCAATCGATATAGCTAGCCAATATGACATCTACTATCGGTGCCTCACATACTATGGCTGGCTAAGGCCTTCATGATCGCTGGTCGATCCGGACCGTCTGTACCAATGGTTCTGCTATAATGTAACAACTGCTGTAGTAATGCCTGCCTGTGGATTCCTGTAGTTGCCCTGCTTGTGATGCCTCGTCCTCCATGCCTGAATAACCAAGAAGCTACACACCGCCAAATATGATAGGCGACCGTCCCTCCTAAAGAAGTGGAGAAAATCCACGTGACGGTCGACCACCTCGGAAGGAACTCAAAGACTAAACCCTAGGTA
The DNA here is from genome assembly GCA_028023455.1 of Epiperipatus broadwayi. Lineage (NCBI taxonomy): Eukaryota > Metazoa > Onychophora > Udeonychophora > Euonychophora > Peripatidae > Epiperipatus > Epiperipatus broadwayi. Next base: position 7,787,664 of record JAQFVV010006227.1, read on the forward strand.
ACTTGAATATTATTTTATAAATCGTCATAAGTGCACTTAAATTCAATAGACAATGGCCAAATGCCTTTCCTGAATGATAATGACATTCTCTTATGATAGACAGTGAGTCTAACGATTATAAATGTGAAAGCATTTATAAGAATTTCAATTAGTAATTTTAAGTATTCATTTATTATTAGAATTTCAAATATTTATTTCCTTATAGCACTATCAAAAGATAATATGTTTAATTTTATGTTAATATTTCTTATGTTTTTTTTTTATCAAACTAATTATTTTTATTATTAAAAAATGCATTAATTTATCTAAATCTGTCTCGCCTCGTTCTTCGCCACTCCAAAAAATAGTTTAACATTAGAGAGGGGAGGGGTAAACTATTATTCATGTTGATATTCTTTTTTAGTTATTAAATTAGCACGTGAACGTTGATGGTGCAGTGTTTTAGCCCGTAAAATTTATAAATTAGCCAAGCGCTGTAACAGTAATATCTTACAGCAGTCGGGAGAAAGCTGATCGGGAAAAATAGTCTGGAAGCTATATCCGTATAGCTGACAGATTCGGTCAGGTACGGAAATCGATTAGTTTATTTCCGTATTTCTCTCTGCTTGAGGTAGCGGAAAGTGGACGATTTTTGAATTAGAAGAATTCCCCATTACATGTTTTAAGTGAAAGGGAAGTGGAGCTTTCGATCATCCCGTGCCCGTTACAATATATATATATATATATGTTTAGAATAAATTTAAAAGTAAAAAAAAACTCATTAAAATTACACAATATTAGCATTTCCATGTGAATTTCTAATTTTTCCATAATGCTTATGTTAGAACCATTATAATAGTAAGAAAATCAAGTCATACATTGCATGACATAATTTAATAAGCTTGTATTTGCAAATGTAAATATAATGAGTCTGCTAATAGTTATAAACAAACTTTTTCCCCAACAAATGCCACACACCAAAAAGCTTGTTTAGAGCTATTAGCAGGCTGATTATATTAACACAATTATATCATTTAGTTAATATATTGTCTATCATATTTATAAAATAAGCCACTTTGATTTTTATTTTCTTCAAATTGTTTTCCACAAGTAAAATAAAAACACTTTCATAGCAAAAACTTCCATTACAAAAATTTGAATGTTTTGCAAATATCCACAAAATATTACAATCAATTATACAAAAGTTTATGTTCATGAATTTACTTTTTTATGCACATTTCAATCCTCCAATATAATTACACTCACATTGGCACATTACTTTATATATAATATGAAATTTGTTGATTTGATCAAAAACATTTTTTAATAATAATTAATCTATCAGTGTTTGGTCCAACATTAAATGCAAGATAAAAGTAAAAAGAAACCAATGATGATTATTTTTATATGGTGAATGAAAGGGCTATATACTGATGAAGATCATCTAAACATGCAAGGCAGGTCAAATGCTAATTACATTAATAAATTAATATTCACAATTTGGTGCACTTTAATATTTTTTTCTACAACTATGTATAAATGTATAAAATTAACATAAAACATCTTTTTTGTTATATTCTATATTTATGATTAATTAGCATATCTTTCAAAATTGGATAATTAATCAATTTGATATTTACATATTATATTATTTCTAAAAAAACATGTTCTGAATCCAGATAATTAATGCATAAGAGGAATATTTGACTTGGGATGTTCAAACTCTTTAATTCACAAAGATTTTATGAATATTTTATAATTGATATATTTTTTCCATAAATTTGAATCAAAATATTTTATTTTATATAAATTATCCTCAGAAATACTTCCAAGTCAAATGTTCCCCTTATGCATAAATTAGCGGCATTTAAAACATTTATATTTAGAAATATTATGTTATGTAAATTTCAGAATAATAAATTATCCAATATTAAAATATATACTAATGCAAGAAAATAGTAGGGAAGATATTTTATTTACATTATATAAATTTACACAAAGAAGAAGAAAGAAAAAATATTGAAAACATAGATGTCATTACCGTATATAAATATCAGAGTGTGCAGTACGATTTATAGTTATTGTTTTTTATTTTAATAATGTAGTCAATGTTGGACCAAATAGTGAATGATCAATTATTAACAGAAAGGATGTTCTTGATAAAATCAACAAAGGTAATGCATATAAAATGGTGTGCCAATGTGAGTCCATTTACATTGATAAGTTTGTGAACATGAACTTATGTATAATAAATTGTAATATTCCGTGAATAGATTTAAATCTGTATTTACAGAACATTCAATTATTTGTAATGGAAGTTTTCACTTTGACAATGTTTTTATTTTACATACAGAAAGCAATGTGACAAAAGTAATATAAAAAAGCATATCTCATAAATATGAGAGAAAATTTATTAAATAAACAATATAATTGTAAAAATATACACAAATTATGAAAAGTTGGCCATTCACATGGAAATATTAATGCTGTGTGTCTTTAATGATATTTTTTTCATCTAAATTTTAAAATTCAACTGTTAAATGCTATTAAGGAGCTATTATTTATGTCTTATATTGGTATTTTGAATATTGGAGTATTTATTCCATTTATTGTTGATTATGTTTACTTCATCTAATATATATATATATATATATATATATATATATATATATATATATATATATATATATATATATATATATATATATATATATATATATTTGAAGTGAAAGATGATTATTTATCTTCTAATTAAACTCATATCAAAGGGGTATTATAGGTAACTAGAGAAAAATTTTTTAGCCTAAAATTGCTAATTAGTAATTAATAGTTTTCTAGAAATATCAAAAGTAAAGTTATATCAGGTTGTTTAAATGGCTATGGACTTTTAATTTCCATTATTTACACCATAATAAGTCCATGAAACTATTCAATTAAACACTTATTTTCATAACTAATTTTAATAGGAAATCTTTCAAAATTAATAGCAAATTTGAAAGGTTTCCAGTTGAAAATATTTATGAAAATAACAAAATATTTCTACATTTTACATGTTATTTGGAAGATTTATTAAAATTATAAATATTTTATTATTATTATAATAATTAATATGTAATGGATATTATATATATATATATATATTGAAGCGGTCAGATCTGAGTTCGATCCGAGCTTCATGATATCAAACAGTATTATTTAAACATTTATTAAAAACAATTATTTTATATTTAAACTAACTAATATTATTAACAACTTCATGATAAAATTATTCATGAAAACACATATATTGTAATTGCATGGATTGTACATATATATTTATAAATCTTTAAATATATGTATTCCTTATAAAGTTTCATTGCATCGAAATGTTTTATTTTTACTTTCACCAGTTTATTCAAATTTCTGTGATTAAAAGCTACATTCTTTCAATAAGCTTTCAGATTGTCCTTTCCCAAAGACAATGGGGAACTTTTATTAATTAGCAAAAAATGATAATTTAAAATGTAAGAACGGTTCTCAATTAAAATCGTTTATTTTGATTTACAAATTCATTTTCTGATTAGAAAATGAATTCAAAGTTAATGCATTTGAAAGTCTGATCGAGGAAATGGATCTGAAATCAATTAACAAAATTTTTAACATTTGATAATGTAAAAGGCTTTAGCCTGAAGGTATCAAGAGTCAGAATGGGTGGGAAACCATAGGACAGGTATAAATAGCCCGGAAAAGTTTCAAGAAGAGAGAAGCCATGTTTTTTTAGAGAACATGCTACTAGAAGCTACATCCATTTACATTGTGAATTTATATAGTGTCTTCATCATGGTATGTGGCTAACTTCAGTAATCTGATTGCTGGGCCTGAAGTTCTCAGAAAATCTTCAATGTAGCTGCAAATTGAAACTTGTCCATACCAATCATGAGCTGCTGAAACCTGAAAGAAATCAATCCAAATGCTATTCATATAAGTTAAAATGCACGCATACGTTTCAACCCAGACTCTGCCATGTGTAAATTAAGGAACAAACCATGGGAGGAATGATAATATCTTTCTTTAATGAACTGCAACTTTCTGACCAGTTTCTGAACTTTAATTTAAATTACTTTTTAAATTAACTACTGTTAAAATTTTTCATTTTATGTCGTAATTTGTATAAGTAATTCTCTATTTTTATCTCTAGTCTTTAAAATTAATATTTTGTTAACTTTCCTTTTCTTACAATGGTGGTTCATTTAACTAACTTTATTATATATGTTTTGAATGATAATTAATATCATTTATTTTTGTTTATATGCCAATAATATTTCAATTCGATAATAATCTCTTTCATTACACTTACCTTATGAAAATAATATAGTATTAAGTTTTATAGTAATTATTGCCCATTAGAACTAATTTAATACGGTTCTATTAATTATCGAGTTGAAGAATTTATTAAATGTTTGCTATTTTTACTAATGGCTAATAATAACTATTAGCTCATTTTCTAACCTATGCTCCTGGCAATTTTCTTGAGTTTCACCAATATTTATTTATTCATATTAATAATGTTAAAGTGTTTTTCTAAAAGTTGATAAAGGAACTAAAATCAATATATTCTAATTTAAATTTTATACTTTATATTAATATTCAGGGAGGACATGATATTTAGGGCATGATTAGTATAATTTTATAATTGCGTTAAGCATATTTATTTTTAAGCACGTTTGATTTTAATCTGACATGATCAGGTCATTACGTAGAGCATACCTTATGTAACTTGGGCTTTCTTAATTAAATATGATGATCATTGAATCATCACCTTCTGAACATTGCTGACATGAGCCATCTCCTGCTTCGTAGGCTTGTCATTGGTGACCATATTGTTACTTTACTTTAATTATCTAGGAAGAAATCGCTTCCTCCCTCACTCATTATTATATTGGAACACCAAAGATTCGAGGCTATGTCCCAGCCTGGCTTTTCCTGTGCTCCACAAATCCTCTATATGGCAGAAAATACTTGTAAAATACAAGCTGCCCTTCTACTTCTTAAATCACCGACAAGCCATTATATTTTGTATTTGTTCTTAATGTTCGTAAGTCGTCAGTACCGTTTACTTCTCATTTCCAATAAAGCCTCGCTCTCATGCTCATAAATCATAATAAATTGATTTTATTAAAGTCAAACCACTTCATATTCATTTATAATTAAATAAGTTCTTTGTTAAATATTAAAGTTATGCCCTAAATACGTATCATTGAGTTGATTTATGGATGTGTGAAAATAAATCTAACATCTTTCGTTTTAAAATTAGATTAATAAGTTCTTTCCAAGCCAAATACCTTTATTTACCTTTGTTACTTGTCGGGGCATAGACATATATATTTCTCCCATAATTCTGTAACTGTTATTGGCATATGAGAACGACTTCCATTACTTATTGTAAATTGTAACTCCCGTTCTTAAAGACTAGAGGTAATATATATAATATTAATCATAAACAATTTGAACAAAAATATTTATTATTATTAAACATTTTATATAACACATTTGGTTTTAACTTTCTTTATTATTTAATAACTATTTTAATATTAATGCTCGCTGTCTGTATTGGCAAGCGGAACATACATATATTGATTGATTTATAAATATTTGTAGTCATTTTATTGTACATTAGTAGAGTAAGATCAGGAGTCTTAGAAATCATCATCATCCATTGAGCTAGTTTCTTGGCACATAGTCATGTGCCATCGACATATATTATCCATTGATCCGATCTAAGCTCATGAGTTGGGTTTGAATTCAGTTTGGTCTTGGGTTTTAATTCTTTGGTTTAACTGGGTTTGAATCTAACCAGGCTTGGGGATTGGTGGTCATGTTGACCGGTACAATATATATATATATATATATATATATATTGAATTGCAAAGTCATTAAGGAGCATTTGTTAGTTAAGGAATGGTGGAAGCAATACATATATATAATTCTGAATGGAGACTTTAATTATTTCATATATATTGTAATAATATTAAAAAAAAGTCATAGGATAGTCATAGTCTAATAAAATGGAATAAATGAAAATGAAAAAGCTATACATTGATTATGATGATCTGAAGATAAAACGCAGATCAAATGATAATTCAATCAATAAATTAATATTCCCAGTTTAGTGCAATTTTTATACGTATTTGAATATATGTATTGACAAGGGTATAACATAATTGTAGCCGTATTTAATTGAAGATGGTGACAACGGCAATGACTATATGAAGTGCAAACATCAATAGTACAAATCACAAAAATTAATTTTATTAATCAGGATAAATATAAATAAATTCCATGATTAAATGAAAAAAAAAGTATTTATATAGTATGTGCTTTTTGTATTATATGTATTTATAGCATTCTCAATTGCATATCACATGGATGCTAACCATTAATTGTTTCTAACTAGCTTGTGTAAAACAAAAATATTTGAGACATCAAATTAAAGTAAATAGATGATGCTGTTTAATAAATAATAATAAAATAGAAAATTCATTCAGATAAAATCCATTGACAATACTTATTAGAGAGATAATTAAAACACTTTAAAAATGTAATTATACAGCATTTAAAAATATTAACAATCATTCCGTAAAGAATTCTGATAGTTTTACAAGGTTAATCCATTATTATACAATTTAAAAGTTTCCTTTTCTGATTTTTTTTAATGATTTCACTTTCAAACCCACTTTCACTCTTGTTTGGCAGTCCCTAGTGATCATTAGGATTATATTTGTAACATTTTGATTTAAAAATTATGCTTCATTTTATATTGTATTTTCAACATTTTTAATTATTTTATGACAAATTAAAAACATTCGTAAAAGTAATATTTCAAATTTGTAAATATAAAAATAGAGTCAAACAAAAATGTTCAACAGAAAAGTAGGCCATTGTCATTTTACTATTGCCAATAAAATTTGTTTTTAATGAAAAATTTATTATTTGAATTCCCTTTTTTAAATATAAATGATAAGATGGCATAAAGTAACAAAATACTTTTTTTAAAATTTTATTTATAATTATTAATAAATTGCGAAAATATATCTTCTATAATTTGACTTATCTTATTTCAAATCAAACATTTTCAAATAAAATTTGAGTTAAAGCATCAATATATTTTTTTTTAAATAAATATTTCTAAAATATTTTAGAAAAATAATCATAAATATGTAAATAAACTATAAGAAATATACATTTTTTATAACATAAAAGAAAAAAATATAAAAATATGTCATTTTTAAACGCTTTATCTCCTAAACTGTAATATGTGTAAGAGATACAAACAGCATATTGAGAGCAAAGCTTTATTAGTGGAGAAAGTTATGAAGTGCTGAATATGTTGTCGATTGGATTCAGTCATTGATGTAGCAATGGGTATAACAAAAGTGGGAGGATATATTAAGTAGTCCGAAAAAACAAGTGAAACAATTTGCATATTGTTTGCAATGTAAATTAAATGGGTAGAGTGGGCCATTTCTTGGAGAGGGAAATGCAAAATTCTTTTCAATAGTTTTGAGCCTACATCACTAAACACAATGATGCCAAGCATAAAGTCAAGATGGCTAGGCACATCTCTGGGGGTAAACACACCATCAATAAAAAAGAATCCGGCATTTACTTTTCCATGAAATGGCCTCATCTAACCATTTAATTTACAATGCAAACAATATGCAAATTATTTTACTTTTTTTGGAGTACCCCAAAAAGCTCTCAAAGCTTGAGACCAAAGAATCTATCATTCAGCAGCCTTATCAGCCCATATGTATTTAGATTCTCTATATAATACTGATATCTTCAGAGTTCTTTAATTAATATAATTGACGTTCCAGTATTTGTCATTAAATAAATGCAAAAATAGCAAATGAACCCTATTGATAAAGTCAAGGAAGTGAATGTAAACTGAAGGTAAACTGTAGTGTCGTTAAAAAATACTGCAATAATACAGATGAAGTGAGAATGTTAAGACAGAAAAAAGTTATTTTTAAAGCGCTTTAAAATAAATAATTATTTTGAAATACAATCATGAAAATGTAAAAAGACTTAAAATAACAAATTAGTAATGTCTCTTTTAAAATAAATGATTACGTTAGGCTTTATGCAGGAAAGTTAAATTAATTGGTATTAAATAGTAGAAATAATTGAATTTTAATATTATAATTATTTCTAAAATAAATTCATTCTTCTAATTCTATTAACAAAGTTTATTCACTATCGTAGTTTCTTTAGTATTTCTAGATATTCTCGGAAGTTATGTGAAAACATGACTGATAATATTCTAGCCAAGTAAAGCTTTAACAAAGTTTCAAGATATAATTTCTGATGGAAGTTATTTTATCAGAAATCCAGGGGTGTCTGAAATATTTTCATATTGGTTAGGCATTTTTGGCTATGGTATACTAATTCACTTAAAAGTGTAAGCAGTTAGCCATTCCTTAATAAAAACTAAAAGACAAGCTATTAACTCTGCAACTTTGAATATGTGATATATATATATTTAATGTTTTTACGGTTGTATGATGGAGATAAATGATTTTTTGGGTAAATCCGTGTGTTATTTTTTATTATATACCGATATTCCGACAACTAGCAACCTGACAATAACGGATGCTAGTTTGTCTAATAAAAAAATAACACACTGTTTTACCCCAAAAATCATCTATCTATCTATCTATCTATCTATCTATCTATCTATCTATCTATCTATCTATCTATCTATCTATCTATCTATCTATCTATCTATCTATCTATCTATCTATCTATCTATCTATCTATCTATCTATCTATCTATCTATCTATCTATCTATCTATCTATCTATCTATCTATCTATCTATCTATCTATCTATCTATCTATCTATCTATCTATCTATCTATCTATCTATCTATCTATCTATCTATCTATCTATCTATCTATCTATCTATCTATCTATCTATCTATCTATCTATCTATCTATCTATCTATCTATCTATCTATCTATCTATCTATCTATCTATCTATCTATCTATCTATCTATCTATCTATCTATCTATCTATCTATCTATCTATCTATCTATCTATCTATCTATCTATCTATCTATCTATCTATCTATCTATCTATCTATCTATCTATCTATCTATCTATCTATCTATCTATCTATCTATCTATCTATCTATCTATCTATCTATCTAAGTTTAATTAGTCAGCTTCTATATTAAAATTATTTACTGATTATTTAATATACTTGTACTTATATTTTAAGGATTGGATTTCGTCAATAGTAATTATTAAATAATAATGTCTTCTAAAAGTAAAAATGTTGATGTAGAGTTTATTTCAACTACCAGTTTACATGGGGTTCAGCATTTAAATCAACGAACACTGTCTTATAAAATTATATGGTGTACATTAATAATAGGAGCTGTATCTATTTGCATATGGCAAATCAGCGATAGAGTTCAGGAATATTTAAAATATCCAACTAGGCAGGATTTCTCAGAAATTCACGAAGATGCTATGAAATTTCCTGCAATAACCATTTGTAGTTCTTACAGGTAATACATACGTATATATGTGCTAGTATAAAACGAATATGGGTATATAATAAATTGAACCTCTGTGATTTTTATAAATAATAATAAAATACCATAACGGAGAATAACAATAAAATATAACTAAGTATAATTTGCACTAGCTTCATAATCATGGTTAACAAGCAAAAAAATATAAAAAATACAATAAATTTTAAAAACCGATTTTTTTTACTTATTTGAACGATTTTGGCTTTTTGATTAATCTCATGTTCATTTTGTATAATAAACAAAGACTTGCTAATATTTGGCTTTATTTGTTTTTTTCCTCATAATTCACTTCAACAATACCAGGTTCAAAACCACGCCCAAATTCCTTTTCATGATTTGACAATTTGGTCTGTATTTTATAATCATGAAAAGAAATTTGAACAAGGTTTTGATTGTTAGAATGATTTGTGAGGAAAGAAATAATAAAAAGTGAAAGATTAAAAAGGCTTGGTGTATTACACAAAATGAAAACACGAGAATTAGAGATCCATATAGCATTCAAATAAGTAAAATAGATTTTAAAAATTTTTAACAATAAAATACTGTAGGATTTGTTATTTGTTTGTTAACCATCGATATAAAACTAATGTGATGAAAATATATTTGGTTTATTTAATTAAATTTTGTTTTTATTCTGTCTAGCAGTGTTTTAATATATATATGGTACAAATAGGAAATGTTGAAATGAATTTTTTAAATTCTTTTGTCAAATATATATATATATATTTAATAATGTGCATTATATCTTTAGAAAAAAAATTATGAGACATTCTTTATTAATAGCGAAATTTTTATTTGATAACTTAGTTTTAAATAATGTCATATTTATTGCTTTCCATGACTAACTGTTAGTTATATAAAAACAAAATATTTTTTTTGAAAATTTAAAACAAATAACAAAAGTATCTACACTGTTTCTAAATTACATGAAATCAATTCTCTGTCATCTACCAGCTTCCAAACAGATCCCTGGTTATTCTGACTGATTTAATATTTGTTGAGAAATATGTTTATATTTATTTCAAGATATATTTAATTAAACATATTTTTATACAATCCTTATTTTACAATTGTATTATTAAATAGTCTTAACACCACGAAAGATTCTATTGAAAATGCATGAACAAAGACACAATACAAGCAAATGACGTCACCTTCCAGATGCACTTCTGCTTCTATCATTAGAAAAAATTATAAATTAGAAGTGAATAAAATTAAGAAATAAAATGATCACTTTTGAAAATAATTTTCAAAATTGACAGGGAAACTAAATCCGTTTATGTATGAATTAATTAAATTTATTTGAAGCGGTACCATTAAATAATCAATCTAAACGTTAGTAGCTCTGGAATCTAGATGACATCTAAGCAGAAAAGTTATAGAAATAAATCTCGATCTTAGGGCTTTTCTTTTGAATCTATCACTGTATTGCTGCAATACAAAGAGCAATGCAAGTAACAACTCAGCTTTCGTTGTTGCTACAAGCAATTATAAAGTAATACATATTGTGGAAAGGATTAAAATATGAAAAAATAATCATTTCCACGTTTTTAATCCTCAATAATTTTAATTATGGCATTTTTAGAATATTGCACAGTCTCTGAAAATAAAATTTTATTAGGGTCCTATCTCACTTTTATTCAATAAATATATCAAAATAATAGCTTTTTATATGCAATTAATTTAGCTGAATCAACTTGCTTAGGGTGTGTTGTACTTCAACATCCAAATTACCTATATAGATAAAACTTGTTCTAATTAACTAAAGCAAATGTTGCTAAATATAATTTTTTTAATCACTGAATTTTGTCTCCAAACCTTAGATTTTTTGAACATTAATTAATTAAATTTCTTATGAATTGCATTGACAAATTCTGTATATCATTTTTAATTAACAAAAATAGGATAGTCTTCTGCATAATGCAGTGTGGAAAGTGAGTGATATCAACAACTTAAGAGCTATATATTTTTGAATCGAAGTTTTACTTGCGATTTTGATATTTAAATACCACATTATTGCCAGGGCAGTATCCATTCAAAATTTTATTTTTGTCAGTAAATCTGACTTTTACCTATAATAGATTCAAATCTATTTTGCAACTAGATGCCTGTTTTATGAAGACATCAATAAACTATTCTTGAGGCAACTCTTACAAAGATAAGATAGTATATAGTTTTGTTTAAAAGAAGTTTTCATTTCAATTGTCACAGGTTTTTGATTATTATGCTCTCATAAATTGGAAAACTATTATAAAATATTCATGATGAGTTGAAGCAAATACCCTTAACCAATTAATAAAAACAATATATAAATCATAACTTTGCTCAGGTCAATTTTTTTTGTATTTGATATCCATAGTAGTTATTAATTTTTATATACACACATAGACTCTTTAATCACTCAACTATGATCTAAATTGATATATTTAATAAAATCCTTGAAGAGATTGCACTATAGTAAATAATATTATTCTTCAATACTTAATGCAGTCTTTCATGTAGTCATTTTTAATACATTGAAACAATACAAGAATCTTTAATAACAATGAGATGACAACAATTATATGAGCCTGTACATTACTTTATGCGTTTAATAGTTTTGAAATTAATATATCATCATTATATTTGAAATTTAAATTACAGAAAAGGGTTTTTAATACCTGCAAATCGAATAAAGTCTTTAGGAAGGATATAGTATAGGTATTTCAGATTTTTGCATTATTATTCAAAATTATTTGATATGTTTTCTCAAACAGGTAACAATATTTGTTTTTGATCTCAAAAATATCTTTAATTCATTCTGAAGGTTACTTGTCAAAAATGATCTAAAGTGTTCAGGTTCACTAAAATGCACTTTCTTTGAAATTCATTCGACCAATCGTCTTTAATTATTTTTTTTTTATCTCTAAATTTTTTTCCTTGCATCTCTATATTTTCTTACTAACCTTCACATATATTTAATTATTTAGCTATGTAAGTATACTACACATTTTAAAAAATGAATTTATTAACAAACAATCTTGTCACCCCGAATCAAATACAATTTTTTTTAACAATTCGCATAAGGATAATTCAGTGTCTCAAGTTAAAAATCCAAATTATAAGATTACATTTTTAACAGTGGTTCAACAATTTCTTTTAAAGTATGAACTTCAACTTTTTAAAAAATATATTTGAAATTAGATATAACTTAAATACCTATAACATTTTAACATGGAACTGGAAATTTAATGGCTTTCTAGCCCATCAATACTAATGTAGTATTGAGTTTACTTCTTTTTAATGTTCATTATCTATTAATTTCATAAATTGTCATATTCTTTTAAACACGATTAATCCACATATACTAAAATATAACTCAATTATAATTGAACAAAGAAGTTTTGGTACCAATTTAGATTATATTCTCTGCCATTTTGAATTCCAAAATCACATCTGACACATCCAAGTCACATCTGAAGTGATAAATGTCATCGAGGTTGTGATATGACCATTCATTACAAAATCGCAATTTACATCAATAATTAAAGAATTAAAGTGCAAATTTCATACACCTATGCTTGATCGAATCATGTGACTAAAATATACAAATTCTTAAAAAATGGGAGGAATGAATAAATTGTGAAATACTAAAAGCTTATAATTTCTAAAATAGAAATCTAAAATACTTAAAGAGAAAAAGTGAATGAGAAAAAATAATAGATAAATATATTAATTAAAAAAAGAAAAAGACATTAAAAAGTAAACAAACCATGTACTTGTGACTTCTGCGTTTTTTGGATGAAACTTTGTATCATTAAAACATCTTTCCCCCTCTCTGTATACTTTTGTGTGAATTGTCATCATTAACTGAATTTTATTACAATATATGCCCATAACCATATGTTGAATAAATGTAAAATTGATCAAACCAAGCTTATAATTTTGAAATGCTAAAAACTTATAACTTCTAAAATACTAATTTTATTATAATAATAATGGCACTTTGTGCTGATATATGCATTATTTTTCTGTAAGTTGGGTCTGTAACCCAGCCAAACACAACAGAGGGAAAAGGATGTTTTTAGCAATATGAAGTATTGTCCAAAAAATGCAGGTCCGATTAAACCAAGCTTATAATTTCAAATAATGTAAACTTGTAATTTATAAAATATTAATTTTATTAAAAATATATACCTATAACGACATTTTGAATAAATGTAAAATTGAACAAACCAAGTTTATAATTTCGAAGTACTAAAAGCTTATAACTTCTAAAATATGATAACTGAAAGAAACATTAACTGAAATAAAGCCTATTTTGATACAAACAAAATAATTTTAAAGCCATAATAATATTGCAGGATGTTGTGAGATTAAATTACTCTTATAAAATGTCTCTTACAAAAAGTTACTAAGAAGAAATTTGGCTATTCAAGAGAAGTTGCTTTTCCTTCTAAGATGTTGATTCAAAATTTGTCTTTTATAGATATTTTCAAATCATATGATTACATGTGAACAATACTAACTTTTTTCATCTTCAACTTTTTTCTTTGAAACGGTTATTGACCTATATTGTAATAAAATTAGTATTTTAAAAGTTATAAGCTTTTAATATTTCAAAATTATAAACTTGGTTTTATCAATTTTACATTTATTCAACATGTAGTTATAGTTATATATTGAAATAAAATTTGTATTTAAGAAGTTATAAGTTTTTAGTATTTCAAAATTATAAGATTGGTTTGATCAGGCTTATTTAGAGTACTCTCCACCATTTTGTGTTATATAATAACCATCTAAAACTACTGCTGATACAGCCAGATGATAGTGTTAGGATTATTCGATGTCATTTACCACTTGGATCTGCCAGTGGTAGTTTTAGGCAGTCTTTAGAATTCAAAATGGTGGAGAATGTACTCTAAATTTGCACTGGAGGTTTGATATCACTATGAATTCAACAAGCAACAAAACATTTATAGTAACGAGTTAATTCTCACATCAAACATAAGACCTCTTTTATCTATTAAAATGACAGTTAAAAAATTTAAATTCAACTCCTTACTCAAACTGATTTTTAAATAAATGTTTTACTAAAAACTGTTACATCAATATTAAATCAAACAATACTAACAGATTATATCAATCTATTTTTAAAAAAGTCTCCAATATTTATCTTTATTACTATCAAATATTTGAAAACCAGGCACTCTCCACAGACATGGGAGCTTCGATTGTAAGTATAGGGGATCTGAACTCAGATTTTCAAGCATCCTTTAACTATCCACACTATCTCATACAACCGATACACATGACCACACACATGTAGGAAAGATAAATAATCACCAATATATGTATTTCATGCTAAACAAGCACTCATCAGTTGGTCCAGGTTATCATCTCCCACAGGTCAACATGGGCATGGCAATAATATTAGCATCAGCATCAGTTTTAAGTTTTCATCATCAGATTTTCAATGATATGGGATGACTGAAAAGTTGGAGGTTGGAGTGGATTGAAGCCTGTCCATTAAAGTATGAAGATTTGCTATTTTAATATAAACTGAGCGCTGAATATATATATATATATATATGTGAGAGATGATAATCGAGACTAACTGATGAGTGCTGATTTAGCACAAAATACTCATATTGGTGATTATTTATCTTTTCTACATGTGTGTGGTCATGTGTATCGGTTGTATGAGATAGGGTGGATAGTTGAAGGGTGCTTGAAAATCTGAGTTCAAATCCCCTATACTTACTTTATTACTATCACTAACTTATTCACTGCCACTATTATTGCTTACATTGCTAATAAGTCTACATCTTAAGTCCGACAATATACCCTGCAATAATAATAGCCTGATGATTTAAGTCTTCTTTTATACATTTTACTCTCATAAATAAAATTTCTCAAACAAAGGCCCATTTGCCATTGTAGATAATCTATTTTTTTGAAATACTTGTAGCCGAAGGTATAAATCCAGTTCAGGTAAAGACAAAAAAATGTTCAAATTTTAATACATTTATAATGTGAAGTTCAAATAAAAAGTAAGTGAATTATACATTTTATATTTACCACAAGCAGTCTTAAAATTTTTTTATGCAGCCAGGCTATAATGTCTCAATTAAATTAATAATTAAAATATAAAAATCTCAAAGTAATTTAAGTTGATGAGATGGATATTGGAGCACTAGTATTTTTATTATTGCATTAAACTATACAGGACTGGAAATAATGTATTGAAATTGCTATATCAGGGAGTAATACATGTACTACCAAACAGACATAGGCGTATATAAAATTCACCTGGTAAAAATAATGAACCTGCAGCAACTTGGGATAATATTTTAATAGATTAATAATACAACCATTATAAGCATTTTAATTACAGATATATACATATTAATATTTTATATAAAACATATATATTTAAATACCCGAAGACATTCTCAAATAGAAGGACCGTGAGACCTGTTTAGACCATAGCCTTGCTTTTCCATGTTCGGAGACAAGTCTTTTCACAATATTAGCTATCAAGAACAACTCACGATGACATCCAGCATCGTGTTGTTGCAAATACATCTGTAGGTATGTAGCTTCCACAAGCAAGTGCTCATTGATTCTTTGATAGATCGATTATTTATTAGACATCCTGTTCTAATTGGTTGAGTTTCTTAGATCCTGATGTCATTATCTAATATTATTTATTATCTCTAGATGCATTTGCATAAGTAAATTCTTTTTTTTAAAGAATTGATTTATTTCCTAAGGTTATAATTAAAAAAAACTTCAGTTCTTTTTACTTTTTCTTAAATTTAATGTACTTGTTTTTAAACTTTGTGTATGTATTTCAATATACACACATACATATTAACAAAATTATTTATAACTGTTTTTTTTAGCTATATATGCATATTTATTTTAATACACATATAGAAACACATAGAAACATACCACATTTCCCCCAATTTTAGAGATTTACATTTTCTCTGAAATCAGAATAAAATCACGAACATAACTCGGTTTTATTTTTTTGTTTTTTTAACCCGATCAAGAGTTGGATTAATATCTACATCAGCTTCTTTTGTCTTTTCTGCTACACATTCCTTTAGGTTTCTCAGATTGATCTTTCAGATCACAATCAGTTTCATTAAATAAAGACATTTTTAAATCTTCACTCTCATCTTTTCGCAATTGCTTATATGTGTTTTCGTAATAGTTTGCCTTCATTTGCACAAACCATTACGACTTGTTTTAACAGATGTCACTTTACTATTGCTTTCATCCAAAATTTATTTAAACTATTTTTGCCCACACTCATTCACCTGGTATGAACTTACACGTGGTTGGTTCCTATTTAATGTAATTCTTACTAGGTATCACGTTAGACATTTGATACAAACTTATAACTAATTATAATTCCACAGATGATTTTCTTGGATTAGGAGTTGGAATTGAGTGCTGATATAAGAGTGAAATATAAACTGCCTTTTATATTTTCATTTTTCTCAATTTATTTATTGATACTTTCATATTTTGGATAGCTTTTCCTCACAAACTATTAGTTTGAGGATGGTAAGGTTGTGTAAGTATGTGTTTTATCCCCCACTTTTTTATACTCTTTTCGAGCTTGTCCGATGTGAAACCAGTTCCATCGCCACAAATTAAAGTTTCAGGAAGACCACGATAAGAAAAAAAATAATGTAATTTTTCGACTATCTCATCGGAACTAGTACTCTTAATTAATTTGTATTCTGCTCATTTTGAGTGTGATTAACTACCATAAAAAATAAATGTCTCTTAAATGGGCCAATATGGATTCATTTCCATGGTATTAATGCTTTTCACCATGCCTCAAAATTTTTAGATGGCAATCTAGCACATGATTAATAATTACTGCATTTTTAATGAAATTCTTAATGTAATGTTTAGCCACTATAGATAACTATGGGCTAAAGCTTTTGCTCTGAATGTGCCTGAGTGACCTTCATGCAATAATTGTAGAATTGGATGTCTACCTTTAACTGGTACTAATACACAATCGAGCATCAAAATACAGCCTTTACAAACTGATAAATTATCATGGGGATTCCATAATTGTTTATGGAGAAAGTTTGAACATTTTTTAGGCCAACTATTTTAGATTTGTTTTATAATCCACTGGTAACAATTATGTTCATTTGTCTACTTTAGCACATCTATATAATTAATTTCTTTTTTCTTTCAGAGCAAGCCAGACTTTTTTGGTTTACGCTTTATTGGAACTGCCTCCATGAATAACTCTAGTAATACAGGTGTGGTTTTTAATTTTTTCCATTCCCTATTAAACAATTTATGAATTTTTCCACTCATTCCTTTGTCTATTTTAATGTTTTTAACTGGCGTAATTTTAATGTTCAATTTTTTGCACCAATCCTGCCGATTATATACAGAGGTAAATAAAAAGTTTTATCATTTGCTTTTCTGACAGGAGTTTTAATTACTCCTTTGATTTTAATTGCATTACTATTAACATATAAAGCTTTAAAATCCGTTTTCTCAATTATCAGCAGCTTTTTACTATTGATAATAAAGAACTCCAATCATGCATCTAAATCAAAGATATGCCACTTCGAAGCTGGAAATCTGTTCTGCAGATTTGCACTTCACTTAGTGCCACTTATATAAGCACTAGAATATAATGGTCACTCGATCAATAAGCGGTAGTATATATAGAGATGTATGTATACACAACTCTAAATGGATCTATACCAAAAGTTAAATATTGTGGTAAATTAAATAGACGTTAATTTGACAAATTATTAAATACATTTGGTTTCGTCTACACATTCAACTAGCATATGCCCATGTGAATATGAGAATTAATATTTATAAGTAATAAAATTTTGTAATTTTATAATATTTTGTATTTCAATCACTTTACTAGTTATTTATATATGACTAATCAATGTATAATATATATAATTTATGATATTTTGTAATTTTATTACTAATAATTTGTATAAAAATAAATTGACTTTTAAGAGTCAAATAATGTAATCAGTGGATTTTAAAGTTTTTCTGGCCATTGTGGCTTTGTAAAAAACATAATGAATGTTATAAATGCCAGAGATTCTTTAATTAAATTTTATTTGACCATTGATAGATCTTTTTTATTGCCATATATGGAGATGAAGGTCAGTTTGGTTAAATTTTACTTGGCCAATTGATCCGTTTTTCATTGCCATATATGGAGATGGAGATCAATTTTGAATCTCAATCAATTGTATAGAGTTTGAAACAATGACCAGCAAGAATTTGATAAGATTAAATCTAAATAAAAATGTAATGGAAATAAAGGCTCACGCATCCTGTTTCCAAGTATGTGTGAAATGAATAAAATATCTTGCCTCAAGGCAGCATTCTTTAAATATTTGCCTTGTGTTTAAATAGCTAACTTTTGGCTATCAATAATTATTCTTGTTCTATGTTGATATTGGAGATTTAACATACTTTTCATGAAAGTTTGCATTGTCAAATAAATAATGTTGGGGTAAGGGAGAAGGCCATTTGCTTCCCCATGCCTTTGGGAAGCTCATCTAGCTCACTATGCTGAAGTATGAATAATTTAGACCGAATATGTGGATTCTTCAGTAATATACTTGCGTGAAATGAACTTTGAATTTCTACCAATGGTTGTTTCCAACCCGGTCCTCAAGCCCAAGATATCTACATTGCCACCAGCTAATGAACTCTTAATTAATGAATTATTCTAATTCTAAATTATATTCTAAGCATTTCTTCCTTCTATTTAATTCTTAAAAGCTATTATATAAATGTTAATAATGTCTATACAATTGATTCTAATGTTGTGTAAGTTTTTATGTTTTGGGTGCGGCAATTTAGAATTAATTTTATTTCTCTTAGTTTGTGATTCTAATTTATTTTGATATGCCAAGAAGGTTCCAGCGAGTAAATTTAAACCCACAGCCAATAGTTTTCTCCTATAATCTATGGAGATGTAAATTTCCTTTAAAGTTAGTTATTACAAACTTGCTCGGTTTTATACCAATTATTTTATAATAATTTTACTCTTTAAATGATTGGAAGATCTTAATGTTTATGTTTAATTGTTCCCTCTAACTAAAAATTAACCCTCATTTTTAAAATCATTTTACCAATTTATCTAATCAAATCTCAGCAGAAGTAAATTTTAATATGTAATCCATCATGTGCTGTGTGATCTATCATTTTATTTTGTAAATTAATATATTAAGTTATATGTGTAATGATAGCTTATAGAAATGTAAGGAGATATTTTAGAGATGTGGGAGAAAGCAAATTATTCCATTTTAGTTTTAGACTGACTCCTTTTGTACATTTTATTAATCATTAGTTAAGTGCCTGAGATGATTTGTGTAAAAGCATTCCATCACTCAGGAGAGCATCCTATAATAATCAGGTGTTCATTAATTTATCTTGGTCATTAGTGACATAAACTATTCATATGTTTTAGGCATTATAAAGGTATTGTTGCAATCATTATTTATAATTTTCTTGCTTTGCTATGTAGTTTTGGGAGCTTTGGAATGACCAATCCAGACTCTTCATTATCCCTCTCAAAGTAGATGCGTTTCATACTAGGGATCTACTTTAGGCACCTCCAATGAATAAGTGTATGGGAAACATACCAATAAACTGTGTCAACACACAACTTGTGACACTATTCTTCAGATATGACCTTGACCATTGTTCAGACATATTCCTTTGGTACAAATATGACAAAGCCACCCAAGAGCATCTTAAGTGACTGCCTTCCTGTATGTGATTGTAAGCGATAATGTAAAACTGCCTTTATTATTATCAATTTATTTATAACATGCAATGCTCTCTGTCAGCCATAATTACATGTTGTTTGCCATCCATCTTATTTAACTCTTTGGATCAGTGTATATAATTACAACTTTTTTAGACTGAATGATCTTCCACACATTTGAGTGATCTCTCGAAACTTCAATATGCATATATTATAACTTATTTAAATCTATAAGATTTTAAACCAAGAGACTTTAAACTTAATAGTTTCATCATCCCCAGATCATTATCAGGCTCTTTTGTTGTGGCACCAATTATAACCTAATTTATCAGGTGTCCATGTTGAAATGGTAAATCTGATTTAGATTTGCCGTTTCACAGTCTGACCCACCTAATCACTTATTGTACTAACGTTTTTTTTTTTTTGTATTATTCTGAAAAACATTTTTTAACTATCCTGAATAAATCACTAAAATTTGTTTTGGATAGTGTTAATCATATATAGTTATACTAACACACACTAAGTTATATAATATTCCGTTACATTAATTTAAGATTAAATGAAAAACTTAAGTTCATAAATAAAAACTAAAAGCTAAAAAAATTAAGAGTTGTTAAACGTATATATATATATATATATATATATATATATATATATATATATATATTCACACAGATGCAAAACTTTAAAAGTTTTTTTTTTTTTTTAAATAAAATAAAAAAAGTAGTTGAACATACTTTTGTAAAAAAAAGATAAAAGATCTAAATATAAAATATTTTAGTAAAAAGTAATGGAAGTAAAAATAAAAACAGGTATTAATTAATTCCGGAAATCTCAAAATGGAAATGATTGTGTTATTAATTATCGAAAAGCAAACTAGCTCTTGGGGATCTTATATAATTAAAAAGTCAGATGAAAGATATAGATAAAAATTAAAGATTGTTTCCCACTCTGAAGCAAAATGTCCAATAGAAGCAGAAACAAATGCTTGGACCCTAATGAAAATGATTGATTGTTCAGTGAATCCGGATGATGTGTATAAAAGGAAAAATATTGAAATTAAGGACAGTTCCAGCTTGATTTTGTGAGAATGGCAATAAGACACACTTGTTGCCCTCTCTCACTTATTTATAATAAAATAACAGTTGAATTATGAATGGTACTGTTGCGGACCCGAATCCTATGAATTCTGCAATAAAATAAAATAATACCTGGATTGAATCAGCTAAGGCCACCTTCAGATAGACTGGTCTTCAAATAAAGACTTCATGGGAATTGAAACCAGGAACCAGGACTCTTCTATTGTAAGAGATATAACTGAAAATTTTTTAAAAAATAATTAAGAACTTTCAAGATTTGATAAGCTAAACCTATTTTTTTTTTTAAAATGAACTTTAATCTGACTTTTCAAATCAATTATTAGTATTTTTTTTATGCATCTGTTTAAGCAATCATTTCCATTTCTCTCTTTTGTGTCAGGTGTTAATTAAATGCATTAATTTTTAAGTTGGGTATAGATGGCTGCATAGATTACATTTAATTATGTTTTTTTAAATTTTCATATTTGATTAAAATATATAGATATTCAGTAAATATGATATCTCACATTGAATATCTAAAAATGTATTTATTCCAGTGTCTTTTTAGTTATTGGTATCAATGTGACATCTTATGATGAATGCCACTGGGTTTCTTGTAAATTTTTCCTCTGCAATTACATCAATGACTTTATATTTTGATCGTTTATGTTTATTTTGAAATGTTTTTAACTGAGTAATCTATGTAGCCTATCTATACTCAACATTCTAAAGTAAAATTTTATTAAAATGTCCGTCTGTGTGAATAGTTTAAAATAATTTAAATTTAAAAATTAATATTAAAATCTAAAGAAATTTTATTCCTCAATTTTATTTATATGTGCGTTAATAAATGTTGTTTGTGTGTTAATTACTGGCAGTGGCATATTTTATTTTTGTTAATATTGAAAATATATTTTAACAATTTATATTTTGTAAATCTCTGCATCTCACTGAGATAGTGGCATTGGGATGATGGTCAGAATAAAAATTGGATCTTAACAGTGCATATCTGCCTACTCTATATATTTTCCAGGTTCAAATGGACTGGTGGCACCTTGTAGCACAGATATGGTAAGACTGGAAACTTCCACTTCTTCTCCAACCATTATAATATTATTAAAAAAAAAAAAAATTCAAATAATAAATTTTGAATTTTTTTAATATTTTATATATATGTATGTTTAAAATATCTAATTTTTTTTATTTAAGAATACAAGATGGCCTTTTGGAAAGATTTGTACCTTGATAAGAAGTTGAAATTAAATGTTAAATTAAAATATTGATAAATTACCAAAATCCATTCACTTTGGAATCTCTATTGATTAATTAATAGAGATTTTACATCATTATCTAAATTAAAAACTAACATAAAATTATACTAAAATCTATTGACCCTTATTGAGGTACAAACTTTCTAAAATTAGAACAAAAGCATGATTTCTATTGTTTTCTAAAGGCAAATCACCTCAGGCAGCAGAGAAATCAAATACCATTAGGAAGGTATAAATAGTGGTCCTTTGAGAGACACGAGAAGAACAGAATAAAAGAAAGAGTTTAAGAAGTCTCCATGATTTTTGAAATGTCGAGCGAGTAGTAGAAAGGGTAGATCACTGCCTGACCCTTTCTGAAACCTGAAATCTTCCACTATGTTGCTGCCAGAACCTGCCTTCAAAGAAGCCATCTACCACTCACATTTTCCCACAAAATTCATCCTGGGAACTCCAAGGTAAAATGCTGAAGAGCTTAAATACTTTTGTCAAGATGTTAGAAACATTATTGGAATATAAATATAATTTTGTAAAGCTAAAAAAAAAAACAATGTCAAAAGTTATTGTTTATTGATAATCTGTTAACTGGCTCTTTAACCCTTTTCTTTTAAATTATAATGTTTTTCATAACTCAAGCTCACCATAATTTTTAATATTTTTGATTATTTGAATATGAATTTATTTATTTGTTTTATATTAATTTTGAGCGTGAAATTTCATGCTTTGACTTTTTTTTATTTCAACAAACTTTACTTGCAGGGGCTCAAAGATAGTAACTTGCTAAGAGAGCAAATTATGTTTACTAGGGGAAGGGAGTTAACGCAAAGAATGAATTAATTTTAAACTAAAAATAAGTTGATCTATTTTTATTTTCACAAGTGAAGTTATGTCGAACATATACATATTCCAAAATACAATGACCGTAATTCGTTAAATAAATTTTTTAAATAGTTTTATTATATATTTCCCAGAATGAGATTCTATTATTTTATATTTCTGTAATTTGAAACAATAAAATTGCTATATATTTTTGACTTAGTAACAGCACTGCTGGATAGCATCAGTTAATTATCATGCCTTTTTTTTTAAAGTTAGGAAAGTGGGAAAGGGGGATTTATTCGAGAAGTACATTTCCTTGTTCTTAGGTTTGGTTTTTGTTGGATAAATATTTATAGAGTAGTCAGTTACATAGGTTGATCTCTATGCAGTATTAGATCAGTAAAGGCCATTTAATTATGATTAGTTCATATATGATGATTATATATATCTTGGGTTAATAAAGAATGCTTGGAGTAGTGTGGACAGACCTAGAATGGTCATTCATTTGGTGTTCAAAGATGGCTCCCAGTTACGCATATGTCTGTGAGCCAGTGAGTGTGGTTGAGGTAGTGCTGGTTAGCTAGCATATTTTCCATATAGGTGGACATGTTGACTCTTCATAATCCTTATATGCTATCGGTATATGACCGTGACAGGTGGACGTATCAATTTCCCTTTTTGTTCTTCATTGGAATAGGCATGTGAGTGTCCATAATCTGGCTCATATGATCCTACCTACATCTCTTTTTTTATTTGCATTCACATATTCATTAACCCAACATTGTTTTGCTTCTCTTTTGCCTATCTAATACGTAAGCCATAGGGAAATGATTCTACTCCAGAATCTTTGGCCTGAGTAACCAATTCTTTTATTATCTCATGATTAGTTAAAATATTTTAATTTTAGATAATTCATGTTCTAGTTTTCTAAGGTGTGATTTAGTTGAAAGTCCAACTAATAAGACTCGTTTGCTTGATAATTAACTGAACTATTTTTTTTTATAACTGATTACAGTTTTTAATTACTATGTAGTTTAATGCTATTCCAGCAAGGTCCACTAATGTAATAAAATATTATTTTTTTTGAAATTTAAATTATTATTCATTAAAAAAAGTAAAATAAATCATTTTCTTTTCTTGCATCATTAGAGTAAGACGAGAAATCAGTCTTATTGTAATTATTTCCTTGATATCCGTTTTTAAATAAAATGTTTTTTTTTAAATCTTTTTTTGTAAAGAAGCAATAAAATATTTATTCTTTATATACCTCAGTCAGGCAAATGTTTAGACCTGCTGCTGGATTATAAGCTTATACTAAATGTGCATGGCTAATTTTAAAATCCGTGATCATTTAATTTTAAAATCTTTTTTCAATAAATGTAAACAAAATAAATTTGAGCAAAACCCAATAATGTCAAAGATGACAGCTAATATTGTAACAGTCAAAACACGTGTATCTCATTAACATAGTGCAGAATTCGACCACCACACAGAACAGCAGCACCATCGAGTAGTGAAGCCACCCATGGTACCGAGTTCGAACATAGTTTATCGGTTCCACACTACAATCTACGGAACAACGCCTCTGATGCGACATAAGTAAACACTTCTTTAGGCACGGTGGTCAGGGAGATGCACGAGATTCATGGTTTTGTTTCCGAGTTGGCCAACAATCAAACGAATATTAATTCACATATATAATCGAGGAAATATATATAATGGGCATCGAATAAATGAAAACTTAACTACAGACGTACAGTTAAAATTATTTATTTACGTATTTAATAAAAAAAACATTATTAATGTTATTAATCATATTTTATATTCAGAGTTTCAATAGCTAATTGGCAATTTTACTATATATAAAAATACATTTATTTATAAAGAGCATTCATTTATATGAAGGCGTAATCTAGCTGCCTAAGGTTCCCGAGTGAGTATTTCTAATGCGTACTGTAGGGGATTTATACTTTGCACTGCAAGAGTCATCCGTGGTGGCGGACATACATTTATTTAATAAAAATATTTATTTGGCAACTAAGGGTGAACATTTATTTGAGAGTGGATGACAAAGATAATGCCAAGGCGGAGTGATATAGAGAATGATAAACTAAATAAAGGAATACGTGGTACGCTTTAGAAGGGCGATATAAAATGGCAGCACTGAAACTGCAATGCTGTGAATAAGTTTATAAGGGCTTCGGGTTGGTCTCTGCCTCGACCCAAAGAGGTAAGGTGTCACATGAGCATAACCAGGGACAAGCGGTCCATGTCGCAATTTGCCAGCTGGCTGCGTGACGGGCATCAAGCCTTATGGGAACATTATCATGTCCACTTGTGTAGGACAACTGGGGTTAATTCAACCCTATAGAATCCGGAGTATTCACGGTGTGGAATGAGCCATCGTGGCTTCAAAATGTAACACATGTATAAGATCTAAAAGATTATGGTAATATTTAACTAGATTTCAAACTTGGCCCCCCATTATCAACGTTGACTGAAAGAAAATTGGTGACTCTCAAATAAATGAAATTTCCGTAATTATTCATTAAAATTTAATAATAAAAAAAATATCTAAAAAGGGGACTTATTACAGTGAGCATGCCAGCTATTATGAAGTAGTAGACCCTGCATTACAATAACTGATTCTTTGAATGCGTGTCGATTTATATGAAATTTAAGTTATTTATAAAGCAAATATTAATGACAATTCGACACGCATTCACTGTTCAAGCGATTATGGATTTAGCTTTAAAACTAAGACAATTATGAGAAGGTAATATTTCAATGATAATTATAAATAAAGTGGAGATTTGATAAATACACACCTAAGAAGGATAGAGGGAGGTAAGCCAGATTATGCGAGAAATTTACAGATTACATTAATTCTCAAATTTTAGTTTCACAAAATTACAATTTTAACATTTAGAAGTTAGACAAATAGTAGGAGATGAGCTATAGCTTATTTTACTAGAGTACTCTATAATTTAGAATACACACACAGGTACCTGTTTTATAAGATGTTTTTGTCCATTTGTTTAATAGTAGATTGTTCGTGATTAGCAGTTTTCTTTCTTGTCTTTGGTTTTGTTATTGATTTTAACAGCAGCGGCTTTCTTGTTTATTTCAGGCAGCAGATCATTGTGGTGTTTTTACGATGGGCAAGGTGAAGTTCGGCATATGGTGGGCCATCTCCCGATGGAGAATAATCTCGGTGCTTACTCGGTCACACCTTGGCAATATCAATTTATTTTAAGATATTTTAGACTCTCCACTCGAGAGCAAAGCTAAAATTCAAGTGAAAGTCTCCAGCAAGTCCAAGATGGCCTCCTTTTTTTATCTTGATCTTTTAATTTTTTCTGTTGAGATATTTTTAGGTTTTCTTTATCTTGCCCTCAGGATAATCAATGCTTTTGCTGGTTTTAATTAGAAAGAAATCTGCTGTGCTATTGTTTGTTTTGTTGTTTTTTTTTTTTACATTCGTTAATTACATTTTTTTTGGAATTTTCCTATAATTAATTTATTATCTATCACTGACCGATGCTTTTAAATTTTCAAAGACAAAAGGGAATAAAATTATTTTAATTTTAATTAATTATTGCATCAGATTTTGTTAGAATTATTATTTAACGAAATTTAAACTAAGCAATAAATACGAACTTTATAAATTCAAAATAAATGATTAACATTACACAAGATTTATTTAGCTAAAGGAATCTAAATTATATTACTTTATCCATATTTATTGCCTTTAATTTGAGATCGAAATGTGTGCGTGTTTATGTTGAATTCTACATATATTTATACATTTTTAATATTGTTACACACACAACTCGATACCAAAAGTTTAAATTTGGGTGGGATAGACCGGTCAGTGAGAGACGACAGAAAAGGTGAAACTTAAGATTCGAATACGAATCTTACTGTTTCAATATAAATTCTTCATAAACTTATATAATTATAAAGTTAATTTAAAGATTGTGTTTTTAAAGAGCTTGAGTTTAAATGTCAATGTAAAAATAATTAATGAGTTTAAAATCTATGTAACTAAAACAAAACTTCTAGTGTTCTTTGAATCTTTTCATTTACTTTTATTTTAAATAATCTTTGATTTTAAGTATATATATAAATCAATCACCCACGTTCTCATTAAAATATGATTAAAATGAATCTCATGCTTTAAGACTCAGCTGCTGGCACAATGAAAGTAAAGGAATTCAATGTTATCATCGAGAAATGTTATTGATTAGATCTTTGACATGGGTATATAGGTAAATAGGGCAGAATCCACAATGTACCTGACATATATATTTCTATGTAGTCAGACTCAAGGTACTTTACCTGTATTCCGGTCTTGTGGGATCGATGTGCATTTTTCGACCAGTTCAATGTTGTGGGCCAAATATAACTTATTCAAATGGTCACACATCCACACTATGGATCAATTGTAATATTTATTTATTTCAGCTCAGGCGACCATGCTATGTATTAATTATAAATCTTTTATTGAATCTATCTGGCACTTAGACACTTGGGGCCAAGTTGCATGCCAATTGTAATGTTTTAAGGATGGATTGATGGATGCTTCACCATTACCAGCTAACACTATTTATAAAGCCTACTAGGATGATGATGGGATAGAACATCCATAATCTTATTTGCCAGGGCACCAAATTGCTACTTCAATGAAAATATTGAGGCCAAACCTAATTTTGATAACATATTAATAAATTTCAACAATAATATTTAATGAATGGGTTAATAAATAATCAACCGATTAAGAGACCACTGAGAATGCATTAAAAATAATAATATTAATATTCTTGGAAAATTCTTGGCTATTCTCAGCATAATCCCCATTCACTATCATTAAAGTCACAATTAAAAATTTGTTTGATTACAAATAGTTCTATATCCATCTCCACCCTCCTGATCCATCCTCCCATCATCCTCACATTTTTAGGTCTATTGCATTATTATCTCTTTTACTATTAAATTTTCCATTGTGCTAGCTCATTTCTCCCATTATAATCTCTTCTCAGGCTTTTTAGAACAATAAGGTGTGGAGGTCAAAGAAGCTGCTATGGATTATTGGTGATAATCACAACTCATGATCACCTCCAAGGTTGATCTTGGCTGTCTTTAATGTAGTTTAATGCCTATTTACATTAATGCTTGAATAATTTAAGTTTATTAAGTCTTTTAGAAATAACATATTATAAATGCTTTTATAATTAAAGTTAAATCATAAGAAAGTGCATCTAGGGAGGTGTTTGAATACAATGGATGGGGAAATGATTTTTTGCCCACCCACTGCATCCACTATAACCCAATAACCATCCCTATTCATAATTTATATTTCAACTATATTAAATTATTTGGTAATCTTGAATATTGCCGTGCCACATAAGCTCAGAAAATTAACTATTTTAAATAAATTTTATCGGATATTATTTACAAAAATGATGATTCAACTATTAATAATAATATATTGATGTATGATTGAATTTGAGAAGTCTAGATTGTAATAACCCACAAAACATTGAGATATATGCAAAATTTTATTTAAAACAAAATAACAAATTTTATTAACATACTATAACTCAATACATAATATATACATTCACTTCATGACTCACATGGTTTTTCGCTGTTCTACAACCATATTATGATATTTAAAAAAAACTAAATAAATAAATATCCCTAAATCAATAGATAATATCAAGAGGTTTTAAAATATAAATATTCATTTTTAATTATTAGGGAATCACGATTACCATGGAGTAATATCAATATCAGACAGATAAAAATAATATTTACCCTCATATATATTATAATTTTGTTCTCATTTTTATCCCAGACATAGCGAACATTAAATTTCTCTCCCCAGTGTTTAATGCTTTTAGTTACCGATTTGTTTCCAAGGGTAATACTTCCAATAATAAAATTTAATAATTTTATTTAATTATTTTAATCTAATATTCCTTTACTCTAGGCTTTACAATAGAGATATTTTATGTATGGTGGGACTAAGTTAATTTTAGTTACTTTTCAAATGTCAATGAATCAGTATCTAGCTCAATCATTATCACATGTGCATACACACTATATTTATGGTTTTATGACAATAATAATATTTTATAATATTACCTTTCCAGCAAAGGCCTCAGCTGGCTGTGGATATATTTATTAGATAATTCCATTTATGCATTGCTTACAATATTCATAGGTTTTATTTAACCCTTAAATTTAATATTTATTGACATTATTACTCTTGGCTATTATTGATAAATTAAAATATATCAACAAAACAATGTTCAAGTATATCAATTGCACATGCACTATCCACACTCATCCTGACATCAAACTGAATTTGTGACCCTGTATCCAACATTTATAAGTAATGCTTAGTAATAGCTATATTTCATACACCTGTAAGGAATATCAACATTAACATGAGGCAGGTATTGACCTGAATAAAAGAAAACCTTTTCACTAAGGTTGAGGTATGCTAGGATTTTTATTGCTAGTCATACAAAGAGACTTGGGTTTATCTATTAGCCTCTAGCCATCAACAAAGAAATTATCTTACAGTGTAAAAAATAATTGAGTGGGAAAACTCTTCCACTCTGTTTAAATACTTTATAAATATGAAATAAATATCTTAGTGAGCGAGCTAAACTAGGACTTCGCTAGCTTGGGGGGAATCTTTGTCCAACCACATTATATACAGGTCTAACATCAATTTGTACAAGTAAAACTTTCATATCTATATAACTCTTGCAAAATAGTACACTAGAACATGAGCCAACAATTTTTCCAAGCCTTAATTAGCTTGCATCTAGTTTTAACTTTATGATAATACTAATAAGAAATGTGCATTAAAATTTTAAAACTACTTCTCTGCACTTTTATAGGATGATGATGTTTTAGCCCAACAGTCACACAACCATCATAAAACATAGAATTCCTGATCCAATCCAAAAACATTTCCCACAGCAATATCTCTCACTCTTTTCATAAAAAAATGTAAAGCATTTAAAACAAGGCACATACAGAATGATTTGGTATTAATTTCATCTACCCTTAAATGATAATAATAACAATAAAAGCATTCAACAGGCACATACAAAATAACTTGATATTAATTTCCTCTACCTTTAAATGATAATAATAATAATAAAAGCATTTAACAGGCACACATAAAATGACTTGATATTAATTTTATCTATCCCCCAAAATAGTAACAATTATAATTCTAACATGGATTAATTTTAAATGGATATATATATATATATATATATATATATATATATATGTTCAAAAGATGGCGCTATACCAAAACCGCCGAACAAGTGTAAGATTTGTTTTACATAAACGAAAAAAGAGTCAGAAATTAACTACCTCTTTCATTTGCTCACCCCCAGATCAGCTGATTTCAAGCTGGTTTGCTCTCCTCAGTGGGGGATAGAGTATAGAAACTAGATCTAAAACACTGACTCTCAAGTGTTTATGCAAAACGTTTCTATCAGATTGCAAGCGTGAAATTTTCAGACCGGTAAAGTCTTCAAACTCAGCCTAGCAAGCCAGATATTTATATGGGTCTGATCTCAGACCCATATATATATATATATATAAATCTTTTTTTTGTTTTTGATTAAATGTTCTACATGAATAGCAAATAATAAAAATATACTTAAATAGTTCTCCAGGAGTGTTCTTGAGATTTCTGCTTTCCATTTTTCCATTTTTTTTTCTTTGGTTTGTTTATGTGCATACATGGCTTTATGTGGAAAGAGTCACTGTGATAGAGTTTGATTCCTATGCCAAAATATACAAAGTTTTCACACTGCTGAGAAGATTTCCCCATTTTGGTTTCTGGGGATTATAGCTGAACAGAACTTGTTTTAATTTTTAAATATATAAGTCCACTTCTTGATGTATTTTTCAGTTCACTTAGTATTCAGATTTGACACTTTATATGAAATTATAGTGTTCAGATTTGATGCTTTATCAAAATCAATTTTTTTTTATTTTCTATAGTTTAAATTTTACCATTTTCCGATTCCTGATAAATTAAAGCAAGATGAATCATGACATTTATTACCTTCAGAGAAATCGATGTGCACCCAATTTAAACTTAGTCGAGAGTTTTTTTTTTACTTATATCATTAAATTTAGCTAAGCTTGTAGTTCAAGAGATAGACAGAATAACTTAACAAATGATTTCTTTTCTCTCTTTTTCTTTAATTTTTAAAAAAAAATTTTTTAAAATTCTACACAAGGCTTATCTATGATGAGAGAGCTTGTAAAAAAGAGATAATCACTAAGAGAGACCAGTCAAAAGAGATTCCACCCCCAAACAAAAGAGCAAGCTTTTATAGTGTCTGGCTTCCTTCATTCCCTCTCCCTTCAACAGTGATCTTCCAATAACCCTTCCAATGTCTGGTCAGTGTTTTCCTGATTAATTGCCTATTGTTTACTTTTTCTTTCTTTAAATTTTAAACTTATGTCCTTTTGAAAAAACACCTGCCAAATTCATAACTGCATTCCAATGGATAATCACCCATTAATTTTAAAATTAAATTCCTGTGTCATAGATATCACTTAAAACCACTTTAGTAATTCACTTTAGTAATTCTATGCTCGTGGAAATCACCCCAAGGAACAAATGACAGAAAACTTCCCTTCAGAATAAATGAGAGAAAGCTCTTTTTCTCCCCTTTTACTTTTTCATTAACAATAATAAAAATTGTATAGCAACCTAACATCAAACCCAGAATTCTGACTGAAATTTTGGCTTATATGAATAAACCATTAAAACAAATTAATGTCTTCTTTAGGGGAGTTTCTCATGAGATGACATGGAATAATTATTCTTTAATTGTGAACTTTATAATTAAAATATACTAGATTAAATACACACATGCATGTCTCACATATACAATTTTAATTAAACCGATTGTTTAATATTCTAATCCTTAATTTTTTTTTACAGCTTAATTTCATGAACTATTAGTTCTAACTTGTCAGTGTAAAACTATGACTATCTATTTTCACTCTCTAAAGTAGTTTTATAAATCACACCCCCTCCCTTTTTTCAATCTCCAACTATTAAATGATGTATAAATATTGCTTATCTAATAAATTATATCTTTAATATTAAAATTGTCCCATAAATTAATATTAAATAAAACAATCTTTTGCCTAGAAATCATTTAATGACAAATGTTTAGATTCCTTACCAAGTAAATCGTATGCAATTCCTAAAAATATGGGTTCAAACCTAGCATTGTCTAGAAAGTTTGTCTATTGAAAAAAAATACAACCTATGAGGAAAATTTTTATTAAACATTATCTTACATAGTTAATTAAAAAAAAATGGAATCTTGAGCAAAGGGCTACAATACTTTGGTTGTAACAATTTCCTGATGAGCATATTGCAGGAAGGAACTATCCATTGGAATTCCCCAATGCAGATGTTAACCCCCCCCACAACATTATTTCCTGCTCATCAGAGGATGTAGCACCATAGAGACTGGAAGCATCTAGACATTTCTGTGTTTGGTTTTCCAAATAGCACCACTAGAGTTCCATCTCACTACAACCTGACTTACATAAATCTAGTTATGCCAGACATAGCTAGGAGGCATAGAATTCTTGTAAACAAGTGCACTGAATGATGAGTGATGCAATAAAAAAAATAAAATTGAACAACTGGATAACTAAAATTAATTTTAAGTAACAACAATTTTATTTAACAACAATTAATTTGCAACTCATTCTAATAAAGTTCCTTCATATCCATGTGATGACTCATTTTCAGTTTATTTATGAAAAGGTTAGAAGCAGTTTATTGATCAATAGTTCATTTACAAGTCATTCTAATAAGTTTATCCTTAATTTCAAATGAAGGCTCATTTTGATTTATCTTGAGTAAGTAGACATCTACCAATACTGCATGAATATTTTCAACTATTTGTTCCATATCTGTATATCCTTTTTAGGTAGGTGAATAGGTAAGATGAGCTATTCCAGATTTGTAAGGTTTCTATAATTCAGTCAAGTATCAATGCACATTTGTGCTCATAAGTTTCATTATTTTCTTTGTATACAATCAATATGCATGTAAACATTTGTAATTCATATAGTACTTCATTATTTTTAAATTTATCAAACAATTCAGGGGTTGTGGACTATTCATAATCCAGTCAAGTGTAAATGTGAATTTATATGCATAAGTTTCATTATTTTCTTCACATAAAGTCAATATTCAGGTAGCATTTGTAATCCATATAGTATTTCATTATTTTTTTAGATTTATCCAAACAGATAATGTAAACAATTCAAGGTTTGTGGACAATTCATAATCCAGTCAAGTATAAATGTGCATTTATATGCATAAGTTTCATTATTTTTTTTTTAAATTTATCCAAACAGGTAATGTAACCAATTCTGAGTTTGTGGACTATTCATAATCCAGTCAAGTATAAATGTGCATTTATATGCATAAGTTTCATTATTTTATTTATGTACCATCGAGATGCATGTAAGCATTTGTAATTTTTATTTAGTTATTCTAATATATAGCATAAATATTGTTATTTGGTCTGCCACAGATGTATATTTCTACATATAAGTTGATCAGCAGTTGCATTTATTTATTAGCCAGTTAGAATTATATGTAATAGCTCAGTATGTTATAAGTATTCATTTTTAGTTTATCTTAATTCAAATGTATCTGCAGATGAGAAGCCAATCCTTATTAAAAATGCCTTTTGATTATAGATATTTTAGTATTTATAATTTATCATTAATAACATGTATTTTCATAGCTAAATTTATTCATAATTTTCTCTTTTTTTGTAAGATGTTTTGTTTGGTCTTTTATAAACACATATAAATATAAACTAAAATGCCATTTGACCATAGATATCTTTAGTATTTATAATTTATTATTAATAAAATGTATTTCCATAGCTAAATTTATTCATAATTTTCTTTTTTTAAGAAAGATGTTTTGTTTGGTCTTTTATAAACACATATAAGTATTAAATAAAATACCATTTGACCATAGATATCTTTAGTATTTATAATTTATTATTAATAAAATGTATTTTTTTTACATAGCTAAATTTATTCATAATTTTTTTTTTCTAAGAAAAATGTTTTGTTTTGCCTTTTTATAAACACATATAAGTATTGAATATTTTATAAAATTGTTACCTTCATTTTTTTATCCAGTCTGTTCCATCAAAAAGGGGTTGTATTATTTAAGCTGAATGGCATTATTTACATTCATGATGATCACTCAGGCAAATCTTGGAGAACTATGGCTTTGGATGAAGAGAAGAAGCTGTTATGGATTAGCCTTCCATCATCATGATATACTTAGTAATATTTTTCTTTTTCATTATTAACAGTGGCTATAAATATTATATTCCAAGGTTCCTTAACCTTTTAACCGCTAATTAAATCATTGGTTGTATGAGGTAAAAATCAAAGCTTTTAATTGGCCAACTCACAAACTGAAGACAAAGCCTATTGTTAAAACATATTCGCCTATAATATTAAATTCAACTCAGATACGTTTATAAAAAGTATGTTATTAATTTTTCAGGTTATGAAGAGAACGAAAGTTCTTTCAAAAATAAATTGCTATTTATTTATTCTAAAATATTCAATATCGGCAACATAAAAGCTATAATATAAACAAAAAGATCGACTTTTACGTTATAGAAAAGTAAATATTTCTTTTTACTACATCTTCAATATTTGTACTAAAATCTTCAATATTTTTCGAAAATAATTTTGTTTTTTTATTATTCTGTCTGAGAATCATTTTTAGTTTCCATAAATATAATTTTATAATACTTAAAATTGAATTCGAAATGAAAATCTCAGCGTTTTTCTTTATTTTCTTTGATCAGGCGGTTTCTTTGTTCTTTCCAGCCAATCAGAATGTCTTTTTTGGCTGAGAGCTTGCTAAGAACCAATCACAAATAATGTTCTTTCTTTGTTTAGGTTTAAATGCGTTTTTTTTTATTTTTTACTTGTAAAATAAGTCAGAAGAGGTCACCATCGTACAGAACTTTTAAAAATCTCTTTAAAACGTATCGAACGAATTTTTTAGCATAAGAATCGGCTGAGTTAGAGTGACGTCAACTGCTTATGAGAGGTCGCGTCAAAGACAGGCAAAGAGTTAAAATCAGCTGTCAATTAAATAGTCAAGCAACACTTAGATGAAATTTTTAATTTTTTAACTCTTCACTTTTCTTATTTTTTAAAATCTTTTAAAAAAATATGTTTAAAATCTGTTTGAAATTTTTTTTAAAATCTCTTTCAAAATCTTTTCAAAGTCTCTTTTTTAAAAAAATCTGCTCTGAATTTCCAATTCAACTATTTATACCCTGATCTCTGGATTGACTAAGCAGCATTGCCCACTGTGTCTTATTTGTTCCACAGCTTTCATTTAAGCCTGAGTGCTTTTCTCTTCTTAAGGATTGGACAATACTTTTCATGGAATAGATAATAAAACAGGAGGATTAAGCCATGTTTTCCAATTTAATAAGACTGCCTCAAGTGATTATTACACTTTATATGACAACATCATTCCAAAAATTAAAAATGTAATATTAAAAAAAAATGCCAGCTTTAAATAAATATGAGTGATATATTTATATCATAATCTAAAATTATGAAATTAATAATGAAGGTTTCTCTTTATTTTTTTCTCAGTTCTATAAAATAATGATTTTCTTATAAAGTCATAAATGAAACTTTTTGTTATATTTTTCTAAAAAAATACAAGATCAACTTTTTTATACATCTGCCATTTTTTAAGGTGGGAGGGTAAAATAGCTCTTAGAATACATACACATGTGAAACAGCGTTCTTGTTTCAATATATATATATATGACTAATGAAACTCATTAGTGTGAATCTGTAATATTTTAAATAAGGGTTAAGCTACAATGTATTATCGATTATCTAATCAAATTATTCCATATCCTTGGCATATTAACCGCACAAGCCACCCTTGTTTTATATATGTAGTAATTGCACTAATCAATATTATGTAATAATACAAATTTATATTATATCATTTTTCTGTAATCTGATATTTGTCATTCATTGACTGAATCTCTAGAAGTAACTATTTGATTAAGTTAAATTGTTCCCTAATTGAATCAAAGATTTTACTCAATATTATTAATTACACTCCCTTTATTTAATGTTGCCTTGACCAACATTATGGATCTTATTATTAATTAATTTAAGCAGTACTCCTACTGTTTTTAATTATTATACTTCTTGGAAATTGTTAATTACTCATTTGAATATATTATTGATTCTCAAGTCTTTTTTCTGACCCTGTTCTCATTGCCGATCTGGAATAAATTAAAAGTTTGCTAGTATTCTCAAAACTATTACAGTCAGAGACTCTGGGACACAGGTAAATAGATTAGCATTTAGTATTGTTCCTGACCATGTATTTCACCCATTCCTGATTGCTATATTTGTGCTTGGATTCTAGGTCTTATTGAATGATCACACGATCTTCCATTATCAATTTTCATAGATATGGGCTTGACACATATCTTTAACTGAATCATAATTTTATCAGAATCAGTTGTTAAAATATTTTTTATATTGGCTAACTGATTTTATTTTGTATTAAATACAGCTTTATAGCTGTTGCTGTCATTACTAGGTTTATATATTCTTTCTTTACACATTATTTCTAAGTTTCCTTTTTTGTTACAGATTTTGTAATGTTGTGTAAACAGACACTGGCTTTATGGCCAGTTGTTCCACATCATAAACAGATAAATAGTTTTATTACAGCTATCATTATGTTTTAAATTTTTAAATCCCTTTTTCTCTAGTTTAAATATTTTCCAAATGTCCATTTATTTTATTTTGGAATTTTATCACTGTGAATTATCTTGATTGCTCAAGAATTGATTCATGGCCAATGCCATGTTTTATAGCCTTGCTATATTTAGTTGCATTGTCAGATAACAGCTGTTGTCTTAAACTGTCACTGCTCATCCCACAAAGAAATTGCTCAAGGAGTGACACATTATGAAATGAACCATATATGCAATTTATTGCAATCTCACAAAGAGCTATATTGAAAGCTTTAACTTTTTCATTTCTGCTCTGACCATGATTTCTGAATGAAGTCTGGCAATGTGTCTAGAGGGATATGGACTAAAATAATTCACTAAGAAATCTTTTTATTTGATTGAAAGGATAATCCTTAGGAGTATCAGGTTTACAGAGCCTATTAGCAATCTTTATTACTCCTTTTCCTGCAAATCACAGCAGTGATGCAACTTAAATTTTTTCCATCTTCAACTTTATTAATGAAGAAATATTTCTTTATATGTTGAACATAAAGAGGCCAATTACTCATGTCAGCAAATTCACCAACTGATGATTGCATTTTAGCAGATCATCTAATACTTATTAATCTGATGGTTTGCTTCTTTTTAGCTGTTTCAGGTTCAGGGTATAACTGCACCAATTGTTATGTTTGGGCCCAATGCCTATACTACCAAACAGACACTGGATTATAAAAAATCATCTAGTAACAATAATACCGTGTTTCAGTATTTTAAAATGTAAATTTGCATTTTCCCCTCTCTGCTGAAAATTTGCTAAAGCTTCTTGTTTATGGCTTTAAAATTCATGTATTTTCTAAGATTTTAAATAAAAAAATCAATAGCTGGCAGAAAAATCCAATAGGTGGTCCAACAAAGGATTGCAAGCTTTGCCAATGATGGATACTCATTATATACTTTGCGATGTCAAACCTTGTTTGTTCACTTGGAGAAAATATTACAATGGTTGAGAAAAAAATATAGTGGCGTAAAAACTTTATTTTTTGGAAAGTTTATGATTGTATTGGTATTGTAAATGTTACTATATATTCATTTTTTACAGAAATGTTTTATTTTTAAATATAAAAGAATATTTTTTTATAAATATTGTTACTATAGAGATTATGATTGAGGACAGCTGTCTATAAAATTAGATTATTCACCTGATTGGTATTATATTTAGCAATATCATAAAAATTATGAAAAAATTGTAAACTTTTAAAGCACAATTTGATAGATTTAGTAATTATTAAAAAAAATTCGTTCGGATTTTTAAATCAAAAATGAAACAATGAATATTTTGTTCATTTTATAAACTGAATTGGCTCCATCTGAAATTTGATGATGTCACTACATTTTGTTTTGAATTAATATATTTTTTAAAATAATTCCAGAAATCAAATGTGATTTAAAAAAAATATATATTTCATTTCTAAACAATTTTGATAAATAATAAAGGTTTAATAACAAGTTGAAAGCTTAAATCTAGTGGGAACACAGAAAGCTGTCAGAAAAATAATGCAATAAGAAAAGGTTAAAAATTGGGAAAAACATTGTGCTTTCATAAAGAGAAAATAATTACTTTATTGAATGAAAAATCACAATATTATTTATAATGTTTTAATAAAATACTTTTATAATATCTAGTTTAAAGTAAAAATATTTTAAAAATATTAAACAAATTCTTTAAAAAATCATTGCCTCTGAAAATATATAATTTATTGTTAACGAAAATTAGATTATTTATTTTATAATTTTTTGATTAATACTTGCTATTAAGTTTTCTGATATTATATTAGAAAGTTTGAGCAAACTCGTGGTTTTCTATTACTTTTTGTTTTTAATATTTATTTTGTTCTTGTAAATTAATTATATTAAATTTTTTAGAACCCAAAACTTATAGATCATTTTTGGATCCATTATTTTTTATATATTGGGATTTAATTGATAATTAGACATTTGATCTATGATGAGTTTCATAAGGTTGTGCTAACATTTTGTATAAAAATGTTTACAGCAAAAAAAAATCATTTAAAATGTTTTTATTAAAAATTTAGAAATATATTCAGATGACATTATAAACCCCCCCCCCCTCATAACTTAAAAATTTAGCGTAATCATTCTAATTTTTTTTTTGTATATGCTCTCATAAATCATTTATTTGCTTTTTTAAATTCCCCCCCCCCCTTTTTTTTTTTTTTTTGCGAAGAAAAAATATATATGGATTTATTTATTACTAATGACATTTAGTGCCACTATGTATACACATCTGTATAAATATTATATATATATAATCTTGCTCAATTTTTATTCATCATTTAAATCTAAATTTTAAAACTTTCTTATACCTATGGATTAAATAAAAAAGGTCTTAACTAATAAAAAGTCTAGCTCTTTTTAGATAAGAGACTATTTTGATGTTTTTTTCTTATATTGGTTCAAATACAATAATTAGTATTTTTGTATGTGTTTATATACATGTAATGATATATATATATATATGATAGGTATTATGATCATATGATACAACTTCGAGACAAAATACTCTTGAATTTTAATTCTGTATTCTACAATAAATCTCAACGTTTTGAGGAAATAAGTGTGGACGATATTAATAATATGTATTACAACAATTGGCGTGATTATAAAAAGAAGTTGAAAATACTTTATCCAGAAGGATTTAATTTTACAAACATTATTTTAAAAAATGCCTATCAGTTAAATAATGAAAGTTTAATTATTTGTCAATTCCGATCAAAAACCTGTGCAGCTAAGGTAAGAATTACTATTATTATTATTATTATTATTATAATTATTATATGCATATATTCAAGTTTTTAAATATTTTATTTAACTATTTGCATATATATATATTTTAACGGTCAATGAAAAGAGCCTTAAATGTATCCGCACTACACGGGCGCCATCTAGGCATTTGAACCTAGAAAAATTTATATAGTAGGCAGATACGTAAGTTAAGATTCAAAAAATTTTCTTATATATATATATTATTCTGACCGTTTGCCCAAGGTCACTAGCTCATAGAGTAGCAGAGATTTTAAACATTTATAAGTTTCAATAGATTTCTATTCTCAAAGTATATATTAAATATTTAGAACAATAAAATAAAAGAAGCCACTGCCAGTAATTAACACACAAATAGATTTTTATTAACGCACATTTAAAATTGAGGAATAAATTTATTTTTAGGTTTTAACATTAATATTTTTTTTTTAAATTTAAATTACTATTTTAAATAGATCGCACAGATGGATATTTAAATTATATTTTACTTTAGCATGTCGAGCATAGATAGTCTACATAGATTTTTTTTCACTTAAAAACTTATCAAAACATTCATTCAATCTTAGACTAAAAGTTCGTAGCCAACCCAATGCCTGCTTCCAGATATATAGTAGCAATCAATGCAATATGAAGATGCTAGCATAAAATCACGCAGACAGAAATGTGCATCTGACAGCGTGATATTATTTGAAGGAAATGATCCGTGTCTAGAACAGGAAAGTGCATCTGCCAGACTAAGGAATCATGTATATATATATATATATTTAAAGAGTGTTACGTATGGGGGAGAGCGGTCTTTCTGCCGACTTATAAATCCCTGTCCATAGAGCTAGAAGGGGTTAATGGTGCAGGAAATACATCTGCAACCATTGCAACGGTATGACTGCCTCTTTGGCGTCATGCATTCAGGTGGGCACGTTGCCCTGTATGCTAAACACGCTTCGCATTACATTAATATAAACGTCTATATATCTCTCCACTAGCACTGACACAACCACGAAACAAATAGCCTGAAATTAAAATCCCTTAAATTAAACATAAACGAATTTAAACATAGTTATTAATCTTTATCCATGCAGCTATCTACACCCAACTTTAAATTTAATACATTTTAGTTAAAACATAATACACACCCAAAAAAATGAAATGGAAATGATTGCTTAAACATCTACATAAAAA
Organism: Epiperipatus broadwayi; assembly: GCA_028023455.1. Classification (NCBI taxonomy): domain Eukaryota; kingdom Metazoa; phylum Onychophora; class Udeonychophora; order Euonychophora; family Peripatidae; genus Epiperipatus; species Epiperipatus broadwayi. Next base: position 7,829,046 of record JAQFVV010006227.1, read on the forward strand.
AATATCAATAATTGAATTTGCATTCTTTAAGTCAGACAAGAGTTCTTATTTTCAGTTATTAATTACTTACAATTTTAGGAAAGTTCTTATTAGATAGACACAATAGTTCATACTTTACGGATTTAATAGATTGAGAAGTTCATCTTCGTGATCACTTTCGTAGATTTTGTCCTTCTTTGAAATGAAACTGCGACTTGCCATGCATTTGGTCAGGAACTGTCATCCAGAGGCCTCAGCTGGTTTTTCCGGAAAATTAAATTTATTGCAGACTTCCACATCGTGAAAATCTGCAATATAGCTAGTTATAATGATCTATTCATAGTCAGCTGTAAGATAACAATTATAATAATAATTTGGCTTTTATATTTTTATTAGTCAGCTGTAAGATAACAATTATAATAATAATTTGGCTTTTATATTTTTATTAGTCTCTTATCATTAGATCTTGAGATTCAACGAGCAAGACGTCACTAATCCTCTGGTGTTTCAATCACGGTCCATGCTGACATTTCTGGTGTTTGCATTGGTCATTTAATTTCTTTGTACTCTCTTATCTGACCCATTAATTTATTTTAAATGCCTCAAGGGCCAGTTTGATTTTGAACAATCATTTAATTAATAAGACAATCATTTCCATTTTCTAAGATTATAGAAATCAACATTATTTCTATTTTCAAAAATATCAAATCTTTATATCTTTACTTTTTTACAAAAAAATTACTTTCAAATATTTTTATTTTTTTAAAAGTTTTTAAAGTTGTCCATCATGCGATCTATATATATTAAACAACTTTTAATTTTCAGTTTTTAAGTTTTTTTCCTTTTTAATAAATCAATTTTTATTTACGATCTTTTTATTTTCATTTTAAAATAAAGGCATATATTCTGTTACAATATATATATATATATATAATGTGCCACTAACAATTCCACATTCTGTCTGCAAAATATCTCAGATTATCATAATTATGATGATGATCATAGTGTTAATTTATTTACATATGATCACATAATAAATTTTAATGCATAATCTTATACAGACTCTGCTAATTATATTTTTGTTTGAATTAGAGGACACTTAGTTGTTAATATTATAAGTGAATTAAAGACATAGCACTTTTGTATGGCTTTAAACATTTATTATATTCATTTTTCAATCCTATCTACTTTTCCATTTCTTTTTTTTTCAGTGCACCCCAAACTGATTGGATTCAAAATTTAAGATAAAAGACAAATGTAACTATTAATTGTTCATTTTCCTTTAAATATAGTTTATTATTAAATGTTTTATATTTTTTTTTGAGGGAAAATACACCACACAAAACCAATAGATGACAGTGATCTAGGTTTATTATGGAGACTTATCCCAGTTGGTGTGAACTTTAAGTTAACTTACTATTAGGAAGAGGCACTATCATGCACCACTCAAACCTTCTATATTTCACATTAAATAATTATATCCAATCATTAGTAGATAGCACAAGTGTCAATTGTTGCTTAGGGCCATCGGGCATTCCTTTTACATACATCAGATTTTGACATAAGGTTCCTGAATTTACTTATGATTGGAACTATTAACTGATCTTTACCTTCACCCCAGATTTTTTTTCCAGATCAAGCAATTAACATTCGTGAGACTGTAAACTATACAAACATTGAACATAAATAAATTACAATTATATGTAATTTTAAAGAATAAAAGTTAGTAAAATAACATCATACCCCACTTTTCTTTATTCAACCAAAATAACATTAAAAAGATTTTTCTTAAAACTCACACTCTATTGTTAAATTTTTATGTACAAATAACTTAGTTAATGGAGTCTAGAAATGTATTACACTAATTATAATAAAAGTTCTTTAATTAATAGTTCATATTTACCCTAAATGATCAACTATTTCACTTTGGTCAAGTGGGTACTGACTTTATATATGATTCAGTCCTAAATTTCTGGTGTGAATCCTTTATTTTTGTCCACTGGCTTTCTTGACATATCTTCAGATAACTTGCTGAACTAATCTTTTTTATATTTGGAAATTACTAGGGCAGCTCCAGGTGTGACCATGAGACTTCTATGAGAGGGAGGTTTTTGATGTTCTCTAGCCTGAAAACATTCTCATATCATTGGTTAATAAAACTCTTTAGTAAAAATTCTGGATATTTTTTTTTCCATTAACAAATGCAAACTCCACAATTTATATGTTTTTTCACAAACCGATTTCCTACTTTTCAGTTTATTTTTTGCTATATTTTGACACTTCTAATTTCTGTCTTTTTATTCTCACTGCATTTTTAATTAATGAAAAACTTCTTGATCAATTAGTGCAATAGAGAGATTCTAACAATATTTTAAATTACAAATACTTTTTTAATTTGAGCGTAATTGCAAAAATGTATAATTTCCCTCCCAACCCATGTTTTTCCAAGAATTACAATAAAAAAAACTTTTAACATAAACAACTTTCAAGATCTAATTTTATCTTGAGCTATAATAAATTAATAAAATGAAAAAATCCTGATTTCTTAGAGATAACAAGAAAAAAACGTTAAAAAGATTTGAAGTTATTTATTATTAAATTTTTTTTTTTATAACTACAAACACTTTTATTAAAATAAAATGTATGTATACACACACACACACACATATATATATATATATGAGATGGCAGAAAATACCATCTCAATATGTATATAATAGTTTCAAAGTGTAATAAACTGAAAAATAAACAGTAATAATGTAGAAATTAAACAGAAGTAATTTCAGTTACTTAAATTATAATCATTATCAATTGAACTTACAATTTAAGTTATGGAAAGTACTTTTGTATAATTTCTATCTTTTACCATTAATATAATTAAAGATTGGTAGATTTTATTACTGCAATTGGATCTACCTGTGTTAAATTTTCTGCAATCATTTATATGAGACTATTTATTCTAGATAAATAATTATTATTTAGCATTTATTAGACTTAAAATAATATCATTCTTATCCCAGATATAAACTTTAAACTCAATTAAAAATTAATATATCTGTTTTATTAATCATAATCATATGCAATATCATTATTGTAATTTCTTTGTTTTTTTTTCCATGTGTATTATCTGTTAGATAAAATTAAAATTTCCATATAATTTGACATTTTTGAACCATATAATTGGTAACTTCTGAAAAAAGTAATTTCCTTCCAAAATGTATTTAATTATGAAAAGCACATTTAATAGGCCCTGGTTACAATATCTTACACATGTCTTCATTGTTTCTTGGGGATTTATCAATATCAAATTGCATTTGATCTCCAAGCTTCAAAAGCATATACATACATAATCATATGTATTTATATATATTCAATATTATGATGGGTCAATAGCACAAGATCTAAAAAGTTACCATAGTATCCATTTAATGATAAATGATATTCAGCCAATGTTGGTATTGTTTTATACCACATATATTTGCTGCTACCACTATTACTACTAATAATAACAACAGTAAATAAACTTGAACCAATATACACATGCAAAAGAATTAGAAATTGTTTTTCATATCTTTCAACATAGTTGATAAAAGTATTTAGATAATTTTTCTTAAGATACAAAATAAAAAATTGAAAAGCCTAATGAGTAATAATATTTTTTACACTTGCTTTGTTGAAAATACCTTTGTCTTGCAGTAAACTATTTAAAAACTTTTATATTCTATATCTGTATATATTATCTATAGAAGTTTTTATAGAAATATTATTGGTTGCCTTTTTTGAGAAATGAGAAAAAGACCTTCACCTTGCGATGACTAATCTAAATATTATTTAAACATATAATAATATACTGGACAGCCTGCACATAATAATTATCCTCTATCAGAGGGCTCCACTAGGCCTCTAGCTTAAAAACTTTATAATTTGTTGATGAGGATATCATCTACAAATCTCTATCATAGTTGTCTTATCACACACATATATATGTAATTATATAATTGAATATTTGTAAATACAGTAACTAAATAATTAAAAAACTTTATCCACTTAGGAGTGCTTTCGATTATCCCAGTAATCTTTGCCAATTAAAGCTTTGAAAGACTAACTTTCCCACAATTCTGTGATCTTAACATTTGCTACTTATCTGTTAATTAAGTCATATTTATATTTGTATATTAGCATAGCTTCCTTTATTTTTATTTTATTGTTATTTCTTTCAATTTGCAATATTTTACATCATTAAAATTGAAGTGAAAACCATAAATACATAATTTATTATGGTCGTACAAAACAGATGCTGAAATGTTATCTACTATGCAATTTTGTTTCAATTTCTGAACTTGTTTTAATAATAGCAAGTGCTCTTTAGTTATTTTTTCCAATGTATATCTAGATTCACCTATATATACACTCCCACACCTACATATCCATTTATAAATGACACCATTTTTATTTATAACAGGTTTTATCTTTGGAGTTAATTATTAATTTGTTTAATGTAGGAGGTGTGTAAAATGCAATATCACATATACCTTTATAATTTTTCCTTACAAAATTCACTTGATCATTTGAAATATATAGAATTGATATCCATATTTTTTTATTAGCAGGAGAATCAATATTATTAAAATTTGTATTCTTATATTTTGTATTAAAATCTCTAATAACATTTTATATATGATTATAATTGTAGCCATCATTTAACAATTCATTCAAATATATTTCAATATTTTTGCTTTTATCTGATGAATATTTTCAAAGACTATTATTTCTAAATAAGAAGAACTTCAAACCTGCCATTTTGTGTGACATTGGCATTTTTGATTTATATGGAATATAACCTCTTTTTACTCTTGGTTTAATGGTCATACAGTAATCCAGAATGCATTGATTTCTAGTTATTTTAAGATCAATAAACTTAATGAACATTAAATCCTAATCTGCTTTTTTTCCATCTTAGGCCTTTTAAACCATTTAATTCTTTAAGCAACTTATTAATTGTATTTGGTTTACCACATACAAAAACGTCATCAACATGTCAATAATATACAGTAATATTTTTTGATAATATACCTTTTTCAAAATATTTTCTTCATATGTAGAAATTATAAAATTACATATTTGAGCAGCAGAAGGTAAACACATAGGCCATCCATTGCACATTTTATAAAAATCTTTCTTAAAAACCGCATAAATATTTTTATCGATAAAGTTTAATGTTTCAGTTATAAATTTTATTATTTTCACATTAACATTTTTTAAACTTAATGCATTGGAAATAATTTCAATAGATGCCAATTGATCAATTGATCCGTACATTTCACTAACATCTAGAGTACATTTAACATCATTAACATCAATCTTAACATTATAGACTTTATAAAAAAATCAAATGAATAACATATTGTACATTTACCAAAACCAAGAATTTCTTGTATCATTTTCTCAATTAAACAACATGTTTCACAATAAAACATGTGCTATTCATCCACTGTGGGCATCAGGAAAGACCTGAACCACTCATTTGTCACTTCCTGTCCATGATAGAGGAATAGACCCTGGACCTTGAGCCTGATTAATAATGGGATTTTTTGCACCATCAGTGCAGTCTCATTCAAGCTGAATATTTCTATGTTCCAGTGACCGATCTCTGTAAATTTGGAGAGTGGCAAGTCGGTCTCATATAATGCGAAACAAAAAAATCGCACTTCCATTTCTTGAAGGTATAATCAAATTATTCAAGCTGATTTAACAAACATTATGACAAGTATTTAGAAATATAAAATTGATTTTTTACTTTAGTAGTTTTTCTTTCTGTTAATAAATTTAAAATATAGAACTCAATTTTCCCCCACCCTATGCCATTTAACTTTAACTTTAACATTATTTTGGAATTGGACACAAAATGATAAACAAATTTTTTTAAAAGCATTAATTTGCTTATTTACTTGGCTGAGGATATTTAGGTAATTTTTAAATATAAAATGACATATATACCTGGGTCTCATTTTATGCAGTAGACAAGTCCTCAGAATCATGCACAAAAGAAATCACACAAAAATAGACTTAACTTACCGTGAAAAATGGGGGATAGGTTACTGTAATTTTTGAAAATCGCATAAAAGCAAAGCAACAATGTAAAATTATTTAAAAATTTGCATAAAAAAATAAGAAAATGAAATATGACAATAAAAAATTTCAAATTTGAAAAAAATTGTTATGAGACAAACTTTTTTTATTTTTTTTATTGACTATAGTATTTAATTTTATTCAAAATAATATATTTTGTAATTTACATTTTTTTTATACATGTACGGTATTTTAATCATTATCACCATTTGAGACATCAGATTTGTCATGATATGATGTGATGTGAGGTACTGTAGCTTCTCCAGCTTGGCCTGTTTCTTCAAGAGGAAATACAACTAAACTGTTTTCCAATTGCTATTGATTTTTTTCATTTCGCTAAGCAATAGCAATCTAAAATTGAAATTTTTGTTTCCAAAGAAATTCATTTTCTTGGGTGTTTTTTTCTCTCTGTTAGAGTAAACTAAAAGTTTAAAATAAAAATAAGAACTTAGACTTATGATAATAAAAAGACACCGACTCACCAATGTTGGGCAAAATTTAATTAAAACTAACAATTAAAAATTAAATTCTTATTTTTGTCTAATTTTTTAATTTTCAATTCCGTTGAAAAACAATTTTCATCATTTCACATCACCTTAATTTCAGATCACATTACATAATTTTTAAATTTTTAATTACAATTAAAAATCAGATTTTAATTGTCAAATTTAATTGTGCCCCCCACTGTTACTCACCTTTTAAAAATAAACTTGCGGACACTAAATGATTAATTGATTATGTACTATTTTTATAAAAAGCAAAAATAGAATGTGATTTAAAATGCAAAAACAACAACATACATAGTATTTTTCATCTATAACGTTTGAACAGATTTACATAATAGTCTTGTACAATTTAATGTGTGTATATAAAATAGGAAAATTCTGATTTTAAGTGAATTATGAACTTCTTTATTGTATAAAATCTATTACAGTACTATTATAAAGCATTGAAAATATTGAAATTATTAGATGGAAGTTGAACTCCGATAATGCATTATTATTTTAAATATGATGTGAGTGTGTGAAATTTATAATATTTAAAGTAATAGCACATTATCAAAGCTTGACTTCTGATCTAATAATTTTTATCACATAAAAGAAAACCGCATACAAAGATATTAAGAAGAAACAATAAATCCACATAAAATGAGACCCGGATGTATATATAATTTTTACTTTCCCCAAATTTGTGATTTTAAATCATTTACTTTTTTTTCATTAATTTGGAAAATGTTTCCCCCATCCTCCAACTGCAATAGTAATATACTAAGAAAAATAACATTTTAAAACTTTCCAATCTGGCAAATGTACAACTTTATAATAAACAACTTAATTAATTAAATGATACTCCTTTTTTAAATAACAAAAGACTTTGCTAAATGTAAACACATTTGCAGAGTTGGGGAATAAATTAATGGCATATTTTTTGAATGAAATAAAAAGAATATATATATATATATTACAATTATATAGAAAATCAATGCCGCACTATTTTAAAATAAGAATTTTATGAGGCTAATAGAGAATTATATTAGTTTTATAAAGAATCCATGGGAAATGGATTAAGGATATTACATAGGTAAGTTATTTTATAAAAATGTGCATTTAGTTTACATTAAATTTTAGTTACAATAAATATACAGAAGATATAGAAGATAAATGTGAGGTGGCATTATTACCTTCATAATATTTTCTTGAATCCATGCTGGTATAACAGTTCATTATTTTTGATGTGGTTTGAAATTAACGACAGGTAGCATGCTTTTCCAGATCATGTTCAAGGCACAGTTAAATAGTTCAAGATTTCATTTAAGTTCGAAAAGCATTTCCATAGAGAGTGGCTCAGGAACAGCCAAAGGAAAGGCGTGATGGTTTACTTCTCAGTCATGTAACAAGCAGCATAAAATTCAACATACATGCATATTTTATTTATATATGTTGAATTTAACAATTGTTACATAAGAATAACAATGGCAGTAATTGTTATATATTTTTTACTTGTATAAAGATTTCAAAAGATAAGCAAACAAAGGCTAGTACTCATAAGAATATGACATGTTTCCTACCAATAATAAAAAATGCTTTTTATTACAACCAAAATTTTTTGTTAAGCTCTATAGCTGTTCTTTGCTTGATTTTTACATTTGAGCTAATGATATTTAGTTATTCACAGCGCAGACAGCAATATAATGATTATTAGATGGCTATGTATAAAAATTTTTTTATTCAGCTTGCGATCAGAAAAAAAAACTAAATTTCTTCTGATTTAGACTTGAAGTTCAGATGATAGGTAGATGTGTTAATCATCGAACAGATTATTATGTTTGGGCTTTACTTCAATTAGCAAATTTTATTTACAATTTTGAATGAAGATATTAATAGTTATTTTAATCAATAATTATCCACTGAGAAGTATTACTAAAAATATTTTTTTAAAGACTCACTGTTAAGCATAGGTACCATTTTTTAAAAATATAACATCTAGTAAAAGATTATAATTGTAAATAAATAAACTTTGCTTACTTACATAGATTTTCCAAAACTAATACATAAATTATTAATTAAAAATTGTTTTGTGTATAATAAATACAGTCGCGCCCACCACACACACACATATAAAATAAAAAAAATTGAAAAGATTAATAGAAAAACCTCATTTTTGCTTATTTGAACGTGATATAGAGCACCATAACAATTAAGAGTCTCGAGGTATCTACTCTCCTTCTAAATTTTAAACTTTTAATTTTTTTATATTAAAAAAAATTCTGATTTAAAAAACTTATGAGCTTTAATGAAGGAAAAGAGAGATTTTGTATGTTGGAGACAAATTTTGAATTACAAAGATAAAATGATTCGAAAGTGTAAACTTAATTTTAATAAAATAGTTTTTCTTTAACTTCACAAAGTGAATATATTTAGATATTTTAATTTGGTAATTTAAAAGCATTTTGTTATATGTTTTGATTACAGATTATTCATATATCTTGTGGCAGCATGAAATAACATAAAAAGATTTTAAATTTAAGATTAATTTTAAAGTTTTAATGTTTTATAGCACTGCTAAATACATTGAATGTTTTTTTTCTATAAAGTTTAAATATTGATTAATGTATTCATTACTCATTTCTTGATTTTGTTGACTGTATTAAAAAAGGACATTTAAACCATTATGGTCTTACAATTAGAAATGGATGATTCTTTCCCATAGTATTAAAAATAACATTTAAACCATGATAATCTTACAACTGGAATTGGCTAATAACTGGAATTGGATAATTCCAAAGTCTTGTTTAAAAACAAACAAAAAATAAAGAATCAGATTCTTTCCATAAATATTACCACCAACCTCTAATTTATGCTAATATTAATTTAATTAAAGAACATTTATTAAATATGTTTGGTTCTTGTTTATGATAAAAATAAGAAAATAAAAAAAATGTCCTTTTGGTATGTACTATATATGTTAATTTGCTTTTAACTTTTTTATTGGAAACGCTATTCATAGATGAATTAATATTCAGATAATAATATATTCTTTTGAATGCTTGACAACATTCCATTACCATAAGCCTAATTCAATAAGGTAGTCAAAAACTGAAAAAAAAAACGTGGCATAAAATATCTGCAAATTTAAATAAATATCGATAAATAATAGATCAAAAATTAGGTTACATATTCAAAGGTGACAAAAAATAAAATATCTGGAAGAACTTTCCTTGAGAAAAACTAGATATGTAACATATGATTAACTTTAACTATAAAGGAGGAAATGTGGGTTGCAAGAATTCTGAAATGCATATAAACAATTAACTTATTATATACTCAATATAAAAACTTTTGATGATCGAATGCTTTCAGAAACATATTCAACAAGTCATTTTATCTTATTATCTACTAAGGAATTCTCAAAAAATATAACTAATCAATCCATACATTTTCTATTGTCTAGATAATAATACATTCTTGTATGTTTTAAGATTTCATTTATACATTTTTTGCTCTTTGTCTAATATTTTTGCATAATATAATTAGGTGTGTTTTAGTCATAAGATTTTGAATAATTCTTATGATCTAATTTTATATAGTAAGTTGGTCACTATTGACGTTATATCAATGGGTAAATATTTTATGAAGGGTAGGTTCAAACTAAGTATATATTTTTACTATTATTGTCATTTAACAACTATATTTTTTCTTCAGGAGTAAATGTATGTTTGCATAGACTTAATTATTTCTTTCAATTTAATATTGGCCTTGACTCATAGGACAGTATTTAAAATTATATTTTAATCTTTTATTCATAATGGCTAATACTAATTTCTTTTCCAAAACAAATTTATATATACTACTGGAATTATTTAATAATGTTCTATAGTTTTCTGTTACTTATACATAATTTTTTATTGTCACTTTTTCATCATTTATTGTGCATATATTATTAATTTTTTTATACCATTTAGGTCAATATTAAATTTGTCTGTAGTATTCTTATCAATTTTAGGGTTTTTTATACTGTACCTATATGGGTTTTAGAATTTTTTACATGTATGTACATTTATCAATTTCTGTATTTTTTCCCTTACTTTTAGAATCTTTACAACTCGGCATGTTTTTTGTTTAACAGCTCAAAAACCTCACGAGACAGTTTTTTCAAACTTTTCATAATTTTTTTTTTCTCGATGTTATTTTGCTTTGCTTATTTTCTTTTTAAAACTGTTTTTGTTTTTGGTCCCTATATTCCCTCTTTTTTTTATAAGTAATTGATATACTTAGGCGATAATTATTTCTTCATCTGATTTATTTTATCGGATTATTTGTTCCTATTCTCACAAAGACATTAAATGCACATCTTTAGTCCAATCATCTCAGTAGTTAAGATTATTGGGATTGTTTTGTAACTTTTCTCTTTTAATGTTGCTTTATTTTTTATGCTCTTGCCTCAATCTAGATATATGATGCATAACTGTGATTAATTATGAATTCATTCTTTTAGTTTCTATAGTTAATGATTATAAAATATTTTATTTTTTGTGTTTTATATCTTCTAAATAATAAAACAATTTAGAAAATGACTATTTATTAAATGTATATGGTATTCTTTAAAATGGCATAGCAACAACATTATATTAAAAAATATGTATTAAGTTTCAAACTGCATATTATTTTCACTTGTTTAGATTGAAAAGTTATAATATACTTAAACAATTTTGTATTTAGTATACTGTACAGGCTTACACACACCTGCGCATATATGTGTAATATATAAAAGATTAGAACTAAGATTTTCACATGATCCTAAACTCTCCATACCATCTCATATTGCTGACCTATGATGAGTCAACAATATGAAATGGTATAGAGAGTTGAGGGTCATGTGAAAGTCTGAGTTCGAATCCCTTATATATAAACAATTTTGATAAAACTCCTTCTAGTCATCTTTATTTATTAGTGCTTAAAGCCATTTTGGGGAGTACAAATAACCATATTTTTTATTTAGAATTAAATTAATTATATTGAAAGAATGAAAAAGTCATTACAGGCAATAAATTCAGAATCATAATAGATTTCAAAGACTATGCATACATGAAACATTTTATAAACTAAGATTATTTGTATTTGAAAATGAGTATTATAGTACTCAATAGAAAGCAAAAAGAAAAATTAAGACGATTAATAATTATGGCAAAATCAAATGAGCATTCTTATGGATCATTATGATAAGTATAGTTATTTTGAAAACACTATGAAAAATAAAAATTGAGCAAGAATCACTCTAAAGATTTCTCAACAAATAATTCCAGTCTCATTGAGTATAATACCGCGAACAAGTCTACTTGCGATAGTTTTTAAAAAGTGTTAGATATGCCAAAAGAAATGAAAATTTATTTTAATATTATATTAAACCAAGATTGGTCCATGAATGGAATTTTATTCTTAAATGTAATTAATTTTTTTAAGTGGTCTCTAATCACTTTTATAGTTGGTCTTTGAATTTATTATCTTTTCCAAAATAAAATTAACGCATATATACATTTTTTGTTCAAGAAAATGAAAAATTCTAACATTATACCTTCAAATCATAAATAGAAAAAGTTTTCCCCACTTTAGCCAGAATATCTGCAAAAAAGAAAAAGTATAAATCTTTTGTGATTATATAATAATGATTCAAACTTTTCTTTACAAATATGATTTTGGCATTATATTTTTACCACTTGTATAAAATAGTCTTCTTCTGAGTATGAAATGATATTAGAAGAAAAGATTGATGTTATAAAAACAATCATAATTTGATATCAGTGTTTGAAATATTATTCCAGGAGCCAATAACATTTACTGATAAACAATAAATGCTAACGTAAGATGACATCAAAGTTCATGTCATTAGTTTATTGTTTCTGCTCTAATATTTAAACTTCCTATATACTCTGCAAAAAGTTCATATGTCATCAAATTCTTATTAGACACTTGTCTATCTATTACATAATACATTTCCACATTAGAATGTATAAGGAAATCCTAGGATTAATGGATGTTAGGAATAATTACTATCTATCGTTGAATTAAATATCCCAACTAACTATGAGACTGGCTATCCAGTCATCTTTGCAGACCATAATTCCCACTAAACATATTCAAGTGTAGAGAGGGTATATCCCTTATGCTTATGAGTATTATTTATTTCTAATATACCTGCCATACTTTAGAATAAAGAACTATGTCTAAAATAGCAAAAATCTATGGGTAGTGACCAAATCCTTGTTTAAGTTGTTAGATGTTAACCCCTATGTTAACCCACTACTAGCAAAAGAAAACATCGCAATGATTCGCAGGATGTGTATAACAAGCTATACTTAAATATATTTGGAATGAGAAAGAAATACAAACAACTAAACTTATAAATAATATGAATAAAATAGTAATATTGTTTTTACATATCTATTATATTTACAATTATTACAGTACATTTCTGTAATAATTAAATGCATAAAATATATATTTAGATGGGAGTGTATCCATATCGGAGAAAAGTCATTTAACTGGATTGAATTTCCTTTATTAGTTCTGATATGTTTATATAAAATCTAAAAACAATCTCACAATTATTATTTTTAAATTAACGTCAATGCATAATTCTAAAAAAATCAATCAATCTATAAATATAAATATGCAAGTTACAATCGGATAAAAAATAAATTATAAATTCTGTTTGAAATAACTTTCAAATATTAAGATAAATCGTAATAGGTTTGAGAAAAGTTAAATATTAATTGAAGATTACAATCAATTTTATAATTTTGTTATAATTAATTTGAAAGACTCATTATTCTAACTCAAGTAGATCTTATATTAGCCAACTAAAAATAGGATAATCATTATTAGTAAAATTCAAGGCATCTTTTAGAGTATATTGTTGACTTGATACAGACATTATGTTACCTGAAGGTTTGTGACGATGGTATTTTAGTTGTATTTATATACTGGAATATTTCCATCACTTAATATTGAAACAGTAAGATTCGTATTCGAATTTTAAGTCTTACCTTTTTTTCTATTCGAATTTTAAGTTTTACCTTTTTTTCTATCGTCTCTCACTCACCGCTCTATCCTACCCAAATTTAAACTTTTTGGTATCGAATTGTGTGTGTAGCAATATTAAAAATGTATAGATATATGTAGAATTCACCATAAACACGCACACATTTTGATATCAAATTTAAGGCAATAAATAAAGATAAATAATATAATTTAGATTTCTTCTTTTAGTTATAAAAAAATATATATTTTTAACTATTTATTTTGAATTGTAAAATCCGTTATTTATTGCTTTGTTTAAATTTCATTTAGTAATAATTTTAGAAATAGATTGTAATATTTAATTAAAAGTAAAAATAATCATATGTTCCCTTTTGTATTTGAAATTTTAAAAGCAATGGCAGGTGAGAGATAATAGATTAATTAAAAAGAAAAATTCTCTAAAATGTAATTGCAAAAATTAAATATAAAATCTAAATGTAAACAATAGAAAGGCAGCTTTCTCTATAATTAGAATTAACAAAAATGCATTGATTATCCTCAGGGCAGATTAATTGGAATCCAAAAATAAACTAACAAAAATGTAAAAGATAAGATCTAAGAAAGGAGGCCATTTTGGACTTTCTAAAAACTTTCAGTTTAACTTTAGCTGTGCTCTCAATCAGTTGAGAGTCTCCAAGATCTTAAATTAATTTTACCTGCCATCGTATGGTTGAGTAGAAAGCGCCCAGACTATTCTCTGTCCATAGATGGCCTATCATATGCCAAACCTTCCATTGCCCTTCATAAATTCAATCATGAAGATCTGCTGCCTAAAATAATTTGAAAGCTGCTGCTGTTAAATTACATGAATCATCCAAATGCTGTAAAGAACTGCTAATGCTAGAATCATGAACAATTTGCTACTGATCACTGAATCAGAAAATTTCTCATAAAACAGGTACCTGTATCCAAATTCTCTAGAGTACTCTACTAATATCCCGCTATAGCTTATTCATTCTTTATATAACTTACAAACTATAAACTGTAAATTCTCATTTGTAATGCTATAAATTTAATAATTAATATGTAAACTTCATTAATAATCTAGCCTGCCTAACTCTATCTTTCTTGGGTACGTATTTCTAAAATCTACATTTTATTATATAATTATCCCATGCTCATAATTTTCTAAGTATACATCAATGATCGCTTGAAACAATAGATGCATGTCAAATTTTCATTAATATTTACTTTCATAAATAATATAATAATTTCATATAAATCGACACGCATTCAATGCTTCCTTTATTGTAATGCAAGGGTCTACTGCTTAGCAAATGGCTGACATATTAGTTGTAATTATCACCCAGTTTATATATTGTTTTCTATTTTATTAAATCTTAATTAATAATTCCATAAAATTGCATTTCTTTGAGAGTCGCAAATGTTCATTATTAAATGTTGATAGTGTAGGGCCGAGTTATAAAATATATTTAAATCTTAACAGAATCATCTATACATTTACACATGTTATGTTTTAGAGATGCGATGACCCATTACAAGTCTTGAATATTCCGGATTCTATAGGGTTGAAATTAACCCCAGTCATCCTACACAAGCTGACAAATGAATGTCCCATAGGACTTGATGATCTTCATGTAGCCTGGAGGCAATCGTGGCATGAACCACTTGTCCCTGGTTATGCTTATGTGACACCTTACCTCTTTGGGCCTATGGCAAATGCCAGCCCATCATTCTTATAAACTCATTCACGGCTTTGCAGTTTCAATATACTGCCATTTCCAATCACCTTTCTAGACATACTACGTGTTTTCTTTTATTAATTTTATATTCTATGTATAACTCCATCCCTGAATTAATGACATAATTCATTTTCAAATAAATGTTTGCCCCTTGTTATTAGTAAATATCTTTAATTAAATAAATATATGTCCGCTGCTACTATTATAAATCTTACTTTGGACTCTTGCATTGCAAAGGTATAAATCCCCAAAGGCATGCCTTAGAAATACTTGCTCGAGAATTTTAGGTAGCTAGATTACATCATCAAATAAATGTATTTCTCTTTGTAAACATAACAGTATCGGAAAATACCACTATTGAGATCTTAAATATAAAGTATTATTGGTAAAATGATTTCGTATAAATGTTTCTCAATAAATAAATATATTTCTTGAATATATAACTGTATCAGAAAATTCTGTTACTCAATTTAAATACTAATCAATATTAGCAGTAAATGATTTATTATTAAAATGTTTCAATAAATAATTTCAAACTATAAGTCTGCAGTTACGTTTTATTTATTCGATAACCATTCTATATGTTTCCTCGATTCTTTAAATATAAATGTTTAAGATTAAGGTTCTGATTAGCTGACTCGAAATAAAATGATGAACCTCTTGCATATCCCTGACCACCGTGGCTAAAGAAATATTTACTAACATGGCATAATATGTGTTGTTTCGTAGATTGTATTGTGGAACCGGTAAACTATATTCGAATTCAGTACTATGGGTGGCTTTGCTACCTAGATGGTGCTGCCATTCTGGGTGGTGGTCGTAGCAAATCACCATTTCTCACTCTTAAACTATAATTTTTTTTTTAGCGTTTGGCGCCAACAAACGTGGAGGCTTCGATACAAAAAACCCATATCCCTGAGCAGATTTATAACACATAAATTTCTTTTAGCATTTTTTACCCGAGTTAGCTAATTATTCTATATATATGAGTTTTTTTTTTTTTTGTTAAAGATAATAATAAAAAAAAATAAATCGAGTGAAATAATGTGGGTCGAGTGAATGAAAGAACAGTAGATGTAATAACAAATTTAAGGAAAGCAGGGATGTGTGTATAATTTAAGAAGGAATGAAAATACTCAGATCTAGTGAAATATTTTTTTATATATATGTCAAAAAAAAAGTAATCAGTCGCTAAATGAGAAAGCAAGTAGCAGTAAATATTTTATTAAAGCACCATTATATATATCATAGACAGCAGTGGATTGTTATATATGTTAACAGTAAATATTTTATTAAAGTGCTAATATATATATATATATATATATTAGCACTTTAATATATATATATATATATATATATATATATATATATAGACAGCAGTGGCTTGTTATATGTGTTAGCAGTAGTTCATTATAATATATATTTCAAATGCAGCAAAATAGAAAATATAGATATAGGGCAATATAGAGTAGGTGAGGGCAGTGAAAGAGTGTGATAGGACCAAGATACCAGTGGGAATAGTCTAATGCTAGTAATAAATAAAATAAATAAATAATAAAAAAATGGAAGCAGAAAATGTTAGTGTAAAGCAGGTAGATTTATCTAAAGCTTTTGGAGGGTCAATGGACTTTAGTTTAAAGTTACTTGAAATACTTAGACAGAATAGGGAACAAATGAGGAAAATTTATGAGGAGGTAGCGAGAAGAAGAGATGAAGAATCAAAAAAGAGACAGGAAGAAGAAAAGATAAGAGCTAAGGAGTATCAGGAAATTCAAAAATTTGTCTTGAGAGAGTTAGGAATGATAGCAAAAAAATATAGAATAACCCAAGTCAATAAAGAGGGGGGAAATATAAAGACAAGAGAGGTTAGACCTCAAAGCTACTTAGGAAAGATTATTCAGATAAAAATCTTTAGAGGAGAGATAGGAGAAAATCCTCAAACCCACTTAGAGAACTTACAAAGTTTCTTTCAAGTGCATAAGGCAGGAGCAGGTGAACAGATAGCTATTGCCAGTTACCATTTACAGGGCTATGCCAAAGACTAGTGGGATGTGGTGAAATGGAAACCTAAAACTATAGAAAAGTACAAAGATGCGTTAATGAAACATTATTGGAGTGAGCATCAAAATGGTATCTATAACATGCTCTGTCATGAAAAATATGGAGTGATACCCCGAGAAACACATGCTCAGTTTTTCCTCCACCAAGTGAACCAATTTAAATCTCTCACAATTTTCGCCTTGGCAGATACACATATCATTGGAACAATTCAACAAAATATACCATTAACTATCCAAAAGCTGATGATTGGAAGTTGTATTAAAGAAATCGAAGAGATGGGAGAATTTCTTGCAGCTTTAAATGATAGCCATTGGCCTAAAAGATTAGTAGATCACGAATGAAAGCAGGAGACCAGACAACAGCAATCAGCAACTACTAGCAATCATAGTGAGAAAGAAAGAAACCAAATGGCAATTCGATCAAGTGGGACTTCAGTAAGAGATTTCCAGTACCAGCACCCGCCTTGCCAGCAGCTGAAAGTAGTGGAGATGACTAATCTAACATCAGTCATCCAGGAAGAGGATTCCACTTGGGAACTTTAGATTGGCTTTTGCCCAATTTTTAATACAAGAATCGTGGCCTCAGTTGCACAAATTCTTCTTGACACAGGCAGCCAAATTTCCTGTGTTTCTAGAGATTGGATAACAAATTACGAAAAACATGGACTCATACCCAGGCTCACTGCTCACCCAATCCAAATGAAGCTGGCTGATGGGAGGATGACCAGAACGGAAAACTATCAAGTCTGGTTGGAAATATCGATAGGAGAAGCCAATGCAGGACACGCCTTCTTAGTGATCAAAGGACTCATTCAGGACGTGATAATTGGGTCGACTTCTTAATCCAACATGAATGTATCCTGGACTATAAAAAAAAGATACTAACTTTCCAGCAGAAGCAGATTAGTTTTGATACTAGTAAACAAATTGAAGAAATCCAATTAAGATGTCTGGAGGCTATTCCTGATGAGGATATCCAAGAGAAAATTATGGGATCATCATTAAACAAGGTAGAGGACCAATTCCAGTTACAACAATTACTTACGGAAAATCGTACAATATTTTCTCAGGTCCCAGGTGAAATTAGTGATTACGTCCATCGGATATGAGTAAAAGAAGAGACACATTTCCAGACCCGCACATACCCTATCCCATTTCAGTCTCATGAAGAGGTGAATGCCCAAATTAAGCAGATGATTGACTGGGGTGTAATTGAAAAGGGGTCATCACCCTATAATAACCCGTTGGTCATGGTCAAAAAGAAAAATGGAACCATACGATTGTGTCTAGATGCTAAGACATTAAACAACATTACTATACCTGAGCGAGATATCCCACCACCCATCCAAGAAACATTTATCAAGTTGACTGCTAAGAATATTTTCTCTACCCTTGACCTAACTGCCAGTTACTGGCAAATGGCTCTCCACCCCCAGGATCAAAAATATACAATGGGCAAACCCACATGTTTAAGAGAGTACCCTTTGGGCTGATAAATAGCAAGGCTGGCCTCATAAGGTGTTTGGACCAAGAATTGTCAAAAAAGTTAAAAAAATTGGTATGTTATGTAGATGATGTAGTAGTTGTGTCAAGAGACATTGCAGAACATCTGAAAGATTTAAAACAATTTTTCGATGAGTGCACCCAGAAAAATATAACTGTTAATTTAAAAAAAAGTTTTTTCACATTGAGGGAAATTTCCTTTTTAGACCATATTTGTAAATGGGCAAGGAATTAGGGCTCACCCTGTCAAGGTCGCAGCCAGTGAAAATTTCCCTAGGCCAATGAACCGAAAACAAGTTCGATCATTTCTGGGTCTTTGCAATTACTACCACAAGTTTTACCCCCATTTTGCCAAAGATACATCATCCCTAGTAGAATTTATAAGACCCCATCACTGATGGGAATGGACAAATACCCATGAAGAAGACTTTAGTTGAGTAAAGAGATTTTTAGAGACTGTGATGTTACACTACCCAGATTTTACCCACTCATTTTATTTGTAGACTGATAGTAGTCAGAAAGGATTGGGCATGGTTTTATTTCAAGTCAACCAAGAAGGCCAACAAACCAAATACTATATTTTAGCAGCCATACTCTGAAAGGAGCCAAAAAGAACTACACAGTGACAGAACAAGAGACACTAGCAATCTTGTGGTCATGTAATAAGTTCAAGCAGATGCTCCTGGGTTCAGAAGTGATTATCATTACTGACCACCGATGTCTTGAATTCCTAAATAAAAGTTACCTGAACAATGACTGCCTCTTTAGATGGAGTCTTTCACTTCAAAGATTTTATTATAAAGTCATCTACTGCCCTGGGCCTGAAAATACAGTGGTTAATATATTAAGTTGACACCCTATAGAACTGGAGCCACACAACCCCATAATAAGTGATCAGCCATTGGTTATTTCAGCAAAGGTACTGGACCAGGAGATGGAACACAAGTTAAGGAACCTTCAACATTGGCAAGAGCAACAACTGCTATATAAAAAGCTTATCCAAAATGTACAACAGCAAGGAAATCCAATACAAGGCTGCACAACACCTCGAGAAAAGAAACTATACCAAATAAGAAATGGGTTGCTGCAGCAGCAGAATGTGGGAGATAAAATAAACTGGAAAATCTTGGTACCACCCGACCTCAGAAACCGTCTCATCATGTATATGCATGGCTTAGTAGGGCACTATGGCTCCAGAAAAACAGAAGAAGCTATAAGATGACAATTTCACTGGCCAAAACTATATAAAGATGTGACGGATACCCTCAAGAAATGTGCTATTTGTGCAAAAAATAAACCACCAAATAAAAACTTTAGTGGAGTAGATGCCTCTATCATCCCGTTCGCACCAAATGAAATACTTGTGATTGATCACTATGGCCCATTACCATCCTACCGTAGATTCCATTACTTACTTGTAACTTATGATCTATTCTCAAAATATGCTTGGGCCTATTCTGTGATACAAGCAGACTCCCGTTGTGCAATTCGAGGGTTACAAAAGTGTCAATTCATCAATATTGGAAAAACAATCACCATCCTCTCGGACCACGGATCGGCCTTTACATCTCAAGAATGGAAGACTTGGTTGAGGCAGTAGAATGTTAAACATATTCTGACCTCAATTCGAAATCCTCAGTCTAACCCATGTGAAAGGGTTATGAGGGAAATAAACCGACTATTTAGAAACCATGTTAATCAAAATCACAGAGGCTGGGTAAATCAAACTGAAAAGATTTTTCAATATATCAATGGAACCATCAATGAGGCCACTGGCATGACACCACATTTGAATTTTGGTAAAGTGGACTCATTACTGATCAAGATGCCATTACCTATGGATGAACATGAAATCAATATTGAAACTGACAGAAGCAAGGCACACTGCCGCCTTATGGAAAGGGCAGAACAGAAATTACAAGCAGATCAGAGAAGCCAACATTTTCAGGTCAGGAGCTATGTTTGGGTATGGAACTCTCAACAAAACAACTGAGATAAAAGAGTATATAAAAAGTTTTTTCCTTTGTACCGGGGACCCTTTATAATTGACCGCACATGTGGCCCGAATGCATATTTATTAAAAGATGGAGATATCATAAAAAGGACATATAATGCCCATAATCTCAAACCATGTAGATATTATCCACTTGATCCAGGATTATAAAATATTTTAGCCTCTTAGGATGGTTATTAAACGTATATAAGAATATTAAGATGAATTTGGTAAAATGAATTTGGTTGAATGGAATTTACATTGGTTAAAAAAGGCTTTAGATAGAAATTTTTTTTATATATTATTGTTTTAATTACTATTAATCTTAAGAATTTTTTATATATATATTATTTTAACTAATATTACTCTAAGAATTTTATATACATATCTAATCAGTTTAACTAATATTACTATATAATTTCTAATCAGACATGGCTAAATTAGGCCATTTTAAATTAAACTATAAATTCTAGATCTGGGTACATAAAATATTCGTTGCTTCATATAATCTCTGCTTTCGATATTTCTATATATCTGTAAAAAAAAAAAAAAAAATTTTTTTTTCGTAATTAAATTATGTAATGTAGCAAAATTTTTTTTCTCTTTCCTTGCCTCCTTTGTTCTTCCTTAATTGTTCATGGGAAATATGGGGAAATGAAACAGTAAGATTTGTATTCGAATCTTAAGTTTCACCTTGTTTTCTATCGTCTCTCACTCACCGCTCTATCCTACCCAAATTTAAACTTTTTGGTATCGAATTGTGTGTGTAGCAATATTAAAAATGTATAGATATATGTAAAATTCACCATAAACATGCACACATTTCGATATCAAATTTTAGGCAATAAATAAAGATAAATAATATAATTTAGATTTCTTCTTTTAGTTATAAAAATATATATATATTTTTAACTATTTATTTTGAATTGTAAAATCCGTTATTTATTGCTTTGTTTAAATTTCATTTAGTAATAATTTTAGAAATAGATTGTAATATTTAATTAAAAGTAAAAATAATCATGTGTTCCCTTTTGTATTTGAAATTTTAAAAGTAATAGCCGGTGAGAGATAATAGAGTAATTAAAAAGAAAAATTCCCTAAAATCTAATTGCAAAAATTAAATGTAAAATCTAAATGTAAACAATAAAAAGGCAGCTTTCTCAATAATTAGAATTACCAAAAATGCATTGATTATCCTCAGGGCAGATTAATTGGAATCCAAAAATAAACTAACGAAAATGTAAAAGATAAGATCTAAGATAGGAGGCCATTTTGGACTTTCTAAAAACTTTCAGTTTAACTTTAGCTGTGCTCTCAATCAGTTGAGAGTCTCCAAGATCTTAAATTAATTTTACCTGCCATGGTATGATCAAGTAGAAAGCGCCCAGACTATTCTCCATCAGGAGATGGCCTATCATATGCCAAACCTTCCATTGCCCTTCATAAATTCCAACCATGAAGATCTGCTGCCTAAAATAATTTGAAAGCTGCTGCTGTTAAATTACATGAATCATATAAATGCTGTAAAGAACTGCTAATGCTAGAATCATGAACAATTTGCTACTGATCACTGAATCGGAAAATTTCTCATAAAACAGGTACCTGTATCAAAATTCTCTAGAGTACTTTACTAATATCCCACTATAGCTTATTCATTCTTTATATAACTTACAAACTATAAACTGTAAATTCTCATTTGTAATGCTATAAATTTAATAATTAATATGTAAACTTCTTTAATAATCTAGCCTGCCTAACTCTATCTTTCTTGGGTACGTATTTCTAAAATCTACATTTTATTATATAATTATCCCATGCTCATAATTTTCTAAGTATACATCTATGATCGCTTGAAACAATGGATGCATGTCAAATTTTCATTAATATTTACTTTCATAAATAACTTAATAATTTCATATAAATCGACACGCATTCAATGCTTCCTTTATTGTAATACAAGGGTCTACTGCTTAGCAAATGGCTGACATATTAGTTGTAATAATCACCCAGTTTATATATTGTTTTATATTTTATTAAATCTTGATTAATAATTCCATAAAATTGCATTTCTTTGAGAGTCACAAATGTTCATTACTAAATGTTGATAGTGTAGGGCCGAGTTATAAAATATATTTAAATCTTAACAGAATCATCTATACATTATACACATGTTATGTTTTAGAGATGCGATGACCCATTACAAGTCTTGAATATTCCAGATTATACCAGTTGAAATTAACCCCAGTCATCCTACACAAGCTGACAAATGAATGTCCCATAGGACTTGACGATCGTCGTGCAGCCTGGAGGCAATCATGGCATGAACCACTTGTCCCTGGTTATGCTTATGTGACACCTTACCTCTTTGGGCCTATGGCAAACGCCAGCCCGTCATTCTTATAAACTCATTCACAGCTTTGCAGTTTCAGTATACTGCCATTTCCAATCACCTTTCTAGACATACCATGTGTTTTCTTTTATTAACTTTATATTCTATGTATAACTCTGTCCCTGCATTAGTGACATAATTTATTCTCAAATAAATGTTTGCCCCTAGTTATAAGTAAATATCTTTAATTAAATAAATATAGTCCGCCGCTACTATTATAAATCTTACTTTGGACTCTTGCATTGCAAAGGTATAATCCCTAAAGGCATGCCTTAGAAATACTTGCTCGAAAATTTTAGGTAGCTAGATTACGTCATCAAATAAATGTATTTCTCTTTGTAAACATAACAGTATCAAAAAATACCACTATTGAGATCTCAAATATAAAGTATTATTGATAAAATGATTTCATATAAATGTTTCTGAATAAATAAATGTATTTCTTGAATATATAACTGTATCGGAAAATTCCGTTACTCAATTTAAATACTAACCAATATTAGCAGTAAATGATTTATTATTAAAATGTTTCAATAAATAATTTCAAACTATACATCTGCAGTTATGTTTTATTTATTCGATAACCATTCTATATGTTTCCTCGATTCTTTAAATATAAATGTTTAAGATTAATGTTCTGATTAGCTGACTCAAAATAAAATCATGAATCTCTTGCATATCCCTGACCACTGTGGCTAAAGAAATATTTACTAATGTGGCATCAGATGCGTTGTTTTGTAGATTGTATTGTGGAACTGGTAAACTATGTTCGAACTCAGTACTATGGGTGGCTTCGCTACCTAGATGGTGCTGCCATTCTGTGTGGTGGTCGAATTCTGCACTATGTCAGCGAATCACTATTTCTGACTGTTACAATATTATGTATTGAATGTCTTTAGAAAAAAATTATTTAAATATTCCAATTACATTAAACTGTTAATAATACCATACAGGTTAGTATATGCACAGTGTTTGGCCTCCTCTCTTCAGGAGTTTCTGGACTGACCAGTGACAATATTGGAAAGAGAATTGAACCTGGACCCTTAAATACTTAAATATTGAATTTTAAGGTAAAAGTATAACCAATTGGATCATCCTGATCAAGGTAATACTAAAAAGACATTTTCTATATATATTTATGAGGTTCCTCCTGATTTCTTCACATTTTTCTATGAGCAACGTTGATTAGTGGTTTCCATTCATACATTAAGTATAATCACACTAGATTAACTTATGGAGTTATTATGTGAACAATTTTTTTGAATTTCCTTTTTTGTACCTTTTTCTTTCTATCCAATATTTTTGTATTTTCCCATTTAACATATGTTCATTGTATTATACATGATCTGCTACTTTAAACACATCCTGCTTTGTCTCTTCTAATCATCAGTTTGTTCTTTTTCAATTGCTTTTCATTGGGGTGACTGGTCTCACCAATATACATTTTCCCACAGTCACATGGTATTTCATAGATGCAGTTTTTTACTTTTCAGCATTTCAAGTTTAGGCTTTGTAGATGTTAGAATTTCTCATAGTTGTGGTATGGCCCTAGAAAACTATTCTAGTGTTATACAGATTGCAGATTTTTCTTAATTTGTCTATTACTTTTGGTATATAGAAATAAATTGCAATACCAATAATGGTTTTTTTAAAGTTCATTTTGTTATCTGAGTTTGTTCTATATAGATTTTTTTTTTCAAATCACTGGTTTCTGATTAAAATTTTTTTGTTTTATTCCATAGTAATAGTATAATTCCATGTTTTGTATTTCTGGTATATATATATATATAAAACAAAAAAAAATTGCGTAACTTGCTTATAAGCTTGCATTAAAATGTTCACTAGATGGTGCTTACCACTAGCTCCAAACCAAGCTTTAATTATAAGTGCCAAAGGGAATTCAAAATCTCTATCAGAAAATCATCATCGCCAGACCAATTGGTTTCAAGCTTATGGCTCATCTTAGTAAGGAGTTAGGATTTCAGATATTCGATCTAAAATTCCAACTAAAGCATCACCACTTATTTAATATGTTACTATCAATTTGAAAATTTGAATTTTTCAGACACATAAATGTCTTTAAATCCAGCCTTACAAACCAGATAGCTATATGGGACTGAACTCAGTTCAGTTTCACCATATATTAATAGCCAAACCAATATAACATCACAAAAGCCAGTACACTTATAATAATTAATAAAACAAAAAAAAAATTGTGAAATTTGCTTTTAAGCTTGTACTAAAACGTTCACTAGATAGAGCTTACCACTAGCTCCAAAACAAGCTTTCATTATAAGTGTCAAAAGAGAAAGAATTAAAAATCTCTATCAAAAAAACCTCATCCCCAGACCAATTGTTTTCAAGTTTATGGCTCACCTCAGTGAGGAGTTAGGGTTTCAGACTCTGGCTATTATATATGGTGAAACTGAACTGCATTCAGACCCATATAGCTGTCTGGTTTGTAAGACTGGATTTGAAGACATTTATGTGTTTGAAAAATTCAAGTTTTCAAATTGACAGTAACATATTAAATAAGTGCTGACACTTAAGTTGGAATTTTATATCTAGTGTTCAAAATCCTATCTCCTCACTGAGGTGAGCCATAAGCTTGAAACAAATTGATCTGGGAATGAGGATTTTTGATAGAGATTTTGAATTCTTTCTCTTTTGACACCTGTAATTAGAGCTTGGTTTGGAGCTAATGGTAAGCTCCATTTAATGAACACACACACACACACATATATATATATGAAAAACAAAAAACAAGTTAAAAACTTGCTAATGCTTGTATTTATGTCAACAGATGGCGTTCTACCAAAAACACCATCAAGCGTATGTTTCCACAAATGTCAGAGTATGCATTCACTATCTCTAACTTTAATTTCACTTTCAGATCATGATTTCAAGCAATTTGCTATCATCAGTGAAAGACAGGAATTTTAGAAACTAGATCTAAAACACAAACTCTGAGCGTTTATGAAACAGTTTCTATTCAACTTGCAAGCGCGAATCTTTTAGACACGTAATGTCTTCAAAATCAGCATAGCAAGCCAGATAGTTACATGGGTCTGATCTCAGTTCAGCATCACCACATAGTAGAAGCCTCTGCAATATATATCATTGCTAGAAAGACCTCAAAGGTACATTTATGAAAAACAAAAAACAAGTTAAAAACTTGCTAACGCTTGTATTTATGTCAACAGATGGCGTTCTACCAAAAACACCGGTGTTTTTGGTAGAACACCATCTGTTGACATAAATACAAGCATTAGCAAGTTTTTAACTTGTTTTTTGTTTTTCATAAATGTACCTTTGAGGTCTTTCTAGCAATGATATATATTGCAGAGGCTTCTACTATGTGGTGATGCTGAACTGAGATCAGACCCATGTAGCTATCTGGCTTGCTATGCTGATTTTGAAGACATTATGTGTCTAAAAGATTCACGCTTGCAAGTTGAATAAAAACTGTTTCATAAACGCTCAGAGTTTGTGTTTTAGATCTAGTTTCTAAAATTCCTGTCTTTCACTGATGATAGAAAATAGCTTGAAATCATGATCTGAAAGTGGAATTAAAGTTAGAGATAGTGAATGCATACTCTGACGTTTGTGGAAACATACGCTTGACGGTGTTTTTGGTAGAACGCCATCTGTTGACATATATATATATATATAATATTTTCCTTATGCATGGGTTTCTTTAAACTATAGTTTTGATTTTGCGATGAGGATCTTGTCACAACAACATCTAAGAATACCAATTTTTGTTCTTGTTCTGATCTATTGTAAATGTAATTGAAGGCGATATGTTGATGATGTGTTTCCAGAAAGTTTGTAATAGTGCTTCTCCTTGTTATCATACAACAAATGTATCATCAGCAGAGAAAAGCCAAACATTAGGGGGATATGTATTAGTCTTTATGGCTGTGGTTCCAAGTTCATCCATGTAAATATTACTAATCAGGGGTGACAATGGTGAGACTATAAACATTCTTTGATTTTATTGGAAGAGATCGGTGTTGTATTGAAAGTAGGTTGTTGTTATTCAGATTGTTAATAGTCCCATTATACTATCAATAGGAAGAGTTATAATGGTTTGTAAGCTATTATCACCATTCAATCTTTTTTCTACATTAGACAATGTTACTTCACAAGATATATTTGTGAATAAACTTTCCATATCAAGATTTACTAGTATGCAAATTCTTTCAATTTTCATGTTCTTGATTAATTCTACAAAGTCTCTAGAATCTCTGACTAAGGATGGATTTGTGTTTGCTAAAGAACTAAGAACTTTTATTGACAAATTTTGACAAGGTGAATTTCTAGAATTAACAATAAGTCATAATGGAACATATTAGGTAGACCACAAAGATGAGGAATTTTGCTTAAATATGATGTTAGATTACTTAAACTGGGCTAAGCAGAAAATCATTTAACTTTCTTTTGTAAATCTGAAGAATTAGTTCCTAAGGCTTTGTAATTAAAACATCTAATTCACTCTCAGAAAGCTAAGAAAATTTTGCAGAGAGTAAGTGAAACTCTGCTAATAGAAAGAATAAATGCTCAAAAGTTTTCCAAGTATCAAATCTTGTTTTCCATTAATAATGAAGAATGTTGTAGAAAATCATATTCTACAATACATGGAAAAATAAAAGAATGCCAAAAGAAAAAAAAAACTTGCAAACTATCAACAGCACATCAGAAGTCATAATGTATCATGCAGAGTACCAGCTTCATCTCTTAAAACTCTGTTCTAAACATCTAATAGATGCCAAAATTTCTGTTCTCAAAAAAGAGTTAAATTTTATCATCACACCATCTAATATCTCACTTTTTAGATATAATTGCAGCTACTGAGAAAATCATTCAAAAATTGTCTTTCAAAGAAACACTAGAATTACACTGGAGAATAAAAAGAACACTTGAGAAGCAACAAAAATAAAATTTAAACATATTCTATGATAAGAGGAAAGTAATTAAATCTCTCAAGGTAGGTAAATATATTATCAAACAAAGGTAATCAAACAGTTATAATGTATACAACTGTTTATGACAACAAAATACAAGCACTCCTCACAGTAGGTTCCTACAGAAAAGTGACAAAAAATCCAATACAAAGTACAAAAACAAAGTTATAAGCATTATTGGACAAGCATCACAGGTACAATTATTTAGAAAAAGTAAACTAACATTTTATTTCAACAAAATTCCTTATCTTTACGGTCTCTCTAAAATCCATAAGAATCATGTTCCATAAATGACTATTGTTATACATAGAAATTCACCTTATCAAAATTTGTTAAGATTTTTTTCAAAGTTCTTAGTCTTTTAGTATGCAAGCTCTAATGCTTTGTCAGGGATTCTAAAAACTTTGTAGAATTAATCAAGAATATGAAAATTGAAAGAACTGATATACTAATAAGCTTTGATATGGAAAGTTTATTCACAAATGTACCATGTGAAAAAAAGCATTGTCTATTGTAAGAAAAAAATTAAATAGTGATAATAGTTTACAAACCAGAGCAACTCTTCCTATTGATAGTATAACAGAACTACTAACATTCTGCATAACAACAACCTACTTCCTATAGAACATGGGGTTCTTCCCACAAAATTAAGGAATTGCTATCAGCTCATCATTGTTACCCCTGATTAGCAATTTTGCATTGAAGAACTTAAAATTACAGCCATAAAGACTATTCTATATCCATCTAAAGTTTGGTTCTGCTATGTTGATGATACATTTGATTTTATGGCCACACAGTAGAGTACTACTACAAACTTTCTGGAAATACATCAGCAACATATTCCCTTCAATTAAATTTACAATAGAATCTGAACAAGAACAAAAATTGACTTTCTTAGATGTTCCTGTGACAAGACTCCCTCATGGAAAAATCAAAACTATAGTTTTTAGAAAACCCACACATACAGGAAAATAATTAGTATATACATCTAATCATACCAGAAACACAATTTATGGAATTATACTATCACTATGAAACAGACTAAAAAAATTAGTTCAGAAACCAGTGATAAAAAAGAAAAGAAAAGATCTATATAGAACAAACTCTTATGAAAAATGATTATTCATCAGTTGTTATTAGAAAAACTTTAAATAGACAACAAAAAGAATCATCAAAATATAAAAAAACAATAATTGGTATTGTAGAATATCCATATATACCAACAGACAAATATGCAATCAGTATAATATCAAAACAGCTTTTCAGAGCCATATAGCACTATGAAGAATTCTGACATCTACAAAGCCTACACTTGAAATGCTGTAAAGTAAAAACTGCATCCATGAAATTCCATGTGAATGTGGAAGAATGAATTTTGGTGAGACAAGTTGCCCTATTGAAAATCAATTGCAAGAGTACAAACTGATGATTATAAGAGAGAAAACAGATGTAGCTAAAATAGCAGACCATGTATGTACCATTGAACATATGTTCAATTGGAAAAATACAAAAATATTGGATAGAGAGGAAAAGGTACAAGAAAGGTAATTCAAAAAGCAGCTCATATGACAATAGCAACCCCATAAGTCAACCTAATGTGAGTAAACATAAAGTATGTATGAAAATCATTAATCAACTTTGCTCTTTGGAAAATTAGAGAAATCAGAAGGAACCTCATAGATAAGTATATGAAATTTGTTACTAACTGTTGCTTTTGGAAGGATAGCTAGTTGGTTAAAGCATTATCTTAAAATTTAATATTCAAGAATATAATGAATGCTTGATTTCCATGCTAGTACTGTCACTGGTCAGTTCAGCAACACCTGAAGAAGAGAGAAGAAGAATAACTCTCAAAATATTGTGCATATACTAATAGTTAAATGTAATTGAAATATTTAAATAAAGTTAAATTTTTCTAAAGACATTCAATACTTAATATTAGATGATAGAAACAGTCCAGTATATAATAATGACAGATTATGTGTTCATCATAGATAGGCTGACAAAAAATTGAGTAAAAGAAGACCGGAACTGATTGTTATAGTTTATCAACTGTTGGTCAAAGCAGGAATGTTACACCTTTAAATTGGTATCAGCAGGAGACTACATTGTTCAAAGTTTAATTGACCAGTGCACTAATAAAAGTTTTCATTTCAGCATAATGAGACTTTCAGTAATTGCACAGTTTTCCATATTTTCTGGATTAATAGTTCATAAGTTAATAGCTTTTTAAACAACTGGAAATGCTACTATAACCAGCTTAACTATCAGTAAGACTCACATGATCACATTTCATATACTAGCACATTAATTGTTGATAAACAGAACAAAACTCTCTATACAGTATTGCCACCTGTGCTAAACAGAGTAATCAATGGATGCCAGAAGGCTTGTGCATAAAATCCCTATCTAATGCCTACTCATCCAATATCCCCAGACTAGTTTCTGGCTTGTGGCCTTCGTCAGTGAGGAGCTTTGGATCTGAGAGCACTGCATGTAGATCTTAGGATCTAATGCAACCCTCTAGCAAACACCTTTTATCTCTACTTAACTACAAAACTATGAGAATGAAATTGAAAACATAAAAAATATTTTCAATCTAAGCTCAATAGCTTATAAAGTCATATGGGTCTAAACTCAGTTCAGAACCCATACATTTTGGTGTCTTTGGCTCTTTTACAACCATAGCCACCGCTATCCTATTAGGCAGGATTGGTGTTAAACCATTAAGCATCACATGATCACATTTCCTATACTAGCACATTAATTGTTGATAAACAAAGCAAAACTCTCCATACAGTATTACCACCTGTGCTAAACAGAGTAATCAATGGATTCCAGAAGGCTTGTGCATAAAATCCCTATCTGATGCCTACTCATCCAATATCCCCAGACTACTTTCTGGCTTGTGGCCTTCGTCAGTGAGGAGCTTTGGATCTGAGAGCACTGTATGTAGATCTTAGGATCTAATGCAACCCTCTAGCAAACACCTTTTATCTCTACTTAATAGGATAGTGGTGGCTATGGTTGTAAAAGAGCCAAAGACACCAAAATGTATGGGTGCTGAACTGAGTTCAGACCCATATGACTATATAAGCCATTGAGCTTAGATTGAAAATATTTTTTATGTTTTCAATTTCATTCTCATAGTTTTGTAGTTAAGTAGAGATAAAAGGTGGTTACTAGAGGGTTGCATTAGATCCTAAGATCTACATGCAGTGCTCTCAGATCCAAAGCTCCTCACTGACGAAGTCCACAAGCCAGAAACTAGTCTGGGGATATTGGATGAGTAGGCATTAGATAGGGATTTTATGCACAAGCCTTCTGGCATCCATTGATTACTCTGTTTAGCACAGGTGGCAATACTGTATGGAGAGTTTTGCTCTGTCTATCAGTAAGACTGTTAAAAGCAGTTTTTTGAGTTATGAATCCTTAACTGAGTTAATGGTATAGCGCGCTTAAAACTGGAAAAACTCCAACTCCAAAAACTCCCTATTTATTACTGCTCTATGTATCAACGCTACCTACGACGAAACTTAACAAATCTGGCTAACTTTATTTATTATCACAAATCAATCAGTTTCTAAATTAATTACATTTTTCATTTGTTTCATAATAAAAAGAACATTTTTTTAACTCTACAAAGAAAATTAAAATACAGAAATATACTTTTTATGTTTAATTTCATTGATTAAAATTTCTCTAAATCTAATTTTTTTTTTTTTTTTGTTTACCAACATTTAGATTTACAAGATAAATTTCTAATTATTTCTAGATAAGTAATAAATTTTCATAACTTTATCTAAACAAATAGATTATGTACTTTTTTTTGACCAGTACAATAATTAAATAAATTAATTGTTTCTCCGTTTTTTTTTTTTTGTAAAAAAGTACTTTTTTGATACCAACAAAAAATGAAAGAAATAAAATTAATTCCGACCTGATCTCTTTTGCTTATAAGTTGGAATCTTAAAAAGCTTTATGAATATACATGGGATGGAACGATTTTCTATTCAATTTCCCTTTAAAAGATAATTATATATACTTTCACCTTTTCCCTAAGATCAGTTTTAATAACTTAAATTAACACGCTCTCTAACAGAATTGATCTCATTTCACTTTTAGACAACAGTAATTAACTCCTTTATTTTTTCTTTCTCCTTTAATTATACATCTATTTTAGTGTAAGGGTAAAAAGCTTGCAAGTTCAAACTAATTTATGTTTAATGCGGCTTTAACTGCTACATTATTATTTAACAAGATTACTATGCATACTTTTATATCATTATACAAATAGTTTAATTCATTTCATTTCAAACTCATTAGCTTTTATTATATTTTATCTAACTTATTTCTAATTGAATTATGTGCAAAATTTGATTACAAATATATCATATCCATATGCACATCTATTTAGATGGTTTTATTTTTAATTGCAGAATTTTTACTTTTTTCTAAGTATGAATTTGGAACTTTGTTGGACTTTCAACAGCCATCTTACAGAAAAATACCCACTGATTGTGAATCGTTCAGGACCTGATTCGGGGTTGATTATGATATTTGATTTACAAAAAGTTAGTTGAACTTTAATTAAATTAAATACAATTTAAATGTTTAAAACTAAATCACACACACACACACACACACATATATATATATATATATATATATAGTCATTATTGTTCTATATAACTTAACACTTTTGTGATTGATATTTCAAAGAAAGAAAGATATCAATCAATTTATTTATCCATTCACAAACACTCATTATTTCATTAGTTTAACTTTCCATTTATTTGCTTAATAATAAACTATCTTCTATTTATTTATTTATCCATCCATTCATTAATTTACTCACCAATTTATTCATATACTGCCTCACTTATTAATATCTGTGTCCAAGCATTCTGCTGCTTATCTATTCATATATTCTCCTGCTCACATTTATTTCTATTCAGTTATCCACCAACAAGTTTTTGAAACCATGCACCCAGTTGTCTATTTGTTTCACGTTTCATTCATTCATTTATCTAATTACCTAACTGCCTGCTTTCTGGTAATCATTTTTTTTATCTCTGTATTTATTTATTTAAATACCCACTTATCTATCTATCTATCTATCTATCTATCTATCTATCTATCTATCTATCTATCTATCTATCTATCTATCTATCTATCTATCTATCTATCTATCTATCTATCTATCTATCTATCTATCTATCTATCTATCTATCTATCTATCTATCTATCTATCTATCTATCTATCTATCTATCTATCTATCTATCTATCTATCTATCTATCTATCTATCTATCTATCTATCTATCTATCTATCTATCTATCTATCTATCTATCTATCTATCTATCTATCTATCTATCTATCTATCTATCTATCTATCTATCTATCTATCTATCTATCTATCTATCTATCTATCTATCTATCTATCTATCTATCTATCTATCTATCTATCTATCTATCTATCTATCTATCTATCTATCTATCTATCTATCTATCTATCTATCTATCTATCTATCTATCTATCTATCTATCTATCTATAATATTTGTTATTACTACAATTTTGTTTATAGGTATTAAATTTTCTGCATTAATATCTTTAACGCTATTGATGTTAAATAAACACATTTTATAATTATTACTAATCATTTACTTAATGCAAACTATTTCAAGACCAAACAAAAGATGACACTAGTAGCTAAAAAGCTGTCAAGATTTAAGATCTATAGCTGCCCTTAATAAAGCTTGCCATCCAGAATAAAGATGTTTAATAAACTAAATGGGTTAAGTAGTTTTAAAAAAAGCAGAGCAATCCATGAAAAGAAATCTGAATGGAATTGTATTTGCTGTAAAGTTTATTTCCGTATTTGTTTATCTTAGAATTTGTCAATGGATTAATGAAAGATTAATGGCATTAAGCATAGGCTTACAAACTGGTATCAATTTTCATTTTATTCTTGATATATTTTAATATTAGGCTCAGAGAATTCAGAGAAAGAAAGCTTTGATTTTT
The DNA here is from genome assembly GCA_028023455.1 of Epiperipatus broadwayi. Classification (NCBI taxonomy): domain Eukaryota; kingdom Metazoa; phylum Onychophora; class Udeonychophora; order Euonychophora; family Peripatidae; genus Epiperipatus; species Epiperipatus broadwayi. Next base: position 7,863,375 of record JAQFVV010006227.1, read on the forward strand.
TTACTGATAATATTTACTGGTTTCAATACTCATTTTATTATTACTTATATTTCAACAATAAATTCAGAGAATTCAAAAAAAGAAAGTTTGATTTAGTATGGATAGCATTATTACTTCAATACTATTAAAATGTCAAATATTTTGGGAGGATATTTTAATATCCATGGCGATTCAAATAACAGGTTTTAGCAGAACGTATTTAAAAGTAACGATATTGGTACTATAAACTCAAAGCATCTGATCTTTTAGAATTTTTGCAAACACATGGATTTACCATTGTGGATACCTTCTTTAACTGAAAAATTGCTATAAAATATAGCTGCATCTATCTCAGAATAAAAGAGATGTTTTATTTTATAGAAGAGACCATATTAGTATGTTTTAAGTTTAAAATGACAATTAAATTAAAATAGGCTTATTCCAATCGTGTTCTCCACAGCTATTAGACATTAACATTTTATGAATGAGTGTATTATGAAGATAAATAAATTTATTCCAGAGTTCATTAAAAATATTACACGTTTTCAGACCATGATCTTATCATTGACGACTTGATTAAAAATAATTGTGATGCATTTTCAATTTGGAGATTAAATGTGAAGATTCTTAATAAATATAAATTTATAAAAAGACGACTTGATTAAAAATAATTGTGATGCATTTTCAATTTGGAGATTAAATGTGAAGATTCATAATAAATATAAATTTATAAAAAGAAGTTCATTAACTGACAAAAAAGTTTCAATGATTCCTGGACTAAAAATGAAAAAGAATATATAGATTCATTTTTCGTTGAGCGGGATCACATTAGAATCTTTTAATGCAATGAAATAACATTATATAAACTTAAGAAATGTATTATAATTCAGTAATGCTATTTTCTCATATGATGGGAATGATATTTTGAACATGTGAAAAGAGTATTTTGAGCCTCATTTAAATAGCGATTCCGTATTACTTTAAAACTTTCCTGATACAAGAAAAACAATATATGGATCTGAAAAATATTAAATGACATATACCCATACAATGATATTATTTTGAACAGATCAAAAATATTTCAACCATCTTTTAGATAATAACAGAGATGATAAGAAATTCATTTTATCTATTTATTAGATTTGTACAATTGCATCCAACTTATTTGTCGTCTTAAAAATGTAAAGGCTGTAACTGCGAATGATATACTTGGAGATATTTAAATATATACTGGTGACGTGTTAGTTTCTAAAATAGTAGAATTTTTAGGAATAAATGGATTTATAAAGTTGGACATGAGATTTTCGGTATGCTTTTATTGTTTCAGTTTTTAAAATAAAGGAATAAAGAAGATAATATTAAAGTAATTACCTTAGAATAGCTTTATTATCCTATAAAGCAAAAGTCTTTTTAATAATTTTATTGAATGTGTCCTTCCAGTCATTGATAAATGATTTATCACCAGATAATCAATGTGAGGGTGAGAGATAAAAGTGATTTATATATTATTTTTTATTGATTTGGGCAAGACATTTGACTCAATTAATATGAAATGATGTAGAATACTCATTGAAGTTAGCCGTTTGTCCATCAAAATTTATTTGCATTATATAACTTTTGCATGATGAAATGCTTGAAATCAAGGGTTATAAGTAAAAGGCTAAAATTTCCGAAGCATTTGAAATAAAAACTAGTGTTAACAAGAATGTGAATTTGCTCCAATATTGTTTCAATTTTTATAACATCTAACTTTGAAGCTGCTTATAGGGGCTTAAGGAATTTAGATTCTTACAGGTTAGAGATTATGGAATTTTTAATTAAGAGTTGATGAAAAGCGACAAGGAGAACTTCATCTTGGATTCTGAATAATAGTATGTGCTAATAATTGTATTATTTTTTTCAGCTCAAAAGGCGATCTATCAAATGTATTAAATATTTTGAATGCCGTTTATAATGACTTTCATTTAAAAGTTTTTTTTTATTAGATAATGACAGAAGAAAATCAGCAACAACGTTTAGCTTAGAAAAATGTTAAGTTGAGAATATAAATCAATTTTAATATTTTGGTAGTTTGTAGAAAAATAAATTTAGCTGTTGAGATGCAGCACAGAATCTAATGTGCTACTCCTTTTAACAAATTAGAAGATGGGGTGTTTCATCACTGGGAAATAGTTATAAAGAGTAGGTATTTTATTAATTTAATGTATGGAAGTATAATTTAGATACCTAATTAATGCAATATAGAAGCATTAGAATCTTATTTAAGGATGCATATTAAAAGTTCAAAAAATACAATGCCAAGGTTATAAGACTCATTTCTGGATGTGTTACTATAAAGTTTACTATTGTAAAATCACATCTTAGTAAGATTAGACTTCTAAAACAAATAATCAATACAATATATCTCCAAAAAGTTTTTTATGGAGAACTTGAATATGGTTTTAATTTATCCCATTTATATTGTAAGGGATTATTTCTTTCAAACGAAGTGCAATAGTGGTTATTTTCACTATAAGATAAGACAAAAATTGTAATACATTAAAGAATTACAATCAGAAGTAATATTGAAGTATTTTAGAAAGAAAAGTTTTTTGCAGATGTTAAAAAACAAGCAAAATATCAAGTAAAAGGAAAAATAGATCAGCATGTTATATATATATGGACTTATTTTTAGATCACATATTGGTTTATATAGTCAGGGTAAGTATAATTTAGTGTAAGATTACTTTTTTGTTATTCTTTTTTTAAAATATTTTTTTCTTGGAGTTAGAATAATCATGAATGCTGCTGCTATTGATAATTAAGCGCGTGAAGTAAATATATAAGATGATACAGGCTGTTTCCTTAAAACCATTATATATATATATATATATATGTATATATATCCATATATATATATATATATATATATATATATATATATTTCATGGATATGTAACATTGAATATTTTTTATTAATATTATTATTTTCTATTTTATTTAAATACTATTTTTATTTTAATTATTACATATTAATCACTTAAATGTCATTTTAAAGTATACCATTTGTATTTACAGAATTTATGTTCAGTAAACTTTCAAACACTTATGGCTAAGTTTCATATTTATGTAACTCCTCACGGAGAGCTTCCACTAGCATTTAGTAAAGGAATACCTATAGGACCGGGTCAAACAACAGCTATTAAATTAAAGTATAGTAAGGTATATTTTTTAAAGAACAAGTTACAGAATCACACGCAATAATATATAATCCTACTTAAAAATAAAATATGCAAACATTTTAATCTTGTTTATATATATAATATTTTACCAATGATCTGTTGGAAATATTTTAGTATGTGCAGTTTTTCGTTTACAATTTTTTAACATACTTGACTTATGAGTGGAAGGGTTATTATAGAAGTAAAAAAAATCGAAAAGTTTTTATACCTATTATTGTAAACTATAGCGCATTGTCTCTATAATAGTCCAAGAGGGCGATTAAAGATGATAATGCCTCTAATTGCATTGGTGTTGACAATTTTACTTCTTTTTGCCTTGGTCAGTTAATCTTATTTGGCTATTATGCTAGCAAGATTTTTCTAATTAAATAATTATAAATGGAAAACTCCACATCAAAACATTACTATATGTATGTACACACCTTATGTTCAATGATATGCTAGACTTGAATTTGTTAATAATTTGAAGGATAAGTCGGAGATCAAATTGATTAAACTATCCAATATATGCTTTTCAATGTAATAGCCCAAATTGTTTGGTTGTACGGTGCCTTAAATCACTGGCTAAAATTATTACAAATATCATGATATGTCAGAAAGTATTACATAATAAGGCTATGACAATCGAAAATGAACATATCCATTTATTCAATCAAAAATATTAAACTGGTTTGTGTTAAATGTGATAACTGTAAAATGAAGATAAAGGAGGCTGGTGTATTGATAAAATGAACATATTATTTATATCCCATTAATAACACAGCACAAAGAAAAAAATATTGTTACTATGGTTTTCAGGCATGTTCTTAGAATTATTAAAGGTATCGATTCAAAAAATTTGCATTGGAAAAGCAGAATCAGCTGTAGCTTTTAGATACGGTTGGATTTATAAAATTTTAGTCTGATCTTTAAAAGATCTCTTTTGTAAAAACGGTGTATCATAATTACTTTCTTATTTGAATGGGAATTTTATATATTTAAATCATCATGTTTTGGAAATAATGACATGTGTTTCATAACTATTCATTTACTTCCTTTTCTTATAACACACATTTAAATAAAAATGTAAAATTCAAATAAAAATAGCTTTTATTCTGATTTATTACTGCTATGTACCCGGGGATGGTTGAATGAAACCTGCCTTTAAGCATCAATTGCTAAAACAAATAAAGACTGAAGTGACTTGAAACTCAACAAATCTATTTATTCACTTGTAATAAGTAAAATAAAAGAATAATGTATTAATAGAGCTAACTTTAGTTTTGAAAATGATTAACAATAAACGGTCGTGTGAGAATAAATCACCCACACAATCCCAGTAATAATATAAATATAGCCCGCTATTTCTTTAAGTTTCCATTAACAAAATGTTTTCACAAACAAATATGATAACTTTTATCACCATGACATGACCTCTATTTTAATCAGTTTTCATCACCAGCTGACTAATTTTACTTATATCTTCATTGCAAGCCTTTATACACTGATATCTAAGCTTGCAGGATAATTTCTATATTTGTTCGACTTTCCATAAACAGGGGTTTATTAGCATATGTTAATGTCATTAATTATTCAATATCTTAACAGTATATGCTAATTTTCTAGAATGCATGTTAATATAGAGGTTGTTATAATAATAATAATAATAATAATAATAATAATAATAATAATAATAATAATAATATACTGTCTGCATGGAATTACCCAACTTCAATCACATTATTTATAATATATATATGCGCACAGACAATCCACACTTATCTTCACTACAGAAAATAATCTTTTTAGTCTTTTGAATCTTTTTTGATTTCTCGTATGTCTAGTCAGAGTCACAGATGTTTCTTCATCAGGATCCCCCATTATATCCACATTATTGGGCCATCTTGACAATAAAACATGCTTTTTTAGTACATCTATACGATCATGAGATTATTTGTTTTTTTTAGCTTGACTGATAATGGACATTTGAACTGCTGTGAAAACATTCACGCACATATTCTTGCACTGCTCATTTTCACTATATCCAAGTTTTTCCACTGGCTAATAAAAGTTGACCATTAATTGTATTTGGCATATCAATCTGAGGAGATAGATGATTGACATATCTCTTCTTAAATATTCCGTTATCTAACTTGATTGTTCTAATGACTTTAGGTACTAATTCAGTTATGACACCAGGAATACAGTTCTTTTTTAACATATCTTTGGCCCAAACTTGTTCACAAATTTAAAATTTTCGGAAATCAACTAAATTCTCCCTAAAGTGCTTTTATTAGTTGCATTATCTGTTAGCAATAACTTTGAGAAGTGAGTGTGACATTTTCATCACAATAAAAATTCTCCTAGTGTTGAATTGATGCACTCAGAGTAAAGTGTTGATAAAACTTAACTTCAACCTATGCTTTTTTTATATCTTTGAATTATGTCTTCTTAAGCATCGACTTTTAGCAGTTGCACTTCCTTTTCAACCAACGCGCAATTCTGAATGATAAAATGGACATAATATGGTGTATTTCTTTATCAGCCAAATATTTTTAAACTGCATAGAGATAAATTCATATAACCAGTCACCAAAATTTCTGAATAATTTAGATTAGGAAAGACTTTTTGAAGGGGCTCTAACTGTATACTCCATGCTAGTGTTTGTGATGAACTTATACTCAGACTATGCTGAGTAAGAATCAATGATAATAAGAAATAGATATCCATTCATTTGAACAGCTTCATCTACATAAACTCTCTGCCATGATTTTGTGAGTCAATTATGCCAGACATAAGATTTAGCCAAGAATTTCAAGTGTTCAATGCCTGGATGATCATTATGTAGCACTTGGAGCACCTGATTACAGTCCAAAGATGATATGAGAATGTGATCAGTTATCATAATGCAACTCTTTTACATAGATAAACTTTAATGAGAATTCCACAAGAGCTTTGCTACATAATTTTCTGATATTTTGGCCATCTCATTCTAATCCAATTTTTCAACTCTTTATACATGTGATTCTTATTAGTCCATTAGCAACCTTATCACTATTAAAATATATGAATTCGTTGTATCAACACAGTTTACTTTAATAAAATTCCACTGTACTTAAAAGGTATTTGGTAAAAAGCATCAGCTTGTCCTATTTCTTTATCACACTTGTAAATTAGTTAAGGCAGCTAATAAATTAATCTACCAGTTTAGTCTATATCTGGCAAGTTCTGGAATTGTCTTATTAAAAACAAAAACTCCTAGTTATGAATAATGATCCACATATAACAAAAATTTTGTTTATATATATATATAAAATCTAACCTGGTCCGTTTGCATCCTCACTTCCGGGCAGTATATTATATTAAATAAAACGGGTTCTAGCTCAGTTAATAATTAGTAAATAAAATATTCAGCATTAAAATTCAGTGTTTCACTAGCTCAAATTTAAAATACGAATAAGGTTCAGTTTATAAAAAATAAATTAAAAATATATTTAATATTTTCATGAGACTTGGAAGTGAAAATACAGATGACAAGATAGATTACATTAAGCCAATATCCTACAGGATATTACCTCAATGGCATAAGAACACTATTCCTCTATTATTATTTCAAATAATGAACTTATAGTATTCTTACGACTTTAATAGATCCTACTCACTAAGATTAAGCTAATAATTAAATCTTAATCTTTTATTTATAACAATTTAGCTTTATAAAATCTCAGGTTCATAAATTTTATTCTAAATTAATTAAAAATTAAGGTAGTAAAATATGAAAAGGGATTTTTATGTCATAATCTACTACACTTAAACTAATAATAAATAATAATAATAATATTTTCATTGTATGAACTAATTCTGTATATCTTTTCTTTTCACTATATTTTTATTACCATAATAAAATAATAAAATAATTTAATATAATCTTTTATCTTCGTCTAATAATGTAAGAAAAATGTGGTAGCATTTGATAATCTGACAAACTATATGTGTTGCAAATAAGAGCATCATATTTCAATGTATCATTATAATAATTAATCTATGACCATAAGATAATGTAAATGTGATTACTTAATAAATAGTCCAATTCTTAAAATAATTATTTATTTATTTCTGTGCAAAAATATTGGGTTTAATTTTATTAACTCTGTGTTCAAATTCATGAAGATGGAAAAATAGTAAACCAAACACACAAATTTTGAGAAAACAAATTTTAACAAAGTTTATTATAACATTAACAACATAACAATTTATTTACAATATGTACATTTAAAATATCTTAAAGATTGGTACTATTATACATTCTTTATATTCGAACCTAATTAAGTCTTTACTCTGACTTAAATAAAAAAAAAATAAATAAAATAATATAATATTATTATTCCCTGTTTGATCAATCTTATATAAAAAATTTACATTTATCCAATGCTTACTCAAAATATATCTTTACGTCCTTTAGCTATTATTCAAGTAAGCTTCTTTTTTATTAAAACATCTATAAAAAACATAGTGCGGATAAACATAAAATAATACTAATCGAAAAACATGGATATCCTCTTTTTTTTACTAGACAATTTCACTTTAGCAATATTATCGATATCATGTAAAATATCCATTGCTAATTTATTTCTAAATTATGGATACTATTGTTCATTACACTGTATTTATTAACTATAATACATTCCATTATAACAATATTATAGCACTATATAATTATAACTACTAATACATTATCTATTATTGAATAAATATAAATTGTACCTAAACTTATTGTGTAGATCGTTTTTTTTTACTTTATAGAATTATATTAAAATATGCAGTAATCATTTTAAAAATTGAAACAAATATTTTAATATTAATTAAGATTTCAAAAGCAACTTTGCTTTACATATTTTATTCTTAAGATCTTATATTTATTTCCAAAATAAAATAAATCTATAACATATTTTATGATTCTTTCATTTGAAGTCCATTGGATTTTCAATTCCAATTCATATAAATTCTATTCCCTCATACAAGTAAATGAACTTATCTCATTCCAAACAATTGCACATGTTTAACTCTAAATCATCTATTATTTTCTTTTAAATATACTATACTGTACGATGTAGCTACTTTTTGGAAAACTAGATAGCGAATAGATTTGTAGGATGGGAAGAAAAACTAGAGTATAACACATAACTCATATCGAATAAAATATACCATGGCACAGTGTATTTATAAAACTAGAGGCAAGACCTTTTCCTGTCTAATATCCTCAAATACTATAAATGATGTCAAGCTATTCCTTTAGCTTTATTGAACATCAATCAATACTCAAAGAAAAATAAACACTGTCCAAAATAAATATACAATTATAGGGCTTTTGTTTAACTGCATTGCACATCCACAAATTTATAAAATACTATTCATATTTCCCAAATATCCTAACTTAATAATCTCCTGGATATGTTAACCATATTATTAATACCAGGTCACTATCCTATTCTTATTTCCTAAAGATTTACCAGGTCTTACATCGACAAATTTACTAGCTTGCATATTCAAATAATAAATAAAATTCAACTATAATTAGAGCAATCTTGTTAATCTATAAAAAAAGTTTGCTTTACTTTCCTATTCTAAACTGAACACATAATATTTTGATCATCCAATAATATGAAAGTTCTTTAAAAAGAATCACATAAATATTTATTATCATGTTGGGTTATATTATTGGTATAAAATCATAGTATGCATATTCCCAAATAAATCCTGATCTCATAATGTTTTAAAATATTGTATAATGCATATATTTTAACATTCATGCTTCATACATTATTTCCTAGGCAATCTGTAAAAAAGAAAACAAGAAAATACATCAGAATAAATATCAATAATTCATTAGTTATTACCAAGTGACATTAGCTCATCATTATCACTTTTTGCAGTCTTCTTTTCTCCAACTAGATATAGCATCACATACAAAAAAAATATCCATCCATGCTTCTATTTAATATTCTAATTTAAACTATTAAATATTATACTATAGGATTCTAATACCATAAATAATCAATATTCATGTTTCTATTCTTATTAATCAAAAAATTTACATTTAAAATAAATAGTAAATAAATTAAAAAGCATATTTATGTAAACTTCAGATGAAAACATATATTTTTCCTAGGTTCAAATATTCCCATTTTCTTTCTCAAAAGTTTTTTTTTTTAAAAAAATGTTCTCTTCAAGAACGCTTTATTTCTTCAAGAGCATTCACCTTCCCCCATTGCTATGTTTCTTTTGCTTGACAATGAACAAAAATTGTTGGGCGGATGGTGGCAAGCAAGCTCATAATAAAGAATAAAAAAAATGTATGTCTTTTCAATCTTGAAAATTAAATAAAATAATTATTAATCTGTTTTAGCAAAGTTTATAGATAAATAGTTTATGGATTCTATAAACTAGAAAGATAATTATTGGAATCATAATAAAAATACACTATTCAAAATAATAATTTGAAGCTTCTGTTCTGGAATATTCCTATGTTAGTTGGGTGATGCATCCTTCGACTTAGCTAAAAAAAATATCCGGATAAACTTATTCCGCAATCATTATTTCCATGGTTCCATCCCTTAATTTATTTATGTATTCATTTCTCCCATAAGTTTCTTCTTTAGTACATTTACTTCCATTTAGTACTTTTTCTCATTAGTTTAAAACTTCAAGTTAAAAAAAACAACAAATTTTTTCCAAAATGCGTTTAACCCTTTTAAGACCGTAAGTTTTATATATCAAACGCTTTAGCAAATATTTTCCATGATTCATTTTATTAAATAATTTCTAGTTATAATTATAAATTTATTTAAATGCACATTTATTATGTAAATAATATTCATTAAGGCTCATTGGAAGAAAAGAGGGGAACCCCTTTTTAAAGGGGTTCCCCTCTTTTCTTCCAATGAGTAAGCTTGTGGTTTTAAGACCTGTAGAGGTCCCTACTATCACATTTTATACGCATGTGCTTGAGGCTACAGCCTTAATGAATATTATTTAAATAATTTCTAGTAAAATATTTTTTTTAAAAATGTTTCCCTCAAAAAGGACATAACATTTTGCTCTTTTAACATGATATTTTTATCAATTATCGTAAAGTAGACTTGTAATATTGTTTCTTAATCTTGGACAAGCTTATTTTACTATATAAAATAATGCGTCTTAGCTTTTTAGATGGCAAATAGCTTTTCCATTTGAGTCTCTTGTATAATGTCCATTCTGCTATTTTATTCATTGGAACAGTTCTCTTGTTTAGCACAATTAAAACGGTATTAACAAATATTATATACATTTTTATAATATCATAAATTGAATATATTTTACTTCTTAGATATCCATTTATTATCGTGAAGTTCTGAATTAGATTTAGATAAAATACCACCGACAAAGGAACTTTAGCAAAACATTTTAACAAGTTACTAAATATATTATAGTTTAACTCTCTTTTTGCAAAATACTTTTTAAAATATCAATTAGCTTTTGCAAATAAAATTATAAGAGAGCACTAAAATTGACTAAAATAATATAATTAAAATTACAATCACCTTGATAGCTTCTGACATGACTCTGCTATCTTTAATACATTTTTAATCACCCTCAGACCCCCCCCATTCAATTGCTATTTATACCCTGTAAGAATACCTTATCCTATTGGTTGATTCTTACTTTTAGTTTGATATCAAATTTGCATATGTTGTAAACTTACACAATTAAATTTTTAAAATAAAAATTATGATGTATTAAAACCAATCAATTATTTATTACTTTACTAAATTGATTAAATACTTTTAAAATAACTTTTAAAACAATATTTAATGAATTTATCCTACCTTTAATATTTAATTTATCTATTTTTATTTTTAAAACAAAATATTAACTTTTTTATTAACTGTACTCGTTTTTATTGCATCGTTTAAACATGTTATACTTTGAACTTTACTAATAAAATTTTAGCAAGCAGGTGTGTGTAACTCTATATTACATAAGTCACATGATTAATAATCAAGACAGACTATCCGATTTTTCTCTGTCTGGGAATAAATAATAATTGCTACACTTGTTGTATTGAATAAAATAATACAATTATATAATTTGGAAGAATATAATTTGGAAAATATAGAATCAAATATAACTTTCACTACCATAAAACATACTTTTTTAAAATATACGATATTAATTGTGATTATTAAATATGATTTATAAATTTAAATATAACATTTACTTAACTATAAGTTTTAAAACTATTAAAAACAAACTTTTAAACATACTTTTAAATATTTATAGCTGAGTTATTTATTATGGCTAGCTTTTGCAACCATATGAAATAATATTTTTAACTTTATTTAACTGTTCTTAAGTGATTCCTTATAATATTATGCTCTACGTATTTTATTTTAGCTTTAAATTGTACTTTAAGATATTATTAACAAAATATAATCAACACATCAAGAGAACATATTCTGAAATTTAAATTTTTTAGTAATTTACTGTGATAAGCCATTTCTGACCTATAAAAAAGGGCACGAGATATATATATAAATGAAATTTTTTCACTGCAAAGACAATAACCAGGGCTTTTTTATTGAACTGATTATAATTTATTTTAGCAACTGTTAAAGTTCTTGAGGCATGTGTAATCATACATTCTCCTTCGAAACAGTTGTATAATATGATTCTAAATCTGAATTCCAAAGCATCAGAGAGATTACAGTCACTTTTTGATCACAGTGGTAATATACAAGACTTAATCAGACATTACTAAATTTTTCACTTTCTGAAAAGCTATGCCTCTGTTCATCGCTAGTGCTCTTCTTTCTACATAGCTCATATGAAGGTGTAATAACATAATTTTCCTCTGTGAAAACTGATAAATTACATAATTCTAATAAAGATTTTAAATCCTTTATGTTTCAAGATTTTGTGGCATTTTTATGACGCTAACTTTCTTCAGGTTAAGGTATTTGCCTTTTTGTGAAATATAGCCCCAAAATTTTATCTCTGAGATAGCCTAAGTACACTTTGTGGTATTCAGTCCAGTTCTTTTTATCTAATTTCTAACACATTTTATGACATGTATTTCAAAATCACTTTCAGTCTGTGCAATTATAAATATGTCATCCAGATATGGGATAACTCCCTTCATATCTTGAAACAAATCATCCATTTTTGATGTCAGGGTGACTATATTCTCATAAGGTAACATCCAAAAGGTTTTACATGAATGATAATAGTAAGCTGTCATTCTCTCCATAACAGGTATTTAGTGGAAGACAGATATTAAACCAATATTCATGAAAAGAGAAGTTTTTTGGAATGATGCTAGAATTTCATGCACACTTGGAACAGTATACACATATTTGTTGACAGATTTATTAAGAATGAGGTAGTAATCTCCACAAATAGAAATATACTCATCCAGCTTCTTTATCACTGCCACCAGTGTAGCCTATGACCAGTCTTCTACCAGGGGGAACACATCTTTGGAAACTATGTTCTTAATTATTTCCATAATTTTTGAGTTTAAGGTGAATATGACCTTACTCAGTTTAAATACTTTAGACTAGATGCCTTAGTTAAATCATTGCTGTGTTTTTAATTTGATTAATCCTATCCTAAATAAATTGGAAAAACTTTTAACTTCAGTTTCCAGTTGTACTTTTTAAATTATTTTGAGATATTTTCCCAGTGAATAAAACTAGTTTGTACCAAGTGAAAGGCTTATACTTCTTTTCACTAGAAACATGGGTAGAAATTTAATCCTGGCATAGAATTTTACAGTTGTCATCACCTTATTATGTATGAATATCTTGTTACCATTTACATCTGCAGCCAATATGTGGGTATTGTTCAGTGGCTACTTGTTTTTATTTTTACCACTAATAATAATTCAATTATTTTAATGAGAATAATGACAATCCCACACCACTCTCAACTTCCAAATTTCTTTTCTTTTCACAATTTGATCATGATTAATGTATGTATGCCTAATGTATGCAGCAATTGTCAGTATCATTTATTTTTTTAACTATTCTCTACTTCTTGCTCCATCTGCCTTCAATTTAAAGTCTGGATTGGTTTAGCCTTTGAACTCTTGGCTTTATGATGACAGACACAAGATAAATGCTTTTTATATTACATGTGGCCTTTCACACTGCAGTAATAACTAACTGGTCAAATTATTTTTTGAAATCTTTGAACTCATGCTAACAACTTGTTTTTTATTCACATGAATAAAATTAATTTGCATACTGGTTAAAGCTTGAAATTCCTATGCATTTTCTAACATAGTCTTGTATGCAATATATTTTTTGATTGCTATATTATGTAACAGGTTTGTCTCACTTAATAAAATTTTTCAAAAATTGTGAACAGATATTCCAAATAGCAGTTGGTCTAAAAATTTTTTTAAATCAGAGGCAAATTGATACTGTTTTCCAAATGTCATCAGTGCTAAATTGTAATACTGTTACAGCTCATAAGATAATTGTTTCTTCATTCAAAAATGTAGGTGTGCAACCCATTTAGGCATTATCAGCTGAAATTTAACATTCAGATTTTCTATTAAGTCTTGATATGGAATGTCTTCAGAGCTTTTAAATTCACACAATTGTTTAGTTATTTGTAAAACATGTCTTCTAACAAAAACAACAAAGTAGCCATTGTCATTGTCAATATATAAGTTCAACTTATTTGACATAAACACTCCATGTCACAACATTATTCACATTGGACTCACAAATATTATGGCTTGGTAAAATCATCATTAGTGTTTACACCATTCTGCTTGCTTATACAATCTTTCATTTCTGCACAGGCTATATCAATTTCCAACTTGTCATTTCTACCATCTACATGAAGTTCTTTTAACTGTCAACCTGTGCAATTTAATTATCTACCCAGGGATGTATTGAATAAAATTTGTTGGATAAATATCAATTCTTAGAATAAATAAGGAATAAACAACTTGAAACTCATAAAATCAATTTATTGATTTGTAATGTAATAAATAAAATAAAAATATAATTACTAATAGAGTTAACTTTGAAATGATTAACAATAAATGGTCATGTGGAAATAAAATATCCAAATATTCATAGAAATAATATAAATATAGCCCATATTTCTACAAGTTTTCAATATTTGAAACACATATATGATAACTTTTACCATAATGACTTGACATCTATTTTAATCAGTATGCACCACTGGATGTTTAAGTTTATTTATATCTGTATCACATGCTTATATAAACTTCTCACTTAAGCTTATAGTTAGTTCTCTCATCTCAGCTTGCAGGCTAACTCACTATATCCATTTGACTTTGCATATATGGGATGTTTCATTAAATATTCAATATATTAATATTATATATTAATTTTTTAAAGTATATAATAATATAGAGTTCATAATAATAACTGACTAGAAAGTAACTGAAGCTTCGAATGAGATATATCTTGTAAATAAACTTTCCAAAAGGCAGATGATACTACTTCTCTCTTAGTTTTTGTTCTTATATATGCTTAATTTATTTATGTAATTTTAAATAAGGAAGTTAATACAATTTATTAAAATGATAAGAATCACCATTTAAATATTCAGATCGAATTCACTTATATATTTAAAATTATTTAAGTAAACTGAGCATATATGACAACGAATACTGAAGATTGTTATCATTTGTCTTTGGAAGAGTTTATTTAAATTGTATATCTCACTGATAGTTTCATTTACTTCCTGATCAGTTACATATAATCAGAGTTATTTATTATTTACAGATGTTAAAATTCATACGTAGAAGTTGTTTAAACTAAAGTTTGGCTTTGATTCTCTGAATATTTAAATGGTGATTCTTATCATTTATTCTATAAAATATATAAAATCATTAGATTGAATTTATTCCCTTATTTAGAATTATGTAAATACACTAAGTATATATAAGAACAAATGTTAAGAGACAATTGCTATCATCCATCTTTTGGAGAGTTTATTTACTTTTTCGCAACTTATTCGAAGCTTTAGTTACTTCCTGTTCAGTTACATATCTGAATTATTTATTATTTTTAGGTCATAATAATCATAAGATCTTAACCCACCCCAATGCACACACTCCAGATTTCCTAAATAAAAATAAACATGAATGTAAACACATTATTTCTCAGGGATTTGAAATTTTACCATTATACTTTCAAAATATAATATAAACTTTAATACATTAACAATTACTGATTTATTATTAAATATGTTAGGCTTATATGATTTTGCATTATCTAACTATTAATTACATAACCTCAGGGTTATTTTTATAAACATTTATTAGGACTAATCAGATTAATTATCTGTCATTTCTTTAATGAACATTTACTATCATCAAGGTAAATATACTACAAGGTATTTTATGTACGCCTTCTATCTTTAATACCCTAGGTTCAAATAGCAAACACAATAGAATATTTAAGTGCATCATTAGATGAATCAGTAGTGTACTTAAATTATATTAAGATGACAATTAAAGATATTTTTATATATAAGTTTAAAATAACAACATTGTTTATTTCACGTAAATGACAAAAAAATGTAATAATAATAATCATGTATAACAGCAAATATTAAAACTAAATGTATACTGCTTCCTTTTAGTATATGTGGTGAATCAAATATTGTGTGCAGAATCATGGTTTGTGTAACAATACCATATAAGATTGATTGCAGTAATTTATCACTTTTTTACTTTGAAAATATAATCGAAAATTATCAATTTAATGCTAAATGTTAATCAATTTAAAAGCGCACAAAAAGAAATATAACTTAAGATTTATATTTCAAAATTTAAAATAATGGTTAAGAACGCAATTTCTCTCCATCACCAAATATTTAATATGTATTCACTCTCACGTATCTTTTATATTTTATGTTTAAATGTAGAATATAAATTATAATATTTTGGTTTCTACTGGAGATGTACAGTTATATTTATTCACATTTATCAGTCTAATAATTTATTTAAAATATTAATTTAAAACACAAAATAATAACACTTTATATAAAGTTTATATGGCACTTAAATATGGAATATTCGCCAATTTGTAAAATAATAAAACTCTTATAACAATAGCAAATATCTATGACACTATTATTCAAGTTTAATGAAGATCTTCCGATGATGATTTAAAGAAGTTATTTTAGTTGTTTCTTTTAACTGGCAATATAATATTTGTTTTCAGACGTGAGGCATTTCAGTAATCATTCACTGAGTGCTTCATTTTCTGAATAAAATCCTGGGATAATCACTACAAATTTTAATGAAGTAGATACTAAAAGCATATTCTTTTGAAATTGAAGAGACACAATTAAGTAATATAATCCTTTAAATGAATTTAATCTGATGTTATAGAATTTCAATAGTAAATATTTGAGATATTCTTGACTGAAAATTAAAAACAATGTGCTGTTTTTCCTTTTTCCTTTATATATATTTAACTTAGCATATATCCATTGATATTATTGGAACAGAATGGAGATATGGTCCTGTCATGGGGAGACTTCCATGTTAACACCTTCTCTATTCAGCCATCCTCAACTAGGTCAGTCCAATATGGCGGTTTTTAAGAAAAGACATCTGAACTTTAATTGCATTAAAAATTTTAAATATTTCTTCCCATTTTAAATTTCTTGATATTTAGAAGTTTTTTTTGAGATGACATCAATTTTCCCCACAATGTATCTTCTTTTATAGTAGATTTCCGGAGCGTTTCCATATACCATAAATAATCAGGTGAGATTTTAGGTTTTTCTCTCAATCGGGAGAACATATAATCATTTTGAAATACTAAATAATAAAAATAATATATTTTACATTAACTTATTACTAAAAAAAGAAATACATATTCTTTTTATGATTTTAATTATCTTTTTTTAAAAATTTATTATAATAATAAACTTTGTCAATAAATATTACTACCATAATAAAGTTTCAGGAATGTTTTATTGTCAATAATTTCATTAACTTTTGTAATCTGTTATTTTAAAAACATTTACTGAATCTACGCATTTAATTATGTAATGTTTTAGTGAATTGTTTTGTTGGTCTACACATGCACGCACATTTATACATAAACGCAATGGAAATTTTCTTATATTTTTAACTACTATCACTTTTACTAATTTAATACAAGTTTATTTATTTTGAACTTGTTGTAAATACTACTAAGTAATAAAGTTTAACTTCCTGTGGCATCACTTGTTGTTTATTCAATAAATACTGTTCTTTGCATACCTGGGTTTATAGCCATTGCTAAAACAATTCACTGATCGTTTTTAAATTGTTATAAAGAAAATGCACATTTGTTTACCGGCCTCCGATTACAATCTCATTACCTTTTACCTTTAATAATATTTGAAATCTTAATTAAAAATGATTATCCCATTGCATACTGATTCATGGTAGTTTGGTTTTAAACCTATCAGTTGATCTAACTATCTACTATAAAATACACAATCAAGAAAATTTTAACAGTTCATACTTTACATAATATGATACCATTTGTACCAGAAATATAATGCTAAAACTATCCTCTTCCTGGGAAACAATTTTCTTGATTAATAATTAACTAAACAATATTTAAACTATTGATATAGGCATGGATTTGAACCTTTGTTCTCATACACCTATAGAGGTGACAAGTAGAAAGGTGTTTTTTACCTATCTAGTTTTTGATTGGGATATAAGTTTATAAATTTTTGAATTTATGTTTTTGTGGATCACTAACATGATGGGTACATATCATTACTCTGACATAAATTTTAAAAGATTGACTTGCTAATGTTTCTGGATGAATTCTTTTATTTCCCATCTTTTTCAAATTTATTGAGGCTTTCCTTCTATTATTTTTCAGTACTATACTTTCAGGTATGGTAAGTAAGGTGGGTTTTACTAACAGTGGTATGTGTTGGCCAAATTGTAATTTTATATATAAAAATTTAGTTGATTTATTTATAATATTAATGCATCCCTATCATTTCATGGAGTTTATCCATCCACCTTGTATGATTGCCCTCCAAATATATTCTAAATAGATGACCCAGCTTTCTCTTAACCTTTTCAAAACGATTAAATTGGGTGTTGAAGATTGATCTCATTACATGCTTTATATTGTGATTTTTTTATCCATTTTACATGTATTGAAATAAAGGCTGCATCATGGTCAGTTTATACTGACTGGGGTTTTCCTATTAAGGGAAACTGCTTGTCTCACAAAGACTTAATAACACTTTTAGCATCTGCTTTCTTTACTGGACAAGCCATAACATATTTGGAGAACACATCATATATAAATAAAAAATTGTTGCTTTTAAATGGTGATAAAAGTCCATAGAAGTAAATAGCTAATAGCTTATTAGGCTTCTCTGGAATTATAGGCTGTAATATTCTTCAAAAGATTTTCTGGAATACTTAGTTTGAAGGCATATTTCACAATATTTTAGTTTATTGATCACAGAAGAGTTTATGTTTGGCCAAAAGAAAAAATTTCTCAACATATGTTCAATTTTCTTTGGATCATATTACCCAGATTATGGCTATAGGTATAACCCCTCTTCAAAAGTTTTCATTATTTGCTTCTGTTTTATTCAATAAAATAGTTTGAACTATGTTATATCTATTTTTAATTTTACTAATTGATTCATGATTGTTATAAGAAGCTGTGGTTTCAGACAAAACAGTTAAAATTTTATTTAGTTTGTTATCTTGGGCTTGCACCACGGGTAATTTTCCCAAAACCGTCTCTACAGAATCATCAATGACTAAACTTAAAGCAGTGATTTTAATTATTTACAATATTTGCATGAGTATGGATTATTTTAATAAGATGCTTGCTCAAAATATCTGTGACAATATTGCTCTGTCTCTCTATATACTGTATCTTATAATTGAACTGTTGCAGATGTAGGCTCCATCGATGAAGCCTTCATTATTTAGGTAGCTTTTGTAAAAATTCAAGCTTTTGTGGTCTGTGAGACAACTAAATCAGACCCTATTAAAATTGATGCAACTTCTGAAATGCCCATATTACTACTAATGCTTCTTTTTCCATGGCCGTCTAATATGTTTCAACTTCTTTTAGCAATTGACTACGGAAATACAAAACTTTGCGTTTCAAAAATTGATCAAGTTGATAGAGCACTATACTCAAACGATAGACACTGCTATCAGTTTAGACATAAAATGTTTTACTGAAATCAAGTAACATAATATTATTATTTTCAGGAATTTAACTTTAATAAGTTCAAATTTCTTTAGTTTTCCTTTTATCCCAATACCATCTCCTTTCCGTCTTAGTAGCTTTGACATATATAATGGTCATTTGCAAAATTCTCATAGAATTTATGATAATATACACCAAACCCTAAAAATGAATGAAGTTGCTTTTTATTTTTGTGTTTAGGGAATTTTTGGATAGTGGCTATTTATCTGGATGAATTTTGATCCCTTTAGCACCAACAAGGTGACCTAAAAATTCAATTTCATCAACAGCTATTGTACATTTCTGGAGATTAATTTTTATATTATGCAAGATATAACAATGTCTTTGACATAAATAATTAAAATATCATTTAATTCTTTTGACAATACCTTATCAAAGCATTTAATCAGACTGGCCCTGCTATTGATCAACCAAAAAGGTATCATCTCAAAACCATAAGATTGTTTCACATACTGGAATATCATATAGTTTTGATCTTTATAATGTAGGGGTATTTGCCAGTAGCTGGCAGTTAAATCAAAGTTTGTTAATATAGATTTATCTTTAAATCTAATTAACAGCTCACGTACTGATGGAGAGATGTCCCACTCAAGAATGGTCACCTGGTTAAGGAAGCAGGTATCAAGGTATATTCTAATTGATCTGTTTTTCTTGTGGAACAAGATGAGAGGATTTTTATAAGGCATTAGCACATTTTTTATGATTTTCCATTCCAGCATTTTACTTATTTGAGGACTAACTTCATCCTTGTACTGATATGCGATTGAATATATTTTCTGCTAGAAAGATATTTTAATACAATATGATGAACATATCCCTTGATTATATGTGGTTTACCTGAAAATATAGATTGAAATATTCCGATTAATTTAAATAATTTTTCTTTTTGCATAATTTTTTTTTTTTGATTCACATTCAAAGTATTAGAACTTTTAATTTTAAACTTAATCTGTTCATCAAATGGGATATATTGTATCCACATTAGATCTATTGTTTCTTGAATTGTATTGCTAAATTTATAAATTTTGCTCTGTCATACAAAACTTTGATCTTTAAAATCTAGTGTGTAGTGGTATTCATTCATAAAGTCAGAACCTATTGTCACCTCATGAACTAACCCAGGCATAATCAAAAAGATATACTCAAAGCTATATCTATTGACTTTAACAGTTATACAGACCTACCAACTGGTTAATCTGGCCCTTTTGCCATTTGAAAGGGTCACATGCATCTATTTAACTAGCAGAGAATGTATGAATTGGTTTATTTTCAAGATTTTGTTAATAAAGTCTTCCAACATTATAGATATATGACTGCCAGTGTCTAACAACACCTTAACAATCACACCCTCAATTCGTACTGCTATAATGGGGCAATTATTTATAAATGGTAATTCAACTAACTTATTTGATTCAAAAAAATATTAAGATCTATGGTATTTAACCATCCCTTTCCAAATTAATGCCAGGTGCCTATAGTGAGGAACATTCTCATGAGGTTCTCTTTAATTTAATACATGAGTTGAATCATCAACCCTTAAGAACTTTTTGGAATGAATTGAACTCCATTTTTGGTATCTTCATTTATGCTATTATTATGATTATTATAAACAATACCATGTTCATTTTCCCTACTCTTGTCTAGGCGGTTATTTTTATTAAATGCTGGTCTGGGTTGTGTTTATTTTGAAATCTATACCTACACCTTATTCAGCATTCGATTATTAAATGGAGAGATATTAACATTTGACATAGAATACTGAGCAATGAGTGGGATTTTTTATTCTGCTTATTCCTAACGTCATATGATTTCTCACTGGTTTCTAATGCATCAAGAATTTCTGTTACGTCTATTATAAGGTTCCAATCTGCTGCTATCAAAGTCTGCTTAATGTGCTTCTGCAGATTATGAGGTATAATATACACTATCTGATATTCTGATAGCTGAAAGGAAATCAAATTTCTCAATCTGATTGCTTGTCTATGGAAGAATTGAATATAACTTCCATTGTTACCACATATTTTTCCTGGAAGATTTGATGCCTGACATTGTCTTGTTAACCCTCTCCCCAAAAGCTTATAATTATTAGGTACTTAAAGCCCCCATATATTTGCAGCCTAACAAACAAAGATTGTCATCAATTTTTGGATATATTGTAGAAATGATTACTGGCAATAGCCAGCTTATCTTTTCCACTAAGCTGACTCAACTCAAATAGCTTCTCTAAGTTATTTAAATATTCTGAAGGATTTTCACAATTCCCTTCTCTGAACATCTTTGTTTTAATAAATTTTAGAATAGAGGGATCGATTACTGCATTACCTTCAGATTCCAAAATGTGCATTTGGGACTATTTTTAAAGATAAACTTTCATTCGTTTCTTGAGGAGAGTCTACAAATCTAATCTGGCTTGGATCATTAGCAGTTCTAGCCTGAGCTATTGCTTTAATTTGAGAATCTGATACCCCTTTCATATGATTCTTAACTATTTGTAATTTTTTTATCCTTTTGTTTACCACTTCCAATCTAACTTCAATACTAGCTTTATGTATGGCTTTTTTCCTGATAAAATTCTGTTCCTTTTTAAATATTTTCTTTATTATATCTAGCTCAACTGTAACTTTATTATTTTGCCCATTTGTCTGCTTTGGAATCTAGTGTCATATTATGTACTTTTACAAATATTTTTTTATAATCATTTTGGAGTTTCTTAATTTCTCCACCAAATTGAATTGAAATTTAGACTCTTTAAACTCCTTTTTTATTTCTTATGTCTAAAACATTTTGCCATTTACGTTTGATGGACATTCTATCTGTTTTATATTTTCTCAGTATGTGAAATCAACTTTATGTAGTTTCTCTTCTAATATCACAAATTTATATTTGGATTCTTCTGAATATGTACTTAACTTTATTTTAAATTAATCTAATTTTTCATCGGAATTTCTTTTTGCATCGCGACAACTATTTTTAAATGCACCAATTTTATTTTATACACTTCATTTAAACCATTACATTTTTTTAATTAAGATTTTCACTTAATTTCTTAATATTTTCATTCATTTTGCTATTATCGTCACATAATTTATTAATACTCCTATTAAATTTCATGTTTAAAATCTTCCATTCTTTTATTATTTTTCATAATCATTTGAGCGATTTGGTCTAAGTTAAATGATACCTCTGTTTCAGGTCCAACCGATACGATTGAATTATTTTAATCTATTTGAAAATTTTGAAATACATTAACTAACAATATATATATATAATATGAAGTAAAATCCAAAATATATGATAATATTATAATCAGAAATTATTTACGCAAGAATCAATCTCTCAAAAAGGCACACATCTTCCATTTCATGGACATAATATTTAAACTTGCTTGTAATCAAATATCAATTACTGAATATTTTAGACAACCATTGGCGAACTTATTTATTGAACTTGCCTTCGGATATTTATTGCTTTATTTTTTTACGATTTATAATGACCATAAAATTTTTTGTCTTAATCATATCATGTGAAAATAGACTTTATCATCACCTTAGGTCATACTAAATTTTTAATGTGAATATATCAATAATCTCACCACTGCTTCGTCTTGCCATCGTTAATAAATGAAATCGTCAATTCATTTGTTACAATGATTATTATTAAAAAATGTAATAATTTTATATGTTCTGATTTGAATACTAGTTTTTACTATATTTAAATTGTGGCCCAAAATGTTATGGTGCCAAATTATAATCTGTAATATTTGATTTGATTTTGTATTAGAAGAGACTCGGTAAATAAGAAGTTAATCTGTGTTAAATGGAAATCGGAGCGAGGAAAACTAAAAACCGTTTTCAATTGCCCAGTGTGTCTTGAAAACACATTCGTGTATGATTGAGCCTTCAGAAGACCTTAACTCATGCCAATACACTCACTCCATATTTCTCAACTAAAAATAAACTATAAATGTAAACATAATATTTCTTAGGGATTTAAAATTTTACCGTTATACTTTCAAAATGTAATATAAACTATCCCACTAACAATTACTGATTTATTATTAAATAATTTCAGGATTATATTAGCATTGTCTAATCTTTAATTATATAACATCAGGGTTTATTTTTATAAACATTTGTTAGGACTAATTGGATTAATTATCTCATGGTCATTTCTTTAATGAGGGTTTATCACTATCAAGGTAAATGTATGTACTTTTAATATCCTAGGTTCAAATAGCAGATATAATAGAATATTTAAGTGTAACATTAGATGAATCAGTAGTGTTCTAGCATAACTTAAATTTAAATTATATTACAATGACAATTAAAGAACAATACCATATAATTTTAAAATAACAACATTGTTAATTGCATGCAAATAATAAAAAAATAAAAACAAAATATAATAATAATCATCATATAATAACAAATATTAAAACTAAATGTTTTACTGCTTCTATAAAATTGTATGTGGTGAATCAAGTATAGTTACATTTGGTGTATACAATCATGGTATGTGTGGCAATACAATATAAATGTTGGAGAAGATTGATTGCAGTACCTTATCACATTTGTAATTTGAACATATAATAAAAACAAACATCTCAAGATTTTCAATTTAAGGCTAAAATGTTAATCAATTTAAAAGCACATAATAAAATATAACTTAATATTTATATGTCAAAATTTAAAATAATGGTGAAGAATACAATCTCCAACACCTAATATTTAATATGTATTCACTCTCACTTATCTACTTTATGTGTGAATATCTAATATAAATTATACTATCTGGATTTCCACTGGTATTATAGAGTTATATTTATTTAAATTTATCATTCTAGTAATTTATTAATTTAAAACACAAAATAACACACTTGTATTTTCATATTGGACTATTTCCATAATCTAATATGTGTTTAGAATGTCTTTAGAAAAATTTAACTTTATTTAAATATTTCAAATACATTCAACTGTTAATAATAACACATCAAACAGATTAGTATATGCACAATATTTCGAGTGATATTATTCTCCTGTCTTCTTCAGGTGGTGCTATCCTGACTAGTGACAATACTAGCATGGGATTCAAACCTGGACACTTAGATTCTTGAGTATTGAATTTTAAGGTAATGCTCTAAACAACAGCCACCTCCCAAAGGCAAGTCTGTAGTAATTTCATATACTTATCTATGAAGTTCATCCTGATTTCTCCACTTTTTTCTAAAAGCAAAGTTGATTAGTGGTTTCCATACATTATGTATAGTTATACAAGATTGGCTTATAGGATTTTTTGCCATTGTCATGTGAGCAACTTCTTTAAATTTTTTTCTTTGAACCTTTTCTTCTCTATCAAATATTTTTATATTTTTCACAATTGAACATATGTTCATTAGTGCATATATGGTCTGCTACCTTAGAGACATCTGTTTTTTCTCTTCTAATCATCAGTTTGTGTTTTTTCAAGCACTTTTTAATGGGATGACTGGTATCACCAATATAGGTTCTTCCCCATTCACATGCTATTTTGTCAATGCCGTTTTTTTTTCAGCATTTCAAGTTTAGGGTTTGTAGATGTTAAAATTCCTCATAGAGTGGTATGGCTCTGGAAAGCTGTTTTGACACTGATTGCAGATTTTTCTTAATTTTGCTGTTATTTTTGGAATGTATGGATAGATCACAGTACCAATAATTGTCGTTTCTCTTGATAGTTCTTTTTGTTGTATTTAATGTTTTCTTAATAACAGCTTATGGATAACCATTTTTCATAAGAGTTTGTTCTATATAAATGTTTTCTTTTTCCATGTTACTCATTTTTGAACAAAAATTTTTTGCTCTCTTCTATAGTGATAGTGTAACTCCATCTTTTGTGTTTCTGGTGTGATTAGATGTATAGGCTGGGTATTTTCCTGTATGTGGAGGTTTTCAGTAAATTGTAGTTTTGATTTTGCCATGAGGGAGTCTTGTCACAAGAACATCTAAGAATGCCAATTTTTGTTCTTGTTCTGATTTTAATATATCCCATTCTATTAAATTCACAATAAAATCAGAACAAGAACAAAAATTGTCATTCTTAGAAGTTCTTGTGCCAAGACTACCTCATGGCAAAATCAAAACTACAGTTTATCGAAAACTTACATATACAGAAAAATATCCAGCCTTTACATCCAATTACACCAGAAATACAAAACATGGAGTTATATTATCACTATGGAATAGAAAAAGAAGTTTGTTCAGAAATGAGTGATTTGGACAAGAAAAGATCTATATAAAACAAAATCTTATGAAAAATGGTTATCCAACAGCTGTTATTAAGAAAACGTTAAATAGATAACAAAAGGAACTGTCAAGAGAAAAGACAATTATTGGTACTGTAGCGTACCCATACCTTGGCACTGTAGTGTACCCATACTTTCCAAAAATAGTAGACAAATTAAGGAAAACTTGAAAGAACACAAACCGATGATTAGTACAGAGAAAATAAATGTGTTTAAGGCAGCAGACCATGTATATGCCAATAAACACATGTTCAATTTGGAAAATACAAAATATTGGATAGAAAAGAAAAGGTACAAAAAATTTAAAAAAGCTGCTCACATGACAATGACAAAAAATTCTATAAGCCAACCTAGGATGGTTATACATAATGTATGGAAACCACTAATCAACTTTGCTTGGTAATTGTCTGAAATCTGGGCACGGTCAATTGGGGCATTGCTGCTATACAAAAATCAATCAAATATGATGTTACTGGGTCACCGGTCACCGCAACTTTTTTTTATACGTGTTTTTTTTTGATTAAACAAATTTTTTATTTCATTTACAACATGATTTCTTTTTTATTAAACAAATTTTTATATTCATTTTCAGTGTTTTTTTTTTAATCTGATATTTTTCTTTATCCAAAAAATTTTGATCATTTAATTTTTTGAATTTTAATTAAAACTTTGGACTGTTTCATGACGGAAAAACTTGTTTTAACCACTCTAAAAAAATATAATGGGATAATTATTTGGGACTTATTTCGACTTTGTTCTACCTTTTTTCTTGCTTGACTAAATTGTTTTTCTTCTTCTTATTAAATCAAAACTAACCTTTGTGTTGCTGGGGGTTCAAAAATTGTTTTGAAATCCCCACCTCCACCCTTGGATCAATAATTGTAACATAAAGGCAATAATTTTACTTTTTTTAAACAACTTATTTTCACTTTTTACTTTTATTTATATTTCATTTGAATTAGCCTTTTTTTTTCTTCTACAATAATCAGCTTTGGGGGGGGGGGATTTCATATTATTATTCTTAACAAAAAGTCAGCAAAAATAGTCATTTATTTGAACCCCACTTGTTTTAACTCTGATGAAAAAATAGAATGCAATTATTTGGGTATTATTTCAAATTTATTTAATCTTTTTTTTTTTTTTTGGCTTGACCAAATTGTTTTTCTTCTTATTAAATAAAAAAGTAAATATTGTGTTTTTTTGGGGATAAAAAATTGTTTTAAAACCGTCACCCCCACACTCGGAAAAGAATTGTAACAAAAAGTCAATAATTTACTTTTTTTTTTTCAACAATTTTTTCTCACTTTTTACTTTGATTTATATTTCGTTTGAATTACTTTTTTTTATATTTTTTGCCATTCTACAATAAACTGCTTGTGGGGGAGGGGGGATTTCGTACTTTGTTATTATCAACAAAAAGTCAACAAAAATAGTCATTTATTTTAACCCAGCTGCAAAAAAATAGAATCTGAATACTTGTCAATTTCTAATAAAATAAAAACAAAAAAAAAAGGACACAAACTTTGGCCTTTTTTAAAATTATTTATTATTTTATTGTTTTAATAAAAAGTGGACATTATGTGGCTGAAAAAAAAGGACACAATCTCACACACTTTCTGTACTCAGCAATTCTGAAGAAAAATGTAAAAATTGCATGTTCTTCTCCAACCTTTTAGTGGTCTTGTATATTTTCCATGCTGAAATGTAACTTAGAGTGTAATCTTTGTCAAAGCATGTTCGAACATACAATTTGTCATTTTTTTACATATTAATCTTTTTTTAGGGAAGGATGGGGAACATATGACAATTATTAATAATTAACAACATTATTTAAATAGAAATGACATTACTTTATTACGGAGATTTGAAAAGTTGTACCGACTTGAAACTCAAACACCCTCAAACGATACGGTCATCAGCTATGAATAGAATAAATATGTGTAAATAGATTTGAAGCACAAAACAGGCCATAATATTTTTGTGCAAGGTCATGTAAAGCAGCCTGCCATAATGGGTTAATACAATATTAAATGTTGTATTATCCCGTAAGGCTGGCCAGCCATAGAAACAGCATTTTTATGTGATGTGATGTGCTGTGACTTCAGCCACTATGACCAGAGAAACCTGATAGCCACTTTACCTTCTCTTTCCATTCCCCAACCTAAGTTTTCCCATAATCTGCTCCATCCCATTTCTACAACATAATTTTTGTCAACTCAATGACCTTCATATCTAAACCCCCTTATCTTTTCCCAAACCCAGCATAAAAAACAATAACCCATTTTCTGTATAATCACTTTGTTCATATTTGTTCTTCCATAACTTCATTATTTGCACCCTTTCTGCCTTCAAGTATTTACATTGAATTAACAGATGCCTAATATTTTACATACATTTCTTACACAACTTGCAGACTAAAGCACTCATATTTTTCCATTTATGTGTATATTCACTTGTTGCTAAACATCTTATTTGTGCCTTCAACAATATACTATTTTCCTTGCTATTATCAGAAATTAACTTGCACCCAATATTCTGTTTACTTCTATATATATTTTTAAACTTTTTTTATTCTCCATATTAGTTCTCCATATCTCCAACTCCTTATTTTTTATTAATGCATCTATTCTTTACCCCATTCTTTGCCATTAGTTTGATGTGATGTAATGAACTGTGACTTCTCCTTTTTCAAAGTCATGAATCTCAGTGATTTGTTAGCCCTGAAATGTGATGTGATGTATTTTGGCTTCTCCTTAAACAAAGTGAAGAATATGTCAGCAATTATGCCTAGATAAATGTGTTAGCCACTTTATTTTCCATTCCCCACTCTTAAGTCTTCCCATATTTTGCTCCATCCCATGTCCACAACATAATATTTGTAAACTCTATGGCCTTTATATCTAAATCCCCCTTATCTTTTTGCAACCCCAGCATAAAAACCAATAAATCACTTTCTGTATAATCCCTTTGCTCATATATATTTTCCCATAACTTCATTATCTGTACCATTTCTGCTTTCAAGCATTTACATTTAATCAACAGATGCCTAATATTTTCTATACCTTCCTTACACAATTTGAACACTAAATCACCCATAGTTTTCCATTTACATGTAGATTCTCTTGTTGCTAAAGATCCCATTCAAGCTTAAACAATAAACTACTTTCCTTACTATTATCATAAATTAACTCGCATCCAATGTTCCATTTACTTCTCTCTCTCTCTATCTCTCTCTCTCATATATATATATATATATATATATATATATATATATATATATATATATATATATATATATATATATATATATATATATATATATTTAAACTCTTCTTACCCTCCATACTAGTTCTTCATCTTTCCAACTCCCTATTTTTTATTAATGCTTCTATTCTTTTATCCCATTCCTTACTACTATAACACTCAACAATCCTCCTAACACAATCATCCCACTTTTTATACAAGTATACTAATATAAATTCTGTATCCAAATCTTTTGCATATCGAATTACTTTTCTCACCCATCTTGTTACCTGCCCTTTACTCATAACCCAATTAAACACTATTTTGGCTATTCTTTTACTATCCATAAACTGGATCCTATCAAACATTTTCATTTTACTTTTTGCATCTCTCATATAAAAAACTTGATCATCCCAATTCTCGTTGAATTGCCTCCTTTACTGTCCACATATCTGCATCTAATGCATGTCTTCCTACTTCCCTTTGTACTTTCTCTAAATAATCTAAAATCCTTTTACTAACACATAATGCATCATTACCATATGTTAATTCTAGCTACATCATATTTATTATATAAGAATACTGTTAATTTCTTTATCAAACCCTTTTTGCTTCATTTACCAATTTTTTCTCCCATTCATCCAATCAATTTTCCTGATTACAGAAGATGATTTCCAAATAACTATATCTATCCACCACACTTAACTTTATATCCTCCAATGAAAATTCTACATCTTCTCTTTCCCCAGTATCAACCATCATTATATTTGATTTTTCTTCACTAAATTTAATCCCCATCTCTTTACCCACCCTTGCACATGTCCTCAATATAATTTCCATATCTTCTCTTTTTTCTGCACACAAAAGATATCATCTGCAAAAAAAGACCCGACAAAGTATATATTCCCTTGCCACATATTAATGGTATCTCTATCCCTCTTCCTAGTCTTTTTATTGCTTTCTCCATTTCACTCAAATACAACAAAATAAAATAGGTGACATAGGGCATCCTTGCCTTAATTCCACCCCATTTTTACCTTTAACTGATTCTATATCCCCTAATTGGTAAGTATAATAATTATTTTCATATAATTTCTTAATAACATTAACTAAAGCTTCATCCATTTCCAAATTTGCTAACCTTACCCATAATCTATTTCTATTTACTCTATCATATGCTTTCTCTATATCTATAAAACTCATGTATAACAATCTACCTGAATTCCTACTCGTCTCCATAACTTGTGTAACTACAAATAATCTCCTATATGCCTATCTGACCTAAAACCTTCTTGCATTTCACCCACTACATTATTCTGTTCCATCCATTTTACAACTCTTCCAGCTACCATGTATGAGAAAACTTTATATAAAACTGATGTTACTGCTATCGGTCTATAATTATTTAACTTTCTATGATCCTTACCCTTTCCTTTAAATAATAATCTTATTCTTGTATTACTCCAACTACCCAGAAAAACTCTCTTCTGTGCATACTTATTGAAACATGATAACTTTGCTTTTGCTCTATGCCCTAAATTCATTACCAATTCTGCTGCTCACCCATCTAAACCTCTCACCTTTCCACTTTTCAATCTCTTTCCTGCCTCATTCAGTTCATTTTTTGTGAACCTAATATTCCCATTACTATATGCTTTCATGTTTTCTATCACTAAATCCTTCACATCTAACATCTTTTCTATATCCATTACATATCTATTTAAGATTCTCTTTAACTCTTCTCTAGAGCTACACTCTATTCCTTCATCATCTATTAATACTACCTCTCTTTCCCCTATATTTCTTCTTTTAATGTAATTCCAAATTTTTTTACTCCCATCTCTTCCAATTTTATTAATATCCTCCAACAATTTACTATTCAACTTCAACCTCTGTCTATAATTATCCATTTTAGCCAACTTCTTCTTTTCTAAGTACTTTCTCCATTTAACATTAATATTATTTTCATTCTCTTTGTTCTTAATAGCACACTTATATTTCTGCATGCTTTTTTACTCTCTTTTACACTTTTACTAACTCTCATTTTTTATTACTTTTATTCTTCTGTACATTCGCAACTAAAACCCTATTTGCCACCTTTTCTATTTCAGCACACCAATCCTTATACTCATCCCAACCAACTGTTCCATGGTTTCTTCAACTTTTATCTTATACTCTTCCAATTTTATTCTTATCATTCACTCTCCATCCATATCTTTTCCTATTGTTTCTACCTTTATATCTATCCTCCATCACATTACTAACCATTTCTATTACAATAAAGTTATTATCACTATTACATAATCTCTCTCTTCATTACCAAACACCTTAATTTTCCATATTTTATTCATTTCCTCTTTCTCTACCAATACTCCTAGACCATGTGTATTGTCCCTCATAAATATTTGATAAATTCCCAATGCTCAAATTTACTCTTTGATAAAATTCCTTCAAAACCAACCATTCTTATTATCTATGTCATCAATTTCTTCAATATTCCCATTCATATCCCCTATAACCATTATTCTCTTCCCCTTTTCTTTAAGACTCTGTATATCTTTAACTAGGCATTCATATACATTACTGTTCCACTCTATTACAGTTTGACTATCTCCAGTGCCTATATATACCCTACAGCCACCATCCATTCTTGTGTACTCAACCTTATTTCAAACCGCAAATGCTCCTGACATTTAACAGTATTTAAATATTTTTTCAATATAACACCTATACCACCACCCCTTTTTTCTTTTCTCTTTATACTCTGCCATACCACCTCTTCCAAAATAGGTTCTTCTTCTTCTCTTAGATGAGTTTCTACTACTGCTAATACCTCAAGCTCTTCATTTTCTAATGCTTTATTTAATTCCAGCCACTTTACTGTGCTCCTACCATCTTACATGTTCAAAAACTCAATTTTAACAATTTCTTCTTTCTTAGCTATTTTTTATAAATTTGTACACATAAGCAATGCCCCAAGTGGTCATGCCCAGATTTCAGATGATTACCCTTCACTCTTACAAAAAAAGGTGGACCAGGAGGAAACTTATAGATAAGTATATGAAATTACTACAGACTGTTGCTGTTGGCAGGATGAAATCAGTTGGTTAGAGTGTTACCTTAAAATGCAATACTCAAAATTCTACAGGTCCAGGTTTGAATCCCCAGCTAGTACTGTCACTGGTCAGGCTATCAACATCTGAAGAAGAGGGGAGAATAATTCCTCTCAAAACATTGTACATATACTAACCTTTTTAATGTGCTATTACTAACAGTTGAATGTATTTGGGATATTTAAATGAAATTAAATTTTTCTAAAGCCATTCAATACCCATATTAGATGATGGAAATAGTCCAATATAAAAATACATCTAGAACACTATCACTTGATGGCTTCTTGGCCCCTGGTTTCAGACTGCATCTATCAATCCCCCAGGAGTCCCCACTAAGCTCCCTCTGTTTCATTACCTACTTGAATCCTCTACTAGAAGATGTGGAAAAAGAACTACCAGGAGTTTTTGTGCCAGCACTAAGGGAGGAACTTTACCACATTTCTTATGTGGATGATTTTACCATCTTCCTCCCTTCTGAGAAATACCTGCCAAGGCTATACCAACTGCTGGACAGATATGCTGGAAAATTTAATCTGGCCATCAACCCAGACAAATATATGGTCTGGAAAATCAGTAGGGGTGTTACAGTAACATCAAGATATACAGGAAATCCAAAGAAATTCCTTGGGTTCTCAATTGCCCTCTCCAAAACAGTGATGAGGAGGGCCATCCAGCAGGAGCTTTTGGACAAAACTAAGAAGGTAACAAACTCTCTCCCAATGATCTTTCTCTCATTCCCAGGCAATGTGGCATTGTTAAATATGATGGTGTATAAACTACTACTTGCTCATCTTCAAACCGACCAAGGGTTTTCAGGATGCTATAAATTCAGCCTGCACCAAGATGATGTGGAAGAGAAAAACTGTATCCATTACTCTGGCCAAGGTGCAGAGACCACATGACCTGAATGGACTTAGTCTCCATGCCGTTAATGTGTTTTTTGTTCAGAGCTCTTTCAATGCTCAGGGAAATCCACAATAAAAAATAAAAGAATCAGAGTGACCACCCATACCCAGTAAATGGGTCAAAGAGCTACAATATCAACTAGGGACTCTGTTTTCAGTTATTGAGCAAATAGAAAAAGCTAAGCAAACATACTGGGAAGTATACAAACTCCTTTTCACAAATCAAAACCTGTTATCTACCTGATTAAGACCGTCTGTGAAACAAATGCTCAGTAAGTCAAGATACTGGTGGATAGGACCAAAGCTGGTCAATTTTATAATCAAGTTTAACTTGTTCTCCTTGCCCACCAGTCACTTTTTGGTGATGCAAAGAGGATTTTGTCAAATAAGCCCCATGTGTAAACTCTTTAATATGCATGAAGAAACACTGGAGCACATCTTCTATGCCTACTCATACCTGAGTTGCACTAGAAACAAAATTATCACAAGCATTTCCTCTGGCTGGGGCAATGTCCTGTCAATTGATTGAGCAATTAAAGAAAAAAACTATGCAACTATCAGGCTAGTGGCATGCCTACTACATGCCTTATGGATCACCAGGTGCCAACATATCTTCAGACAAGGATATAGTGATTCCTGGAGAACTTTTAAAACAATACTAATAAGCATGAAGAACAGAGATCAACTCCTTGTGCCAGAGCATCTCTTTGTAGACACATGGGCACAGATTATCATTTGTGACAATGAGACGACATCTCAGACTACTGCGCTAAATGTTATGATGACAACGCCACACAGATTGGTTGAAAAACTTTGATCTTCTATATGAAACTATTGTAATTACCAAATGTAGATACCTGACACTGTAAATTTTTTTTTAATAAAAAAAAACAATTAAAACACTATCATCACAAACCTTCAGGAAAACACAAAATAATATACTATTCATATAAAGTTTATATGGCACTTAAATATCGAATAATTTCTATTTGCAAAATAATAAAACTATTATATAACAGCAAATTTAATTATCTGTGGTAATATTATCCAAGTTTAATGAAGATCGAAATGATTCTAATTAAATTAATACATCATGAAAAATATTTTTCTCTCATTTAAAAAAATATTTTTGAATTTTTTTTTTTTTTTTTTTACTTCTTTTTTATTTTATATAAAAAAAATATATTGTTCTTAAAAAAAAAAAAAAAAACATAAATTTTTTTCCTTTCTTTTTTTTTGATTTTTGATGGTTGAGATTGGTGTTTTTTTTTTTTTTTAAATATATAATATTTTTTTTTTTGTAGGGAATTTTTTTATTCTTTTTTTTTTTCTCCCCCCCCTTTTTTTTTTTTTAAAAAAAAGAAAAGAAAAATCAAATTAAAAATTAATAAAAAATAAAAAAAAAAAATTTTCTTAATTAAAAAAAAAAAAAAAAAAAAAAAAAACCCCCTTGGATGAATTTAATAGGACATTCTAGAGTTTCAATATTACAAATTTCAGATGTTCTAACTGAAAATTGAAAAACAATGTTGTTTTTCCTTTTTCATTTATATATCTAATTTAGCATATATCCATTGATTTTACTGGAACAGAATGGAGATTTGGCTCTATCTTGGAGAGACTTCCGTGGTAACGAGTTCTCTACTCAGTGTCGATTTTTAAGAAAAACACAACTGAACTTTCATGGCACTAAAAATTTTAAATATTTCTTCCCATTTTAAGTGTGAGACTTTTATAAATTTTTTGAGATGATTCAAATTTTCCCATAATGTATCATGTTTTATAACTGATTTGTCTGGCGTTTCCATGATGCTGTAAATAAACAGATTTTAAGATTTTCTCTAAATTGACACGCAAACATAAAATCATTTTGAAATACAAAGTAATAAAAATAAAATATTTCACATCAACTTATTACTAAAAAAATAAAATACATATTTTTTTATATTCTTAATTATCATTTTTAAAAATTTGTTATAGTAATAAACTTTGTTAATAAATTTTATTAACACAATAAAGTTTCTCGAATATTTTAATGTCAATAATTTCATTAGATTTTGCAATGTTATTTTAAAAACATTTATTGAATATAAGCAAATAATCACATGATGTTTTAGTGATATATTTTTTGGTCTTTCTAATGTACTAATTTTGTAAATTTTATTTGTACACGTGCACGCACATTTATAAATAAATGCAATAAAATTTTGATATATTTTAACTACTATCACTTTTAGTAATTTAATAGAAGGTTTATTTATTTTGAACTTGTTGTAAATATTACCAAGAAATAAGGTTTGACTACCTATGACATCACTTGCTGTTTATTCAGCAAACACTATTCTGTGCATACTTGGTTTTATAGCCATTACTAAAACAATTCACTAATCGTTTTTAAATTTTTATAAAGAAAATATGCATTTGTTTATCGGCCTCCAATTACAATCTCATTCCCCTTTATCCTTAATAATATTTGAAATCTTAATATAAAAAATAATTATCCCATTGATTATTAACTTCATGATAGTTTAACTTTGGTTTTAAATCAATCACTTGAATTATCTATCTACTATAAAGTATACAATCAAGAACAAAATTCAACAGTTCACATTTCACGTAACATGATAGCATTTGTATCAGAATTTTAATGCTACAATATATAAAATAAAATATAAATATTTATTATAAAGTTTATAGTTAAATTAGTTAATCATATCACAGATTTAAAATACAATCTGAAATAAAACTTGGTTTGTAAATGTTTATTTAAATCAATTTCATTTATTAAAGATTTTTATATTTCAAACAAAAATACCAGAAACGTTTTGTTTAAAAAAAAAACTTGTACAAAATTATGGGAAAGTCAACCAATCAGATTTCAGTAAATGACTTTCTAATGTTACATTTACCATTTTCTTTTCAAAGAGAAAACTATCCGACTATTTTTAAAAAAAGAGGGATATGAAAGTCAGATAGTGGAGTTAAGTTGCTTTTATGTTCGTGCTTTAAAAGTTAAAATATTGAAATCTTAATTAATTAATTAAAAAAAGTTGTATTTACAAAGCTATCTAAAAAGATGAAATATTTTTAAAAAGATTCTTAAAACTATGGAGTGAGTAAACCAATTTCTTCGTTGCGGTCTAATTTCCAGAGTTGACAATCTAGTTATAATCAGTTTAAGAAAAAAATGAAAGCTGCTATTCTTGCCAGAATAAACAAGAGAAAGGAAAAACAACGCTATAGTTTAAAAGAAAGGACTAACTGCATTAACGTGGGAAACATTCCTTTTATATATGGAAAACCTAAGACGCTACTTAATCAAGTCCTAAAAATAATTTAGGAATTAATAATGACAAGTTGAGGAAACAAATATTCGTTTGAGTAATATTTAAGCAATAAAGATTAAGCTTCTACTTGAAAAAAAAAAAAAAAACAATAAAGAAATTTGAATTAAGATTTTTCGTAGTCAAAGACAAGTTAAACTTTTATAAACTTGAAAGAATAAGAAAAGTCTGTATAACTTTAGATAGGAAATTAATAGTCAGAAAATAAATATATTTGGAGCCCAATGATAAGACAAACTTATTAAAAATATGTTTATAAACCTTCCAAGTATAGTAAATAACCAGAGAAGGAGAAATACTGAAGAAAAAAACCATAAATCTTAATGAAACTTATTAAAGATGCATTGAAAAGAAAAGATATAATAATAATCATTACAATGTGAAGATTTACTAAGGAGAAGTAGGCTACGTTTGCTCATGGTATTTTCTTGAAGAGCCATATTATGCGCATAGAACAATACATCAACCCAATTAAGATTTGTCCAGTTTATTGTACACGTATGCTTAATGTTTTGTTTATATTTTTATGTATAGAGCAAGATGAAAAGAAGAAAGACATTCAGCGCCGCTAGGAACAAAATTCTACATACAGGGTAACCACAGTAATGCTAAATAAATAAAAAATGTTTTGGAATGGAAAAAAAAGGTAAAAGGAATTTTAATTTTACATTTATTAATGATAAAGATTTTTTTTATTATAAGAAATACTAATGCTAATATTTGCATATGAGTGAAAGAAAAACAAGATAAAAAAGTTTTGATATTTGCAACCTATTGTACAATGTATACTCATGAATTATAATGTGAAAGAGTACGTGTACTGGGAATAATATTTAAGTTATATATCGGATTATAAAAAACAACAACAACAAACATATTATAGAATATAATATTAATAATCGCAAGAATGAGTGAAAGTGATGAAAGATCATATTAGAATCTTATTTATTAATAAAAATAAATATTATCTAGAACATCTGAATGATAATAAAATAGATTATTTGTTTCGGGACATGATGATAGATATATGTAGGGAAATATTGCATGAAAAGGGTAGATTATAGAAGGGGTCTAGAAATAGATAGATATTAAATGCTGCCTATACTGAAGTAGAATATGAGTCAAATTTTTGGGATAGACTATATAGAATAGCGTCCTGAAGAATTGATGAAGAGTTAGCTGAGTTAAATCTTTGTAATGCTCAGGTAATTTATAGGAAGAAATAGGAGGATTTTCAATAAAGAAATGATTGTGTAAGTACCATAAGTGCTTATTGTAATACATTTAAAGATCAGCCTTTCAAGCTATTGTGCATGCGCTTTTTACTAGTGTTAATAATAAATGAATACTTTCATTCCCAACACGAGATATAGTATTTATAAAAGAATAAAGCCAGGGTAGAACTGGGATAAGTTCATTAATAAAATAATTATCTAACAAAATAACACATCATAATAAACTATATTAAGGTAATAGCCAATAAATCTATGACTCATCTTTCTAAAGTTAGAGTAAATATTAATTCCGTGTACATTAAAGGTAGAGATAACATTTTGAAGGATTGCATGGATTTTCTAGTTAAGTCTGGACAGAGTGGTCCCCAAGTAATTGAATCATGCACAAAACAAAGATCATAGATAATGGAATATTTACTAGAATAAATGACTCTGAATAAAATACTGAGATCTAATATGGAAAGAGAAAATGAGTGTAAGAGATAGAATGAAGGGTTGAAATGATTTGTTATGTCATAGCATAATAAAGAATCCTAACTATATTATTTTTTTGACATATTATAAATATTGTACTTATTTATATATTTTTATCATATCAGTAAAAAAAAACTTTGTAATATGATTAGACTGTAAATTTTCAAACTCAATTTAAATATAAATGACTATGAAGGGATTGAATAATTCATAAATGATGTACATAGCAGACAAGTATAAAATCATAAACAACAATAAAACAATAACTAATAATTTAAAAGAGAAATATAAACCAGGGAAAGGGTAATTGAATATCTGAAACACTAAGATTATCGGTATAAAATGTAAATAAGTTATCTATGCATAAATAGTTTGATTTGTTATTTTTTTTGTTATTGTTAATGAAATATTTAACCAAGTATATATCTATGCTGTTATTATTTATCATTCTTATTGTAAATAAAAGAACATATTAATTTAACTGTGTAATATTAGTCTCATTGTGTCCAAGAGTCATTTCTATCACAAGGTCATATCAATAAAACACGTTACCCACATAGACTGATACCTATTATATTTTAATTGCAGACCTTATTTGAGAACTTCTGTTCAATAGTGCCACATGGAGAGTCACAATCTAATTTTATAACTTAAATTGAAATATCTGTAAGATCATAAATTTAAAATAGTATAACATTTAAATAGTGTCAATTACTAACTAAATGCATCTGAAAATCTGTAACTCTGGAGGATTTAATGACAGTAGATTAATGCTAATTAATTGAAGAGAATATTTAAGTAAGTTAGACTTGATAGATAATAATAGTGTAATGAAGCTTGGTTTATACTCAAACAAGTGGTCTATAATAATTATTGTTGGCATTGGTATGTTTTCCTTCAATGGTTGGATCCCAGTAAAATCCCTCTTGCATACAATCATTTAAGTATCAATCCAATAAGTAGATTGGATTTTAATTCAGAATGCTCATGATCCCTGAGATCATTATAGAATAGCATTAATTGTGTGAAAATAATGTAATTTTATTAATGTATATTAATTTGAGATTTTAAAAATGTGTAATGATAATTCAACTTATTTGTTAAAGGAAATATTATCGTAATCATTGTTTGTTGTGGGGATTTTCCCAATAATCATAATAAAGATGGTAGTGGGAGGGTCTTCACAATAGCAATGCCATTGTGAAAGTATATTTTTCTTTATACTTCTCAATGTTAAAACCACTCTCTTGTAATCGTCCCTACAGTCTATCCTATAAAGTTATGTGTGGAATGTTTCCAACTCCATAAAGAATCGTATATCATCTTGAAATGATATTGTATATTTAATATTGAGATAGCGTGGTATAGAGTAAAGGAGCAAGCAAATAAAGATGGCCAGAAGAAAAACAAAGAGACAGGAAGGTTACAATATATATAATAAATTAGAATTTTTTTTACTGAGTATACATAATTATATTTTTAAATACAATCATTTCTTTTTGATAAATTTGTACCGTATTTAGGTTAAAACAATAGTAATAATGAACAATGAATACCAAAAATCAGATTATATATTTAAATTCCTGAAGAAATTTAAATGAACTCTATTAATATATGGATTAAAAATAATTTGTGACTTTATACATATTCATTTTTTTTTGATTCTTTATTTTTTATCATCTCTCTTTTTTTAAGTTAACTTCATCTACTTTTTAACTAATTTAATATTTTCTAATTTTTTGGCCAGAAAATATAGAAGCGTACTCAATACGAATACATGGCATTAATTTTTGATTAGTAGTATTGATGAAAGTGTATTTCTTGTCTATAAGAAAGATGCATGCATAATTTTATTAGAGAAATAAATATATTAAAGTCATAATGCTGAAAAGTTAAAGACTAAAAAGACGAGTATATTTTCAGACGTCAATGACATTTTTAACTAGTTGCCCTAAGTATCAATTGAAATTTAAATCTATAATACGACATATGAATGGATTATTTATTATTGTAAGTGATTCTAATCAGGAGTGAGAAGGCATGTTCAGCACTTAAGTATAAATTAAATTTTATTCTCTAAATCCATATAATGTTTCAAGTTTTAGTTTTATATTTTGTTGCTATATATATATAATAATTTCAAATTTTTAATGATATTTTTGATTATTAATTTATATTTCAAATAATTTTAAAATGCATATTTTAATAAAAATTTAAAAAAAATTATATATTTTTATTCTTTTTTTTTTTTTTCTGAATATCGATAGCACCGTTACTTATCTTCCCCTTATGGAAACTGTCTTCCTGATGGATATTTACCGCCTTATGGAAAAAATACTTTGGATAATTGCAAGGCAAAATGTTTGGTTAAATATTACAATAAAAGTTGTGAATGCCTACCCTTTGTTTATTACGGTAAAATCAAAATACATATTCATATATATTTTTAATAAAGTAAATTTAGGAATGCAGACATAATAATCTCTGCGAAGCAAAATGTAAACAAGTACAGTATATCGAATATTAGTATTTTCTTAATCACTGAAAACAAAACTAGATCTAAGTTCACAAGACAAATTATTTAGATTGAAGTTTCATCTTGTTAGTTAAGCTAAGTCTGCCATCTTTAATTACAGTTTTTTAGTAATTAAAATTTACTAATATATACTGCTAAATATATAAAATACAATTTCTACTAATGAGTCGTTATTGACGTTCAAACTCATAGCATAATTGATGACTATGAGATTTGCACCTAAATATTTTATATTTTGAGGCTTTATCGAAACTTCATATTTTAATAATTAACTGATTATGCAAATTTGAATGATTTATTTGTTTTAATTTTCAAACATTATTATGTCTTAGATAATAAATATAATTAATTGAGCATTATATCTGCATTTTATTAGTTATTTGATTAGGGTTTTTGAAAATATATGCTTTTATACATTTGTTATATATGCAACATTTTACCTTTACATAATTAATAATAATTTTTACATTTTGAAATTATTATTAAGCCGTTTATGTATACAATAAATTTCCATAGTTTTATGACCCTGGCGAAGGGTGTTTTTTTTCTTTCACTAGTTCTATGTTTGGTTTAATATGCTTTTACTTCTGAGCACCATAATCATAGCTCTATTATTTATTTCGATTTGTTGCTTTTATAATGTTTATTTGTTATCCTTAATATGTAGATAGGGTAATTTAAATATTTCTCCGGTTCATAATTGGATTCTATTAGCTCTTTAATTTATAACATTGTTGTTATTTGCTTCCTTTAATTTCATCTTTCTGTCGTCGCATTTCAAGCACACTACTAGATATTTTGTGAATCAAAGCTGTGTTCATGTTCATATTCATGATCTAAGAAAGCAGAGATATATTCTGAGTTTTCTTTCACCCATTTGTTTAGGTAATTTGTGCTAAGCTATTCTTATGGTAATGTTAGTCTGCGATTGTTCGTTGCACTGAACCTCATAAACTATTTGAGGATTTCCTTCTTTTTGCACTTTGTCTTTGGTGTTGTTGATCAGTCTGTTGAGGCTGACTTGTGTTGGGAGCTGATATTCTAGTGATTATGGTTAAAGCTTATGGGACTGATATTTTAAACAAAAGCATTGAACCTGTAAGCTTGTGATTAGGTTTAATTTTATTATCTATAATAATGATTAGTATTTGAATCATTATTAGAGTGACTTATTATTGATCGTTGTAGATTGATTATTTGAAATGCAGTCTCAAGAAATAATTATCAATGCCTTAGTTATATTTATATTTCACATTTCCCAGACTGAATACAAAAAAAAAAAAAGAATTGGCTAATACAAATGAACTTTATTTGTTCTGGGATGTGAATATTTTTTTTTCCTTCAGATGTCCCCTTTCATTAAAGAATTACATTTCATCTTTTTATTTTTATAAAAATTTTATTCGCTTTTCTTATATTATTATTTGTAATCTGACACAATTCATTCGACGACTCGCAATGAGTTGTATAAATAAAATATATATTCTGCAAGTATGTGCTTTATGAAAAAAGAATATATCACTATTAAATTTTAAAAAGTATTTTAACAAAGGAAAAAAAATGAAAAAATAAAATTATAGTTGCATATATATATATATAACAGTATTACTCATGCAAGTCTCCTGTTGGGCAATGTCCAATTTATGGCATGCCGCGCTGATCTAACACGTTGTCTGAAAAAAAGTATCATATATACAGTGCAGATCCGTGCCATGTAATTATATTAAAAATCTAGATAACTAAGTCTTTTTCCTCTGTA
This sequence comes from Epiperipatus broadwayi, assembly GCA_028023455.1. NCBI lineage: Eukaryota > Metazoa > Onychophora > Udeonychophora > Euonychophora > Peripatidae > Epiperipatus > Epiperipatus broadwayi. The sequence continues at coordinate 7,905,735 of JAQFVV010006227.1, forward strand.
ATTTCGTTTCAGTGATTGCAATTGTTTTATTTGTTCACAATTTTCACACGTTTAGATGGTCCTGATCATTCCTATGAACACTACAACCAATATGTTTTTAATTCTGTCATCAACAAGTAAGTATATTCAATTATATATTAAATAATATACCAAGATGAGCCTATTGATGCGTTCTATTATCATTTGATTAGACTTGATTTTTCAATATTTTCCCATTTATTATATACTAAAGCATTGAATATGACCGAGTATTCAGCAATAATCGTTATTGACATATTAACAATTTAGAGATTAAAAACTAATATGGGTCTTTGAATTTTATATTATTCAATAGTGCTAAGAAAAAGTAAGTGATATGTTCACTGCAACCAGCTTTAATGTTTTCTGTAAAATCCTACATTTTCACTGATTATAACTCTAACACAGCTTGTAAGACTACAATGGAGGTTTGACATGATAAAATTTCATTTACAAAAAATCATCAACTTGAAAATTTACAGTCTCCCATCTTATCCTTTCCAAAGGTCGAGAAAATAATAATTCCTCCTGTATACTTTCTTCACAAGCAGGTTTTACTTAAAAAACAACTGTGTTATGAATATTATTTAAATGAATTGCAATCTTTGGACTGTTTTGATAAATTAATTTTATGAATTTCACCCTTATGCTTTTCTGCCACAAACTATCGGATATTTTAATATCAGCAGATAGCAAATCTTTTATTGCAAGGTGTTTCAATTTTTGCAATAAGTAAGACATTTTTAAGATGAAAAAAAATATTTTTTTATAACCAAAACTTTTTACAAATTAATTAATGAGTTATAATTAGCTTACAGTTTATCACGGAGGAAATCTAACTCCCGATTTCCTTTAATTGTTCAATATACCATTATATATAGTACTGTATTCTTCCCTCCATTTAACTGCTTTTATTTTTTTATAATTAGAATTTAATCTTTTTTTAATCTTACAAAGTTATAATTAAATTCTATTTTACTATTTTAAAAAGATCAGTCTTTTAAAATTCTATGATTATGTTGTAATTTAATATTTATTTCGATTGCAGTTTATACCTTTATATGTATGTGTATTTAACATACACATACATACCAAATTATTATCTGTTAATTTCTCTAAAAATATTTCTTCATAAATTTTTTGATCGTTGTTCTAATCACTATTAATCAACAATTGTAATTAATTTGACTACACCAATTTTTTTTACTACGTATTCACTTTATGAAGTTGCTTCACTGCTTCGCCCGCACTGACAACCTATAATTATACTTTATTTAATAGACAGGGATGTCCTGTACATGAGGGGTCAGATTGACCTTAGGTCAACATGGGTGTTACAATAATCTCGGCCTCAGGGTGGCCTTTGAGCATTCCATCATCAGATTTTCAATTGGATGGACAGTTGAAGAGTTGGAGTGTGGAGTGGATTGAAGCCTGTCCATTAAAGTAGGAGGATTTGCTATCTTAATATGTATCTGAGCACTTGTAGCATATATGTGTAGAGATGGTAATCTGGACCAATTGATGATTGCTGGTTTAGCATGAAATGTATATTGGTGATTATTTATCTTTTCGACATATGTGTTCAGGTGTATCAGTGTTATGAGATAGTGTGGAGAGTGGTGGTCATGTGAAGGTCTGTGCTCATACCCTGTCTATTACATATAGAGACACAGGTATATGTAAGCCTGGGTATTTCAGCTATTACATATTAGAAATGTCTGCCTATCCCTTGTATATGTATTTAATGGATTATGTCCTGTACATGAAGGATCAGATTGACCTTAGGTCAACATGGGTGTGACAATAATCTCGGCCTCAGGGTGGCCTTTGAGTGTTCCATCATCAGATTTTTAATTGGATGGACAGTTGAAGAGTTGGAGTGTGGAGTGGATTGAAGCCTGTCCATTAAAGTAGGAGGATTTGCTATCTTAATATATATCTGAGCACTTGTAGCATATATGTGTAGAGATGGTAATCTGGACCAACTGATGATTGCTGGTTTAGCATGAAATACATATATTGATGATTATTTATCTTTTCGACATATGTGTGTTCAGGTGTGTCAGTGTTATGAGATAGTGTGGAGAGTGGTGGGTCATGTGAAGGTCTGTACTCATACCCTGTCTATTACATATAGAGACACAGGTATATATAAGCTGGGGTATTTCAGCAATTATACTTTATTATGAACTGTCAAATTTATTTATAGTCAACATTCACATACATAAATAATGAATAGATAACACCAAATGAAGAGGCATATAATTTGTTTCTGATACAATTCGCTTGAACTAGAATACATATATATATATATATATATATTGAACTAGAATACATATATATATATATATATATATAATCGCGAGCAGACCCCAAGCTTTCAAACATTTATAAAAATCTGTATATTTAATATTTGCCTGAAAGTTTGTGATGATGGTATATTATTATGACTTGATGTGTTGAACTATTTCCATCATCAATGAGTGAGATGTTGGATGTACAGAAAATTTTAAACTCTATTTAAACTTTTCAACACCTGACGAAAAGTAAATTATAATGCTACTTGAAACGTTATGTAATTACTAACCTGTGTTGTCTAATAGTGTGTTATTACTAACAAGTTGTTTATATTTGAAAAGTTCAAATAAAGTTTAAAATTTTCTGTACATTCAACATTCAATCATAGATGATGGAAATAGTCCAACACATTACATCTGTATATTTAATATTTCTCATCTTCTAGAAATTATTTGTTGCTTCTGGGAAAATTTAAATGGGGCAGTTTTTTTTTTCTTTTAGTCTTCTAGTCTCAAAACAAAAGTGGTTTCCTTTTCTAGAGTGTCCTATTTTGTTTTTGATTGAACTTTTGTTTTAATTACATAATGATTGATTGAACTTTTTTAACCAACTATTTTTCATAAGTTCAGAATAAATTGTTTCATTTAAATTAATAACGTTGTTGTTTAATTTGTAGTATTTTCTACATGACTTTATTTTTTTACTAATTAACTGATTAATTTTCAATCACACACACACATATATATATATATATATAACCATTTAACACCTTAAATTAGTTGATAACTAAAAGGTGAATAGCTGTTTTGAGATGCAGTCTCTAAAAGTTTATTTCATAGAAGGCGTAGCTGAAAATTTCTTGATGATTGATAATTATTATACTAATTATTATACATATCAATTAGAGAATATAGAATCAGTTAAAGTTAAAAATGGGGTTGGACTAAGACAAGGATGACCTATGTTATCTATTTTGTTTTTGTTATATTTGAGAGAACTGGAGTGCACAATAGAAAGACAAGGAAGAGAAGTAGAGATACCATTAATAGGTGGCAAGGGAGTATATACATTATTCAGTCTTTTATTTGTGGATGATGTCTTCTTGTGCACATAAAGAAGGGAAGCTATGGAAGTTATGCTGAGGACATGCACAAGGATTGGTAAAGAGATGGGGATTAAATTCAGTAAAAACAATCAAAAGTAATGATGATTAATACTGAGGAAAAAGAAGACAAATAATTTTTATTGAGGAATATAAAGTTAAGTGTGGTGAATATGTATAGCTATTTGGAAATCGTCTTAAATAATCAGAGAAATTGCTTGGATGAATGGGAGAAAAAATTTATAAGTTAAGCAAAGAAAAGAAAGGGACTGATAAAGAAATTAATAGTGTTTTCATATAATAAATATGATGTAGCTAGAATTGTATGGTAGTGGCAGTAGCAGGGTTAACACACATTATGCATTAAGTGTTAGTAAAGGGATGTTAGATTACTTAAGAAAAAGTACAGAGAGAAGTAGGAAAATATTGATTAGATGCAGATGTGTGGATGGCAAATGAGGCAATTCAAGGAGAAAGGGAATGGTCAAGTTTTTATATGAAAAATGTAAAAAAAGCAAAATAAAATATGTTCAGTAGATTGCAGTTTATGGATAATAAGAGAATCATCAAAATAGTATTTAATGGGTTATGAGTAAAGGGAAGGCAACAAGATGAGTGAGAAAATTGGTATGGTATCCAGAAGATTTGGATAAAGAATAACTTATACAAAAATGGGATAGTTGTGTTAGGAAAATTGTTGAGGTTACAATAGCAAGGAATGGGATAGAAGAATAGATGCATTAATAAAAAATAGGAGTTGGAGAAATGGAGAACTAGCATGGAGAGTAAAAAGACTTTAAATATATATAGAAGTAAACAGGATATTGGGTGTGAGTTAAGTTATGATAATAGCAAGGAAAGTTTACTGTTTAAGGCTCAAACAGGATCTTTAGCAACAAGAGAATATACACTAAAATGTTAGTGGTTTAGACTGCAAGTTGCATAAGGAAGGCATAGAAAATATTAGGCATCTGTTAATTGAATGTAAATACTTGCAAGTAGAAAGGGTAGAAATAATGAAGTTGTGGAAGAATAAATATAAACAAAGTGATTATGCAGAAAGTGGGTTCTTGGTTTTTATATGCTAGGTTTGAGAAAAGATACGGGAGATTTAGATATAAAAGCCTTGCAAGTAGAAAGGGTAGAAATAATAAAGTTGTGGAAGAATAAATATAAACAAAGTGATTATACCGAAAGTGAGTGGGTTCTTGGTTTTATATGCTAGGTTTGAGAAAAAATAAGGGAGATTTAGATATAAAAGCCATGTAGTTAACAAAGATTATGTTGTGAAAATGGGATAAAGTAAAATAGAGAACAATATGGGAAAAACTTAGGGCAGGGAATGGAAAAAGAAGGTAAAGTGTCTAACAGATTTCTCTGGGTATAGTGGCTGGGGGATTCCTAGCTCTCAAAAAAGAGAAGTCACAGTACATCTCATCACATTGATTGGGATGATTAGATATTTAATTGCTTATTTCAGATAGCAGGATGCACTGGAAATATTTATAAAATATAAGGATTACAATAATTTTTTTATTAAAATCTTAGCTAAATAGAGGAGAATTGAAATCACATTTTAACATGTGCCAATAAGAAATTAGCTGTTCTTGAAATGCTTTGTACTTAAGGTTGTAATAAAATATTTATTTAAAAATGAGTTTTTTTAAGATCAAATTCTTTTCCTGGTGGCAATAACAATTATCTGAATAAACAATTTATATTTAATTTTTTTAATTCTTTTTATGAATACCCGATAGAAATCTCAAAATTAGAGATTATTAAGATATTCTTAACATTTTTTTCCATATCATTTTATTATTTTCTAAGTACAAATGCCTAAATTCGAATTGGGTAGTACGAAGCATAAATATTATCTAGGTGTAGATATTACATTATCCTCCACAAAAAGCATAAAATTTGACAATAAAAAACCCAGTTATTTTACATTTTCAAAATTAAACTTATATATGAACAAAACAATATAGTAAATTTTATTATTAGCAATTTAATCATAATTACATTTATATAGAGAAAAAATATTAACATACATACTCATGTATTGATCTTTACACATACATATACATTATAATTCATTGATAATTTTAAATGAGTATGGTATTTCTAGTTCTAAAATAAAGCAAAAAAAGAGAGAAAAGAAAAAAATAAAACAAAAAGATGAGTAATATAGAAACTGACTATGATTAGAAAATTCAAATAGTTATGTATGTCACACAAAAGTCTTTAACGTTGTATTTAATGAATTCTGCAATAACATCCCTCCCTCCATAAGGTATTAAAAATGGATAGAAAACAGTCCCTACATTGCATGAGAATGGTATAGTGAAAATTACACTACAAAAATATTCTGCAGCAGACTAGTTTGAATAAAAAAATTCTAACTTGTTTTGTTGGATACCTCCATTTTGTTTTATTTTCAATTATCACTTCTGAGAATAAAAGCAATCAGTACAGTAAAATGTCTTTGATATATATTTTTATATTGTAATTAAGAGTATCTGATAAATTATTTTTTAAATTTGCTACAAAATATTTTTTATAAAATTATTTTTTTAATTTAGATGCCTAATCCAACAAAACATTTATTTACATATTAGTAGCTTCTACATCATAATCAACAATAAACTAAAATACATACCATATAAATTGTATTTTTTGGATACTAGAACTATCTGAAATGGAATGTTTAGAAACTTTATAGACATCACTGGCTGATATTTTTATAAAGTAAAGCAAAATGATATCTTAATATTGGAAAGTTATTTGAAATAGTTATATCTATCTCTTTTTTTTATTCAAAGCATTTATTATTACTTATTAGTTACATTGAACTTTCAATATAATTTTTGAAATTATATAGAGTAATGAACTATTAGTACAATTACTCATGAGTTAAATCCCCCAGAGTAAACATTCAACCATGCAAATATAATTATGTTAACACATCAATAATACAAATAAGTTCTTATGAGCAAAATTTACCTAAGGTCATTCTACAAAATAACTTTTACAACTATGTTTTGAAAGAATTGTTGAAAATTATTAAACAATATCTTTATTATTATGTTTTTACAATTTTATTAATGTCTATTAGTTTCCATGTACACTTTAGAATTGTTTGTGAGGCAATCTGATATTCTCTTTCTTTTATTGCTTTAATTTTCCTGATAAATACTATTGGAGGGTCCATGTAACTTGAGTCAAACAAGAGTGAACACCGAGTTAGCCATATATTATAAAATAGGAAGGTGGCACTTTTTATTTCTCCCAAATTGCCTGAACCAACACTCTGAATTAATGTCATCATCAATGGGTATTTCCTTTTGAAAATTGAATGAATTATAGTTCTGCAGTTATTCAATTTAATACATCTGTTAAAAATTGGTCCACTAGTCTCTTCTTCAATATTGCAAAAAAGAACACTTATCATCAGTCGACTTGTAACCTCAGTTTTTTTTTTATCAAAAAGCTACCTGTGGGAAGCACATCAAGATTGATCTTAACCAAAAAAATTAAAGTATTTTGTATCTGGGCACCACCATTTAAATTTTTTAAGAGGCCAAATATGGTTATATTAAAAGTTGAACTTATTGGCACGATTGAATCATAAATCAAATTATGTCTCCCAGTATCTAATTTTAGTGGGTTTGGCCTGATTTGGAACTAAATTCCTTTTGGTAATTTCAGTTAACAAATCAAAGAGCCACCAATTTCTCTAGGAGGAGGAGTAAGAAGAGGAGTATCTGAGGGCAACACATCAATAAGAAAGAAGCTTTTTGGAATTATATTGTTAAGTCTATAAAACAGATTGAAGGCATGCTGGAGCCAAAACAGCTGTAGTAAGATAGCTCCAGGACATTCAGTTGAGTAGGCATTTGCATCTTTTAGAGGCGAATCACTACAGTTCTGCCTCACCACAGGAGGCAAGAACAAATCTAGTTGATGCCATGAATAAATTTCCCAGTGAATTTTACAAACACCATGAATAAAGCAATCTTCAGGAATAACAATATGTTAAGGAGAACCATCTTGGAATATAAGGCTGTCATTATTGACTTTTGAATCTCCCTCCTCATTGCCAAAGGTGAGAGGTTAAAAGCAAGGTTGAGAAATTTGGGGGGTTTATCTGCAAAGGGGGAAGGGATGTTGTCACCCATGGACAATCTCCATGTTGCCAACTTCTCAAAATTGAAGCATAATCCTGTCTCATTAGAAAATTGTGACACTTCCAGATCATCCATGTGTGAGATGTGATGTATGTACTTTTTAATACTGGGGATGAATACTCTAGAAAGATTCTGTTCAATGGATATAAGGAAGGAGTTCATATATAAAATAAATAAGAGGGGCACTGAATGGAGAGAGGGATAGATTTAGTTGGGGTGAAAGAAATTGTTATATAAATTATGAACAGCAGAACCTGCAAGGACTTCTCCGACAATATGGGACTGTGAAAAATTTTGAGTATCACTTGGAAAAACATGCGAATAGCACAGTATTAACAAACTCTGCCAAATTTAATGTGAGCCTCATGAAAAAATTTTTGCCAACTTCAATCCTGACAGTCCATTATGCTGAGACAGCAGCGCTCTTGATTATTTCATTTAAGGGTATCCTGCCACAATGCTTCTGGTGACATATGTGTATGTACTTGATCAAGGATTGTCTCAATAGAATTTGCAGCCAATGTTACATTAAAAAAACTAAGTTTCACAAATGTGCTCAGACCATTACTTACAACAAATGAGCCATTTTTCAAACTGAAAAGCAAACCACTTTGGAGACTGCTGACCTGTTATGTGATCTGCAAGATTTGGATAAATTACCCTTGATGGAAATTATGAAGTCAGTGACAGCCCAGGTTTTGGTATCAGTTTTCTGCCAAGCAGGTCAGTAGTGACATACTGATCTCAGTAGATTGTGGATTGGATTTTACAAATTAGTTTTATCAGTAACATATTCAGACATCACAGTGACTGAAGAACCACTGGTACATCATTACAAGGCTAAGAGAAAAGCTTCAAACATGAATAATAAATCAAAAAGCCATTCTGCTTCTCTTGATACTAGAGATCTTTCTGACTCAGGTAAAAATTCCTCAGATGTAGAGTCAAGCTCAAACCTGAACAAAGGGAAAAATATGAAGCATAGTAAAAAAGAAAAGCCTGATATTGATTGTATAGTGCAATACTTGGATAACTTGGACAGCATGAACAATTCTTTGCCTGCAAAGACTTTTGGCTCTCCCAGGTTGAACCATCACTTAGTGGTTGGAGTGCTGGAAGAACCATCTGAATTACTCTGCTGTGGAAGAAGTGGTAAAAGAAAACTTAGATATAATTTCATAAGTTACTTTATCAAAAATTCTGCACAAGTGCCCTTGCTCAGTGAAATGCTCTACCAGATAATAGTGTACTCACTGTCTTTAATCATCCATGTTTTTTAAATTTGTAGGTGTAAATGTGTGGGGACTTAACTTCATCAAAATGATAGATGCAATTGGATGCTGGATCTGTACTTTCTCCTAATTTGGTATGTCAGGCAGAGACCAAGCTCCATGCAGGAATGAACCCAGAGATAAATGAAAAACTACAGAACCTAGCATATTTTTACTTTTCCACTGTCACCCACCCCTCATCAGGAATTGCAATTCTTATCACACATAATTTTCCAGTTTAAAGTTTCTGAATAAGTCTAGTCAATAACAATATAATTTTTTCAACAATTACCATCAATGCATGTAATTTTAATATCATATTTCTCTATCTCAAAAGAAAATATCATTGATTTATAATACATTGCAATTAATTAATATGGGACTATATGCCAATCCTTTCCCTATGATCTTACTTGGGGATTTCAATCTTGGCTATAAAGAATTTAACCTTAAATATTTGCACTTACTGAACACTCACTTGATGTGTGCACATGATTTTTTCCCACCTGATGCCTGCTCTTTTTATACGAGACAATATTCCACACTAATAGACCTCTATTATTCACTGGAATTACATTTCTACATCAATCCAGTACTATCTCCCATTGCATTTTCCAACCACCATGCAATAATTGTCTCATTGTCCATGGATCTGCCCCCCAAGCCTGTGACATGCCAAGGCAACAATCAGGCCGATATTTCTTATAGAAAGATTGATATCCTTTCTCTTGCTCTGGCCAAGGGTTGGTTTGCTTTTATTCATATTTTGTCCTCTCTGAAAAATTACTATACCAGGAAAAACAAAGGATCAAACACCCTAATTCATAAAATGGAGGTGATACAGAAAACCTTAAAAATAATCCCTCCTTCACACTCTACAGTTCAAACAATCGTAGCACTAAAGCAGTAGTTTTACAACATACAATAGACTCTCCTTGAATATCTGGCAACCAAAAAATCCCAATTCTATCTCCCTAACCATATATCTTTTTCAGAGGCCATGTTAGGTGGGGTCAGTTGCCAGAATAAATCTAAGAAGGTATGAGAGAAAATTCTATACTGATATTCCAATGTTAAAGTCTAATTCATTATCAGAACAAACTGGCAGACACCAATATTCAGCATGAGCAAGAGTTGAGTCATAGGCCTAGTGAGATGAGTCATGACATTTCTGGGGCAGATATTCATTCTAAATTTGCCTCAAGGTCAGACAGGACTCACCTGGGTCTCCATGATATTCGAATATTAATCTTCAAACACCTTCAAGCCTTTTCTATACCAGTAATCCTAAATATGGTGAACTTCCTAGCTGCCCACCCACTGTTAATTGATGGGTTTTATCCAATTGCTATGATGCCATTTCTCAAGAGGGGATAGTCCCTTCACCTTTTGAAAATCTATGCCATATATCCATAACATCATTGATAATAAAAGTCTCGGAATCCATAATCAAGGATAAACTATAGGATAAGATTCTGTCATATATATCAACCCACTGTGCCAAAAAAGTAGCATCTACTGTGAAGGCTATTAGCCTCTTTAAGTTAATAGTAGATGATGCAAGAAGGCATAAAAGATACAAATCCATTGTCATGTAGCTGGACATTGTGGGGCATTTGACTCTGTCAATATTCCATGCCTTTTTCAGCTGCTGGGAGAACTGGACATTCCCATTGGCATTATTAATATTATTTCCAATCTTCTGATTAATAGGCATATTTTTATATCATTGAATGGCAAATTATATTTTCTCTTTTATAAAATATAATTTATGCAATACAGATGGATAATCTTATAAAATAGTAAATTTGTTTAGAATCTGACTTTTTGCCTATAACTCATATGAAACAATTGTTTATGATAGAAATAGAAGCTTTATAAGTGATTATCTGAATAAATAAAATAATACAATAGTGATTTGTTATAGTATATAATATCAACAGATCATTTAAGTTTTGTCAAACTAAAATGTTTATACCCGGGTCTCATTTTATGCAGATTTTTTAATGCAATTTTGAAGTTATGTGATTCATGTTTCTTCTTAATATCTTTTTATGCGGTTTTCTTTTAAACAATAAAGAAGTTCATATTTCACTATATTTATTAGATATCAAAAAATATAAATTATTAATAACTTATTTTGACTTGAAATACTTTTTTTTCTCTTCAAAAATATAATGTTACATTAGCAGCTAATGTGAATGTCACCTAAAGCTATTTAGAAACTTAGATTCTAGGTAAACAATGTACTTATACTCACAGTATAAAAATATTGCAATAAATATTCAAAATCTTTAAACTTTTAAAACATATTTCATTAGATATAACAGAAATAAATAAATATTCTTTTAGATTTTTAAAAAATATGTAATCAGAATAACTGAAAATAATGTTTTTAGAAATAATAATGTAATCTTTTTGTTTGGATTGCGATGTCATTTTTTTAATATTTATAGAAACAAAATGCAAACATTTAAAATTTATTTCAGTAGTAAGCAAAAATACCTATCAAATCTATTATTTTTTGGTCAGTAATAATCATTTAATCATATATTTTACGTTGATGTGTGAGACAAAATACTGAAATCTGAATTTGCTGCAATGAACAAGCTCTTACATTCCAATGAGAGCTAAATAGTAGTTGTATATCTGTGTTATGTATGTGTATGTTTATATTTTCTTTTATACCCATATATACATGGAGAAAATTTTAGAAAAAAGTTATAATAACTTTTATTTTCTACTTAAAAAATATGTATCTTTAAAGTGTGTTTATATTTTCTTTTATTCACATATGTAAATGAAGAAACTTTTAGTCAGAAAAAAATTACAAGTAAAAATATTTAAGAACTTTTAATTTCTACTTAGAAAGAATGTATCTTTAAAAGTTTTAACATTTTTTACTTGTAACTGTTTTCTGTCTAAAAGTTTTTCCATGTGTATATACATGTAAAAAATAAAATTTAACCATTAGTCATTATTAACACACTTGTAAAGCATATTATATATATATATATATATATAGTTGCACTAGTGGAAGTGCAATCTCTAACAGCTAGACATAGCAGTCTGGATATCACAAGCTTGATAAATAATTAGAAAAATCATCATCTCAAAGTTTAATCACTGATTACATTGTCAATAAAAAACCATTAACACAGCACAAGACTGAAAGTGGCACTAGTTGTGTGCAGAAAGAAGAGAAGATATGAAAGTTATGCTGAGGACATGTGCAAGAGTGGGTAAAAAGATGGGGATTAAATTTAATGAAGAAAAACAAATATATTGATGGTTAATACTGGGGAAAGAGAAGATGTAGAATTTTTTTTGTGGTGAATAGATATAGTTATTTGGGAATTATTTTAAGAAATCAGAAAAATTATTTGGATGAATGGGAGAAAAAATTGACAAATGAAGCAAAGAAAAAAAAGGGATTGATAAAGAAATTAACAGTGTTTTCATATAATAAATATATGTAGCTAGAATTATATGGAAAGGAGTTGCAGTAGCAGGGTTAACATATGGTAATAATGTATTATATGTTAGTAAAGAGGCATTAAATTACTTAGAAAAAGTTCAAAGGGAAGTAGAAAGATATGCATTAGATGCAGATGTATGGACAACAAGGGAGACAATTCAAGGAGAAATGGGATGGTCAAGTTTTCATATGAGAGATGCAAAAAGTAAAATAAAAATGTTTGGTACATTGCAGTTTATGGATAATAAAAGAATAGCCAAAATAGTATTTAATTGGGTTATGAGTAAAGGGCAGGTAACAAGATGGGTGAGAAAGGTAATGAGGTATGCTAAAGATTTGGATAAAGAATTTATATCAGTATATTTGTACAAAAGATGGGATGATTGTGTTAAGAGAATTGTTAAGTGTTATAGTATTAAGGAATAGGATAAAAGAATAGATTTATTATTAAAGAATAGGGATTTAGAGAGATGGAGAAATAGTATGGAGAGTAAAAAAAGTTTAAATATATATACAAAAAAACGGAATATTAGGTGTGAGTTAATATATGATAATAGTAAGTAAAGTAGTTTATTATTTAAGGCTCGAACAGGATCTTTAGCTATAAGAGAATATACATGTAAATGGAAAAATATGGGTGATTTATTTTGTAAATTATGTAAGGAAAGAATAGAAAATATTATGCATTTGTTAATTGGATGTAAATGCTTGAAAACAAAAGGGTACATATAATGAAGTTATGGAAAAATAAATATGAAAAAAGTGATTATACAGAAAGTGAATTATTGGTTTTTATGCTGGATTTGGGAAAAGATAAAGGGAATTTAGATATAAAGGCCATAGAGTTGACAAAGATTATGGTGTGGAAATGGGATGGAGCAAAATATGGGGAAATGTAGAGTGGGGAATTGAAAATTAAGTGGCTAACAGATTTATCTGGGCATAATTGCTGAGATATTCTTGACTTCATTTAAGGAGAAGCCACAATACATCACATCACATGACAAATCTGATTTCTTATCAGTTTATAAACAAAACACATATTGTCAAATAGCAGTAATGATTAAAATGTGTATGAAAAAATGTAAAATAATTTACATATAAAAACATATTGTTTTGAATAAAATTAAATAGTTAATAAAAAAAATTGTCTTGTATCAATTTTTTTTCAAATATTTGACATTTTTTATTAGTCATACTTTATTTTTTTTTTTTAAATGTGAATTTTAAAGTAAGTTTACATTATTGTTTTGCTTTTATGTGATTTTTGAAAATTTTGGAACAGATTCCCCATTTTTCAAGGTAAAATAAGTCTATTTTTGTGCAATTTTTTTTTAATGTGGGTTTTCTGTGGAACCTATCTACCACATAAAATGAGACCCAGGTGTATTTGCAATTTCTTTGCACTGTAACTTACTGGGTTTTATTAATATATTAATTAACTTCTCTAATTTTTTTTATTGTACTGATATAATAATGTTATTCAATCTGGGATAAGCACATTTTTACTTTAAATGTTTGACTGGTGAGAAGAAGATCTGATAAAATTGGCAATGGTACTCCCTCTAAACAAACTTTTGATATCGCAAATATTTGATTAATAGGTCTAGAAAAATAGAAAATATCAAGTTATACATTTCAGTGGATCCACTTCTTGTAATGTATTTTATTTGAAGAATTGACTTCCAGAAAAATATATTTATCCATTTATTAAATTAAGCATTCTTTTTCTGCAAAATAAACTTTACCAAGAACAATCTTTACAACGTTTTAGCTACAAATGCCACCCAACTTACTGGACTAAAAAAAGGTCCTACAAAGCAATATCTGAATATTCCTTATATATATACCTAGAAAATATATGAAGACAAAATTGTTATTTTCGTACAACACATACAGTACTGTCAGTATTATTATTGGTATTATATTTCTTTTTGTCATTTAAATAAGCAATTTATCAGAAATAATTTTTTAGCCATATTTTGTGAAATGCAATTTTTAGATATTTTTTAGGTCTTTCTTCATTTGGAAATAAAGAATTTATACATATAGATGTCAAGAATACAATCATTTTCTAAATAAAATATTTGTCTTACCATTTTAAGAGACACTGAACAGGTTTTGTGAGCATAATCATAAATAACGATTTTTAATTTGCCATTCTGTTTTATATATTTATGCTTAAAAAAACAAATTTGTGACCTAGCATGACAGCGACAATCGACAATAAAAAGCATTATTTTTAAATTCTTTCATAAGATTTACAATTGTAAACTTTATCAGTCCTGCAATTTTGTATTGAAACAATCTTTATCAATCTAGTTAATCAAATTGCTTTGACATCATTTTAAAACACGAAAACAATCAGTCATTTCCTGCAGTTGCTTTGCCACGTGTAGCGCTGATATTCAATTGCTACCTAAGCCAACAAACTAATTCTTCATTCCACTTCATATAAATTCCAATCTTAAGACTCAAATTTCAAATGTGAAATAATTTGTATGGATCTAACGCTTAAAACCTTACAAGTGATTTAAAGCTAAATTGAAATTAATTACAAATTACGACGCTTTAATCACGTTAAAATATATGATCCAAATGTGTGTAAGTTTAAACTGAAAGTAGCACATCAAACCAATTATTCTAATAACGTTTAATAATTTAAATAATTAAATTACCTGCATTGTATACTTATCAACTTTGAGAACACACTAAAATAATCAATTAATCTGCCCATCTAGTTCAATTACTTCATGGCAATTAGCTCTACAATGTAAATAAACAAAGTATATTCTATATAAGCACTTAACTTTAGGAATTCACAATATTCAATGCATAAAATAGTCATAATGAAGTATTATGCTATTAAACATTATATTGACTGTAGTATCAAAAATTGTTGAGTAATTGAGTCATATATTATTTATAGATTGACTACATGCTGTTTTGATTATAATATTGTGGATTAATTAATGTTTATTAATATTTAGAGCATAATTAGCTGTTGATTTCAATACCGACTTAATTTATTTCACCATAACGTTTAAACGTATAATAAAATTACTTTGTACCTTGATTATTTCAAATTCTGAAATATGTACAGGTTTGAGATAGATATTTATATGAAACAGACTTAGTTATAATGAATTTATTTATGGGATTACCTTTAGATAAAGTTTGATGTTGAAATCTATGAATTAGATGTGGTAGATGGGCTGAGTAACTAGTTAATTTAGCACAATATCAAACTTATAAAGTAAATGTAAGTTATTTCATTTAGTGAATAGTTAAACATTGGTTTAGTAATTGCTTTCTATTTATTTCAAGTTTAGCTGTATGAATGGGATATTTTGCTATAATATTAAAATTTTTATTAAAATAAATTTCTTCATAATTATTTTATATTTTGAAGTCTATATTATGTCTAGATTATAGAAAATGGTATTTGTTAATTATATTAGGAGAATTAATTAATGGGTTAACTTGCAACTGAAGATTGATATTGTAAGCTTGAATGGATATTTTCTAGTTATTTTAGTGTGATATCAAAATTGATAAGATGTATTTGGAATTGATTTGATTATCTGGATTATTAAAGATTGTTTGAAAAATAAATTTATGTAAATTTATGTGTTGTTTAAGTAGGTGTATCCTTGGATTACATATGTAGTAAATGAATATGTGCCTTTAAGTAAAATAATATAAATACTACTAATTATATTGCATTTTTTAATGTTTGTACATAATTTACTGTTGATGCTAGTGTTATATTCTGCCATTTTTTAATCAAATATATAATTTTAGTGCGCTCTAATATTTAGAGGTGCCCTGTAGAATAATAAATAAAATATTTATGATAAACTTAATTTATTTTTCATTTATGTATATCACACACACACACACACACACACACACACACACACACACACACATATATATATATATATATATATGCATGTTTGTGAAAACGAATGTACATCTATCTATAATTTGTTTCTTCTTTTGCAGATTTCTTTAAAAATATTATTCACATATGCGATTTTAAAGACATTGCTTTATGTGATCTAGGAATTGATTTCTGGGACAATGAGACTCATGGTATAGTATTCTTAATTTATTGTTACGTTTTTATTTACCATTGTCAAACTTCCCCCACTCACAACTTTGACGCCATCCCTTTCAGATAAATACAATAATGATTATTACTAATCATTTTCGAAACTAGAGATTATCTCTAGCACAGATATAAACATTAAACCTCAGTTAAAGATTAATATATCTGATTTTTTAAAAAATTTACGTACACATGGAGTTATTCACCTTTCTCTTTCCCATGTATAATATCTTTATAGATATAATGAACACCTCCATACTTCCCCATTCTTTTTAAATTCATATAAATAAAGATACAATAAAAGATAAATCACTTCCAAGATGCATTTCGTGCTGAGCCAGCACACATCAGTTGGCCCAGGGCATTATCTCCCATATATATCTTTATTATATGAAGAGTATTTATCTAAAGTAAATTGTTACATTTTCATTTACCATTGTCAAACTCCTTCTACTCACAACTTTGACGCCATCCATTTCAGATATATACGATAATGATTATTAATAATCATTTTCGAAACTAGAGATTATCTCTATCACAGATATAAACTTTAAACCTCAGTTAAAGATTAATATATCTGATTTTTTAATTTTTTTAAAATTTACAGGTGTTTATTATATCTATAAATATATTACACATGGGATAGAGAAAGGTGAATAACTCCATGTCTGTGTAAATTAAAAAAAATCAGATATATTAATCTTTAACTGTGGTTTAAAGTTTATATCTGTGCTAAAGATAATCTCTAGTTTTGAAAATGATTAGTAATAATCATTATTGTATTTATCTGAAATGAATGGCGTCAACGTTGTGAATGGAGGGAGTTTGACAATGGTAAATGAAAATGTAACAATTTACTCTAGATAAATACTCTTCATATAATATATATATATATGAGAGATAGTGACCTGAGCCAACTGATGAGGGCTGGTTCAGCACAAAATGCATCTTGGGGGGCATTTGTCTTTTATTGTATCTTTATTTATATGAATTTAAAAAGATTGGAGAGATATAGAGGTGTTTATTATATCTATTCTTAATTTACATTAATACAATTATTTATGTATAAGATCTTATTAAAAATTTAAAATATTTTATCAACTTGCTTGCAATAAAATCTGAACAATATTCTAAATGTAATATGTGCTTAAATTATTTTCTTGAATTAAGATATGTGAGAATTTGAAAAGAATGATTTATCATACAAAACTGAATAGTTGCAAAATCATAATAGCTTCATATTTAGCGGTGCAAACAAACAAACAATTCTTACAATATACATTTTTAAAATTAGGTTTAGCATATAGTAAAATCATGATTTTATTGTTGATGATAGCATAATATTTTTTAAAGTGATGTTATTGATTTCAATATAGATTATATTATGAAAATATAAAATTTGACAATTCATCATCTTGTTTAAATAAATCAAAGATTTATAAAACATAATGCAAAATACAAAGAGTAATTACACTGCAATTTCTTTTTTTATATCAGTATAAACAGAAAATAGCCTTTTTACAAGCCTCAATAATATTAAGATTTAAAATATATTTCAAACGTCCAACCTATGTTACAATGCAAACACAAGAAAAAAAATCATTTCTATACATGTGATAAATTAAACCCAAAACTGATCAAATTGCTTTTGAAAAGTATTTTTCTCACCAATTTATAATAAGTATTTTTAATATAAATCTAGTGGAATGAATCTTGAAGCTGTCATGTTATGTTGTGATGTGTTTTCCAACACAGTATTATTTATATGTTGTTGAACAAATTTCCCATTGTCAAGATAAAATAGTTGTTGTATTGCTGGTGTTAATGGTATGGATCAAATATTTATTGTCCTAATGCATTTTATTAATTGATAACATGGATTCTGACCCTTTCCAATTTGTACGGCTGGATGTTTGCTATCTTCATAAAATATTTTTCTATATTATTTATGACTAACGAGATTTATTCATGAACAAAACCTTTAATTGACTGAGATGGACTTATTTATAGTAGCATTGGACTTGGACGCAAGTTATTTTAAAACTTCATCTCCCAAAAAAGAAACAAAAACAATAAACATAATGATATATATGGCTATAGAGATTGTCCAAAAAGAATGTCTTTACTTTTAAAACTTCTGATGAAATGATGATGAATCAGAATACTTGATGAGATGAATGTGTATGTTAGCATCAAATGCTGACATGATCCTATGGCATCTTTTGTTTCCTTCCTGGAGTGGTGAGATAAAACCCAGCATGTTTAGGAATTTACCCCAACATACTCATGGCATCTGGCATATATATTTTCTTCCAATATCATAAAGTCAAATAGCTGGAATATTAATTAATATACAGCAGTTAAAAGATCAGCATAAAAATTAAATCTAGACTCCTGTTTTTCTATTTATACTTTTTGTTTTTCTAGAAAGTTCTATTTTCCTCAAGCAATACGTCCCACAACTTCTCAAAATGTTTGATATTTTAAAATGTTATCTTATTATCCTGTGTGATCTCATTACACCAGGATAATGCTAACTCAAGTCCAGCTTCTTTTGTTCTCTTATTTTTTTTTTTTACAAAGAAAACATTTTAACAAGTTTTTTTAAATCTTAATATTTCATTAGAAACTTTTTAAAAAATAACTTTATACAATACATAAGGTAAAAGCATTCTGTCAATAATGTTTGTTTCATTTTTCATAATTTATATATTTTATTTTTATTAAATAAAATAAAATTATATATATACACTCTATGTCTTTTTCAGAAAATTCTTTTTATACATTTCATTATATACTAACATATATATTCTCCATTAAAAAATGAACCCCAAAACCCCCCCTTAAGCCTATCTTGGCTAATTTATTCAGTCATTTTGATTCAATCATATATATATATATATATTTGATTACCATGTCTGCATATATGTGTGGCTATATATAGTTCATTCGACTTGTAACAAGGTTCAAACCTGGTTCCTGTTACAATATATTGTAAACATTTAGTGTTTTTCAATATAAATCTATTACTGAGAAGATAAAAAAAAATGTAGTTTTGTTCTTATACATAAAATAAAACAATATATTCATTTTTTTAATCATTAGAGTTAATACAAAATAAAGGAATAAGTATATTTATTTTTTAATTGTATTTAAATCAAATATACTTACACTTTAAGAAGTACTCTGAAAACTGGTACATAAAAATGAAAAACAGATTGTAAGCAGCACAACTTATAAGTATAATATTTAATTTTATTCTAGTTCAATCACTTAGTATAAATTTGAATAATCAATTATGGAAGAACTAAAATACAAGAGTAAACTAGGGCTTGTGTGCTTTGATGATTTTAACAGAACTTATAATTGAAAGAAATATAATAAATATAATTAGAAGATATACAAATAAATATATTAAACATCAGATCTATATTACTGACAGTGATTTCAAAAATTAAAGTAATTGAATAAAGATTACAGAAAAAAGTGATGGTGATTGATGACCTAGAAAATATTTCAATTAAAATTTAATAAATAAATAAAAATGACTAAAATTTCTATTTTAAGGTAAAAAAAAAAATAAATGAAAAATTCTGTAATTAGTTTATTATTTGAAAATGTAGTTGCATTAGAATAATTCAAGTCCATATATATTCTCTGTGTACAAAAACACTTTTTATATTATTTTTTTAAAAAAAGTTAAAACAGAGAGATTGAGAGAGATAAAATTCCAATTTTAAAAAAAATCTAATTCTGGTGTTAAAAGGAAAGGGATGATCAATTCTAATGATTTGAATCTATTGTTAAGAGATCTTGAGAGAGATAAAGTCCAATTAAAAAAATCTAAGTCTGGTTAAAAAGAAAAAGATTCAATACAGAGAGCGTACCAATAGCTCAAACAAGCTCTTAATTAATAAATGCGGTATGAGAAAATATTTAAAATCTCTATCCAGAACACTCTCATCTTCAGACCAATTGGTTTTGAGCTTATGGATCACATCAGCGAAGAGTTAGAATATTTGGACACTAGATCTAAAATATAAACTCAAAACCCAGCACTTATTTCATATGTATATTTAAGTAGAAACTCTGAAATTTTCGGACATGAAAATGTCTTTAAATCCAGCTATCTAACTTAAATAGCTATATGGGATGGAACTAAATTCAGATCTACAAAATTTTAATAGCCTCAGCATAGCCAAAGCCTTAAAGATAAAATTATAATAATTAAAAAAAGCTGAGTTTCTACTTAACTATACGTATAAAATAAGTGCCGGTTTTTGAGTTTATATTTTAGATCTAGTGTCCAAACATTATAGCTCTCCACTGATGTGAGCCATAAGCTCGAAACCAGTTGGTCTGGAGATGAGAGTGCTCTGGATAGAAATTTTAAATATTTTCTCATACCACACTTATTAATTAAGATGTGTTGATGTGTGATGTGATATACTGTAGCTTCTTAAACGAAGTCAAGAATCTCTCAGCAATTATATTAAGAGAAACTTGTTAGATACTTAATTTTACATTCCCAAATCTAAGTTTTTCCATATTCTGCTCCATCCCATTTCCACAACATAGTCTTTGTAACTACAAGCTTATAAAAGTAATGTCACATTATATGTAACTTGCTTTATTAATTGTTAAAGAAAAAGATTGAAAAAGATAAAGTCAATTCTAAAGGTCCAAGAGATCACATAATTATAATGCATTTGCATAGATTAAATATTTTAGACATAACCAGGGGCTTGCCATGGCTGAAAATATGCCCTTGAGATAAGAGCAATGTGATGTCATAAAAGCAGCACATATTTTTAGGGAGAGAGACTACTTTTTTTTTTACTAAGTGCTAAGTGTTCAATGGTATTGCTTCATGGAACCAACACATCATTATTCAGATATATGCTTGAGGAGATTCTACAAAATATGTGAGACTAAGTTAAATATACTTTTGGTAGATAGTCCTACCGACTGATCCAAGAATGATATGCACATCTGAAGATTTAAATTGGAGAAAGAAACTAACAAATAGCATTCTATGGCTAATCTCCAGACCAAAGAAGATTCTGAACTTTACTATTGCTTCACCGTTGCTGTTGGTGGATTCCAATAAAACACAAAGTAAAATGTAAGAAAGATATGAAGAAAAGAAAAATATCCATTTATCTATTAATGTACCCATACACAGAGCAGAAAGAAAGAAGAAATGAAGAACCCATTTCAATAATAAAAGTGTCCTTAAAGAAATGCAGTCTATGCAACATCATCACCATCACAGTAAAACAGACAGAATTATAAACCTAAGCTTTAAATGGAATTTTTTTAGTAAATTACTGCAATTAATATATCTACATGTATTAAACACTGGTATGTGGCGGAATTCAAAATTTTAATCTTGAACAAACCTAACTTGGAGTGAAAATTAATCAAACTAACTGAAACAATTTCTACATCGGAAACAGAAGAAATGCCCGAAAATATAAACTTTCTTAATAATTCTGAACAATTTTTGTTATTATTATTATTAATGTCCATTTCCCCTCTTTTTCCAAATCATTACAATAAGCTTAATTTATTTAAAAAAGGTTTTTTTTTTGCTAATGATGAATGTTGACCCACCAAGATTATTTATTTTGCTATAATCATTATATATAATCATTTTTATATGTATTATTCTTTATAAAATGTTTTTTTTATTATTTATTAATTTTGATATCATAAAACGGGAAAATAATGTTTATATATTATCCTTATTATATATAAAGGTTAAACACGATTATTAATGGTGGGTAACACACACACGCACGTTATCTGTATGCTTAGATAAGTGTTCTGTATAAATGCTCGAATTTTGGAAAGAGAACAGGGATAGAAATGTATTATAGTGAGGGCTGGATTTAGGTAATCAGTACCCTAGCTTAATAGAAATTAAGATGAATGATGATTATAATTCGAAGCAGATTTTTTAAAAATATTCCTATCTTCATAATTTAAGTAAGTTTTTCTCTAGCTATTTTTCGATTATTGTTTTTAAAATTATAGGCATAACATTTAGGATTTATATATAAGGTGTGAGTATGTGCAGTGCTTCAGGTGTTTATTTATAAAATCACCATTTTCCATAATATGAGATTTCTATTCACCCACTAGAGATATTAACACGCACATATCATGCCATATAAATCTAACGATTGAGTTTAAATTTCATTAGGGGAGTGGGGAAGAATTATAGTTTTTATTAACGATAATTATTGAATGTAACTAATCTTTTATTAATTATATAAGATTTTGTTTGTATATTGATGACTAACCATAAAATTTAATTTTTCTGATTAAACGAAGTTTATATGTTTCTTAGAGTCAATTATTTTTTCTGCGAAGATGGTTTGGCCATCGTCATCATGGATGAATTCCAATCGTAAACAGAACTTACCCATGAAATAATATTTTAATAAATAATTGAAAATATTAGAAAATTACTTATGGGGACCATGCATATTAACCAATTGTCATTAGAGTATTCATTGGGTGATGGAGAGTTGGTATAAGGGTTTATCATTTATAGATTGAATAAAAAACATGATTTGTGTTAGTTGTGAGTTAGTTAAGAACCTGTGGCTGGGGCCATCATTGCTATCATCATCCTTTTATTAAATGATAAATAATCTAGGTAAATATATGGCTGTACAAATAACGGTTTTCATTTTGTTTGTTTGTTATTTGTGACTCAACATAATGCATATGACTACCAATGATGATCTCTAAAGATTTGGCAAATTATTAAGACTTATGATGTTATATTATTAAATATAAGTTAGTAAAACTTACAATGTTATATTATTAAATATAAGCTTGAAAGACATGACATTAGACTATTAAATATGAGCTCTTAAAAGTTTGATAATGTTGAGCCATTAAATATGATCTATATGAGAATTTGTATAAAAAATTTGACAGAGTTTGTATAAGAATTTGTATGCACAGTTATGGAATAATGAGGATGATTTACCATTATCACAGGTGCAAGTGATATACTGTTATAAAATGGAAATCCTACATATCATTATAGATCATGTACCAATTGATGTTCAAACTAATTACCATTATAAATAGGTATCCAATGTGATTTTATCTAGGTTCAAATAGCCTAATGGAACCCATGTAAGTAAAAAAAAAGTAGAGAGCAAAATAGTTAGTTAGAGATTGGTTTTACTAACTGAGAGCTTGATAAGCATTAGTTATTTGTTTGTAAAATAATTTGATCTAAACCAATTACTATCATACAATAGAAACCAACACAATGGGTTGGTGATGCAATTAATGATGCAAAACTTTATATTGTTATGAAGTGGATACAATGAGGAGCAATATAAAAATTAGATTTTTCTAATTTTTTTTCCAACACTATATATATATATAAATATGCAAAACCATAAAACAATACAATACTAGATCAAATTTTAAAATTTTTTACCAAAATCCTTACACAACCATGGTTTCATCTACTACAAATAGACCTTCTCAAGTGAAAATCAATCTAAAGGAAAACATATATATATATATATATATATACAAATCTTCCCATAATTCACTATAGATTTGTATATATATATAATATATCTTATATATATACACAAACCTTCCCATAATTCACTACAAATTCCACCTTTCCTTAATATCTTTAGATTGATTTTCACTTGAGAAGGTCTATTTGTAGTAGATGAAACCATGGCTGTGTAAGAATTTTGGTAAATTTTTTTAAAATTTAATCTAGTATTGTATTGTTTTATGGTTTTGCATTTTTATTTTTGCTAGTATAGTGTTAGACAGTTTTGGTTTTATATATATATATATATATATATATATATATATATATATATATATATATATATATATATATATATATATATATATATATATATATATATATAAATCAATATATATATATATATATATATGATTTAGATTTTCATAGGCTTTGAGATATAAAATTGATGACTCAACAGAACAAATTAGTATATGTAATAAGACAAAATTTAGCTATGATATAATCAGGCAAACTATCAAATAATACTACCATTGGAAATTAAAATTATTCATCAAATGATGAATAAATATATATATAACCCATCTTTAAGCCAAAAGTAGATTTACTTTTAGTTTATTACCTTAGACTAGTAAGTGTTATTGATCAAACATTAATAATTTATATGTGTGAAAACTGAAATTACTACAACTTTCTAAATATTTTTGAAAATAAAACTATTCTAAATATTTTACAAATAAACAAAACTTTCTTATAAATAATTATTTTTAATAGTTAAAAATTTTCAAGGGCTTTTACAGATAAATAATATTAACTTATTCTTTCAAGATGTAATTTTTTGACACAGTATTGGATCAATTTAAAAAAAAATAATGAAAATTTTTTTTATTAAAAGTATATGCTTAAAAAAGTAGTTTGTAAAATATCAATTTTCCAACTAATAGAGTAATAATCAGAAATAATTATATCAAAATATTATGTTTTAGCATTTAAACTAAATAAATGTGTTAATGAAAAGAAATTTTCTTTTAAACCTATATATTTTAGTCAAATTTAAAAAAAAAGAATAAATTCAAATAGCAAATAATTTTTTAAAACATTAAAAATAAATTTTTAATTACAAAAAAATAATAATAAGAGAATGATTGACAGTATGCAATTTTTATTTCACAACAGTAAATTTTCAGTTGACTAATTATTGGATTAAAATAAACATATTCCAATAGAATATAAATATAAACGTTAAGTGCTTATTAAAAGTAAATAGTTAATAATTTTGGTAAAAAAAAATGTTATGTAAACTTTTTTCTATGAGTCAAGAAAAGTCTATATTATGCAAGTGCAGATATCTAATGTCTTATTGACAGATATATAGTACTATCATGTTTTTCTGTTTTGGAATACCAATACTTGATAATATATATGAATTTAGTTAGAATTGAATTTTTAATATATTGAACATATTCAGAATGTTATAATAACTCAATGGCTAGTTTTATCATTTACAATTTAACTATTTACCAATGACAGTGCATTGTCGATTTCAGCACTCATGGCATATTGGGTTTATACCATTTAAGAAGATAATGAGATTTTTACATGTATATTTTTGATAAAATAAATTTTAATGAAATCAGATTACTATTTTTGACTCAAATTCCAAACTAAAAAATATGCCTTCTAGCAATATTACTAAATACCCAACCCTTAAACTAAAAGTGATATGACATTTAGTTTATTATCTTATATGACTTGTAGATAAAACATTAACACTTTATACAGTTAAGAAATATCACAATTTTCTAAATATTTTCATTAAGTAAACAAGACCCATCAAAATGTAGTCTTTATAATAATTTGTTATTTTTTAAACCTTAATGATGGAAATATCTAATTTAATACTATATTTTTAATCTAAATTTCCGTTATGATAAAAATGATAGTTTCAATTTATTTTTTAAAAAAATCATATTGTATTAATCAGATTTTAAGAACTGTTTTCTATGAATAGTGTTTTTGCAATTTTTAAAGACATTTCAACTGGTATTTATTTATCTAAAAATATGGGATTCGAACTGAGACTTTCATGCGACCCACTACTCTCAGTGCCATCTTATATTGTTGACTCACCTGATCACACACATGTAATACGTATATTGATGATTATTTATCTTTTCAACATGTGTGTGATCAGGTGGGTCAGCAATATAAGATGGCACTAAGAGTAGTGGGTCATGTAAAAGTCTGAGTTCGAATCCTGCATATATTACATATATAAATGCAGGTTTAAGCCTGTACAATGTATTGCTCTAAAAATATCAAATTAATTGAAAAATATCTAATAAACTTTTGTGTATTTTCATTCATATAGTAAGTAGACTGTAAAATTTAAAATAAAATATAAATTGATGATCATAACGTGAAAAAAAGATTAAAAAAATAATTTGTGAATTTTTACCTTAAAATGATATTACAGATACTCTTGTAAAAAAGATAGATTTACTAAAGCAATTCTGAACAGGTTATTTGGTATTTAAAACCTCAAAAAAAAAAAAAAAAAAGAAATTAAGGTTGGCTACTCCAGACATTTGTAAAAAAATAATAGAAAGATACTTGTTTCTAGTGAATTGCCAGTGGCTGCGTTGAAATTTGTAAAATAGAGACAACATAATAAGAATAATTATATCATTTGTTAATATTTATATTTTACTGTTAAACAATGAGTAGATTGATTTCTGAAGAAAATTATTTTTGTGTATTGAAACATGATCGCAATATTTGAATAAAGCACAATAAATATATATATATAATGAAAATAAAAAAATAAAGATCATGGCCCTTATTCCCAGGAGGCTGTAAAGTCACCAACCAAGGCAGCGGTTGGTGGCTGAAGGTGGAGGGTGCTAAGAATCCCCTGATTGTGGACCCAGACTGCCATTTGATGACGACTTTTTATTTAGGTACTTACAACTGCAGATCACTTTCAAGTGAAGGAAGATTGCAAGAATTAGAAGAAGAATTGTCTTATATTAAATGGGACATTATTGGACTTTGTGAAGTTAGAAGAAAAGGTGAAGAAACAATTGATTTAAAAAGTGGACATATACTCTATTATAAAGGCACACATATTGGAAATACAAGTGGAGTAGGATTCATTATAAATAAAAAGTGGAAGAACAATATTGTGGAGATTGATGGTGTATCGGACAGAGTTGCAAGATTAGTTATACAACTTAATAGCAGATACCAAATGCAGATAATTCAGGTTTATGCCCCAACAAGTTCTCATAATGATGAAGTAGTAGAAGATTTTTATATGGATGTACAAAAGGCTTTTGATCAGAGTAAACAACATTTTAAAATTGTTATGGGAGACTTTAATGCTAGAATTGGTAGACAAATGAAAGATGAAATTGCTGTAGGTAATTTTGGTTATGGTAATAGAAATGAGAGAGGACATAGACTTGTGGAGTTTGCAGAAAAAGAAAAACTTTATATTATGAATTCATTTTTTGAGAAAAATGTTAAAAGGAAATGGACATAGAAGCATCCAAATGAAGGTACAGCAGAATTGGATAATATTTTGACTAACAGGAAATACATATTTCAAGATTGTAATGTTCTTAATAAATTTAACACAGGAAGTGATCATCGATAAGTAAGGTGTAAGTTACGTGTTAATGTAAAACTAGAGAGACAAAAATTATTAAGAAAAACAATATTTACAGTTGATATTCCTAATCTTCAGAAACATTCTAATGAATTTAAATTAGAACTTACAAATAGGTCTCAAGTGTTAGGAGATTTTGAACATGATTCAGATTTGAATGAAATTAATATAAAAATAACTGATACACTTTTAAAAACTGCAACAAAGATAGCTGGTAGAAAAAAGCAGCAATTGACTAATAAAATTTCTACTGAGACTAGAGAATTTATGAAGAAAAGAATGAATATGAAGATATACAAAAATGATGTCTTTAATATCTCGAATTTTGTAAAATGGTACGGAAAAGAGTTGAAAATGATATAAGAAAGTATAACTGTGAAATAGCAAGGAAAGCTGTAGAAGAAAATAAAAGTCTCAAGAATGTTAAACAACATTTTGGTATTGGTAGGAAATTTATATCTGCAATAAGAAAAAAAGATGGAATTATTACCAAAAAGAGAGATGACATCATGAAATTGGTAGAAGATTTTTATCAAGAATTATATAGTAATAAAGAACAAGTACCTCCTATATCTATTACGTCTTCCGAATTGCCCAGAATTTTAAATGAAGAAGTGAGACATGCAATTAAATGTATGAAAAAAGGAAAGGCTCCAGGAAATGATGGAATTATAATTGATATATTAAAAGAAGCAGGTGAAGAAATAGAAACAATTTTAGCAAAGTTATATACCAAATGTCTAAATGATAAAGATGTACCAGAAGATTGGAATAATGCAGTAATAATATTAATATTTAAAAAAGGTGATAAAGAAGATATTAGAAATTACAGACCTATCAGCCTTTTATCAGTTTTATATAAAATTTTTACCAAGATAATTACAACTCGTCTACAGAGAACTTTGGATTTCCACCAACCAAGAGAACAAGCTGGATTTAAAAGTGGTTTTAGTACAATAGATCATATCCAGGTATTGAGAGAAGTCATAGAAAGGACAAATGAATATGAATTGTCATTATGTTTTGGATTTGTAGATTATGAAAAGGCATTCGATTCTATACACATTTTTTCAGTGATTAAAGCATTGGATTATCAAGGTATAGATCCAGGATATTGTCATATTTTAAAGAATATTTATAAAAATGCAACAGCAACAATTAGATTACATAATGATACTGGAAAAATCAACATTGAGAAAGGTGTAAGACAAGGTGACTCCATATCTCCAAAACTTTTTACAGCAGTGTTGCAAGAAGTATTTTGTGGATTAAAATGGGAAACTAAAGGAATGAAAGTAAATGGAGAGTATTTAAGTCATTTAGATTTTGCAGATGATGTAGTTGTTTTTGCAAATAATGCTTTAGAGCTGCAGGAAATGTTGCAGGAGTTAGCAGATGAAAGTAGAAAAGTAGGACTAAAGATAAATGTTAAAAAGACTAAAGTAATGTTTAATCGATTTGCTCAAAATATGAAAATAAAGATTGATTATGAAGAATTAGAAGAAGTTAACAGTTACAAATACCTTGGTCAAATTATTAATACAGATGGAAACATAATGGAGGAAATTAATCATAGAATTAAACTTGGTTGGAGTGCTTTTGGTAGAAATAACTTGATACTAAAAGGAAATATGCCTATGTGTTTGAAAAGAATGGTTTTTAACAAATGTGTTTTACCAGTTCTTACTTATGGATCTGAGACTTGGACACTTAATAGAAGAGCAATACAGAGACTTCAGACCACTCAAAGGAGTATGGAGAGATGTATGTTGGGAGTAACAAGAAGAGATCGAA
Organism: Epiperipatus broadwayi; assembly: GCA_028023455.1. NCBI lineage: Eukaryota > Metazoa > Onychophora > Udeonychophora > Euonychophora > Peripatidae > Epiperipatus > Epiperipatus broadwayi. The sequence continues at coordinate 7,935,210 of JAQFVV010006227.1, forward strand.
AACGCAATGTATGGGTAAGACAACAAACAGGTGTTACTGACCTTATTGAAAAAATTAAAAGATTGAAATAGAGTTGGGCTAAACATATTGCTAGAAGAAATGATAATAGATGGACAATTGAAATTTTAAACTGGATTCCAAGAGATTATAAAAGACCCAGAAAGAGACCACATGTGAGATGGATGGATGAAATAAGAAAATGAGCAGGGGTGTTGTGGAAAAGAGAAGCTAAAGATCGGAGAAGATGGATTAAACTTGGAGAGACCATCCTGCAGTGGATTGATAATGGTTGATGATGATGATGATGATGAATGAAAATAAATATCATTATTATAGACTTGATTTAAGTTTAGTATATTAAATCATGATTTTTAAATTGAACTATTAAAAAATACATATATTGCAAATGTGTTAATAAACTATACTCATTATTATTATTTTTAGATGGACTAAGAAGAATAAAGATATACAATTGTACATATTGCATATCTTCTTGTACAGAGGAAATTTACGAAGCTAGTTTATATTATACTAATCCTCTTGATAGTGAAGGAGTTAAACAAATTCAAGAAATAAACAATAGAAGTTCTAATTATATCAGGTAAAACGTTTCTTCCAGTCTTAATTCATGTACAGTACAGAAATAATTTTTAATGTATGGATTTTTTTTTACAGTACAGGCTTTTTTATACCTGCACTCCAACATAAAATATAGGGGGTTTGAACTCAGACTTTCACACGACCCTCAACTATCCACACTATCTCGTACTGCTGATACACTTGATCACACACGTGTGAAAGTGTGTGTGATCAAGGGTGTTAGCAGTACAAAATAGCGTAGATATTTGAGGGTCGTTTGAAAGTCTGAGTTCAAACCCCCTATATAAAAATAATTTTTATGGAGAAGAGATTATCTGAATGTGTATACTATACTAATAAGTAATATTGATTTTCCTTTCGTTTATGTTTGTAATTCAAAATTTGCAAAAATATTTTCATGTCTGTGTAATGAAAAGATTTTTATTTTTATATTTTCTTAATGATATAGAATCAGCAAAGTACACTAGGCACGCTAAAACAACTCTGAATACAAGTCTGTCTTTTGGAACCATGATTCACCGACAGTCAATATTATGTGAGAGAAAAAGCAATTCTGCTGTTAATAATATTATGTAATAAGTAAATCATGGTTGGGGAAAAATACATATTAAGAAAAAGAAAGATTTGGAAATAGATTTCTTTAAAATAATGACATTATTTTATATATTATTATATAGGGTATATGAGCACAGACTTTCACACGACCCACCACCCTCCACACTATCTCATAACACTGATAAACCCGAATACATATATGTTGAAAAGATAAATAATCACCAATATCCGTATTTCATGCTAAACCAGCAATCATCAGTTGGTCCAGATTACGATCTCTACACATATATACTGTAAGTGCTCAGATATATATTAAGATAGCCAATACCCACACTTTAATGGACAGACTTCAATCTACTACACACTCCAACTCTTCAACCATCCATCCAATTGAAAATCTGATGATGGAATGCCCAAAGGCCACCCTAAGGCCGAGATTCTTGTCACACCTATGTCAACCTAAAGTCAATCTGACCCTCATACACAGGACATAATCCATTTGATACAAGAGATGGGCAGACATCTCTACTATGTAATAACTGAAGCACACAGGCTTATTATATACCTGGGTTTATATATGTAATATATAGAGTATTTGAACACAGACTTTCACATGACCCACCACTCTCCACATTATCTCATAACACTGATAAACCCGAACACATATATCATCAGTTGGTCCAGATTACAATCACTACACGTATATGCTGTAATTACATAGTAGAGATTTCTGCCCATCCCTTGTATCAAATGGATTATGTCCTGTGTATTAAGGTCAGATTGACTTTAGGTCAACATGGGTGTGACAAGAATCTCAGTCTTAGGGTGGCCTTTGAGTGTTCCATCATCAGATTTTCAATTGGATGGACTGTTGAAGAGTTGGAGTGTGGAGTAGATTGAAGCCTGTCCATTAAAGTGTGGGGATTGGCTATCTTAATATATATCTGAGCACTTACAGCATATATGTGTAGGGATGGTAATCTGGACCAACTGATGATTGCTGGTTTAGCATAAAATACATATATTGGTGATTATTTATCTTTTCAGCATATGTGTGTTTGAGTTTATCAGTGTTATGAGATAGTGTGGAGAGTGGTGGGTTGTGTGAAAGTCTGTGCTCATATACCCTATATATTACATATATAAACCCAGGTATATAATAAGCCTGTGTGTTTCAGTTATTTATATATTATTGCATTTATGAATCTTAAAGTGAAAAGTATTTTTTGTTTATTGATATTTATGAGTATTATTTTATATATAAATTAAAATAGAATATAAATAAAATTACTTTTTTGAAAAAATTAATTTTTATATGAATCTTAAAAATCTATTAGCATTAAATAAATTTCTTAATTACTAAAACAAAATTCCTTACTGTTAGTGCATAAATATGTGTGTGTGAATGTATGTTTATAGTGCATAATTCAAATCATTAACAACGTGCTTTTTTTTTGTTTAATAGTTTTTCAAATAAATGACAAAATTATGCATTTATTTTATTTTATATATATATAAATAGTTATTTTTAACAATATATATATATATATATATATATATATATATATATATAAACATTACAAGCATAAAGCTAAACTAGTCAATATAAAATCAACCTTAGGTTGTGTTTTAATATTATTTTTGTGCTGGTCTGGTTTAATTTTAGATTTGGGGTAGTTTTGATTTGATATATATATTCCAAAGAAATGTTTTTATTATTTTTTTTTTCCAATGGGTTATATATATATAAACATACATGCGTATAATAGATAAAAGAGCAAGACATTTGAATTCTAACATTTTCTGGTAAGTTAGATATCATATGTCTTTCAAAATCTACAATAGAACAAGTTTGATATATCTCAAACTACAATATAAAGAGAAGGTTTTTTTTATTGAAATATGTTTGAAAAGTAAATCTAAAACTTACTTGCTACGGTTTACTTGCTACGGTGAATAAAGAATGAGGGTAAATATGGTTAACTATATTTATAAGTGTTCTTTTACAAAGTATAAAAGGAATACCAGAGAGAGTCTAGGAAAAATTAAATATCTCATTAATTAAAACTGTACTATATGCAGTTTATATTAATCATTGTTGAGTACTAGAAGAATGATTTAAAGAATCAAATGCAGTATTACACATGTTACTATTATGGAATAATGTTGATTATTTTTTAACCATCTATTATTTGTTTGTCAGAGAATATATTTACCATATGAGTTAAAAGTAAAGTTGATTGGGAATTTATTTCTATTTTCTTTTTGTGAACAGTTATCATAGTTCTATACTATGAGTATTCTTTAGATATTTGAATTAATGAAGTTAATATAGTTCTTGTATTTATGCTTATAATGATGTTTGAATTGTTATTTTACATTGTTTGCATTTTTGATTAATTGTCCAGAATTTTCTTATATTTCGTTATAATAAATGAATGTTGTTTCATGTTTTGAGCATGTATATTTCTTAGTGATTTTATTACTTAATTCTATTAATAAGTTATTTCAGCTCTAGAGTCTTTTAATTGTGTTATGCAGTATGGGAAATATTAAGATAATATTCTAAAGTGACTTACAAAATTAAAAATTATGATTAAGAATTGTGACAATAATGAGAGAATTTTTAAAAACGTCAGGGCAAAATTTATTCTAAAGCATATACTTCAAAATCATTAGTATCTGCATACAGAAGTCAAATTTCCTATAGATATGAAATGTGTGCAACAATATTATTGGAGTTACATAGGATTAAATAAGAGAATTAGTGTTAAAGTACATCAACTTACTATTCAAATCTGAAAAATAAATTATTTAAAAATATGAAATGATTTATGCAGTGTAAAATAAAAGTAAAGTTTATTTAAAACTGTGTTGTGGCTAAATAATACCTTTGTGAAATAGATAAAAAAATAACCATGTGGAAGATTAAAATATTTTTTATATTAAGTGAAAATGAGACAAGCAATGCATTTGTGAAAATGATAAAAAGAAAAGTAACTGTAAAAAGTTAATACATTTGGTGTATTCGGTTCAAATGTAAAATATCACACTATCAACTGATAGTGACATTGTATATCATTTGGTATGAGAATAAATTTATTGTGATATATGTCATATTAGTACTTTCTTATATGTTTTTTCCTCCCCTCCTCCAATCAGTAATATAATTAATCAATATTCAAAAATGATGCATTAATTATGTTAATCATGTTTATAATTGTAAAAATGATCAGGAGGAGTAAAAGATATTGTTGTTAGAGAGTACTTTATTTAGCTTAGGTGCCAAAGTGATAATTTTATGGTAGCATAACTATAACTACTCATGCACTTTGAAGATACATGCCTAGTATTTATCTTTCATTTGACTTTAATTATTATTATTTGGCTAAATTTAAATTGAAACATTGTGGAGATGCAATAAAATTTCCATTCATATTCTTATTGTATCAATATTCTACCCTTCATCATTATCATTATTAAATTAATTAAGAAGCCAGAGAGGCACTTACATTCAGGCAGTACTTATGTATCGGAGAATAAATAACTTACCATTACAATATAAATAAGTATATTTAAAAAACATAATCTTTCAATGTATTAAAAACTAATCATGGTGGTCTAGAAATTCATTTTATTTTAAATGAGTTGTAACACTTCATTTAATCCCATCAAATAAAACTGTTTAAATTGTTTCCAAAATATAACTTTACCGTTGGATAATGAGTTTAACTGGTTGCCCAAAATGTCCCATAAATCAAAAATCTTGTATTTTAAAGTACTTTACGAGTTCTCCTGTTGTGAAATTAGTCTCATAATTCATAGTTTAATAATGATCAAATATTTAAGATTATATACTTTAAATATGTATTATCAATACTGTATGCCTAAATTTAAATATGTCAGATCTAGAATACAACACTGACCGAATTAATTAATAAAATTATTAAAAAATAAATACGGTTATATCCTTAATTAACATTTCATTACATCAACTTCATAAGAAAATTCTTATCAATTTCCATTTAATACTTCAAGAATGATATATAAAACAAAATCTCAAAATCATGCATGTACTACAGGCAACTTTAATTACGTATGATAAAATATTAATAAACTACTGACTAAGAGCTAGATAAATTCTTCTCTAATCTCATATTAACTAATATGACTGACAATAAATATATATTTATTTTTACTTCTGACGTTAATTAAAACAAAAAAAATTATAAAAGCAGCTTCATTTAATTTGACAGATTATTAATTTAAAATAATATATTTAAAATAAAATGACTTAAAAGCTAAATTTATAATTTTTAATTATAAAGTTTAAGAAATGTTAACGTTTTTAAAGAAATGTTAATGGTTTTTTAAGTCACATGATCACATTTCCTATACTAGCACATTAATTGTGATAAACAGAGCAAAACTCTCCAAACAGTATTGCCATCTGTGCTAAACAGAGTAATCAATGGATGCCAGAAGGCTTCTGCATAAAATCCCTATCCAATGCCTACTCATCCAATATCCCCAGACTAGTTTCTGGCTCATAGTTTTGTAGTTAAGTAGAGATAAAAGGTGGTTGCTAGAGGATTGCATTAGATCCTAAGATCTAGATGCAGTGCTCTCAGATCCAAAGCTCCTCACTGACGAAGGCCACAAGCCAGAAACTAGTCTGGGGATATTGGATGAGTAGGCATTGGATAGGGATTTTATGCACAAGCTTTCTGGCATCCATTGATTACTCTGTTTAGCACAGGTGGCAAAACTGTATGGAGAGTTTTGCTCTGTTTTTTTAAGTATTAAATTAAAGTTTATAAAATTTGAATTTTCAAACACACATTCAGTATGCAGACACTAATGATATATTATGTCTGTATTTGTGTGCACAATGTTTGAGTTTATAAATTTATACTAAGTTTGAATGCAGTTAGATTATTTTCTGGATCTTTTTTAAGTGACCTTAAATAGTCTTTCCATTGAGCTCTACTCTATGCTTGTGATTCTCTGTACACTAATATCTATGCAATTATTAAATTTTTATGCAGAGCAATCAAGTCCAAATACCCTACCAACAAATTCACAAGTGAAATTTTGAAAGTTATTTTAGCAAACGGTCTTATATATGAAGGATAATTTAATCATCAACGTTTTAAAGAAGTGGCAATTTTTGTAACTTATTAATCAAGCTACCTTACAGTTTGAAACAATAAAGATGCAAATTCAAATAATTTTAATAAAACTATAGTAAATTATTAAATATATAGTATTGATAATATATAATCTTATAAGTGAAGCAACTAAGTTTGAATATCTTGAACATCAGTGATTTATTGTAACAAACATTGTTTAATTTTTGATTTGAAATCAAAAATATGATAGTTAAAGAAGTGTTATATCAGAATAGAGCATTGATATAAGAAAATGGAACATAATTTACAACGTTGTTAAAATAGTTTTCTGAATTTGAATTATAAACTGATATTATGTCAGTATAATCAGACTTAGTTGTTTTGTGTATAATATTATATATTATCAATGCTAAATATTCAATAACCATAGACTTATGAAAATTATTTAAATACATAAAATAGTAATTAAATAACAATGTTTTTAATGATATGTGCAATTTAATACAAAGACATCTACCCTTCTATATATGCATTGTTAATAGATGCTACTTAACATCAATAAATATTTTAAAAGGAATGGGTGGCCACTTATTCTTAAAACATACTTTTAAATAAATCAAGATTTATTGACAGTACTGAAAATAAAGTATGATCTTATTTAATAGCATGATTTTTAAATCATTTTATTACTAGTAAATGTTCAAATTATAAACCCTAGTGCAGAGAAAGTATTTTATCTTTAATGAACTGTGATAATTAACCACATTAGTTTATATAGATGTAATAATTAAATAACACAGCATTTTTGAAAAGTTGTATTTGTAATGTAGCTGGAAAATAATTACTCTTTCACATCCCCTTGGGAATAGACAACATTCTGCATCAATAAATATTTTAAAACAATGGATGGTCATCCAATCTTAAAACCTACATTTAAATAAACTAAAGTTCATTGACAGTACTGAAAATAAATCACAATATCTTATTTTTAAAGTTTTGATTTATTAAACCCAAGAGTAGTGAAATCCTTTTCACAGATGATTAAATATAAAATTCTTTCTCTGACTTGAGATTTATAATTTGACTCTTTATATATAATAAAATGATTTAAAAGTCTGGTTGTCAATGAAGGTTGGTTTATTTAAAAGACTGTCCAATCTTTTAACTTTCATTTTTTCTTGATTTGTAACAGATTTAATTATTTTTATTACTGTATGCATTGAATTTTAATTTTGGCATTAAACCATTATTCTATATTAGAAAATAATAAATTTGACTTAATTTGATAGATATTTAGATTTAGAAATGAAATAAATTCTAAAACATGATATTTGGACTTTGAAAATAGTGAAAAATAAATCATAATCACAAAAAAATATTTTTTAATCAATGACAGAAGCAGGCTTATTTCAAAAAACCAACAAAATCTTCTTTTATTGGCATTTGTATTGAAAATGTGAATGGATAAATATCAGTATCTGATAAATATATCAAATTATGCTTTAAAATATTAATTTTTAAAAATACTTTTAATGATATTACAATATATTATAATAGACTGTCTGAAACTATATGTTAGCAATCATTTTTAAATCTCTGCTCTGTAATTTGCATTGTCAACATTAGAAATTATTACCCTCTCTTTAAAATAAAACATTTACATATAAAATAAGTATATAATAATGTATATATTTTTTTAGTTATTATTACATAATTATTGCACACAAATAATAATGAATTTTAATAAACTTAACAAAGAATCAAGATTTTAATCATTTGAAGTATTTTTTGAAGTAAACTTGTAAAGCACTTATAATCCAGAAAACAAAGATGGATTATCAAGATGGTGTTTAACTGTGTTTAAAGTCAGTGCATTTTCAATTTTCCTGGGTTCTTGAATTATTTTGGAATTAAAATATCAGAATAAAATTTTGTAAAATAATATATCTAAAAAAATTAGCAAAATATCTCAATAGAAAACTATACAAGAAAATCATCTTTCTCATTAAAAATATTAAATATAATGGTAATTAATTATTATATACTGTAATGAGCTGGATTCCCTAAAGGAAAATTAAGATGGTCACATCTAACTATAATCAGATTTAGAGCTTTCATATAAGATGCCATGAATGGTATGATTTGACTTTAATTCAAAACTGAATCCATTCCAAATAAGATAATTTATAATTAAATATTTAATATAGATGCAACTTAATCTAATTGATCCAATCTTTACCTTTGTTGGTTTTTTTGTTATGCTCAGTCTAAAAAACTCAGGATAGTTTTTACATTTAATTTTCTTCAGGAGTTCCATCAATATCCTACAGTAGTAATAATACTTCATATAATTTCACTTGATCTTTAAAATTAACTTCAACTAAGTTACCAGGATATTAAATTAATATGATATATGTGTATGGGTATATGTATTCAATCTTATTTTGTTTCAGAAAATGAATAAATAATTCAAATATATCAGAGGCCTCTTTGAATTTAAAATAAACTTTAACATATTTATTAACAGAAAACAATTTAAATTTATTTCAAATAACAAAAAAATATTATTATAAGTGCTTTACATACATTTCTACTATTTTATGATATCAAATTAAATTATACCTTACTATAACCATATAGTAGACATGCATCACATCATGAACAAGTTTTAATAAGTTATAAAACAATAAATAATAATAATACTAACTAGCTAAATTTATTTTAATTAATATATGCATAAATGATGATTTTATATTATCTGATCTTTATGAGGGAATTCCAATTTTATGAGACCCCCCTTCTATGTGCAGTCATTACTATGAAATAAAAGACCTTTCATCCAAAGATGTTAATCATTTACACAAAGAATAATAAAAAAATATTACTATATTAATTAAGTTAATAATAAACAAAATTTCTGTAATGTTATAAATGAATTTAATATGAAGAACAATAAAATCTTACCTTCATATTAATTTTACCTTTACCTTGGTCAGGTTGTTTTACAGGAAAGATTTAAATTTTATTAAATAAAAAAAAATTAACTCAATCATCTTTCCATTTCACTTCATCTAATAACTTTCTTAAATGGACTACTTCAACATAAATGGATTTTAGAAACAACAAAAATAAAATTAGATGTCTGAAGCTGATAATGTATAAAGATAATATGATATATTAAAGTTTGAAGGTATTGTCATATTCCTTTCCATAATGAGATTAATAATGTTTATTAAGGGTAAAGATCATTATTCTTTGGTGATCATACATTGAAGTGGCAACCAGAATAGTCCATTGTTCAGAATTCTTTCTCTTGTATGATGTTGACATCTTCTTCCACAAATTATTTCACTATCAATTGAAGATTCATTTAAAATTATATAGATGAAGTACACATATACTTTAGGCATTTGGGTAGGAATAAGTAATTACATTATTTTTAATTAAAACAATAGCTTTTTATTGTATGGCAAGTGATATTTGCTCATGATGCATTTTCTATACTTCTTACATTCTTAAAATAATTTAGTTTAAATATATAAATGTTTTTGACAATATTTATCTACTTTAGAATTCCAGTTTAGAATGATCCAGTTTCTCTAATTTATCAGAATATATATATATATATATATATATATATATATATATATATATATATATATATATATATTGTAATGGGCACATATGTACGTTACATTGTTTTTATTAGTAAACATTAAAAGAATAAAAGTTTGCAAATAAAACTGTCTTTTTAAGAATTAAAAATTGAAATTAAAAAAATCATCTTAAACTCGTATAGATATAAAATCACACAGATAATAATAAAAAAATTATTAAAATAAAACTTTATTAAAAATAGAAAAGATATTTTAAAAACAAAAGCTAAAAAGATTTAGAGATAAAAATATATCTTTAATTTTGGAAAACACATTAATTAATCAGAAATGAAAATGATTGTTTTAATTAGATAAATGTAAACTAGCCTTGGGCATTTAAATGTATAAGCAATGGTCAGATAGGAGAACAATAGAAACTAATAGCAAATGAAAGAAATCCATCATGAAATCGGACCACAACGAAAAGGTTTTCACCATCATGACGTAATGTTGAGCTAATCCACAAAATTATTATAAAAGGAAAGGTTTGAAAATAAAAGAATTAATTAGTTATTATGAGAGGACAGATATGTGTTAGTGCGGAGTCAAAGGAAAAGGGATTGAAAAGCCACACTCTTCGATCCCTTCAGTTCTGCTAAGAAAGAAAGAGAAATGAACTATCATTTTCTACATTGAGGACCAGTTAAAGCAAAAACCTCCGGATGGATAAATAAATCGATCTACAGAATATCAAACCCTTTAGGACGGCGTGGGAATTCACATTCATGGCAAGCAATGGATAAAGTTGGACATTTTAAAAATCGTAAGAACTTTATATTCACTTGAAAAAATAAGAACTCTAAATTTTAAAACCTTTTAGTAAATAATGCAATAGAATCTTATCTGACCAAACTAAATTTTTTATTAATAGTGTTATTTGATGTATTTTTTTATTTTTTATTTTAAATCATTATCCATTTATATTTTTTGTTCTTTAAGTTTTATTATGATTTCTGTTTTCCGATAAATTAAAATATATCAATGTTAAACTTAAGTCGGATGTGAATGGCTGTATAGATTTGTAAAGTTATGTTAGGGGAGGGTAATCTTAGGTTATTTGTGTCATTGTTGAATTGGGTCAATGGATTGGATATATTGGTGTAGTTAGTAGATGTAATGCAAGATTTGCTACAGGCAGAATCGCTAGTATACGCCACACACTTCCATTTGCCTATGGAAGGAATTATAAGACGGAGAATGCAGTTCCTTTCTATGGAGTTTTTTTTATTGCTCTTCTTGTCAGATAGATGTAGTATTCCTATCTGACGAGAGGCAATTTCTTCTCTTAACTTTTTGTGCTGCCATATTTCGTATTACATTGAATACATCGATATATCAGATGGATTGATGCCAGTTTGACTGCGAACTTTTAGCCTAAGGTTAAATAGGAATAGAATGTTTTATCTTCAAATGCAAATCTATGTAGTCTATTCATACTCGACACTAAATAAAAGTTCATTAAATTTAAGTTGGGTATGGAAGTTGCATGGATTCGTTATCGGTTAATTATGTTTTTGGTTTTCATACTTGATCAAAATATATAGACATTCGGTAAATACTGATACCTTACGGTGAGTATCTAAGATGTATTTATTTCGGATGTCTTTTAAGTTATTGGTGTCTTGTGGCATCTTACGATGAATGCCAATGGGTCTCTTGTATTCCCTCTGCACTTGACATATCAATGACTTTGTATTTTGATTGGTTATGTTTATTTTGAAATGTTTTTGACCGTGGAATCTATGTAACCGATCTATACTCAACATTTTTAAACAAATCTGTGTGAATTAATAATAGTATAAAATTTAAAATGTAAATTAAAAATCTAAAATAAAAGTAAAAATAATGTTAAAGTAAACATATTAAAATAATAATGTTAAATCTTATATATATATATGTGCGTAAATAAATTTTTGTATGTTAATTACTGGCAGTGGCTTATTTTATTTATTTTTTGATATTGAAATATAATTAGATAAGATATTATATTATTAAATCTCTGCTACTCCCTGAGCTAGTGACATGGGCTAATGACCGGATATCAAAATATATAAATAAAATAAAAAAAATTTTTTTTTGACTTACGTATCTGCCTACTTTATAAATTTTTCTAGGTTCAAATGCCTAGATGGTGCCCTGTAGTGCAGATTACGTTAAGTGTTATTAAGTTGTAATGATCCGGAGAATAACACTTAACATAATCTGCACTACAGGGCGCCATCTAGGCATTTGAACCTAGAAAAATGTATAAAGTAGGCAGATACGTAAGTCAAAAAAAAATTTTTTTAAATTTTATTTATATATTTTGATATTCGATCGTTACCCTGTGTCACTAGCTCAGAGTGTAGCAGAGATTTAATAATATAATATCTTATCTAATTATATTTCAATATCAAAAAATAAATAAAATAAGCCACTGCCAGTAATTAACATACAAAAATTTATTTACGCACATATATATATATATAAGATTTAACATTATTATTTTAATATGTTTACTTTAACATTATTTTTACTTTTATTTTAGATTTTTAATTTACATTTTAAATTTTATACTATTATTAGTTTGCACAGATTTGTTTAAAAATGTTGAGTATAGATCGGTTACATAGATTCCACAGTCAAAAACATTTCAAAATAAACATAACCGATCACAATACAAAGTCATTGATACATCAAGTGCAGAGAGAATACAAGAGACCCATTGGCATTCATTGTAAGATGCCGCAAGACACCAATAACTTAAAAGACATTCGAAATAAATACATCTTAGATACTCACCATAAGGTATCAGTATTTACCGAATGTCTATATATTTTGATCAAGTATGAAAACCAAAAACATAGTTAACCGATAACGAATCAATGCAACTTCCATACCCAACTTTAATTGAATGCACTTTTATTTAGAGTCGAGTATGAATAGACTACATAGATTTGCATTTGAAGATAAAACATTCTATCTCTATTTAACCTTAGGCTAAAAGTTTGCAGTCAAACTGGCATCAATCCATCTGATATATCGATGCATTCAATGTAATACAAAATACGGCAGCATAAAAAGTTAAGAGAAGAAATTGCCTCTCATCAGATAGGAATACTACATCTATCTGACAAGAAGAGCAATAAAAAAAACTCCATAGAAAGTAACTGCGTTCTCTGTCTTATAATTCATTCCATAGGCAAATGAAAGTGTGCGGTGTATACTAGCAATTCTTCCTGTAGCGAATCTTGCATTACATCTACTAACTACACCAATATATCCAATCCATTGACCCAATTCAACAACAACACAAATAACCTAAGATTACCCTCCCCTAACATAACTTTACAAATCTATACAGCCATTCATGCCTGACTTAAGTTTAACATTGATATATTTTAATTTATCGGAAAACAGAAATCATAATAAAACTTAAAGAACAAAAAATATAAATGGATAATGATTTAAAATAAAAATAAAAAAATACATCAAATAACACTATTAATAAAGAATTTAGTTTGATCAGATAGGATTCTATTGCATTATTTACTAAAAGGTTTTAAAATTTAGAGTTCTTATTTTTTCAAGTGAATATAAAGTTCTTACGATTTTTAAAACGTCCAACTTTATCTGCTGCTTGCCATGAATGTGAATTCCCACGCCTTCCTAAAGGGTTTGATATTCTGTAGGCCGATTTATTTATCCATCCGGAGGTTTTTGCTTTAACTGGTTCTCAATGTAGAAAATGATAGTTCATTTCTCTTTCTTTCTTAGCAGAACTGAAGGGATTGAAGAGTGCGTCTTTTCAATCCCTTCTCCTTCGACTCCGCACTAACACATATCTGTCCTCTCATAATAACTAATTAATTCTTTTATTTTCAAACCTTTCCTTTTATAATAATTTTGTGGATTAGCTCAACATTACATCATGATGGTGAAAACCTTTTCATTGAGGTCTGATTTCCTGATGGATTTCTTTCATTTGCTATTAGTTTCTATTGTTTTCATATCTGACCATTGCTTATACATTTAAATGCCCAAGGCTAGTTTACATTTAGCTAATTAAAACAATCATTTCCATTTCTGATTAATTAATGTGTTTTCCAAAATTAAAGATATATTTTTATCTCTAAATCTTTTTAGTTTTTGTTTTTAAAATACCTTTTCTATTTTTAATAAAGTTTTATTTTAATAATTTTTTTTATTATCTGTGCGATTTTATATCTATATGAGTTTAAGATGATTTTTTTAATTTCAATTTTTAATTCTTAAAAAGACAGTTTTATTTGTGAACTTTTATTCTTTTAATGTTTACTAATAAAAACAATGTAATGTACGTATGTGCCCATTACAATATATATATATATATATATATATTATTTAATATTTATAAATTAATATATATATATATATATCTACATATATATATATATATATAATTTTGTTTTGAAATTATTATTAATAATACTAAGATAAATTTATTTACTGTTTTACTGAGTGATATTAGAGTTTTCTTCTAATAAAAAAAATATCAATAAGAAAATTCATTCAAACTATTGATCTATCTTTAATGTGTTCAGAATTTGAGCACAACGAAATGACTTTGCATATGGCTAGTTCATTGGCAAAAGATCAAATTGAATTTTGAAATTATTTGATGCAGCTTTTATAGTAGAATCAACTTCCAGTAGCATGTGTTAAATATACTATTTGATTTTCACAATTTCATATTCAATTCTTGTTGAAATTATTATAATTAATAATTGTATAATTGAATACTAATTTTTGTTTCCTTCATGTTTGGTTGCTAAGATGTGACTTGACCTAAGCTTATCTTTAGGTTTGATGTCTTGATTAATGGTTATAGTAAATTTTAAATAATCATTATATATATATATATATTGTACCGAGTTCGATCTGTTGACAATCACACTTACTCTGCAAGCTTGGTTTAACTGGGGGTCAACCTTATTTATAATAAATTTATAATCTTATATTATAAATATGATGTGAATGAATCGGCACATTCGAGCAGAGTGGAGAATACTATTGATAGCAGAGCTGTCAATAATACTCTTGATCAGATCGAGCTATGCAACACATAACATGATTACATTTCCAGATCGTGGCCCATTTCAACTGCTAGATTTAAACCCCTACTATCCAAACACTATATTTGTTTTGGAGTAAACCCTGGGTACCAGCTAGTCTAAAACTAACATGTTCAGACAGTAGGCCCATAATCCAGTGCTCAAAAAATCTCTTAACTAGCTCAGTCTATTTTTTTTAATTCAATAACAAGTTATTTCTTAACTAATGGCAAAAAGAATTGACTGACAAAATTAAAGCTTTAAGTTTAAAAGACAGTTTATTTTGATTAACACTAATTTTTAAAGTTTTAAACTACTTTAGGTATTTTTTAATTAACATAAACATTTAAGGTACTTATATATGACCACACACACATATTTTAAATACACATGAAAATATA
The DNA here is from genome assembly GCA_028023455.1 of Epiperipatus broadwayi. Taxonomy (NCBI): domain Eukaryota; kingdom Metazoa; phylum Onychophora; class Udeonychophora; order Euonychophora; family Peripatidae; genus Epiperipatus; species Epiperipatus broadwayi. The sequence goes on from JAQFVV010006227.1 coordinate 7,950,626, forward strand.
ATCTAACAATATTAAATGACAAAATATTAAATAGTATGATAAATATTAAATATAAGGCATTCAAACCAACACACACATCAATAGTTCTTTATGCATCAATAGAATTTCTTTACTACTGATTCTGGAGGCTTTATGGATGGCAATGACTACTTTGAATTTATAAATGGAAATAAGAAAGTTATTAAATACCTAGGTATTTGGAGCATGGAGATTGTGGTTGTTTGCTTTCTGTAATTCCAGTGTGTTTCTGAATTGTTTTATTACCATCCGGCTCGTTTTACACTTCTGCAGAGGATTCCTGTTGATTGACGATCCTGGTTACTTCTTTTATTAAGGTTGAGGATGGTTATTTATTTCATGACACTATTGTTATTAAAACAGTAGATACTCAGGTGGCTCTCACTTATTGGGTGGCTGTTACTTCATCTCAGGCAGAGTACTGGTATTTGGACAAGGTTTGAAGTTTATCATATGTTCTGATGAAGCTATTAACACTGCATGACTGATTGATGAATTGAACTCATAGATTGACTGATCAAAAACTAAAACTGAACTGACCAATAAAATTGACTATTTATATCTAAGACATGTTGTCATTTTGATATCCTTCAGCTATATCTGGTGTCAAAGTTCTTTCCTCATTTTAATTGCATTCCTTTGAGATAAGATTTTAATCCTGTTGTTGGAGATATCAATTAGCAGCCTTTGCAAACATGTTGTTTTTACATTTTGATTAGTAGCCATCGCTGTGTTTTTAAATATAATTTTCCTTTATTTCATTTTAACATGCATGTATTTATGCAATGTTTATAATCACACATATATATTTTATTAACAAGCATTCATCATTTATGCACATGTATATTTTATTAACAATCATTCATTATTTAGTTTTTAAGATGAACTTTTTTTCCTCACTTACATAAAAAGAGATTTATATTTTTAAACTTTAAGTTATATTTCAACTAATAATAATAAAGAAAAAAAACTATTTAACTTCTTTTAATTTTATGTAACTATAAATTAATTGTTTCTAGCAAAACTCTTTAAACTTAAAACTTTTAGTTTGATGTTTCTAAAGCAAACTCCCACCCTCTTTTAATGAATTAATTGTAATTTTTATTTCAAAACTCTTTGACTTTTAAATTTACGTTTTTGACAGCAACAAAAAATTTTCTAAACTTTTACATACTATTTTTTTTATGAATAATTTTTATTTCAGTAATTTTAGACAAAATTATTATGTGCCAACACAATGTTGGTACATTACACCACCCTCCACTTGAGAGTAAAATGTGTCATTTTTCACCATTTTATCTGTGATAACTATTATTCTTAATTCTAAATATTTATTATTTTTCTAAGTTTGCTTTTTAATATCTTTCACTTTACATGCTAAGGACAATCTTCAATTATAATTTACTTCTTTCGATGCTGGCAACATTGCTTACAATGATCTTAGTCCTGGATAATGACCATGAGGACAGCATCTTTTTGTGATACAGGAATCTTTTGGAAATAAGGTGGATGCAGATTCCCTGGCTTATACTGACTTATACATATGAAAAATGAAGCTTCAAGTGCCAGTTCTTTTGACCAGAATTTGACAAAGAAAAGGTCACTGTGAATGGAAGGATTCATCAACTGTCCATTTTGTCTTATGCTTTGGACATGAGGTACGAGATATGGCGATTCTCCCCTGAAAAAGTGATTTGTGGCTTACACTTGTTGTTCCCAGTGTGCATTTTAAAAGAGGACTGATCCCTGATAAGTCCATTATGAGTACTAAATTTTATCCAGTCGACAGCTTTAACTTATCCTTATCTAAAACTTATTTCAACACTATTCTCATTCCCTTTAATTTCAAACCCTTATACACTCCTAATATAACTTAGATTGACTCTCATTTATATTATTTTATTAACCTTACAATATTATTTTAATTCATATGACCAATATCTTAAACATTTATTTATATTAATCTTACAATATTATTCTGAACCATTATGAACACTATTTTACATATTTATTTATATTAACCTAATCTTACAATATTATTTTCAAACCATTACAAACATTATTTTAAATATTTATTTATATTAGTCTTACAATATTATTTTAAAACCATTACTTTAACTTCTTTATTAACGTGCATGTGCTCAGAAAAAAAAAAAAACTTTTACTTTATTACGATTTGTTATTATACAGATATTTTTATTTATTTAACTTGATTCCATTCTACGTATTTCAGTTATTTTATTTAATTATTTAATCCTACAAACTTTACTTTTATATCATTACTTTGACCCATTTATTTATGAACATTTTTCTTAATTACTATGTGCGTGACAAAAATTTTTATTTTATTTTATGAAGTCTCCATTATTATTATTTTATGTAAACAACTCCTCATTTTAACTTCACTTTTAATTTTTAACTAGCAACATTCTGATTCAGATTTATTACCTATGTCAAAATAATTATTTTACTCATAGTCCATTTCCGATCTTTTTTGTTTCCATTTACTTGAATATTCCATTCCTTAACTAACTCCTAATCTTTGTCAGACAGTTCTTTCTTTTTACCTACTACCTCTATAATATAAAGTAACTTTCCCCTCTTGTCTATTCTTCACTTATAATTTATTACTTTATCTCTTTCAAACTCCATTCTATTTTCTGCCTCGTAAATTAGAAAACTTTTATATTTAGACAAACTCTGAATTACTTCAAATTGAGAATAATTTTTCCTATGCTTTCTTTTTGTTTCAAATCTCCATTTAAAATGAACATGAACTGTTACTTTAACCTTTTTAAACTTTTGTGAAAACTTTTCTAAGCTATTTTCTATCTTGAACTTATGTCTCTTTTTTATTTCTTGATATATGTTTTCCCCCACACTTTTTGTCTTAGCACTATCCTATTCTGCTTTAATTTCTATCTATTTCATGACCTCAACTTCCTTACTTTCTTTGACAAAATCAACTTCTATGATCTCTTGATTTTTCTCTACCTTTCCTGTTATCTCACATTATATTTCTCTTATTTCCACTATGAGTTCCTTAATTTCTCTTTTAACCTGATTAATTTCTTCCTTCAATTCTGCTTTGAGCTCTTTTTGGCTTTGTTTAAATTTCTGACACAATTCTTCTTTAAGTTCTAACTGACCTTGCTTAAATTCACTATGCATCTCTTCCATCAATTCTGCTTTGAGCTCTTGTTGACTTTGCCTGAATTCTTGCATCATATTCATCATCATTTTCATCAATATCTATGGGTCAGATACTTCTTTCTCTTTCTCCATTTTTAAAACAATATTTAAATACGAGCTGTTTATTTATTTTCTTACACAGAACATATGACTGCCTCCACCCCCCTTGTCCTTTTCTCTACCCATTCTTAATGTTTTAACTCTGCTGAAAACATCTAACTGTCTCTGATTTAACAGAATGATTTATTTTAACTAACATAAATGTCAAAATCTCTTTTCATTTAAAGAAAAAAAATTTCGGTCAATTCTTTTTTTAAAATTAAACTACTTTAAAATACACAATTTAGCTTTACTATAAAAAATTTATTTTCAAACAAGAAACAAAGTATTTAATTACTGATGTTTCTTAGGTTCACCCCAATGTTGGGAGAATCCATTTGTACCAAGTTCGATCCATTGATGATCACACTTACTATGCAAGCTTGGTTTAGCTGGGTTTCAACCTTATTTATAATAAATTTATAATCTTATATTATAAATATGACGTGAATGAACTGGCATGTTCGAGCAGAGTGGAGAATATTATTGATAGCAGAGCTGTCAATAATATCCATAATCAGAATGAGCTATGCAATGCATAACATGATCACATTTCCAGATCGTGGCCCACCTCGACTGCTAGATTCAATCCCCTACTATCCAAACCCTTTATTTGTTTCAGAGTAAATGATGGGCACCAGCTAGTCTAAAACTAACATGTTCGAATAGTAGGCCCATAATCCAGCACTCAAAAAATCTCTTAACTAGCTCAATCTATTTTTTTTAATTCAATAACAAGTTATTCTTTAACTAGTGGCAAAAAGAATTGACTGACAAAATAAAACTTTAAGTTTAAAAGACAATTTATTTTGATTAACACTAGTTACTAAAGTTTTAAACTACTTTAAATATTTTTTAATTAACATAAACATTTAAGGTACTTATATATGACCACACACACATATTTTAAATACACATGAAAATATAATCTAACAATATTAAATGACAAAGTATTAAATAGTATGATAAATATTAAATATAAGGCATTCAAACCAACACACACACCAATAGTTCTTTATGCGTCGATAGAATTCCTTTATTACTGACTCTGGAGGCTTTATGGATGGCAATGACTACTTTGAATTTATAAATGGAAATAAGAAAGTTATTAAATATCTAGGTTTTTGGAGTGTGAAGATTGTGGTTGTTTGCTTCCTGTGTTTTCAGTGTGTTTCTGAATTGTTTTATTACCATCTGGCTGGATTTACACTTCTGCAGAGGATTTCTGTTGATTGATGATCCTGGTTACTTCTTTTATTGAGGTTGAGGATGGTTATTTATTTCATGGCACTATTATTATTAAAACAGTAGATACTTGGGCAGATCTCACTTATTGGGCAGCTGTTACTTCATCTCAGGCAGAGTACTGGTATTTGGACAAGGTTTGAAGTTCATCGTATGTTCCAATGAAGCTATTAACACTGCATGACTGATTGACAAATTGAACTCATAGATTGACTGATCAAAAACTAAAACTGAACTGACTGATAAAATTGACTATTTATACATAAGACATGTTGTCATTTTGATATCCTCCAGCTATATCTGTTGTTGAAGTTCTTTCCTTGTTTTAATTGCATTTCTTTGAGATAAGCTTTTAATCCTGTTGTTGGAGATATCAATTAGCAGCGTTCGCAAATGTGTTGTTTTTACATTTTAATTAGTAGCCATCACTGTGTTTTTAAATATAATTTTCCTTTATTTCATTTTAACATTCATGTATTTATGCAATGTTTATAATCGCACATATATATTTTATTAACAAGCATTCATAATTTACACACATGTATATTTTATTAACTATCATTCATTATTTAGTTTTTAAGATGACCTTTTTTTTTCTAAATTACGTAAAAAGAGATTTATATTTTTAAATTTTAAGTTATATTTCAACTAATAATAGTAATAATAAAAACTCTTTAACTTTTTTTAATTTTATGTAACTATGAATTTATTGTTTCTAGCAAAACTCTTTGAACTTAAAACTTTTAGTTTGATGTTTCTAATGCAAGCCCCCCTATCCTCTTTCAATTAATTAATTGTAACTTTAATTTCAAAAACTCTTTGCATTTTAAATTTACAGTTTCAACAGCAATAAAAAAACTCCTAAACTTTTACATACTATTTTTTTTTACGAATAATTTTTATTTTTTTTAGACACAATTATTATGTGCCAACACAATGTTGGTACACTAAAATTAAAATATTTATTTTAATTTACAACAAGTATTTATTTAAATGGACTTTTGTTATTAACATTTTTATAGTTTCACCTTTAAAATTATATATCAATATATATGTGTATTTTAATGTGAAAGGATAATGTATAAACATATATGTACATGCATGTCAGTAGTTTTACATACTCTCATACTTCCACTTGATTTAAGAGATAAAATAAATTGAATGTTTTTATTTTAATTCTTGATATTTTATTTACAAAACAAATATTATTGGTAACTAATCTATTTAATAATATTTAAGTTGGTATTTTATGATTTGATTTTATACTAATTTGAGGATTAAATTTAGGCATAATTTTTTTGTACTAATATTTAAATGATTTTAATGAGGTATTAGAAGTATTTAATGTATGACTATTATTGTTATTGCCATTTTGATTGGATTTTCCTTTCCAATCATGGAAATCATCATTATTATTTTTTCTTGTTTTATAATTGATAGCATTGTTTTTTTCTGAAAATTTATTTGTTAATTGATGATCATTTATATCAATGTTTTTTAATGTGTTAGTTACTTGTTTGATACTTTGTGCATGGAAACATAGTAAAGATTATTCAATTTTTAGTGATAGACTGTGTTTTATAATTCTAATTATTTGACTTTAAGGTTTTTAATTTAGATACTTGTCTTCTGAAAAATGTTGTTAGAGTTTCTCCAGGAATAGGTTTGTATTTTTTTTGTAATATCTGATATAGTAATGCCTCATGTTTATTCTTATTCCAGAAACATTTTATTATTAATTTCTGATATCCATGGAAGGTATTTGTTGTATGGAATAAAGATTCCCATCATGATAGTGCTTCATTTTGTAAATGACTATATGCCACTATCACTTTTTCTATTTCTGATAAATTTGTATTAACTGAGAAGTATAAATTTAAACTTCTTAAAAGTTCAATTGGAGATTCATTTATGAAACCTTTGAATATTTTAAGTTTCACAAATTGGTTGATAGTGTTTGTTTGTATATTATTATTATTATTATTATTATTATTATTATTATTATTTTTATTATTATTATTATTATTATTATTATTATTATTATTATTATTATTATTATTATTATTATTATTATTATTATTATTATTATTATTATTATTATTATTATTATTATTATTATTATTATTATTATTTATTTCCTTAGATTTATCTGCAGTTTACAAAGTTATTTGTTCATTCATTTCTGATATAGGTTTATTGAAAATAGTTTCTTCTATCATAAATCTGATTTAAACCCATTACTTCTGAATGTCTACTGAGCAGATCTTTCATGTTAATTAGTTTAAAATCCACATTGTCTATTTTTTTAAAAAATGACGTCCAATTTATCTTCTGTTGTATCACTGTCATTTTTCGATTTGTTTATATTTTGGATATCTTGTATTTTATTTATTGAACTGTGTATACTTTCTATTAGACTCTGCAAATTATTCTGATCTTCGATTAGCTTATCAATATTATGTTTATTTTGAAATATATATATATATATATATATATATATATATATATATAATATATATATATATATATATATATTATGAAAAAAAAAGGAATGCAATAAGTTTAATCATTTTTATGTACCTATATGTACTTTACTAATTATATTTATTGCAATATAATGTAAATAATGTCCATTGGGTGGAGTTTTTATAGGGTAGTTATATGTGATTGTGCAAAAAGAAACATCTTGAAAAAGTTTCATTAAAGAATGAAAGTTGGATTGTATAAACAATTTTCTAATTTATAGTCAGTTGTTTGTTTCAATTTTGTTTTAAATTGATTATTTTTAATTTTAAAGTAAGATACATAAGTTTATAAATATAAAGAATTTAAAAAATCTTATCTTTTTATACTTTTTAAATGTCATTTCAAATCACCAGAGAGAGCTATGTGTGCTAAATTAATTAATTCATCAGTATAAATAAAAAAATGATTGGCAATATTTTCATGTAATGATTAGAGAAATATATTAGCATTGTTGTTGTTAAATAACTCAGTTTTATTGACAACCTTTATTCTCTAATAGTCCACAATAACGTTTTTGCTTGGGATGTAATTAAAAACCAAAAAGGCATTTCAGTTTTATTTATAATCAAAGTATTATGTGAATTTAAATCCAGTAATATAATTTTATGTATATGAGTACTTAAAACAATCTCATTTTTTATATGTTCATATATTAGTTGTTTCACAAACAGGTACTTCAATTATGTCTATGCAAAAGAGCAAATTCATTAAAATAAATAATATTACAATTAGTCTGTATCGCTATACAATAACAGATACTTTACGTCATGCTCTACTCTTTATTAGCCTTTAAAAATTACTGTCTTTTGAATTTATATAGTTATATTTTTTTATAATTTAAAATCACACAATATAAATATAAAATATCTTTATATAATAGCAATATATATATATATGAAAAACAAAAATATATATATAAAAACAAAAACAAGTTACTCACGTAACCTGCTATCACTTGTTATATATATATATATATATATATATATATATATATAATACAGGAAAGCTTTTTTCAACAAATATTTACTTTGATCTTTTCAGTATGGAACTATTTTAAAGTTTCAAGTTATATTGCATACATAGCAACCTTTATTTTTTATTTATATACAATTAATTAGAATGAATAATAATAATAATAATAATAATATATACAATTAATTAGAATGAATAATAATAATAATAATAATAATATATACAAGGAAGAAAAAAATTCTGTGTACTATATAATTTTCCATTCATTTTTCGTTAATTAATTATTACTTAAATTGACATTTTGTATATAATGATACAACTAAATGATGATTGCTGGTTTAGCATGTTGGTGATTATTTATCTTATCGACATATATGTGTTGAAGTGTATCAGTGTTATGAGATAGAGTGGAGAGTGATGGGTCATGTGAAAGTCCGTGCTCATATACCCTATATATATTATATATTGTGCCATTACAATTTAGTCACTAGCTAAATTTATAGTAATGTGCATGAGAGAAAATGAACAAAAATCATCATCACATTTTTATATAACCATAAAAGAAGCTGTAGGGCATCCAAGTTCAAACCCTACCAGATCAAAATTTTAAACGCTTTAGACAGAAAAAGAGTGGGACAGCAATTATATGCTTTACTTGTTTGTGTGTTAATAAATCTCAAAAAGAGCAGTACACACATTTAATTTTTAATTTTTCTTTAAAAAGCAAAGTTATAATGCATATGTATAGGCAGTGTATGTGTAAGCTATTTAATTGTTTTATATTTCAAAAAAAAAACACTTTAACTTTCTTTAAAACTAACTTATGCCTGATCAATTTTAATATTTTGTTCTGTCTTTCTATTTTGCTTTTCTATAATTGTAATTGGGATTTAAAAGCTAAGGATTTAATTTTAAATGTTAGGGTTATAATTTCTGAACTAGCATTTATATTATTAGTCAACCAGATTTATAAATGATTGGAATAATGGCAGTGTGTATGCTTGGATATATTACATACATAAACTACATTTTTTATTTATTAAATATTGAAAGAAAATTGAGAAAATCTGTTAAATTTTTTTTTTATTCAACAGTTTGTACTAGAAGGGTTAAATCTGTCAAATTATTTTTTTTGTACAATTTTATGTTAAAAGAGGAAATCTGTTGAATCAGATATCTATTTTTGTAGCAATTTTGTTTTTGTAAATGATTGTTTGTCACTTTGGGAGCTTAAGCTGGGTGGGAACTCTAATTTTGAAATTGTCTTATCTTAAGATCTAAAGAAGGAAGCTCAAAAAAAAATTTGAAATGTTACCTAGGTGTAAAAAAAAAGGATTAAGTCTATTTTTTTTAAAAAACAAAAGTGTCTGGAAAAAGGATTAAACTTTTCAGTTGAAAAATAATTTAGTTGAAAATAAATTAGAGATCTAATTAAAACGAATTTGTCCAAAAATAGCAAGTGACGCTATCTCTGATTGGTTAAGTTAGCTCAAAAATTGGATATAAAAAGCTGTCTGGAAAAAATCAGTTGAATTATTATTGTGATTATGATTCAGATTATTAGACTATTAAATTGAATGTTGAAAATATAAGAAATGACTGGCTAGAAAAATTATATGTATGTCCCATCTTTGCCTGACCATCTGGGAAGCTGCACATCATATAGGAAAGAAAAGATGTTTTGTCTAAAATAATATTCTACACCTTTCAACTGACCAGAGAAATAAGATGTTCTTAATAGAAGGAAGAAAGCATTCACCTGCATTCGATGAAAGATGAATTAATCTACCGATAAATATTAATCATCAAGTCCAATTAATTGTTCCAGCAACTGAGTTTAAATCCAGGAAATTTATAACGTGAAAACAACTGCTGTATTTCATTCACTAAAAGAATAATGCTTGACAGGAAGAGAAGAAAAATTGATATAATGATTTCCAAATTATCCACTAAAGCAAATAACCTCAATAGGATCCTCATCATCAAATAATTATATACTTCAAGAAAGTGATTGTTCCAAAGAACATGGAAATTGTTGCTGCCAAGTATAGACAGTATACAAGACAAGTGAACCCTTGGATCGGTAATATGACTTTTATATCTATTTTCTTTATGAAATCAGAGTATTAATAAAAATTTAGTAATAAAGTGACATATTTTATTTAAAGAACTTTTAAAGACAATTCAGATCGATGGAAACCAAGAATGTCTTAATAATAATAGCTTTGAACTACATAAATGATTTTGAATGTATCAAAATTTATTTGTTTATTAATTTTACAGTTATGAAATATTAATGTGTAAAATAATTTTTTTTATGGTATTATGATTTTAGTTTTAACTAATATATTATTATTATTTTGGGATAAAACATGCACATACATAGTAATATTTTATATGTGTATAATTGTGAGTGAATGTGAAATAATAGGTGGTGTTAAAATATTAAATTATTTTGTCTTGAGAAAGTATAGATTTCAGCGCTTAGAAGGGAGGGGGAGATAATGATTTAAAACTCGTTTCTAAGAACTTGATTTTTCTAATTTCTATTAACATTTTTTTTTAACATTCTACTTACATGTTAGATTTATAAAGTATGTGTGCTAATGAGCGGATAATTTTTTTTTTTCTTGAAATACTTTTCTCATGGAGTGAAAATCATGGTCAATGTGACATCCAACTTAATACAATATACATTTGAAGGGAAAGGGGGAAGAACTTGAAATTAATCTGAGGATTGTTATATAATCAATTATTATTATTATTCTTATTCATATCAATTTTCATGTTTATCTAGAAATTTTTATGTATATGTTAGAAATGCAGTAATAAATATTAGTTTGTTTTATTAAACGAGGCGTATATATTTCATTAAGTGTAGTCTTTGTTAAGTGTGATCATTCATCATCATCAGTGGTTGAATATTAGTTATTTAAGATATAAGTAAATATGCTAAAATTAAGCAATAATTATGAATTTCTGTATAAAAATTAGTTTTATGTTTAGGCTTAGTCCTAGAGCGGTAGTTGAAACCCTTGTCATTATCGTTATTATTATCATCATCATCATCGTCATCAACGTTTTAATTAATGAGCTGTTTAAATGTTTAAAGGCCATAAATAAATATTGATTTTATAATATTTAGTGATTTCTTAGTATTATAACCACCACATCCTGTCATCTATTTCATGCAAGGATGAGTGAATTGCCATCCTAAATTAGTTATACATAATCTGAGCTAGTAAACTTATAAAAATATTGAAACACATTTGTTATGTTAAGATCTGAGAAATGATTTATGTCTAATATACTCCACTTTGGTTTATAGATGTTTTACTTTTACCTAAATATTAGTGCGTATAGTGATATGGCTCAAAAAGCAAAATCTCCCATTTTTATTAGAAATAAAGTACCAAGAAGGGATTCAAACCCGGTACATGTGAAAAGGTTATTAGATATAACTGTGTCTAGATTCAAATAATCTAGTGGTGCCCTGCTAGACCATATTCACTTAGTATTTGTTTAAACATGCACTTAACATCAAACCAAGAAATGAAAGTGGATAAGATCTACTGTCTGTATACCTGAGTTATATTTTATTGAATTACTAGTGTACTCACCTCACGTGATTTCATATACCTGAGTTATAATCCTTGTTATTAATAATTTGCTTATAATTATTGATAGTGGGATATCTTGAGAAATCTAATGATAGAAATATGTTTCATTTCATCCAATGACCCGTAATATGATAGATAACTCAGTCTGATCTTTGGTTTAATAGCCACTACTCAGGTTAAATAATTCTTTTCTTTTGATATAAAAATCTACAATGCATTTTTCGTTTATTAAGCTAAATATTTATATTGGAAGCTTTTTGAAATAAAATAAATATTTATATTTGAATCATTTCTTGATTAAATAATATACTTGATCCAGTTGATCCTCTTCATTAAGTTAAGCTGAATATAATAATATACTGAATATTTTGGATTCATGATTTTTTAATAATATTTGACATTTCATGATCATTTAATCAATATCTTTTGATCTAAACCTTAATTTTATTACAATGGATCTTTAATCTAGTTTATTTAAGTTACAATGATACTTTTGATCAGTTTATTAATGTTTGTAATACTTGAATATTTGAGATTTTAATAATGTTTGAATTCTGACATTTCATAATTACTTTAATAGACCAGATCTCATTTTGTTACACTGGATCTTTGATCTATCTTTAATTTTGTTACAATATATATATATATATATATATATATATATATATATATATATATATATATATATATATATATATATATATATATATATATATATATATATATATATATAATAAGCCTGTGTTTCAGTTAATTATATTTGTTGTAATTAATATAATTTATTTTATGATTTAAATGAATTCAAAATAAATACATTCCTTCCTTACTTATTGTCACAAAAGATAAATATTTTATTTTAAATGTCTTCTAACCATAAAGTTTACAAATATAGCAAATTTGCAAAGAAGAAACTTTTTCTAAAGCATTAAAAAGTGATTAATTAAAAATTATAAATTTAGTAGTAGAAGAAGCATATTTTTTTTAAAAGGGTCCATTTGATTAAAAAACAGATTACCCACTCCTGAAATATTAAAAAAACAAATCCATATCACTATTGTCTGTGTCTCTTAAACATCTATAGTTACAGTCGTATTACATGTTAATTTTTTGGTAAATCATAAGAAGCAAGAATTTGTAGATAGAAGATACAGCCAAAAAATCAACTTGTAATCAGTCTTATAATGTATTTAAAAACTTAAGAATGTACGAAAAGATTATTTGAGAGTATAATGAAAAGAGTAGTCTGCACACTTAATTAAAAGCAGGGTTGGCCATTTAGTAAGAAAAATGATACAATTTAAAAACTATAAAAATTATTGAACTAAAATCTGCCAAAATCAAAACTTTTGTTACTTTTTTTCATAAAATTAAAAATTATTAAATTGAAAGGATATCTTCTAGAACAAGTATTTTAGTGTGATGAAACTGGAATTAATATAAAATAATGTGTCAAGTAAAATATTAGAGTTGATAGATAGATTAACCTTAATATTATGCAGCTGATGCTGTATGTTAAATAAAATAATCAAGTATTATTTATAAATCTGAAAATCCCTGCATTCTTAAGAACTTCAATAAAATCATACGATTATGTTCCAGAACCCCTTAAAATGTCTGATTAATGTCACCATATTAGTCAAAGTGGTTGAGGTAGAAATAATTGGGCTGGTAATTTGATTTTTTTCATAAGAATAACAAATGTAAGGATAATTTTTTATCTCATAATACTACTGTATTGCTTCAGCTTCTTAATGAATGCATGGATGTTTGATAAGATTTCACTGCCAATCATAATGACCAATATTAAAATTCTGAAAATTACCATTGTAGAATGAATAATATTTGTAAAAGAGCAATACATGACTGCAGTTATGAATTATTTTAAAATGTTTTCCTCAGAAAAAAGGGAAGTTATTTAAGTAGTGCAAAAGCACATGGAAATAGGTTTGTTGATATGACTGACAAAGTTGCGGAACATATTGAAGATCATACAAAATATCTAATGAATAAAAAGTTAAACGTCTTTGTTTTATTATAATTATAAGAAAGTAAAGGGAATAAAAAAATAAAAAAAATATCAGCAATATGAATAATAGAAAAATATAATGAAGCACTTCAGCTGTACAGAATCTAAAAAATAAAACAATAAGTAATGATTCTCTGATGGAACATAACATTTTAAAACATAGGATCACTTATATATTACAACCTCTTTAAGTCTGTTTTAAAGAATTTTAAAAATCCAAAATTTTCCTAATGTCTTTTAAAGTGTTATAAAGATAATAGAATTAAGAAAAAGCTCATGCTACTTTATCTGCTTCAAAGATCCATGTATTTTAAATACAGAAAAAAAACATATTTTATCCGCATTATTTTGGTTTTTAAAACTACTTGAACATCTTCAAAAGGTCAATAGTCTGACATTTCATTATCCATTTTTATAAAAAAGTAAATATACAATATAAAAAGGCTTATTAATACCACTTTATTTGAGGGAATGTGACCTAGTGAATACATCTCTACATTTACTAAACATGTATGTAAATATGTTCTTTGAATTTATTATTTTACTGTTTTTTAATTGTTGTATTAGGTCAATTTTTTATCAATGTTATTTTATCTTATATATATATATATATATATATATAATGATATGTATATATATATATATATATATATATATAACATGTCATTATGCATAGATATATAAGTGGGTATGCGTCAAAAAGTACTGTGCATGCACATAATTAAATTGAACGTTATTTATTAACATATTCCAAACCCATAAAGTTAATTTTAATATTTTCAGTTATATTTTCTGTATTCTCTAGAAAGAAATAAAAAAAAAATCTTAGAAAATTATTAGATGATTAGAAATCTTTTGCAACTCTCTGACAGTTATGGAAAGTTAAAAAATGTTACTGGTGTTCTTTAAACTTTATTATTAATTTATTTAATTACAGTTAATATAAAATGTTTCTCAATCATAAGTATGTGGACAAACAAACATGATTAATAATACATTTAAAAACTTTATCCAATAATTTAGTTTGTTTTTATTTATTATTGGATTTACCTAGTTATTTCTCATATGATATAAACAATGTAATATTTAAACTTCAATTTAATATCAATACTTAATTTATTTGTTTATAAAAATTCAAAGTATAAGCTGTGTTTGGGACAGATATATCTAATTATCATCAAGACTTTGTACCATGTATTACTGATATCCAAATGAATACTTTATTTACATTTCTTTTAAGTAAGCAGAAATGCTAATTTATATTAAGAAGGATTACAAGCTAAATTGATAGCTATAAAAATAAACATTTCTATTAATTTATTTGATCATCAGTTGCAGTTATTATTAAATCACTACAGAATGGAAGTCTAGTAGACTTTACCTTAGTTTTTCCAATCCATAGTTCATTTCTTCTCATCATTTCAACCAATTTTTAAATCTCGTTTTTCATTTAATATGAAGATTCTTTGTAGGCTTTCTAAACTCTTAAAAATATGTTTAAATTCTCAATTGTATATTTATTGTCATATTTTGTAATGATATATTGATAACATTTGTATAAATTATAAACAAATATTTGAAATCAATGTAAATAATTTTATGAATTTCAAACTATTCATTAAAATGTTAATATTGATTTCATTGTGTGGTTACAAATATTGCATTGGTTGTATTATTGTAATTATAAAATGTCTTAGGTTTATTTTGTTATATATATATATATATATATATATATATATGCATTTTTATTTAGAAAAAATTATGTGATATTAAATATTTATTATGAACGATTAGTTTATAATTTTATGGAAGAATCTCCAGCCATAACTGCATCATCTATTCTGAGTAAGTATGTAAAAATATTTTTATATTCACATACACACAGAAACATAATAAAGAAATATATTTGGTGGTAAATAATAAAGAAATATATTTGGTGGTAAATGTAATAATAATTTTATAAATAAAATGTCTAAATTAAATTTTAGTAGGAGGATATCATCACTAATTAAAAACATTCTTGAAAGATACGTTATCTGATTTATATTTTATATCTAAACAAAAAATTATCAGTCTTCATTTGTTCAAAGAATTCGAGTAATTAGTTGACTTCAATAAATACAAGAATTTATCATAAGCTAGACTAATAATTATTTCAAGTTTTTTGAAAGTAATCATTATGTTAGAGCTATGCATATAAAAATAAAAGAAAACATATTGTCAGATTTAGAAAATATTATATATAAATTAATACAAAATTGTGAAATTTTATATTTTCAAATTAGTCTATTAAAAACATGCTTAGTGTTTGTGTTAACCAGTTAACAATTTAACATTTTCTTTTCTTTCATCTGGTGAAACTTTTTGAAAATACTAACTTTCACTATTGTATAGAATCTTAATTTAATGCTAAAACTCCATAATTTTGAATGTAATATAAAATCACATTTGACATTTTCAAATATTGTCAAACTGAATTTTAAATTAAACAATGACATTCTCAGAAAATGAACAAAATGTGTTTTGTAATGTGAATAAATAAAGATAGTTACAATTTTAATACTGTGTTGATTCTGACAGATAATGACAAAAAAAGACGTGGTTGCTTTTTTCATTATACTATGGTCAAGTTTTATTCTTAAACTAAAAGATAAATGAATACATTGAAGGTTTACATATGAATTTATTTTTATTTTAAATAATAATCAAACAATTAGTGTATAAAAAAAAATTCTTTATAAACAAACAAAAAAATTACATTTCATTCATAACAAAATGTTTATATAAAAATTTGACTAGAAGAAACTAAATACTTGGATGACATTTTCTTTTATCAAACAACATGGTATCCCTTAGATTTAAGCAGACTGTTCATAATATACTGACAACTTCGGATTTTTTTTCAAATAAAACTTTAATAAAAGCATTATGGAAAAAAATTATATTATAAAAAAGTGCATCCTCATTATCACTTATGATGTTAATATAGGGTTGTAGAATCACAAAAAATGATGCTTTTTTGGAACAAACAAGGGACATTTTATAATGATGGAGAAATAAATTAGACTAATAAAATATTTTTACTTCTTATTTTACTTTATTTGCTGTTTTGAATTATATCTATATATAAAAGTTCTATTATTTTTAAACTTATATGTAGCAGAAACTCTGAAAATAGGTTGAATGACATCTTTAATTGATATTTGGGCTTCAAATAGCATTGTATTAAATTGAGACATTTTAAAAAATAGCACTAACCCTCTTTAAGTAATAGATTATTCTAAAACTCTGGTAATGGTTATTGGATTAAGTTTTAAATTTTTATTCATTCTTATTATAATTTTAGAAATTTTAAATTATTTTCTAGAAATTATATGCGTTCAAATAAAAATTGTTTTTAAAAATATTATTACAACTCTGCAAAAAAAATAATAATGAAATGATATTCACAACAAGATAAATAAGATCAGTAATTTTATTATTATTAGTCAATCATCCGCAGTGCTTATTAAAATTTTATATAAAAGAAACACTTATTTTAATTCAATTTCTAAATCAAAGTGAAATGTTGTTTATCCTATTTAAATCTAACAAAATCCTATTTAAAATTTAAAACATGATTTATAGTTTTAAAAAACAATGACAAAAATAATTCTGCTGCTGACAATGTAAAAGTTTTCTTTTCCAGCACATTAGGAATGTTGTAACTGTACTTTATTAATTTTTCTTGTCTTCTAAAATGAAAAATAACTTGAATCTAAGCAGATGTGAAAAAAAAACATAAATAAATAAATTTAAATATGATAAATGTACATTTTCATTTTCAAAATTGAAATAGAGAAAAATTTCAAAACCCATTACAAGCAATGTCCTGTGAAGAGAACATAACATTATGGTCAGTTTTCCTGCTTTTTTTGAAATAATTTAATTATAAAATCTGCAATTGTTGGACTTTTTTTAGAATTAAAAATTCGATATTATTTTAGTTCCAGATTTTGCCATTCAAATGAATGCAAAACTGTCAAATTAGCATTAAAGATAGCTGCATAAGAGCGAGTTACACTCAAAGCAATCACTAATACACTCAAGTATGTGAATACTTTATGGAAAAATTGTCTGAAGAGTTTAACATCAAGATATCTATTATAATTATGACTTCATTGCTCTGTTTGGCATACATAAATGTGAAGCAAATTTCATGAAATAAAAAAAACATCAATTTGCTTATTATAATAGTGGTTTATCCAAATTTTTTATGCTCTAACTATCAATATATATTTTTTATTTAAAAACAAATAATGTTTTTGAAGTCATATTTATAAGATCAAATAATATGAAAAGTTTTGTAAAAAATATTAAAAATATACACATTGAATAATTAAAAAACAAATAACCTTGTATAAGAAAAGAGTAATATTTCTAATAATCTTAGATGGCAAACATTTTGTAGAATGAAATGGATCAAATATAAATTGTAATCTATTAAAAATGTTTGATAAATAGTTTTAAAATTTATGAATATGTATACAGGAAGAATTATGTTTGAAATCAATTCAGTATTACAATTGAGTTATAATTTTTGATTATCTTGCTATAGTTTATCATTTCTGGTTATCTTCTTAGTATGTTTTTTTCTAATCTTTCAATTATGTTCAGATTAACGATAATTCTTAATTTAAATTTTTAGAGAAAAAATATGGGGACAAGATTTAATCGACTAAAGTAATTCAAAACAATGTTAAATAATATTAATTAATTTTCTTTCTTAATATCTTTTTAAATATTTAAACGAAGCTTAAGTTATAAAAAAAACATGTCGTGACTATAATCTAATCCAAATTGTAATACATCATTTATAAATATAAAAAGTGCACTAATATTGAAATTCCATCAATCTTAAACACATACACACATATTTGGTTAAAATGGAGTCTAACATTTAGTTTATTATTTACATATATGTATAAAATAGACTTCTTGATTGTACGCAAAATTTTTATATGTGTTGAAATACAGACTTACTCAAATAAGGTGCTAATTATTCTACACGAATAAAGCGTGATAAACAGAGCAACCAAAATGCAATGCTTTATTCATGTAGAATAATTTTCATAATCTGACAGAGGTTTTATATTATTTATTCAAATAAGGTGTATAAAATTTAAATTGTCATTGATTTAAAATTGCTAATAAACATACATGTTTAATTTACATATATAAAAAGACACTAATACATTAGTCACTTTAAGCTTTACAATCTCCTAAACACAAATATATAAGAAATAGACCATTTTTCAGCAATGCTATCTTGTGAATAAAGATAAAGTCTGCATTTAATAGCATAACCAAATAGTTATTTCTTGATTACATTGCAAAGTTATGTATATTGAAATACAGACTTATTCACATAAAAACCATGAAATATAAAATAGCAGTGATCTTAAATAATTTACATATACAAAGAAAAACTGTGATAGATATTTTATATTTGAATTTTCAGGTAGTAATATGCACTGGGTCTATTTCTTATATATTTATGATTAGGATATTGTGAAGTTTAAAGTGATATATATATATATTTCTTTCTTTATATATGTAAATTAAATATGTTAGTTTATGAGCAATTTAAGATCATTCCTGATTTAATTTTCATGCTTCTTGTTTGAGTAAATGTGTATTTCAATAAATACAACACTATTCCACATATAATCAAGACATAACTGAATACTTTATTCAATAATAATAGACCAATATATTGAATATTATTTCTTGTAACCTTCTCTCTTCATTACTGCCTATTAATAACTATTGTTTACTAACCATATACACCTGGGTCTCTTTTTACGCAGACTTATTTAGTACGATTTTGAAGTTACGCGATTCGTGTTTCACCGGAAGTCGATTTCCGATAATGCACTATTACTTTAAATAATAAATTTCACACACTTACATTATATTGAAGTAATAGCACATTATTGGAATTCAACTTTCAACTTTGTAATTTCAATATTTTCAGTACTTTATAATAGTAAGATTTTGTGCAACAATGAAATTAAAATCATGATTTCCACATTTTATGTATACACATATTAAATTTTACAACATTATAATGTAAATTTGTTCAAACATTGTGTGTGTTAATTTTGCATTTTAAATTACATTCTGTTTTTGCTTTTTAAAAAATAACGTAATCAATTATTATTTTCTTATTAATGACACTAATCATAACGCGCTCTTAAATTGCAATGAGAGCTAAATGGTTGTATGTCTGGATATCGCGAGCTTCGTAAACAATTAATAAAATCATTGTCTCAAAGATTAATTACTAATTACATTGTCACCAGAAAATCATAATAATTAAAACATGTATAAAAAAATGTAAATTACTATACTGTAAATTATGCATAAAAATATATTATTTTGAATAAAATTAAATATTATAGTTAAAAAAAGTTTGTCTTGTATCAATTTTTTTCAAATTTGAAATTTTTTATTAGTCATATTTTATTTCCTTATTTTTTTTTTTTTTGCATGAATTTTAAAGTAATTTTACTTTGGTGCTTTGCTTTTATGTGAATTTTGAAAAATCACAGATCGCACCCCCCCTTTTTCAATGTAAGTTACGTCGATTTTTGCACAATTTCATTTGCGCGTGTTTTCTAAGGAACCTATCTATCACGTAAAACGAGACCCAGGTGTATAACACTCACACACATAAATCTATACACACACAAAAAATTATTTTCTTTAAATTTAAGAATATATACATGTGGCTTACCTCAGTGGAGCACTGGGACTCTAGAAACTAGATCTAAAATACTAACTCAAAAAAAGTCAGCACTTATAAAACACGTTTGCATCAATTTGAAAGCATAAAGTTATCAGACAAGTAAATGTCTTCAAACCCAGCCTTACAAACCATATAGCTATATGGGTCTGAATTCAGCTCAGTTTCATCATATAGTAATAGTCTCTGCAATATATAGCATTGCAAAAAATAAAAGCTTGATTAGAGCTATTGGCTAATTTTAAAGATGCAGTCAAATTTACTTATTTTCTTTATATAGACACAGACACGCTAATACTAACACCGACACATTAATAAATTATATTTATTACTGACAATTACTTTCATCAAATAATTAAAAAAATCTAAAATAATACTCAAATAATAAAAACATCTAAAACTGACTACTAACATTCAAGATATTAGGCATGGAGGCCTTGAAATTGCAAAATCTTGGTGCATGTTGATTCCACTTACAAATTAAACTTTTTCCATCAAAAATGTATGCTTTACCTCCATACAATCTAATAAATAGATTAAAAATTAAATGGACTTATTAATAAAAAAAATCTAATTTTTATCCGATTTTAACATAGAGTATATAGTTTGAAAAAGGAAATAAAACCACAAGGAATGATGGTATGGCACATGCGTAATCCAGTTGGTTTTCCCCGCAATTTTAAAATGAAAACAAAGAAATTATAATTTCAAACAATAAACTGCAATCGCGCTTTGTGATATAATATGAATAACATCATAATTTTAAAATATGTACTAAGAGAGGATATTTTCATCTTACTGTATTAGAGCTAATTTATTGATTTAAACATTTTATTAATAGCTAAATTATTTAAATAAATGTTTAACCATTATGTATCAATTAAATATTTTATTATTGATAAATTCTTAGCTCTTTCTTTTAGGTACAATATTTTTTTTTTATAATTGCGATTATTACTACTGTGACGAAACGATATATTGAAATTGTGTTTTGATGAGCTGAATGATTTATTTAATCTCAACATGTGTAGATTTATTGATTGTTAACATGTCAAGAGATAGTTGTTGCTTTGTATTAATGATTTTTATTATTTTAGGGATGTTCAGATTCCAAGAATTTAGTATTGTATTAAACCACATCACAATGAACCACCAAGACAATTATAAACATTTGAATTACTGTAATACTATAGATGTAGTTATATTTTAGTTTGCATTTAGTATCTTTATTTAATTTTAGTTTAAAAAAATTGAGGTTGACATTAAAAAAAACAAGTTAGCTAATATTAAAATATCTGGAATTTTAAATATCGATAAAGTGCTGTTCTGAAAGAATTACATGTTGGGTTCTTTTACATTATTCAAATGTCTTTATTTATACATAATATATTTTCCAAAAATGTGTGATGGAGTAGAAAATTTAAGTATGTCAAAAAAAGAATAATAATAAAATAGAAATCAAGTTGTAATAAAGTTATTAAATTGGTATGTTAGATAAAAGTAGATATATTTATGTAATAACATATTCTACAGAAATATGTAGAGAATTATCTATTATTATGGTAATAAATTCTTGGTATAAAACAATATTTATTACTTTTCTGAGTTAAGCATTTAATACAGTACATCTTTGTCAAAGTATGACTATAGTGAATATTAGAATATACATTAGCAAATCCACATACACATAAGCATACATTAAACTCATCACTGATTATTATAGGTTTGCATATTTTCATATGTAAATGACTAGTGTATGCTGAAAGGGATATTATAGGCTCGCATGTTTATGGTGTTCTTAGGATTAATTATGTGACAAGCCTTTTTTATTTTTTATTATTACTTTCTAAGCAAAAAAATTTAGCATCAGCAGATCCAAAGAAATGACCATATTTTCTTTCATTGTCTATAAACACTGAGCTATAAGCACTGTTGCATTTATCTATATTATATAAATGAGCATGCTGAGTGATTCTCGATATTAAGTTTGCATGTGTCTCACCATAGTATCTGACATTGCAAAATTGACAATCCAGGGCATATAGAGCTTATACCAATTGAGGTTTATACCGATTTTAATCTTATCTTTGGAATTGTTAATAAATCTATTTAGTGAAAAAGAGCATCTAACACCAATATTAAAATACTTGTACATAAAGATATTATTTTTAATATGTATTAGGGAGGTAATGCATATCAATTCATGATTTAGAATGAGATGTTCTATCAAATTTATCTCTATTATTAAATTTTCTTATCTGTTCATTGAGCATGAACCTAGAATAACCAACATTAATTAAGTCTATTTCATAACATTCTAGATTATTTTTTCCATCGGTTTCAAACGTACAAAGTTTGAATTTGTAAACAAAAAAGATTCAGAGCCTGTCACTTTATATTGAAACATAAGCGTTGAGTGTGAATGCAGTTATATTACAATTATTAAATAATCAATAGTATAATTTTGTGTTACCAATTTCAATTCCAGAAATTACATACATTGGTTATTGTCGTTTTTTTCCATCACCCATTTAATTTCAGGAAATTGTTTCAATTTGTTAAAGATTTTTTAAATCAGTTTAGAAAAACACAAATATATCATCTGCATATCTAGTGTATATAACATTTTTATTAGTTTTTAAAAGAGATGAATAACATTTCTTTCAATGAAAGCTATTACTATGCTACATATCACATCACTAAGCCTATGGGATAATTTGTAGTCATAATAAAAGTTTCAGCCATAAATGTTGCATTAACAATTCCAAAGATAAAGATTAAAGGGGATGAAAAATCTCAATTGGTTTACATTCTGTATTATCAATTTTGCAATATCACATGCTATCAAGAGACACATGCAAACATGAAATTGCTTATTTATATAATAGATCTAAGTACAACAGTGCTTATAACTCAGAGTTTGTAGACCATGAAAAAATATGGTCATTCTTTTAAACTTGTTGATGCTAAAATTATTTACTTAGAAAATAATAAAAAACGAAAAATAAAAAAGCTTGGCACAAAATTAATTCTATGAACTCCATAAATATAAAAACAATAGCATTTCCTTCAGCAAGCACTTCTTGTTTAATCTAACAACATCATCAACTGTTAGATCAATTTACAGATGCAAATATGCAAATTTATGACAATCAGCAACAAGTTTAATGTATGCTTATATGCAAGCAGATAAATGTATTAGCTAATATTCACCATATTCATGCTTTGACAAAGATATGCTGAATTGAAAGCCTGTTTTATACCAAAAGTTTATTACTGTAATAGTTGATAATTATCTACATACTCATGTAGAATATATATTATTACATATTATCTATGGTATACACATAAATTATAATATGAATTAAACATTTCCATGAATTGTTATTATAATACAGAGTACAAATGAGAAGATAATATCCATGGGAGCAGAGATTGCTTTAATCTTTAATGTTACCAAGAAAGTATCAATTGTTACTGATTGACAATTCCTGAGACTAAACAAATTTTCTCATTAATTTATAATAATAGCTCTTTTGTTGTAGTTTTCATTATTGTAAAATACATCATTTTAATTTCAAATCTAAGTTTTTAAATAAATTTAAACCAATAAAGCAAATAAAAAAGACTCCTTTTTAATAAAAACGTGCAGCAAATAAGTTATTATAGGTTAATGAAAAAATTTGTTTAGCCTCAGGAATAGTCAATTAGTAATAATTGATAATTTATTGGTAACAAAAAAATTTAAGGTGGCCTCTCTTTACATAGATATTATATTTTCATTTCTATTCTTTATCATAATAACAATCCATGGGAATATTTAATTCAACATATACAACTCTCTGGAGAAGTTTAAAATAATATGTGCAGAATGTTAAGGAAGATGCTATTCTTTCACATTTTCACACTAATAAAAACTGGCTTTCTGGATATAAATCCATTTAAAAAGTTGGGTTTGAAGTAAAAGAGGACCCATTTTACTTTAACAAAAACTGAAACAAAAGGGCTATTATAAGTTAATGAGAAAACTTGTTTATCAGGAATTGTCAATTAGTAGTAATTGATAATTTCTTTGTAACACCAAAAGTTAAAGGTGATCACTGTTTACATGGATAATATCTCCTCATTTCTATTCTTTATTATATATTATACTTTATCATTATATATATATATATATATATATATATATATATATATATATATAACTTCATGAAACAATACAATAATTAACACAGTAAAAAATTTTTTAAAAAAAAAAATCAACTATAATTTAAATAGAAGTGCTTTCAACAATCTAAGTTGTCGTTATCAACTATATTCAAATTCTATTACAAAAAACCTGTTATAAATATATACAAAAACAGTTACGTCATAAATCAATTTTCCCACAATTCATTAATTTTTATATTAGCAGCTTGTATATTTATTAAATGCTGCTTTCCATATTTTATTAACATAGCTTCCCTAATTTTATGTTTATTATTATTTCTTTCAATACATATAATTTTAACTTTATTAAAATAAAAAAAATGACATAATTATGTTTCTGTATATATTTCTAACAGTTTTTTGTAATAGAATTTGAATATAGTTGATAACGACAACTTAGATTGTTGAAAGTATTTCTATTTAAATTATAGTTGATACTTTTTTTTAAAAAAGATTTATTGTATTAATTATTGCATTGTTTCATGGAATTATATATATTTTCATTATAATTGGAATACAGATATTGATTTATAAGTTTTATACACCTGGGTCTCATTTACATGGATTTTTTTAATGCGATTCTGAAGTTACGCGATTCATGTTTCTTCGGGAGTCGAACTCCGATAATGCGCTATTACTTTAAATAATAAATTTTGCACACTTACATTATATTGAAAGTAATAGCACATTATTGGAATTCGACTTTCATCTTAGTAATTTCAATATTTTCAGTGCTTTATAATAGTAAGATTTTATGCAATAATGAAATTAAAATCATGATTTCCACATTTTATGTATACCCACATTAAATTTTACAAGATTATAATGTAAATTTGTTCAAACATTGTGCGTGTTAATTTTGCATTTTAAATCACATTCTGTTTTTGCTTTTTAAAAAAGAATGTAATCAATTATTATTTTCTTATTAATGACACTAATCATTAATGTGCTCTTAAATTCCAACGAGAGCTAAATGGTTGTATGTCTGGATATCGTGAGCTTTATAAACAATTAATAAAATCATCATCTCAAAGATTAATTACTAATTACATTGTCACCAGAATACCATTAACACAACATGAGAGTGAAGTTGGCACTAGTTGTATTTCCTCTTTTGAAGAATCTCATTTTTTACCAGTTTGCAAACGAACCTGTTTATCGGCAAGTAGCGATAATAATTAAAATGTGTATAAAAATGTCAATTACTGTACTGTAAATTATGCATAAAAATATATTGTTTTGAATAAAATTAAATATTATAGTTAAAAAAAGTTTGTCTTGTATCAATTTTTTTCAAATTTGAAATTTTTAATTAGTCATATTTTATTTCCTTATTTTTTTTTTGTGCAAATTTTAAAGGAATTTTATGTTGGTGCTTTGCTTTTATGTGATTTTTGAAAAATCACAGTCCATATCCCCCCCTTTTCAAGGTAAGTTCCATCTATTTTTGCACGATTTCTTTTGCACATGTTTTCTGAGGAACCTATCTATAGCGTAAAACGAAAACCAGGTCTATATATATATATATTTAACACCTGAGATAGAAATGTTAGAATAATCTGTATCCTATTAAATGATTAGTAATAGTAATTTATGTATTTATATAAAATGGATGGGATCAAAGGCATGAGTGCATAAAGTAGATAACATTTTCATAATTTTAAATATTGCAAGATAACTTATAAATAAAATTTTGTATTATAATATCAAATTAAAATTTATAATGATTGCAATCTTTATTTCTTTCAGGTGATATTGGAGGGACACTTGGATTGTTTATGGGTATGAGTGTTTTAACAATTGTTGAAATTATAGACTACTTTGCAAGAAAGTGTACTCTGTGTCTTAATTCTAAAAAAAAATCAGTAGTTCATTAAAAAAGTAACATAATAATTTAAAGAAAATGATTCACAATGTAATTAATAATTTATTTCAGAATAAAATAGATATTATTAAAAATATTTGTATTAATATCACATTTTTATTACTTTCATAATTTTATTTAATTACATTATCATCACACATTATGAAGTCACAGCTAATGTTACAGAAAATTCGATAGTTCCTAAATATAAATCACATGTAAACAATCCAAGCTTATTTACAACATAAATCTTCAATCTCTTGTCAAATTCTTGCTATCTTTCATTCTGCTTCAAGGCTTTAATATAGATAAAATAGTTGACACTTGGACTGTAACAGATCAAGATTTTAAAGTTGTTATTAATCTTCTTCTAAAACAGGTTATATTCTGTTTAATGTGATTTATTTAAACGTCTAGGAATTTAAAATACCAATATGTTGAGTCCAAGTATCAACTTTTTTATCTATATTAAAGTCATAGAATAGAGTAAAAAGTGGAATACAACTTGTGCATATAGAGGTTGCCTTGGCAACATATTGAAAATTTATAGTGTTTATAAACTTGGGTTATCATGTGACATTTATTGTAACAGTACAAATCAATTGCAAGTGGAATAATTTGTTTCACAAAGCTATCTTGTCACCAAATTATTAAATATAGCTTAATAACAATATAATAAATTGATTTGTAAATTGAATAGTCGCAGAATGTGTGCATGCATATAAGATATAGATGCATAGCTCTTAATTATATTGATTAAGAAAGAAAGAGGAATGTATTTTATAGATTTAATACATCCATGAAACATTTTGTATTGTATGGAAAACAACAATATTATAACCTGTATAATGAGAGGTAATGGAAAGAAAATAGTTAATTCATTTATATTTTTGTATGCAGGCAAGTTTTTTTAAAAACACAGAGAGAAAGGAAATCGTATTTTATGAGCTTGCGAATGTGTTTTGAAAAAGGTTTAACATATAAGTTGCCTTTTTCTTGTAATAAACTTTATGATAATTCCAGATATTTTATTGAAAATTAGATAGCACTAAAATCAGAAAATCTAGAGAATGGATTTTCAAAATCAGTCATGATCCCCCCAACATCCTTTTTCTTTTTCTCGTCATAAATGAGAGCTATTTTCAAATTCTTTGAAAAACAATTATATGAGTATAAATAAAAACATATTTTGTATAATTAAATATGGTATTTTTCAAATTTGAGATAAAGATGTTTTGTAAAACCTTCCTATATAAATTATTATGGGTTAATTAGTTTTCCCATTATAATAAATATGGTTATCAAGGTAACAAAAAAATAAATATCATTAAAGACTTAGGATGATGAAATACAATGCCCTTGCTATGAGGTAAGGGTATAGATAGATTTGAAAACAACAGTGTTTTTAGGCTTGAATCAGGGAAGACAGCTGTGCAGAATGATTTCATCAAGAGAGTAAAAAATGCTTGCAGAAATGATAATAATTATAACCAGCCAATGAGTAAGTTTGATTCAGTATCTGATGTAGGTTTTTCTAATAGAAAAGGATAGCCACTAGTTAAACTATTTTTTATTCAGATTCCTATTGGAGGACAGCTTTACATGGCTGATAAGGTAAAAGTATTTTTCAATATTATATCAAAATCAGCAATCATGATAATATTTTTAACTAAAAAAAAATTTTCCATTTGCAGCCAAAAAGTCGGAGATACATCAGTCAAAGATCTTGAACTATTTAATTTTATAGATGTTGACATAGGATATAACAATGTCCTTACAAAAATAAAATTATGCTATAAGAAAAGAAGAGAATTTTCTGTAAGCCCTGCTGTATATGTCTATAGTGAGATCCATTTCTTTTGTTTACAATCATGGATATTCAAGGAGATTAAAGTTTATAAAGACCACTTTCAATAATGTGTGTGAAATGTAGAACTTAATCTTGTAATATTAACAAAAATCATGATAAAACATTTTATTAAATGGATGAATTTTTATTTTATATTCAAATATAAGGCTCTAAAATTAACATTCATGTGGGTTTATGTATTTTTATAATTACATTTAAATATAACATTTATGACTATTTGTTAATTTAAATATTTGTAATTTATTTATTTTATGATTATATAGTACTTGCGAATTTATAACCAACATTTTTTAAAAATCTATTTATTTTATAATTATTATAAATATATTTTTATGTTATTTTATCAAAAATAATACTAAAAAATGCTTTTGAAATAGTTAGACGGAATTTAATCTTCAGAATGCTATCATAGTGTTTATTATACTTGATTTAATCATTACATTTTGATAGTGCAAGAACCAATATTGACCACTTTCCAGGTATTTGGTTAGTGGTGCTAGAGTCCTTATTTGGGATGACCTAAAAATCTATTAGTATCTTAATTCTGACTAGATATTCTACTTTATTTGGTTTAGTTATCCTATGTTCTCAATGCGAAAATTAGTATTTTTATTCAAATAATCACCTGTAACAAAAACGTAATGTTTACATTTTCTTTATCTATAACATCATTTTTGATCCTTTTAGTCCTACTTATACTTTTTTTTGTAGATTTTATAATGCACAACACTTTTATCTTTAAATTTTTTCATCTGTCTCATTGTCCATTTCTTTAACATTCAGGCAGCAGGATTTATTTTCTATCTTAATTATTTTTACTTTCGAATTTTTCAGTATTAATGTTTATGGCATTGAAATATCTAATAAATTTATTTGCATCATCACATTTGATATTAACTTTCATCTTTTTCTTTCCACATTTTCCTCCATTGGCAAAATGTATCCAAATAATCATCTATAATTAAGACATCAATTACTACCATCTATGACTTTTGCATCCATGATATATTTGTAGCTTTAATGTCAATATTTATTTTATTTGGTTTTTTTTTTTTTTTTTAATGATTCTAAATACTTAGTTTTGATTTTTTTGCATTATCTCTTAAGAGAGTCTATTCGAAATGTTCTTTGAATAGTGAATTTTGAAATTGATCATCATTATTTTCCTTTCTCTCTCACTTCCAGGTTTATAATCTCTTTTACAATACTTTGCACACTTTCCTGAATTTTATTTTTCTAGACTCAACAGGTTTTTTTGAAACAAATTTCTTCAAATCAGCGATATTTTTTCTACAAGCTCCATTTGCTGTTGCATTTGTTCATGTATTTGAATTACTATTTTCATCCTCAAGCTGTTCATAGTCCCTTGCACTGCTTTTCCATCACTTTTTGTTGCAGTTCTTCAAATTATTTTATTTCATGATTCATTTTTTTAAATTTCATATTTCTTCAGAATTGCACTTTATATCTTTTATTACATTTCTTCCATCAATTCACCCAAAATTTCAGTACTAAATATGCCTAGTATTTTATTGTGGGATTTTGCATTGTCTGAATTGATTCTTGTTATTCCAGCTCAGGTTTCATGGCTGTCCTAACTTTTGTATTGCTAATTGCTCTATGTTAAATTGTGTGTCAATCCTTTTTGCCATTGATCATGCAATTAGAAGTATCTGTATCTAAATGTTTTATTATATACATTTATAACTATTTTAATTATCTTCTTTTTTAGAATTTGTTATTATCTAATACCAATCTCAACTCTTCTCATGCAATTCTCTCCAGTGGAATAAGAAATGCTTGCTTTTATTATTATTTTCTATCTAATTATCCTGCAATTCATCAAACTTTTTTTGCCTACATGAAATCAAATTACACATGCATTCGAATATTAATATATATATATATATAAAAAAACAAATACTAGTTAATCACGTAACCTGCTATCACTTGTTATTTATGTCCAAAAGATGGCGCTATACCAAAACCGCCGAACAAGTGTAAGATTTGTTTTACATAAACGAAAAAAGAGTCAGAAATTAACTACCTCTTTCATTTGCTCATGAAAATGAAAGAGGTAGTTAATTTCTGACTCTTTTTTCGTTTATGTAAAACAAATCTTACACTTGTTCGGCGGTTTTGGTATAGCGCCATCTTTTGGACATATATATATATTATCCTTCTTGATCTTACTACCCATTACAAACACTTTAAATCAATTTGGACACAGTATTGCATGCAACTACAATATTATCCTCACTATATGCTCAATTTATTTATGCTCTAGCATTTCATGGCATATGTGAATATATAGATGTGGAGTTGAACAGTAGTGAATGGCTTTTTAAGCTCCTTGTTAGTTGAGCCAAATATAACAGTATTATTTATACAACACTTGCAATATCAAATGTAAAAGTTAAACCAAGGATAACAAACACTGTAGTGATGATGATATAATTATGAAAGCTAAATTTAGTCTAATTACCAAAAAAAATATTTTTCACCTATTTTTGACAACAAATAACATAACAATTTCATTTGCCATAATTATAAAATAAACAGAAAAACGTTGCTACGTATATATTCACAATTATCATAAAACACAAAATTAATAATTAACAAATGGTCATAAATATTGAATTTAAATGTAAAAACAGGCAAAACTCACTATATGTATTGATCATGTGATGTTTATTGGCTCAAATTTAAATGTAATTATGAGTATACATAAACTTATACTAACATTTATTGTAAGAAATGTAAAAGAAAAATCTTACCCATATAATAACTTTTTTTAATAAGATTATGTTTTACATTTCACATACATTTTTGATGATAATCTTTGTAAATTCATTTGTTTTAATTAATTTACTTGGAGATCATGACTGTAGACAAAAAAATGGGTCTCACTATACGAAAACACATGATCGTCCTCTTCTTTTGTTAAAGCATGGTTTCCATCTTGTAAGCTAGTAAAGTTCTATTCTATGCATGTTCAACTTTTGTATCTGGCTAGAACTATATAGTTTCACATTTTTGGCTGATATGCTTCATGTTTTTAGACACATATATAAAATACTCTTCAGGTAGCAAATATCCTGATTGTTGAATAAGATGGAATATTGAAAAATACTTTTAAATAATTATCCATGTAAAAGTATTCTACCATAAAGAATTTGAAGCAAAAGTATTTTAACTAACAGTTCTTGTTTTCAATTAGAAGTAAAGTTACAATAGCTGCTGCATCATTCTTATTCTTTGGTTGGTTATAGTTCTTTATCTTTTCTGCTTTCTTACTGGAAATATATATCTTTCTACATATTCTCTTTTCTTCCTGGAATCAGTCCACACTATGTCTCCTGATTCTAGATTAAAAAAACTATTGTTGTTTCTATACCTATTTACAATTTTGCCTCATAGCAAGGGACACCACATTCCATCACCCTGTCTTTAGTGGTATTTATTTTTGTTATCTTGGTAAACAAGCTTTTCACAATGGACAAACTGATTAATTCTGTAAAAATTTATACATCTGAATGTTTTACAAAACATCTTTATTTCAAATTTGTAACCAGATTTAATTATAGAAAACATGTTTTTTTCTCTTTTTTCAAATTCAGATAGTTGTTTTTCAATTCATTATATTTAGGATGACAGAGAAAAAAAAAGAAAACAAGGCATACATTTATTTCTATTGGATTTTCAATAAAATATCTGGATTTATCTTTCAAATTTACCACAAGAAAAAACAACTTATTTTATTAAAACATCTTCCAGAAAGCAAATTGAAATGTCATAGAATAAGTACATTATCTAAAAACTAACATGTATATAAAAATAAAAATAAAAACTATTTTCTCTTTCTTCCTCTTTATTACACGGGTTATAATGTCACGGTTTTTAATTGTACATAATAAAAATTGTTTCATGGATTTAATAAATCTTTAAACCGACTTTCTTTTTATTTCTTAATGTCATCTCGTATGTATGCACACATCCTGCAATCTATAAAATTTACATATTAATTTATATAACTGATTAGAACGTAAATGCCATTTCCAATGAGTTATATCATATTTGCAATCCTATTGCAACCATTCATCAATCCAAGAGTCAGACCAATCTCTCACACCGTACATACATTAGAAACATACACGTTGCCAGGCAATTCATTTAGGTCATGTTACGATTATTTCCTAAACACCTTATTTCATTATTTTTATATTTATACACTTCCATCACACATTACTAAAATATACAATGAAGACATAAAAAAATAAATGATCCCCAAGATGCACATTTTTTGCTGAACTATCTCCCACAAGATAGCCCAGATCACAATCTCTCATACATATCTTCATCATTTCTTCAGCATATATGTCGATAGCAAATTATGATAGTTTAATTGAAAAGTTTCAAATTCTTGCTATACAACATTGATTCAAATCACTTTATGGAAATATATTAATAACTGCTATTAATAAAAAAACGCATATATTTGAGCTAGGAATCATGTCTAGTTTGATAAACGATTAGTTTCCATAAAATGGTTTGAATCAATGTTGTACTACAAATTAAACTATAATTATTTGTTATTGTGACAGTCAGATGATATATGTTGGTTTAACCCAGTTCGAATACTAGGTGAAAGTATCTTGAGGCCACTCATACATGAGATATTAAATCAAGAATACTATGATCTCTGCCTGATTCGCCTATTCTCAAGGCTAATGACAAACCAACAACATTATCTGAGCCATACATAAATTAATTTTCATCCGGCCAAGCTTAGCATCAGCGGTAGAGACATGGACAGGAACACCTATGGAGCTAAATAGTTAAATGTGCATAAAAGTACTATGAAAAATGTGTTTGCATGCCTGGATCATTGGAAAAGTAAAATAAAGCATTATAATAAAATTAGGAAACTCAAGCTTTTTATAGTTAAATAATATGTTTCATTAATGACTTTAAAATATTAAGAATGTTTTTAATGGCCTCCACTATTACCCTAAATTAATGAAAAACTAATTAGACAATAAAAACAGATTAAATGATATAATATTTTTGCGGTCTAAGTCTTTTCTTCCCAATTTTAATAAAATTGTCAACTCGAATCTCCTCGATAAAGCATCATAAAAAAAATCTTTCACAAATCATTTTCTAATTGCTTTGCGCTAAAAACAGTTTAAAATTATTTAAAACATATATAGCTAAATCAGATATACATAATAAGCTAATGGCGGACAAAAGAGGCGTTATCGAGGAGATCAAATGGGCAAACAAAAAAAAACTTACTCGTATTTAATTTACAACACAATTGAAATTGGAAATATATTTTAATGAAAAATTAACCTTTAAACTTAACCGCAATGGAATACAGCATATTTATATATGTTAGTAATGAAGAATAGCAAAGGAAAAAGAGTTAAATATATAGATAGATGATCACACAATATATATATCTAAGACTGGTCTAATAAAAATGGTTACATTACAAATATCATTAAATAAAACAATTCAAAATATAATTCAATTAAGCAATTAAGAAAGGTATGAACAAAAAAGAGTAGAGAAAGTAAATAGTTCAATGGAGGAGAGATACAATTACCATCCTGGTTCCTTGGTCATGTTCCCTCGATGACATAGCTTGATCCATGACCGTCGATAGGTATTTGTCCGGACAAGGAAAATGGATATAAGTAGCATGCTTTTATGAAAAGTCCTACAGACACAGCACAGAGTTCAGATTACATTGGGTGGATACTATGGCATTTTGATGGTATTTAGGAACCTCGGCAATAGGCAAAGCTTTTTGCCTAGCCAAGCATAGTAGAATCCATCAAAATCATGTGACTTTTAGTTTGTAGCATGTTCAAACTTCTCCTGATTTTGAAGATGACAGTTGTATAACTTTTTGGAATAAAATCTCAACAAGCAAAAGCAAAATCTGAAAGAGTTCTCCCAAGAGAAATCTGAATGCCTCTCTCCAAAAGGAAAATCTGAATCCTAGTCTTTTGTTCACTCTCCTATTTATAACTTTTTTGTAAGATACCTTCTATTGTTTGTATGATCTTAGATCTTGATAAGCCCACCCACATTCCTTTGTTTCAAGGTAACATTTTCTAAAAATAACTTTTCCTTTTTTCTTCTAAATTTTTTTCTTTAAAGTTTGAATTTTATTAATTAAAAAAGAAAGAGAAAGCCATCTTTAATTTGCTTGAATGGGCTAACTAATTACAAGCATACATTCTTTTAGAAAATGTTGGTGGGCTTATCTCAAAATAAATCATACATCATATTTTAACAAGATTGTAACAAAAAAATATATTATTTTTTTTAATAATATAAGCATTTTATTTCAGCAGAATTTTGCATTAACTCATATATATATACGCTTGACGTATATATATATATATATATATATATATATATATATATATATATATATATATTTGACTAATAGATTTTACAAGTAATTTTTATTAACAGAAATCTAACCTTAGAATGGAATTTATTTAAAACAAAATATTTAAATGTAATACAAATTTAATAAGCATAATTAATTTTAGCTTTAATGCAAAACCCTGCTGATATTGGACTATAAACTTAATTCAGGTCTATAATACTAATTAAGTTTATAGGAGGCTGTGAAGCATGGATTGGACTTCATATCCATTGCTTCACTATCTACATATATTCTGAATAAATAATGATGAAGATATGTTTAAAAAATTGTAATCTGGTCTAACTGATGGGTGCTAATTCAGCACAAAATGTGCATCTTGAGAACATTTAACTTTTTTACATGTTTCTGATCATATCTTTCACTAATGTCTGATGGAATTGCATTTAATAAAAAAAATATTAAAAAAATTAAGTTTGGAGTTTCTATAGAAATAATGTGTATATGAAGATAAATTGTAACATGTGCTATGCTGCTTGCTTGACAGTGTATATTTCTAATGTATCTATGGTATGAGAGGTTGGTCTGACTTCTGGGCTGATAGATAGTTGTGATAGAATTGCAAACGTGATACAATTCATTGAAAATTTCAGTTACTTCTTGTTCATTTACGTATAATCTGAGTTATTTACTTATTATCTAAATCAATTTATGACATTTTATTATTATGTCTTTAATAATGTGATGACTAGGCAGCTTTGTAATACATATAATTCTATTTATAATTTTATAGTGTTGCAATATATATATATATATATATATATATATTGCAACACTATAAAATTATAAATAGAATTATATATATATATATATATCCTCGCTCTTACTCTTTATAGCTTCCTCATGCACAGATCATCATCAGGCCCTTTCATTGTGGCACCAATTATAACCTTCTCAAATGATCACACATCCACATTACGGATCAATTGTAACATTTATTTATTTCAGCTCGGGCGACCATGCTATGCATCAATTATAACCTATATCTGGCAATTAGACACTTGTGGTTAAGTTGCATGTCAATTGTAATGTTTTAAGGATGAATCAATGGATGGTTCACTGTTCCCAGCTAATACTATTCCCAAAGCCTACTGGGATGATGATGATGGGTTAAAACATCCATAATCATATTTGCCAAGGCACCAAATTGCAACTTCAATGAGAATATTGAGGTTAAACCTCATTTCAATAACTTATTAATAAATTTCAACAACAATATTTAATAAATGGGTTAATAAATAATCAATCAATTAAGAGACCACTGAAATTACAATAAAATAATAATATTAACACTTCAATGGGGTTCAACACACAGGTGCGTCAATGGCTTTGGATCGCTCTAAATTGGTCATTTTTTGAGTTACAGTGATGAATTAATACTCATTGGAAAGTTTAAAAAAAGTCCCATAAGATGCTTCCCTCTCTTGAATTATTTTACAAATAAAAAAATCAATACTAGGAGTGTTTTAAGTTAAGAAAAGAAGAAGGTGAATGCTGACTGGTTGGGCCATCCATTCTCGATGCTTATTGGCTGATGATTCTGATAAATATTTTTTCACCACTGAAAATGAAAATATATGTTTTAGAGTGTTTTTTTTATTATTTTTTGTACATATTATTTTTATAAAATATGCTGAAAATATAGTTATTTTACAAAAGTAGTAAGGTTTTATTAAAAAATTGTATACTTTACATGATTGTAAATTGAAAAAGAAACTAGCGATAGCAATAATTTTGACATCCTGTCAAGAGTTTAGATTGCCCCAAGCTGTTTATTTAATTTTCAAACAAAGATTAATGTTTTAGAATATTTTTCTGGCATTTATTTACATATTATAATGTATTTTGATTAAAATATGCTGAAAATATAATTATTTTTAGAAAAACGCTAAGATTTTACTAAAAAATTCCTTAACATAAATCTGGGAGGGAATATAAATGATGTTTACATTGCTTGTAATTTGCTCATAATATTTTCTTTGATTTTTCCGCTTTTGAATATTTCTATAAAATACAAATAAAAATATATTTTTGAAAAAAACATTCATTTACTTTCCTAACATTACAAATAATTAATATACTTTTTGAAAACGAAACTAAAATTAATATATATTAAAAGATGAAAATATTTCTATCAAAGAGTTTGTCAATTGACCAATTAAAAGTTTCAGAGTTTTACCTCACTTGGCCAATAATGAATTGACCCTTGGAAAGGTTAATATTCTTGGAAGTTTGTGGTTATTCTCAGCACACTCCCCATTCACTGTCAACAAAGTCACAATTAAAATTTTGTTCCAATTACAAATAGTTCTATATCCATCTCCACCTTACTGATCCATCCCTCCATCATCCTCACATCCATAGGTCTATTGCATTACTATCTCTTTTACTATTAAATTTTCCATTGTACTAGCTCATTTCGCCCATTATAATCTCTTCTCAGGGTTTTAGAACAATGAAGGTGTGGAAATCGAACAAGCTGCTACGATTATTGGTGATAAACACCCCTCTCATGATCACCTCTAAGGTTGATCTTGGCTGTCTTTAATGTAGTTTAATGTTTATTTATATTAAAGCTCGAATAATTTAAGCTTATTAAATCTTTTAGAAATAACATATTATGAACGCATTTATAATTAAAGTAAAATCATAAGAAAGTGCATCTAGGGAGGTGTTTGAATACAATGGATGGGGAGAGGATTTTATGCCCATCCACTGCATCCACTATCACCCAATAACCATCCCTATTCATAATTTATATTTCAACTATATTAAATTATTTGGTAATCTTGAGTATTGCCATGCTACATAAGCTCGGAAAATTAACCATTTTAAATAAATTTTACTGGATATTATTTACGAAAATGATGATTCAACTATTAATAATAATATATTGATGTATGATTGGATTTGAGGTGTCTAGATTATAATAACCCACAAAACATTGAGATGTACGCAAATTTTTATTAAACAAAATAACAAATTTTATTAACATACTATAACCAATACATAATATGTACATTCACTTGATGACTCACATGGCTTTCCCTGTTCTACAACCAGATTATAATAAAAAAAAACTAAAAAAATAAATATCCCTAAATCAATAGATAATATCAAGAGGTTTGAAACTATAAATATTAATTTTTTAATTATTAAGGAATCAGGATTACCATGGAGTAATATTAATATCAGACAGATAAAAATAATATTTACTTTCACATATATTATATTTTTATTCTCATTTTTATCCCAGACATAGCGAACATTACCCCCCCTGCCAGTGTTCAACGCCTTCAATTACTAATTTGTTTCTAAGGGTAATTCTTCCAATAATAAAATTTAATAATTTTATTTAATTATTTTAATCTAATATTCCTTCACCCTATGCCCTACAATAGAGATATTTTATGTATGGTGGGACTAAGTTAATTTTAGTTACTTTTCAAATGTCAATGAATCGGTATCTAGCTCAACCATTATTACATGTGCATACACTCTGTTCTTATGGCAACAATAATATTTCAATAATATTACCTTTCCAGCAAAGTTCTAGGCTGGCTATGGATATATTTATTAGATAATTTTATATAAGCATTGCCTATAATATTCATAGGTTTTGTTTAACCCTTAAATTTAATATTTATTGACATTATTATTCTTGGCTCTTATTGATAAATTAAAATATATCAACAATGTTCAAGTATACCAATCACACACACATTATCCGCACTCATCCTGACATCAAATTGAGTTTGCGACCTGTATCCAACATTTATAAGTAATGGTTAGTAATAGCTATATTTCATACACCCATAAAGAATATCAACATTAACATGAGGCAGGCAGTGACCCAAATAAGAGCAAACCTTTCCACTAAGGTTGAGGTATGCTAGGATTTTTATTGCTAGTTATACAAAGAGACTTGGGTTTACCTATTAACCTCTGACCATCAACAAAGAAATGATATTATGGTGTAGAAAATAATCAAGTGAGACAACTCTTCCACTGTGTTTAAATACATTATAAATATGGTATAAATATCTTAGTGAGTGAGCTAAACTAAGACTCCACTAGCTTGGTTGGGACATTTTGTCTATCAACATTATATACAGGTCTAACATCAATTTGTACAAGTAAAACTTTCATATCAACATTACTCTTGTGAAATAGTACACTAGAACATGAGCCAAAAATTTTTCCAACCCTTAATTAGCTTGTATCTAGCTTTAACTTTATGATAATAGTAATATTTACTAAGGCTGTAACCTTTAGGAATAAGCATCTGAAAAATTTGAAGGTAGGGACATTTATAATTACAACTTTAAATTATGATAATAGTAATAAGAAATGCGCATTAAATTTTCTAAAACTATCTCTCTGCATGTTTATACCATAATGATATTGTTTTAGCCCAACATCCACACAACCTTCATAAAATATAGTACTAGGTCTAAGCACTTTACAAGAATTCCTGATCCAATCCAAAAACATTTCCCACAACAATATCTCTCACCCTTTTCATAAAAAAATGTAGAGCATTTAAAATAAGGCACATACAGAATGATTTGGTATTAATTTCATTTACCCCCAAAATAATAACAGTAATAATTCTAACATGGATTAATTTTAAATGGAGATATATGATAAAATTTTTTTTTTCTTTCTTATTTTTAGATTAAATGTTCTACATGAATAGAAAATAATAAAAATATACT
The DNA here is from genome assembly GCA_028023455.1 of Epiperipatus broadwayi. Taxonomy (NCBI): domain Eukaryota; kingdom Metazoa; phylum Onychophora; class Udeonychophora; order Euonychophora; family Peripatidae; genus Epiperipatus; species Epiperipatus broadwayi. Next base: position 7,990,238 of record JAQFVV010006227.1, read on the forward strand.
TAAATAGTTCTCTGGGAGTGTCCTTCAGATCTCTGGTTTCAATTTTTCCCATTTTCCTTTCTTTGGTTTGTTCGTGTGCACATATGGCTTTATGTGGAAATAGTTTCTGTGATAAAGTTCAATTCCTATGCCAAAATGTACAAATTTTCATGCTGCTGAGATTTCCTCATTTTGGTTTCTGGGGATTACAGCTGAACAGAACTTGTTTTTAATTTTAAAATATATAGGACCACTTTTTGTTGTATTTTTCAATTCACTTAGTATTCAGATTTAACACTTTATATGAGATTATAGTATTCAGATTTGATGCTTTATATGCAAAAGTAAAAACAATTTTTGTTTTTTTCCTGCAGTTTAAATTTTACCATTTGCCGATTTCTGATAAATTAGTGCAAGACAAATCGTGACATTGATTAATTTCAGGAGAGAATGATGTGCAACTAATAAAAATTTACTTGAGAGTCTTTTTTTTACTTATATTATTAAATTTGGCTAAGTTTGTCATTCAAAAGACAGACAGAATAACTAACAACACACAATGTATTTTTCTCTCTTTTTCTTTAATTTTTTTTAAAAATTTCCTTTAATTCTACACAAGGCTTTTCTATGATAAGAGAGCTTGCAAAAGCGAGAGATAACCAATAAGAGAGACAAGCCAAAAGAGATTTGCCCCCAAACAAAATAGCAAGCTCTTATAGTATCTGGCTTCCCCCCATTCCCCCTCCCTCCAATAGTGACCTTCCAATAACCCTTCCAATGTTGGGTCAGTGTTTTCCCAATTAATTGCCTATTGTTTCTTTTTCTTTCTTGTTATTTTAAACTTATGCCCTCTTGAAAAACCACCTGCCAAATGCATATCTGCATTCCAATGGATAATCACCCTTTAATTTTAAACTTAAATTCATGTGTCATAGACATCACTTAAATCACTTTAGTGATTTACTTTAGAAAATTCTATGCTCGTGGAAATCACCCCAAAGAACAAATGTCAGAAAAGTTCCCCTCAGAATAAATGAGAGAAAGCTCTTTTTCCCCCTTTTACTTTTTCATTATTAATAATAAAAAAACATATAGCAACTCAACTTCAAACCCAAAATCTGGATTGAAATTTTGGGCTGCTATGAATAAACTATTAAAACAAATTAATTTCTTTTTTAGAGAAGTTTTTCACAAAATGACATGGAATAATTATTTAATTGTGAACTTTATAATTAAAATCTACAATACACACACGCATGTTTCACATATACAATTTTAATTAAACCTATTGTTTAATATTCTAATCCTTGATTGATTTTTTTTTTACAATTTAATTTTATGAACTATTTAGTTGTAACCTGTCAGTGTAAAACTATGACTATCTATTTTCACTCTCTAAAGTAGTTTTATAAATCGCACATCTCCCTCCCTTCTTTCCAATTTCCAACTATTAAAGTGATGTATAAATATTGCTTATCTAATAAATTATATCTTTAATAGTAAATTGTCCCATAAATTAATATTAAATAAAACAATATTTTCCCTAGAAATCTTTTAATGACAAATGTTTAGATTGCCTATCAAGTAAAACATACACAATCTCTAAGAATATAGGTTCAAACCTAGCATTGGCTAGAAAGTTTGTCTATTGAAGAAAAAAAATATAAAACCTATGAGGAAATTTTTTACTAAACATTATCTTACAACAGCTTAATTTAAAAAATGGAGTCTTGGGAAAATCCAAGGGCTACAATATATATATAGGTAGAGTAAAAATATGTGTGAAGATGTATATTTTATTACTAATTGCAACCTGTTAAGCAACATTTCATGTAATAGAACAAAATATGAGGAATAAATGTATGCTATATTGGTCATCATTTATCTATTAATACAAATAAAGTATTAATAATTTTATTAACCATAGAACTTGGTTTTCATTTAATGATTAGAATGATGATAACGTTCAAACCTTATATTCCGATTTTGTAAACATTATATTGATAATCGTTAAAAAACATGCATAATATTTTCTGATCATCAGTTTACATCCATTTATATGAGTATGAGACTAAGAATCATATCATATAAGAGCACATTTATAATCAGGTAATGTCTAATAAATTTCTAGAATACCACTTTATGTTATGGAAGACTACATAGAATAAAATATTATCATATCCTAATTCCTTCTCCATTAAAATATTCTTCAGCCTAGAATTAAGTATGCCCAGAAACATAAACAAGAAATATAATTAAGTAAGCAATAGAAATAAGATGCAAATTAATTAAAACGATTTCATTAATTAAAATCATCATACATGATTATATGCATAATCAGCTCTTTTCCACTAAAGAAATAAAAAAAAAATCCTAATTATTAAGGGCTGCTTCCACACATTTAAACCTGATATAGATTTCTAATCCCCACAGTTTCTTCTACATTATTACTATTTAATGTATTTATATACTGTCATAATTAAAAAAGCTCAACATTTAAACTAAAGCCATTGAATTACAGTAAAAGAAATGACAAAATTCCGACAAATGACATCAATATATGTGATATTAACACCTGCTGTATAATAAGTAGAATCTAATAAAAATATTTTTATCAATATAATAATGAAAAAAATAAGTTAGGCCTAAATAGTAGTATTTTAATGTTTATTAGCATCATTTTTTGGTTTTTTCATCAGTCATCTTGGGATTAATATCCAACATGGAATCTTTGAATTCTTTATTACTCTTATTATTTCACTTCAACAAGCAGGGATAACTTTTGAATATCAGGTATAAGATAAGCAAAAAACTAGGTTTTGCTTTATTATCATCTTTGGTCTATCATCTAAAATCATGAACAAATATAATTTCACTATTTCAGGAAGCTTAGATAATACACTTCTTTGAGCACTCAGCACATACTATGAAAGTTATTTTTAAAAAGCAGTGTTTCATTAGACAAAAATATAACTAGAAGTAAAAGTATTTTCTAGCTATAGGTCTTCTTTATAAAGATGGATATAACTCAGCAGCAATAATTTGCTGTAGTTATACCATTTCTATTCCTTATTCCTAATCTATATGCTGTACTACAATTTCATACCTTTTAGTAAAGTAAAAAAATAAAGCTGTTTTTGAATGCATGAAAGAAAATGAAAGAATACACATGGATCTATTTCTCAGAATTAGTGAAAGACTGAATGAAATACCATTTTAAATTCTTTATTTGTAACTTTGTTGAAGTCTTACCAAAACATGTTTATCCTGTTTCAATACTTTGCTTATAAAAAGTTATCTTCTTTGACTCTAATAATAGGTTTTTTGTTGTTTTTTTTACTTTTTTAGAATCTACTTAAAAAATAATTTATCAAAATAATCTCTCAAATAAAAATTTTAATTAAGTGTCCTCAATGTTTTTTTTTATCTAATATGTATTTTTTATTTATTTAATTCTACATAAAATAAATTGTTCATATATCATTTCCCATTCTTTTTTTTTCAGACAACCAAACTTTTTAGGATTAATATTAAGTTTTTGCTTTAATATCTTTATCTAATTTTTCTAAATAAAGTTTTATAATTATCTTGTCTATTCAATATATATGTATAATTAAATATAATAAATGCAAGTAAAAAATACACTAATAAGAGATTCCTAAAATCTTACATTCAATAAATGCATATCAAGAGCTGTTCGAAACCATTGAACAACTGAAAAAATCTTTTCATAGTTCAACTATCGGAAAGTGATGATACTAATTCATAACGCAATAAAAAGAGAATATTTTAGAAAAAAGGGCATTAAACACATACACACCTTTACTATCCAGAATAAAACAGGTTACAAAAGAATACTATTGAACAATTTAAATTAAATACATAAAGAAGTAGAAAACACAAAAATGAAAAAATTACTTTGCTTCATCAACACATGACACTGTTGATAGTTGATAATAGTTAGAAACATGAGAATTGAATTAGTAACTAATTTTTAAGGAAGGCTACATAATCAAACAAGGTGAAAGAAGAGAAAATTTTAATAGGCCAAAAAGTCTGGATGTGAATTTACTTAACTAAAAATTATTACAAGATATTATTATAGGCAGATTATGCAAACAAATATTTACAGTGCATCTCGAAAATGGGTTTAAATATTGATAATATCTAAATCATATATGCCAAGAGTAGACAGAGAATATTGTATTCCAGTCTGAAAATAACCATCGAAGACCTAGAAAAATTCTCATATAAAAATGTAAGACAAAGCTGATGTGAAACCAGATAAAACAATGGAACCTACAGATCAAACCAGTATTAAAACTCAATTGATTAAAACAACAGAAAAGAAATTCCAAATAAACAATAATTTAACGATCAGTTTAAAGAAGATTCATAGCAAGGAAACAAATCAGCAAAAACAAAAAGAAAAAGACAATGACTAAAAAATCTTGGCTGATTACAATATATACTTAAATATTTCCTGGAAAAAGAGGAATAATTTAAAATATAAAGAAAACAAAGCTAAATACTAAAGCAGCATAAATATTTAATTACTTATTATAATTATTAAAGAAACTAATTTTGTTATTAAGAAATAAAAGCAAGTTATGTGGGAAATATTGAAATAAAAAGAAAATAAATTAATTTTATTTAAAATTAATAAGAATCATTTTGAAAACGTTAATTAACATGATTTAGTTATATCTAATTTAATTAAATACAAATCGAATTATGAGTTGTGTCTATGCTATTATATCTATGCTATTATAACTATTATACTCCAGAAAAGCAATAGAGATGAAGCTGATATATAGACAGAATAAACAGGAAGAAAGCTATTTTTTTGGTTGAGACTTCACCTCAAGATAGTCAGCATATCTAGATTCGAAGGAACTTAAGAGCAGGAGAAGTAGCAGAAAACACTATGAGACTTCACTTAAGTGAGAGAATCTTCCTCCTCCATAGGTGAAAAAACCATATGGAGCCTTAGCATGTAAAATTCAACCTATAATTAAATTAAATACAAATTGGATTAAAAGATATATCAATGCTATTATGACTGTTGTACTCCAGAAAAAAAGCCGATATACAAAAACGGCAGGAAAAAACAGTAAGAATGTTATTTTCATTCAGCAGAGACCTCAAAATGGTGAGCACTTCTAGATTTGAAGGTATTCGATTAGCAGGAGAAGTACCAGAAAACACTATGTGACATTATTTAACTGACAGAATCATGTTATTTAGGTTAATGAGCCATATAGAGCTTCAGCAGATCAACTTAAACTCTTTTATCATTTTGATAAGCCTAAAGGACTATGCATGGTGTAAGGGTGATTTTATTAGATATAAAATTATTTATACAATGTTATAGTAGATAAAAAGTTGTATACCATAAAATATGTAGGGATATATTTGTTTGCGTTAAATTAACATTAAATTACTCCTCTTGCTATTATTTTCCCATGTTTAATATGTATGTTTGTTGCCTTAAGCAATCTGGGCATGTCCAAATCTAAATAATTAGATAAATATATATCATTGAAAGTAGTCATCTCACTTTTCTTATTATTATTCAAAACATTTTCAAAATACTCCTTCCACCTATTCAAATATTATTGGCATCATAAAAGAGATTGTCAATGCTGGTTTTAATAAGATTGCAATATTGTTTCATCTCTTAGCACATAAAAAATATTGAATAACTATATCTATATATGTTTTTGAAGTTTTAATCCGTACTCATGTTTAAATTTTCTTATTGTCTTTAAATACAGATTTCTATATTTCTTATAAAGTTTCATATGTAATTAAGTATTCTGCCAAACAGAACTATTACTGCTACTGCTATGGCTATGGAAATGGCTACTACTACTACTACTACCACTACTGCTACTGCTGCTGCTGCTAGTACTGCTACTGCTACTTCTACTGCTACTACTATGGATACTACTATGGCTACTACTATGGCTACTACTCCTGCTACTACTCCTGCTTCTACTCCTGATACTGATACTATTGCTGCTCTTGCTGTTCCTGATGCTGCTCCTGTTTCTGCTGATACTGCTACTGCTACTGCTGCTGCTGCTACTGCTACTGATACTGCTACTACTATGGCTACTACTATGGCTACTACTCCTGCTGCTATTCCTGCTGCTACTCCTGCTGCTACTTCTGCTACTACTCCTACTGCTGATCATGTTGCTGCTTCTTTTGCTGCTACTGCTCCTACTGCCGCTACTGCTGGTACTACTAACTTTCAAAATATTTCATAATAGCATCTGTATTTTTAGTAATCATTTACATTTTTTTACTGTAGATACAATTTTCCTTTCAATTTCTTCTCTAGATTTCTTATCAATTAACAATACCTGTTATATCATTATTAACTCTTTTTTGTCATTTTACAAAACCTATTCAATTTTTCTTAATGGATTATTTTCATAAATTTTCATATTTCTTTTTTACTTTATACATTATCTTGTTTATGTTGAAACTTATTGATGAATTGCTAGAGTTTTTTAAATGCTTTTATGCAACATGTATTTTCTGTATGCTTATTTGTTTTTTTTGTGTGTGCATTTATTTCATAGTAAGATCCATGAGAAGGTGATATAGAGATTTTGTGGATTTACATAAAAGCTTTTAAAATCAAGCTCAATGATTTTAAATAATGTACAGGATTTTTTAAAATTTTAGTTGAAATAGCTTTAAGTTTGAATAAATAAAGTTAATTAACAACTCATTTTAAAATAAAATACAAAAAGGATATAATGTATTGATTGAGCATTCATAAGAAGTTCAAACCCCAAAACTACAATTGCCAGAATTGAAACAGAGATCTTCTGATACCAAGTTGGATGCTCTGCCAACTTCACTAAAATACACAGAGTAAAAGGCATATAAATTTGTTAATCTGGAGTTCATAAAATGTTTGAGTGCCAGAACTGTAAGCACCAGAAATGATTCTCTCAATCCCAAGTCAGACACTCAACTATCTCTGCCACAACACAGAGGAGGAAAAGGCATATGGTTTTATTTCTTGCGATTTCTTAAGAAGATTGAGTATCAGATCTGCATGCAGCAGTATGAATCTTAGAACCTCTGAATGCCAAGTCACACCTTTTACCAACTATGCCAAACCATGCAGAGCTAAAGTAAAATTATACACATATTAAAAAATTACTATACAATATACTTTTGTTAGGCATTTTTTGAATAATACATTTAAAAGCCATTCTTAGAATATTAATATATGTCAACTAATGTGTGTGATTTTTTTTGTTTCAATTGAAAGCTTGATTTCAGTAAAAAAAAATGTTAGTCTACAACTTACTTCAAAGTAAAATCATATATATTAAAGAAATATTTATTAGAATATATATTAACTAGAAGTGTCAAGTCGATTAAAAAGTAAAATCATATTATTAAAGAAAGTTCATTCACAATTTAGATTTGGTACAAATTTTTTTAATAAAAGAAAAAAATGGCAACATTTTACACCAGAAAAAATATTTTCATATTTTAAGTTTAAATGATTTATTATACACATATATAATTATGGACATCTACTAAATTGGATATATACATAAGGGATATACACATTAACTTATTGTAGAAATATTTAATAATATATATTGGAACCAGTTGGCTACATGATGGCACTAAAAGAAAAAGATAATAAGAATGCGATAATTGGCAGTATATTCCTTAGGTTTACTTAAAGGATTATTTCATTAATGGAGGAAAGTAATATTTAATTTTCTTAGACCTATTTTATTAAAGGGTCAATTTTTTTAAGTCTCCATATGATAATGTGAGACTTATCAAACATTTATTTGTAAATAGTAATACAATTTTAATATGGGAATTTATTTAATTGATTATTGTGGAAATAATCATGTGGGAGACAAATTGTGATTGGCCCATGAGCAATATTGTTTTAGAAAAAATATAAGAGGAGGGTCAATAAATGAAAAAACTCTAGTGTCTATAAGAATTAGAAGATTTCTAACTTAGCTGTTGAAGAGAGAGCAGCTCAAGCTTAATCCAGCTGATAAACAAAAAAAGAAACATGTATTTAACAACCAATTGAATAGAATAGCAGATGTTTTAATCAATCTTTTAGCATACTACATGTTTAGCCATAAAATGGTTTGTACAAAGAAAACTTTGTTCTTAATTCAGCTAAAAGCTATGCATCACCTTCTTCCATGTGACCTACTTTCACTGGAAAAAATATAGAAAAGGTAAACACTCTAAAGTGGTCTGCAGCCTGTCCTTCAACCAAGATCATGAGTCTCTACATCTGCCTCACCTACAAATTCAAGAGGAGAACCAAATGGACAAATTTTGCTATTTTTCATTTACCTGTAAATGCTACAATCTCAGAAAAGGACACATTTAACCAGGCCCATGTTTAGAAACCTTCAGGAAAAAACTCAATCGGAAGCATCAGGAAAGACCTCCAAAAATAAAAAACTATGGCTAGAGGTATTATTTTATGTGTGCACACTCTATTTTTTTGCATTAATAAAAAAACATTTTTTTGTTTGTTTCATAAAAATAATAATAATTTGGTTTTTGTGTTGTGTAAGAATTGATAATAGTAAATACTGCACTAAGTTAAAATATTTTAAATTGTTAGACATATTTTTGTTTTTCTAAAACCCAGTCAAATTTATATTACAAATGGTGAAATAGTTTTTTAAAAAGAAAAAAAAAGAAAACAAAATGTTATAAAGTTAAAAATTTTTTTCCTGCTTAAGCTGAATCAAAAGTTGTTACCTTTGATTCTGAACTTGTTAATTAATTCTTAATTATTTTAAAGAAATTGAATCAAAGTCTGTTATCTTTAATTATGGAAATATTATAAAAATAGAGAATAATCTTAACTACTTTAAATAAATAGCTTAATGAAATTTAAAATTAATCCATGATTGAACTGATTTGTTAATATAGTTTCATCAAACTGTATATATTTTTTGATGAAGTGGATGTTTGAAATTACCTTCTATCATATTTTTTTTTGTTGTTAATTAGTTAGATATTAAATAATTATTTTTTAAAATAAAAATATGTTTTAGTCTTAATTTCTTTATTCTATCCAATTCCCGTTTCATGAATTGTGTAGTGTGTGTGGCTTTATATCATGCCAGCTGATATTCTAGGATTTATTTGTTTTGATGATCCCAATAAAACTATTTATTAAAAATAAGGAAAGCCTATGATTTACTTAAGGTCATTTATAATATGCTACTTTATTTATTTATTTCTCTCTTGCTCACAGTGATAAATTATAGAGTTCTTGCTTCCTGAATTAGATTTGTGGTTAACAGCTATATAGAAAGGAAGTGTATATTAGTATAAAGGCATACAGCTGATAATTATCCTGAATTGTCCAAAGAGAATATTTTTTAAAAGTCTATGCACTGCATTTTATTTACTTTAGTCTCTATTAGACATCAAATTTATAATTATCCAGTACATTAATGGGAACTAAATGGCCAGAGCATTGATGATGATGAGCATGTTTTAACTTCCCAGCATTATTATTTTGATCATTATATATTCTGATGGATAAGCATTTAGTTTGTGCAGCCAAATTATGCTTAAATAATTGTCCCAAGCTGGCAAAGCATAGATAGTTGATCTGGTCTACAACTATTTTCAAATGCAGTCACCAGATTGACAGTTGATTTATGTTGATTGTTGATTACTCATGATGATGAATGATTTATACTTATTTTAATGCTGGTGAACTATATAGTTTAATGTGCTTATACTTAAGGTAGTTAGCTTCTGATCTCTAAGAGTAATCTCTCATGCTCATTCTTTTATATTTTATATTAAATATTGATAGTTAATTTTATATTTATTTTTAACTGTGGTTGATGCTTATTTGCCATTACCCCAGTTTCAATTCCAAAAATGGTGGTAGCATTACAAATGTCACCCAACTTGTGAGACCTCTATTTCCATACTATTACAAATGAATACCAATTGTGGAATATTGCTATTTGGTTCTCATGTATTAAACCCTCAATTTTTTGTAAGCATTATAAATGGCAACCGATTTAAGGGCTGATGATGATCATTTACTGGTGGCCATCATTATAAATGGCTACCTAACCATGCTTGATAAAGATCATGTACTTATGACTATCTTTGCAAAATTGCTTCTCAACTTGATCTTAAATAACCAAATCAGAAAAAGAATTGAAAAAAATATGCATTTTATGTAGAATTAATTTTAAAAATTACTGTGATATACATGACAAGAAGATAGAGGATGATTGTTATAATGTAATTATAAATTTACAAAAATAGAAATGGTAATGTTTATTTAAAGAGTTTACCTTTAAAGTTGAACAGAGAATTGAAGCATGATTTTGGAGATTGGATATGTTTGTTCTTGAAGTTGTTTTAGCTGCATTTTCTGTTTTGATGATGGATGGATTTGTTGTTGGCTTGAAAATGCAGTCTTTTTGTGCAACTTCATGAATTGTTCTTTTTCATGCATTATTCCAATCCTCTTTCATATTTTCAGATTTTTCTATTGTTTATCATGGTTTAGTTAACATAGTCTTACTGTCCACAGTCTCTAAGCCTCCAAGAAAGGGAGCAAGGCATAGTTTATATTTTTCAGTCTGAAAGACACAAAGGATCAGGGATTTTCAAAGATTTTAGCATGTTCATTTCATATCAAGTGTTGTAGTAGCCTATAATGTCTAAATTGAAATAGATTTTTGGGTTTTTATACATTGTATACTTATAGTCCTGTGACTGAATTCTGTTTTTATCCCAGAATTGCAAGTTGATGTGCATTAATTTGCTGTCAGATGTTCATCAGATCTCTAATAATGGTTTTGATAAATGGTTCTTGACATGAAATTATGTTTGTACATGCATATGTACTCATAATAAAAAAACTGAGACTTGGCCACACACACATGAACACGATAGAACTGGAGAATACAAATGGGAAATAAATTAGTGAAATAAAACCAGGTATTGAAACAATAAGGATGAAGGAGGAGCACATTAGGAGTAATAATAATATAGTAGTAGTGTTAGATAAGGTGGAATATGGTTGCATGGAAGGAGATGATGTTAATCTTGTTTTATGATATATCGTTAAATGTTCAAATATACAATAGAAACATATCTATGCTGACAAGAGGAAAAATGAAAAATATGAAAGAACATAATACAAAAAAAGATGATCACCAATCAATGGATAGAATCCAGAGAATAGGGGAGGATTCCATGTTATGCCAATTATTAGAAATGTTTTATAGAAGATAGGAAAAAAAGGGGTCAACAAGGAGAACATGATAATAAACAAAGAGAGGAGGGTAATAAAAAGAATCAACAAAGAGAAGCAGCTAGATTATTAAGTTGAAAGCATAATCTATTTTTGGATTAATATAATTCAGACCAATACTATTATTACCACTTGATCACTTGGGTTAAGCTTGCCTGCCACTTTAAATTAATTATTGCCTGTATATATTATAGCTGAAAACTTTACTATATTATTACATGGAAAAGAAATCTTTATATTTTCCAATGTTTTTATACACATACACTTTATGTAAATTGATTATAATTATAATTAGATAGTATAAAATTAGCAGGTAAACAATTTACAAATAATTTTTTTTTAATGTTTTTTGTAAAATATATATACATATAGAAGAGAAACGGAATAAATCGAACATTACATATCATCATCATCATCATTATCAACCATTATCAATCCACTGCAGGATGAAGGTCTCTCCAAGTTTAATCCATCTTCTCCGATCTTTAGCTTCTTTTCTCCACATCACCCCTACACATTTTCTTATTTCATCCATCCATCTTACATGTGGTCTCCTTCTGGGTCTTTTACAATCTCTTGGAATCCAGTTTAAAATTTCAATTGTCCATCTATTATCATCTCTTCTAGCAATATGTCCAGCCCAACTCAACTTCAATCTTTTAAATTTTTTCAATGAGGTCAGTAACACCTGTTTGTTCTCTTACCCATACAATGCATTTTCGATCTCTTCTTGTTACTACCAACATACATCTCTCCATACTTCTTTGAGTGGTCTGAAGTCTCTGTATTGATCTTCTATTAAGTGTCCAAGTCTCAGATCCATAAGTAAGAACTGGTAAAACACATTTGTTAAAAACCATTCTTTTCAAACACATAGGCATATTTCCTTTTAGTATCAAGTTATTTCTACCAAAAGCACTCCAACCAAGTTTAATTCTATGATTAATTTCCTCCATTATGTTTCCATCTGTATTAATAATCTGACCTAGGTATTTGTAACTCTTAACTTCTTCTAATTCATCATAATCAATCTTTATTTTCATATTTTGAGCAAATCGATTAAACATTACTTTAGTCTTTTTAACATTTATCTTTAGTCCTACTTTCCTACTTTCATCTGATAACTCCTACAACATTTCCTGCAACTCGGAAGCATTATTTTCAAAAACAACTACATCATCTGCGAAATCTAAATGACTTAAATAATCTCCATTTACTTTCACTCCTTTAGTTTCCCATTTTAATCCACAAAATACTTCTTGCAGCACTGCTGTAAAAAGTTTTGGAGATATGGAGTCACCTTGTCTTTTACACCTTTCTCAATGTTGACTTTCCCAGTATCATTATGTAATCTAATTGTTGCTGTTGCATTTTTATAAATATTCTTTAAAATATGACAATATCCTGGATCTATACCTTGATGATCCAATGCTTTAATCACTGAAGAAATGTGTATAGAATCAAATGCCTTTTCATAATCTACAAATCCAAAACATAATGACAACTCATATTCATTTGTCCTTTCTATAACTTCTCTCAATACTTGAATATGATCTACTGTACTAAAACCACTTTTAAATCCAGCTTGTTCTCTTGGTTGGTGAAAATCCAAGGTTCTCTGTAGACGAGTTGTAATTATCTTGGTAAAAATTTTATATAAAACTGATAAAAGGCTGATAGGTCTGTAATTTCTAATATCTTCTTTATCACCTTTTTTAAATATTAATATTATTACTGCATTCTTCCAATCATCCGATACATCTTTATCATTTAGACATTTGGTATATAACTTTGCTAATATTTTTTCTGTTTCTTCACCTGCTTCTTTTAATATATCAATTATAATTTCATCATTACCTGGAGCCTTTCCTTTTTTCATACATTTAATTGCATTTCTCACTTCTTCATTTAAAATTCTGGGCAATTCGAAGATGTAATAGATATAGGAGGTACTTGTTCTTTATTACTATATAATTCTTGATAAAAATCTTCTACCAATTACATGATGACATCTCTCTATATAGTAATAATACCATCTTTTTCCTTATTGCAGATATAAATTTCCTACCAATACCAAAATGTTGTTTTACATTCTTAATACTTTTATTTTCTTCTACAGCTTTTCTTGCTAGTTCACAGTTATACTTTCTTATATCATTTTCAACTCTTTTCCGCACCATTTTACAAAATTCGAGATATTCAATTCTTTTTAATGCATCATTCTTGCATATCTTCATATTCCTTCTTTTCTTCATAAGTTCTCTAGTCTCAGTAGAAATTTTATTAGTCAATTGCTGCTTTTTTTCTACCAGCTATCTTTGTTGCAGTTTTTAAAAGTGTATCAGTTATTTTCATATTAATTTCATTCAAATCTGAATCATGTTCAAAATCTACTAATACTTGAAACCGATTTGTAAGTTCTAATTTAAATTCATTAGAATGTTTCTGAAGATTAGGAATATCAACTGTAAATATAGTTTTTCTTAATAATTTTTGTCTCTCTAGTTTTACATTAACATGTATCTTACCCCTTACTAATCGATGATCACTTCCTGTGTTAAATTTATTAAGAACATTACAATATTGAAATATGTGTTTTCTGTTGGTCAAAATATAATCCAATTCTGCTGTACCTTCATTTGGATGCTTCCATGTCCATTTCCTTCTAACATTTTTCTCAAAAAAAGAATTCATAATATAAAGTTTTTCCTTCTCTGCAAACTCCACAAGTCTATGTCCTCTCTCATTTCTATTACCATAACCAAAATTACCTACAACACTTTCATCTTTCATTTGTTTACCAATTCTAGCATTAAAATCTCAATTATAACCAATAATATTTAATCTTGCAACTATAATAGGATGGTCAACAAAAGTTTAATACCATAGCCTTCTTGAATAGGTTGTTATTATAAAAATGATCTAATCGACTAAAAAAAAAACACATACATAAGAACTTAAATACTAACGATCATTTTCGGTGGTAGAAATACTACGGAATTTGCTAATATTTTTTAAATGATAATTTTCATAGCTGGTTTTTAAAATAAAATAAAAATATAAAATGCAAAAATGTAGGAATAAGTGACTAATTTAGATGCAAAAAAAAAAAAAAAGAATTAATTGCTGACATTTCAGTCAATCAGAGTCAACATATAAAAGGTTGAAAATAAAATTATGATGCTTAAATGAAATGTGTTATTTAGTTTTTATTCGAAGTAATTTTCTTTTCTTTTTTTTTTTAAAAAAAACTACTTTCAAATTTTTATTACGAATCGCTTTAGATATTCTGCAATCCTGATTACCCCATATAATTTAAATTCTGTTATTAAGGGGTATTTTGAATCCAAAATAAAGAACCATAAATATGACATGACATCAACTTATGAATTTGTTTATTAATGTCCCACAATCTTAGGCTATTTCCATTTTTTTCGTCCATACCTCCTCAAACACCTAAAATGCATTATATTTTTGTTACTCGATATCAGATTTTGATAATAAAGTAATACAATTGGTTTTTTAACAGGAAATCCACAAGGGCATGTTTATGAGAATGTCTGTCGGGTGTACTTTAGTTTTAATTGCTCAACTACTTAGTAATAATTAACTAGAACATATTTTTAAAAATAAAACATCATTAAGTAATGTTTCAAGATTTGTTAAATATAAAAAAAAAAACAAGACTCTAGAAATAACCTTTATCGTCAAAGTTAATAAAACAATTAATAGTTACCCAACTAAAGATCTAAACTGCAATACAAAAAAACCAAAAAAAAAAAGTCCAGAATACATCCTCTCGGATATAAATTTAATGAGAATAAAAATATTTGCTTCTGTATTGTGGGGGGAAAAAGATTTAAAATCAACGAAAACTTCATTCTGCAATCTACCCAATAATGTTCATATATATATATAAATTTTTATCTTTTTTGAAAATAAGATTATTATCAATAATAACTACCTGTTAAAAACAAATGTTTTTTGAAAATAAAATTATTATCAATAATAACTGCTTGTTAAAAACAAATTGATAAATTTATTTTAGTATTAACTAGCAGTATTAATTCTGCCTAATGACACCACTTAATTATTGAAATGAATTAATGCTTTTAAAAATAAATGCATTTTATGATAGTTAATAAATTAAATTTATTGCCAGAATCAAAATATTTAGTGATACCAGAACTTACCTATTACTAGTAAGTAATTAATTATTTTGTTCAGCTTAAGTATTTGTTTATTTGTATATTTCAATGTATTAAATTTAAACTAAATATTTTTATAGCCAGTTAATAAAAAAAATATGAAATTCACACATATAGTTAGTTTAATTTATTGGCTGGTAAATAATACCTAGATATTCTTAGTTAAAGAATAATCAATTATAGAAGACGAATCAGAATTTATTTTTGAGATGTTATTGGAGACTTGTGCTGAATATATAAAAATCGCATCATAGTTTGTCAAAATAATTTAACTTGTTTTTTAATGTTACTGATTATAATTACATCTTTTGAATATACACTTCAGAAACGAAGGTAAATATAATATTGTGATTAAAGACTATAAGTTGTTATAAAAATAAATTAACCGATAAAAATCCAATGCAGTTATATGTTTATGTATTTTATTTTTATGCTATGCAAGTTTAATTTAATAGTATATATTTAAAATAAAATATTAAACGTATACTATTATTATATGTATGTAAAATATACATAAGATTAAAATATTTAAAAATGACCGACTGATTTTTTTATAGTAACAACAGTAGTAGGAATAGTAGGAGAAGGAGGAGGGAGGAGGGAGAATAAGACTAATAATAGAAGTTGTAGTAGTAGTATTCTTCCTTGCAATTTAACTCAATGATTCAAGGGATACAGGTTCTTGAATAAAATTCTATCTGATATTTGATAAAATAATATCACACAATATCACATGACCTCTTTTGTAATTTTTATGGATCAATAATTATTTAATTATTATTATAATTATTATTATTAAACCTGTATTAAGCAATTGATAAAAACAATTGACTATTATCACACTGGCTCATTTTTCATAATGAGGTTTTGTTTGTATATAAGCCTTTTCAAAAACTGTAACATCTTAATCAGATTTGAATTTTAAATCTAAACGATGACTAATTTAGGATAGGTGTTATTTTCTATGAGTAAATCTTATTTGTCCAGATAAAAATTTCGCGTTCTAAAAATATTTGCGTTAGTTAGAAGTGATATGCTGGCTAGAGATGATATTAAAGTATATTTGTTAATGTTTATTAATGCCCATCTAATATATGTTCCCTCCTTAAGTATATATATATATATGCAGATTCAGTATTTTAGCTTAGATTATAATTTAATTTAAGTTCTTTTAGTTAGCATAATTATAATGCTAGTTTAAGAACTGGGTTGTTTTAGCTTGGCAGATAGAAAGTATATATTTTAGGCACAATTACTTGATTATATGTATATCTATTAGTCTTTTGTGTATGCATTGTGAATGTGATTTTATAAATAACGCATTTGTATGTTTACATTTTGCTGTACCTTTTAAATAGGTTCACGGTGATAGACCACCCCATTCTTTAGTTCAGGTATGGCTGCTTTTATTAGAACTGGAACACGAGAGTCCAGATCATGTTTATAAAGACTATTGAAGTTTCTGACCTTATATGTTCACATATTCATGACAGCAAGCCATCTGGTCTCAGAGCAACAGAATTATGCTTATATATGAATTTGCTATATTTACACATAAGTTCATATTTTAGAATTAATAATATATTTAACAAAGTTTTTATTAATTACCACGTTTATTATAAGATATTCAATATTTATGACATATTTTTCATCAGTGATGATGAGTACATTTTTCTCAGTAAGAAACCATCATAATAACTCATTTTTATAAAATGTTTTAATTTATAATGATTTTGGAGGAATAATTTGCCCTTAATATCCAGGTGAAAGTTGTATGTACTTTTGAATATAATTATTTTATTTTAAGAAGTTTGGTAAGAAAAGTTATATGTTTTTTTATAGATTTTTTTTTGTAATTTTTTTTTTTAAATGTTGAAGTTTGTCATTGAATTAAAATTATGCTACGTTTTTTTTAATTATTGAAGTGTTATCTTAAGGTTTAAAAGTTTGTATAATATTAATGATGAAATTTCTCCACAAAAAAATCTTATGAATAAAATTATATATATCTATAAGGCAAATCATTTAACATTATTGAAAGTCTAATATAATAAACATATTTTCATTTTACTATTTTTTTCCATAATTCTTTTTATAATCATAGACTAAATTTTTCAAAACAGATATTTTATCATATTTAATAAGATAAACAATATCAATATTCAATGAATTTTTTAACTTTTATTATGATGCAACAAAAAATAACTTTTTAAAAAACTAAATGAAATTTTACACTATGGAACTATAAATTATTTATCACACACAAACACACTCACACACACACACACATATATATATATATATATATATGTCATATTATTATTACTATTTGTGGGATATTCTGTGTAGTAAAAAAGCTAAATGCTGATGTTTCAGTACAATATAAGTACCTTCCTCAGAGTGTCCTCTTTCTCAAATCATAAGAATGTGTGTGCGATTTAAAATCGTTTTTATAGTTTTCTTTCTCCTCATATATAAATTCTATTGGTTGAGAAGTTTTAAAATTTATTTTCCCTTCCAATAGCTTTTTCTAAATGTCATTAATCTTCTTTAATTCACACCTTTCATTTATGCTCTTGGGTCTTTTAAAAATCTCTTTTAGCTTCTCTTAGCAATCTCTGGTCATATTGTTCAATTTTTGTTAAAATATTTGTTTTTTCAAAATTGATATCATGATTTGTTAATTTTATATGAGAATAAATAGTTGATGATTTGGATTTTTCTTGGACTGCCAGAATGGGTTCTTCCTTTCTAATATTTATTCTACAATTAGTCTGTCCAATATATGTATGTGAACAGACCCTACATGAAATTTCATATACATCATGACAGTCCAAAGCAATTTTATCTTTAGGAACTGGAAATATTTCACTAATTTTTTTATAAGTAGTGTAAACTGTGTGAATATTATTATTTTTAAAAATGTTACCAATTTTATTAGTTACTCCTTTTATATATGGCAAAATTGTTTTAATTTCTGATGTATCAAAATATTTTTTCTTTTTATATGTATAAGCCTTATTAATAATATTGTAATTAAAACCATTATGAAGAAGCATTTTATTAGTAGCAGAAAGGTCTAAGTGAAAATGGCTATCATCAGCAAGTCTCTTTTTTCTATCCAATAATGTCTTTGCCACTGAAAATAGTTGTGCAGGATGGTGATGAGAAGAAAAATGCAGATACCTCCCAGTGTGTGTTGGCTTTTTATATATACCATGGGATAAAGAACCATCTTCCCTTCTTTCAATCAAAACATCTAAAAAAGGTAATTGATTATTATTGTCTATTTCCATAGTAAATTTAATATTGTTGTGAAACGAGTTTAAAAAATTAAAAAAGTCATCAAGAGCATGCTTACCATGAGGCCAAATAACAAAGGTATCATCAACATACCTCAGCCATAGAGATGGTTTTTTAACTGCTGATATCAAAATTTTATTTTCCAAATCCTCCATAAAAATAGAAGCTAATGCTGGAGAAATTGGTTAACTCATAGCTAGACCTGATGTTTGTTTATACATCTTCCCATCAAAAACAAAAAACTGTATTCGATAAGCAGTGTTCAATGAAAACCACAGCAAAATTAGGCAACTGAATATTTTTTAAAACTTGAATCACTTCATTTACAGGTACACTAGTAAAAAGTGAAACAATGTCAAAACTTACCAAAATATCTTTCTTAGTCAATTTAATATCCCAGATAAGCTCAAAAAATGATTAGCATCTTTATCATATGATGACATCATTGTTAAATGCAGCTGTAAAAAAGAAGTAAAAAATTGAGCTAGTTTTATTTTAGTGGATTGTTATATATATAAGAAAATGTTTATAATAATTTCACACATGTAAAATAATTAGAGTTGCTGGAAAATGAATTTAATGGCCAAAAGTTTTTTCAAAATTACTTATGTGATTATTTCCTTTGGATTCTCTGTAATAAATATTACATTTTTCTCTAGTATTCTTTAAAATTGTTAATTAATAATTTAGTTGAATCTATGCTTTTAGGAGAAACACTGTGTGGATAACTTACTGATTTTTTATTCTATCATGTGGATGATAAAATAAAATTTTAAACTTTAACATTGATTTTAAATAAATAGTCAAATAAAAATCAAAAAACCTATTTCAAAACTGAAATATAATTAAAATTTAACAAAATGAAATATGAAGAAGTAGATGTTTTTTTAATTCAATTGCAACTATTTTTGTACTTGCTTTTCTCTCCTTCCATGCACCAGAATTAATGCTGCATTGCATCTTTATTAAACCAATGAGTTATAGGTCTGCATTATAATATTTAAGTTAATAGTCATTATTGAATTTTAATTGATCTGACCTTGAACTCTATACTTGAAATCAGACAATTTGTCATATGACCATCTAAATGATAAATGAACTTGTTAATTAACAATTTTTATCAACTCTAAATAATTATCGAATCAATTATTTAATAAAATTATAACTGATTCTTTAAATTAAACATTCTTTTTTACTCAAATACTATTTCTTTACCTTTCTCTTGCATTATGTGAAAACTTATGTTTTTATTAATTTTAAAATTGATTGGCTATATGCATTATTTTAAAAGTAGACTTATTACTTTTAATAGGTTTTTTTAACTATTAATACTTCATATTCATGCTCCACACATAATGATTTTCAATACAATGAAACTAAATTACTTATTGACTAACATTGAAACTCAATTAAAAATTAGAACTAATATCAGTCAGTTATACTCTCTATTTTAAAGTTCTAATTTTAAATACTTTCATATAAATGAGTATTTAATAAAACATAACTGTTATTTTTAAAATTATTTATTGTAAAAAATTGACAACTAAAAATTCTAACTAACTAATCATTTCAAAAAACATAAAACAACTTTATCTATTAAACCAATTTGAAACATATTAAGTTCTCTATTAACTCTTCTTTAATTTAAATATTAATTTTATTTTTTCAAATAAATATTAAACAATCTAAGGCAATCTTTTAAATACTATTAACTAAATGGGCCAACTGTAATTACTTTAACTTATACTATTGAAACATGTAATTTAAGATTTTTATTATGATAGCAAAAATAAAAAAAATACTTATTATAATCTTATATAATTAAATTTTTTTAATGCTTCAAAACATATATTTAATCCAAAGGTTAAATATAAAATTACAATATTTTATATATAGAGAAAACATGGCAAAAGAATTGGATTTAGAGTTTGCACAATCTACAAGCTTACATGGTGTACAGCATTTAGTTAAAAAAAGAACTCTTTCTTTTAAAATAACATGGGTTTTATTGATAATAACTGCTATCTGTGTCTGCACCTGGCAAATAGGAGATCGAGTTTCAGAATATTTAGAATATCCTACAAGAAGAGAACTCAATCTAAAGCACAACATAACAATGTTATTTCCTACTATAACACTTTGTACTAATTACAGGTAATATATTTTTTAAATAAATATTGAAAAAAAATCCTTAATAAATATAAAATTTATATTTCATAAAAGTATATTTTTGTATATATTTATGTATGTTGATGTATATATATATATATATATATATATATATATATATTTATATATATATATATTATATATATATATATATATATATATATATATATTATATTTAATATTTTTAATGGTTAATACAATCAGTAAATATATTGATCATTTTATATATAAATAAAGTTAAATCCATAGCCAAAGTGTATTGATGTGCAGCAACCAATTAGACATGATTCTACAGCCTGAATAAAAATAATAGAAAACCTGTCCAAGCCACCAAAATCAAAAGGAAGCTCTCTTTTGATCTGTCACTTACATAGTCATGCATGAGTTAGTAATTAAACATTATAACTATATCAATTAAGTTACAATGTATAGATCATTTTATATATCACAATTGAAATTAAAACTCTCCCAGTAAGCAAATAATGTATTTAACTTTAATATTTTTAACAGTTAAATTATAGATGTAAATTAATTAATAAATGAGAGCACATTATATATATATATATATATATATATATATATAGTATATTGCTATTATTTTTATTATTTATATATATATATATATATATATATATATATATATATATCATAATAAAAATAATAAATTTAACAGTAATAAACTATTAAACTATTATAAACAATCTTTCAATCTACAGAAGTACTTTCAGTTACTTTCTGAAACCTACATCAACTGCCATTAAATTAAAAAAAAAACAAAAGCAAAGTGAAGCAAACATCATGAATTGAAATCCCATGAATCATATATTTTAATGTTAGCTGCTTGTCTATTTATTAAATGCATTTTATTCCTATTTATAAAAATTGCCTCCATAATTTTTTTATGATGATTTCTTTCATCATGAAGAATTTTCGCACTTTCAAAATCAAATTTAAATTTATGTTTACATGTTTTTTCATGATCAAAGAAAACTGAAGCAATCATTAAATCACCATTATTCTTACTTATTGCATGCTTATATAACAATTCATGTGCCTTTAATCTATTCTTAATACTGCACCTCAATTCACATATATATAACATACAGTCACAAAAAATTTGATATATGATATTACTTTTCTGCTTGAAAAGTTGACATAACTTAGCATTATTCACTAATTTATTAACATTGTTTGGAATATAGAATGAAACATTAAACACGTTGTAATATATATCTTTAAAAAATTTCACTTGTGTTTAATGTTTTATTCTATATTCCAAACAATGTTAATATATTAGTGAATATTTCTAATGATGTCATATCTGTCAAGCAGAAAAGTAATATTATATATCAAATTATTTGTGACTGTATGTTATCATATATAAGTGAATTGAGGTGCAGTATTAAGAAGAGATTAAAGAGCATGAAGCATGTAAAAAGTAAGAATAATGATAATTTAATGAATATTTCAGTTTCTTTCATCATGAAAAAACATGTAAATATAAATTTAAATTTGATTTTGAAAATGTGAAAATTCTTCATGAAGAGAGAAACCACAGTAAAAGAAAAATTAAAGAGGCAATTTTTATAAACAGGAATAAATGCATTTATTAAATTGACAAGCTGCTAACATTAAAATATGAGATTCATGGAATTTGAATTGATGATTTTTGCTTCTGCTTTTGTTTTTGAATTTAATGGCAGTTGAGGCAGGTTTAGGAAATTAACTGAAAGTACTTCTGTGAATTTGAGGATTGTTTGTAATAGTTTGTAAATTGTTAAATTTATTATTTCAATTATAATTACAATTTTGTTTTTAATTAATGGACATTTTATTTATTTTACACACACACACACATATATATATATGGGTGTGTGTGTGTTTAGTTGAATTTCACTTGAGAAAGTATATTTGTTAATATATGAAACCATAGTTGTGGAGGAATTTTGGTAAAATTTTGTTGTTTTGACTAATATTGTAGTGTTATATGAATTGTTATTTTATTTTTAATTGCTAGTATAGCATTAGGCAGTATTTAATTTTTAATTTATATATATATATTGAAAAAAATATTTTTTCTTATTAGAAGTGCAGAATAACCTAATTCTTAATAACAATTTATCTAAGTTAAAATTAGTAATTGATTTTCATACATGAAATTATTATGTGACAGATTTGTAGACATTTTAATAAAAATATAGATGTTTAATTTTTATTAGGTATAGTTGTAAAAGAAACAAGGGAATATTTTTTTTTCTCTTGGAGTTTCATTTTTGTAAAAAAAAGGATTGTGATTTTTTAAAATTGTTTATCAACTTATTAAAAAAAAAACAAATGATTGGGATCTTTATCCCTAGAAAAATGAAATTTGTTTTTCAATTAATGTATAAATAGAATTTTTTTAAAAAAGAATCATTTTTATAAAAAGAAAATTAATTAGTCAAGGCTTAATGCAGTAATTTTTCTAGTATATTCATATGATTGGATGGAATATTGATATTTGAGTTTTTTTTATTTACAAACAAAGAATTCTGGGAGCAGTAGAATTCAATGGCAGTTCAGTAGTGGTAAGGTTCAGCAGCCAGAGGCTCAGTTTGGAAATCTGATATTGAATGAACTCACTATTTGTTGAAAAAGATATATTTGCAAATCAATATAATTTTACAGTTCACAAAAAAAAAATGTGCTAAATTTTTGTTAAAATCTGATCATTACTGATACAACTATATAACCAAATTCACAAAAGAAAATATTCTTTATAGTAGCTTTTAATAAGCCTTATATATTGATCTTTCCAAAATCATAGTTGTCATAGCTTATATTAATCTGAAATAAAATAATTATTAAACTACAAACTTGGTGCTGTAAAAGGAAAGTGAAAAAACTTAAAGAACAAATAATGAAATAAAAATAATTATTAATCTGGAAACCTGGAGCTACAAAAGAATAAAAAAGAAAAAGTTGAAAATATAAGAATAGTAAAATAAAATAATTGTTAATCTGGAGAACTTGAAGTTATAAAAAAAAAAGAAGAGAAAGCTTAATGAATAAAATAATTATTGAGAAAACTATAACAAAAAATAAAATAAATCTTGAGCTAAAAACTTGACCAAACTTCTGGATACAAGTTCTATCAGAAGAGACATTTAAGTAGGTGGCTAAAAAAGGACTTAGAAAGAAAATAAATTATTATACAATATTTATTTAATACATTTATATACATATATTATCTTTAATGTTTTCATGGTTATATGATGTAGAAAATATGGTATTTTTGGTTATGAACTGCGTATTATTTTGCATTACAACCCAATATTTCGATAGACTAGCAACTGCCATTATCAAGGTTAACTTTTGAAAGAACAATCTCATTAGATCTCAAAGAATAGTGTGACTCAGTGCACGATGAGAAGTGAGATTCAACTTGAAGTAGTTCAGCATTCACAATATATATATATATATATATATATTGTGAATGCTATATATATATATATATATATATATATATATATATATATATATATAAACAATTTACTGGTAAAAGAAATATTATATTTTAAATTTTTTAGTAATGCTTTCAATTATATAAATTACTAAAGAATTTAAAATATAATACTTCTTTTACTGTTAAATTGTTTGCTTATATATTATATATGATATTTTTATAACACACACACACACCCATATATATATATATATATTACTTTATAAAGAAAATATAATTGAAAATTTTGAATAATTTCTTTAATAGTTTTGTTGAAAAGATTTTTTTACTTGAGTAAAATTGCTAGGAGCATCATCCTCATTTTCAAAAGAAAAATAAGAAGAAATTTTAATTTTCTTATTTTTTCTTTATTGAGAAATGTTTTTCAAGATTTTATTTTGCAAAGGAATAAATCAATTGAATTAAATGTTAATGAATTAATGAGAATCAGAAAGGAATAATATTTAAATGTGCTATATAAAATTATATGTGTATTCATAGAGCTGATAAATATATATTGTACCATTAATGGTATAATTTATATTTTATTATATGATTTATGATCTCATTTTCAGTGACCAAATTGCATTAAATTATAAATCACCTGTCTGCAACATTTTAAGCAGCCTATCCACAGCAATTGCTTTTCTTGGTTACTTAATCCTATTTAAATAATTCAATTCTACATGCAAAAAAAAAAGGAAACCAGCTTTTATTTATTTAATGCACCAGAAATTGTATTGAGAGTTCACTGATTCAACCTTCCTTACCGAACACTAAATGACTTACTTAAAATGCTTGGAGGATTGTATTTCCCAGTACAGAATCAACAGTTTATTCATTGACTGGCAATCATATCAGATTTTCTAAGAATTTCAATAAACAATATTTAATAATTATGCTATGAAAATCAATGATTACCTTGTAAAATATTTTGTATCAATAAAGTTTAATCCTATTTTTAAAAAAAAAACCACCAAACGTGAATTATATTATTGCCTTTATTAATTTATGCTAAAATATTTTTACTAAGGTTAGAATAACAGCAAATTTAACAATGATAATAACAAGAGAGATTAAATAGGGTAAAACCATTTGTAAGATTTCTATTAAACTTAAGCAAACACTTAATATGATTGTTCCTAGTTTGAGAAAGAAAAATAATTTGAGAAAAATAGTGATCACTTTAAAGTTTCTTACCAGTAAGTTATTGTTAATATAGCACATTATAAATTATACTATGCATAGATTTATTTTGAATGAGGTCTGTTACTGGAGCAGCACATAAATAATTTGTGGGTTTAAATTCTGTAGGAGAAGACTTTGCTTGGGGTCTTATGCAACATCGAGCAGAAACAACACTGGCAAATGGTTTCTTGTACTCGTATATTTTAAGATAAGCTGGCACACTGGTGAGAGTGCTACACTCTTCATGACTTTGTGCAAGGTTTTATTTCTCTTTTCTTTCTTTCTTTCTTTCTTTCTTTCATGTTTGATTTTCCTGTAAGCACAGATCTGATATTTCTCCTTCACTTTTTTCTTCTTTTTTGTATCTGATGTGCTTTCTCTTTTATATCCTTGATCTCTTTTTGTCTCTGCACATCACCTGCTGACACCTATTGCTTCAATTGAATTTTTATATAGTTTCATCTTCAAATTCATGCTTTCTTTTCTTGGGATCACCATGTTTAATTAACAATTGACTGCTATTTTATTATCTTATTTTTGCTTTTTTGTTTAATGTACACAAAAATAGTTTCCCCCTTTTCTTTCTCTCTCAACTTATTTTTTAAAAAAATGTATACAACTCATGTGTAAATCAAACTAACAAATATTTAAAGCAAATGAAATATTCTCATTTAAGTACTTTAAGAATTTGATTTCTAAACTGCCAATTTAATTTGTACTAGAATAAATACAGTACAATATCTTTGTGGTCAACAACAAGAATAACATATAAGGTACAATACCATTTTATTCCCCAAGCTCTATTAACCATTTTTACCTGACATTTTTTATATACCAACTGACTGTCTGATATAGTTCATGACTTTGATGCTCACAATTGAAAGATTTACATAATGTATTACACAAAGAATTCCTCCATGTTTATATTATGCACATTATTCCCCTAGAGTTCAACAAAGAGTCCAAGTTTAAGCATGGCAGAGCATTTCTCATTCTTTTGAGACATATGGCTCAAGGAACTTGGTTCATATTTCCCTTTTTCTCAGGACCCTGCTTCTATGATACTGAGAGATACATAAGGATGGTCTTTACATACTACATAAAATGTAAAAAATTCCAGGGTTATTATTATCCCTTACTATTACATACACTTCTCCAAATAACCACTGGCACCCACAGTTCACTGTAAACAAACATCCCCTCATTGAATAAATGAACATATAGTCATTATCCTATCTCATTTACCATTACTTTCTTTCTGAGGTCTTCAGGATTTGAGTCTATTTGTTTGACTGTTTATCACTAGCTGTTTGGGTATGTATTACCCAGATGAGGTGTCAGTGATTTATCTGCTTCTCTATGCTCCTCACATTAATCTCTCCACTGTGTATTAAGATCCTCCCCTTCATATTTATCTTGACTCTTGAACTTTTCTCCAGGAGATGGAAATCTTGTATGATTGTCTTTCCCTTTATTTTTAGCCATATTTATCCCATCCATTCTTTGATTTTCTGGATTATCAGTCAACACTATAGTGTTCAATTGTACTTGACCATTAGGACTTGGCATTTTATTTTCACACTTGGGATTTATTTCTTCCTCATTTGTTTTCAAACACATCAAGTAGTTTGATCATCTGTTTGTTTTGCATCCGGTGCTTATTAATAGGTGCCCTACTGAATTAGGGAAAATTTTCTATGTAATTTTTATGATCTGCTTTTCTGTCAACTTACACTCCATTGAGGCTCATAGCTGCACTACTTGATTCCAAAAAAACAGCACATAACACTGCTCTGTACTACATTTTTCTTGAGCTACATTACTCTTCTCTTTTGGTGGTCTTCATTCCAATAACATTTTATTAATGTCTGACCATACTGTACAAAGCTATTTGGTTTCTTGAAGAGAGCTTCCCACCAATCCTGTAATCATTCTTTGTAAATGGCTAACTTCTACAGTTAGTTTAATATTCTCTGACATCAGGTTTATCACAAAGTACCTCTTGAGGCTATTTAGATGTTCCATTGGTGATTCCCCATCCTGCCCATAGAATATGTTCAATTTCAAAAAAGAATTTATGACATTCAGCACATTTTTTCTATTTTCTAGTGGTATTATTTCCTGACTTCCCTGTTTATTAGATCCTATTTTTATCACATCATTCTGTGTCTTTTTATCTATTTTTTCATCTACCAACTTTATTAACTCTTTTTTTATTTCTTTAATCTCTTCACTTATCTCTGATTTTACTTTCCTAATCATCTCCACACTTCTTTTTTATTTTTTCTTTAAATTCTTTTATTTCCTTTTTTATATCTTCTTTGAATTCATTTATTGCTTCATATAATACCTGCTTCACTAACACTTCCATGCCTTCTGTCAATTCTTTTTTATCTTCTGCCATAGTTTGAATATTTTTTTCACTTCTCAATGTCATACACTTCTGTTTTAAAAATTTTTTTTTTTACTTTATATACTATTTTTTCCTTTGCATATTTTGCTTGGTTTCTATTTATTATCGATTTTTTTATTAACACAATTGCTGAAGTTGCTCCCCATTGTTTATAGTTTACCTTACAAGTTACTTTAACTCCTGAATTTTGCCCACTTATCTATAAACCTTTTATTATTCTATCTTTTACTCTTATATCAGGGTGTGGATATTGGTGAAGCCTTGAGTTGGGCCACCATTATATCATTTATGGTATAATTTATATTTTATTATATGGTTTATGATCTCATATTCAGTGACCAAATTGCATTAGATTATAAATCATCTGTGTACAATATTTTAAGCAACCTATCCACAGCAATTGTTTTTCCTGGTCATTTCAATCATATTTAAACAATTCAATTCTACTCACAAGAAAAGGAAATCAGTTTTTATTTATTTAAGGTACCAGAACTTGTATTGAGACTTTACAGGTTGAACTTCCCTTTTTTCTAACTGAACATTAAATGACATATTTAAAATACACATAGACTTATATTTTCCAGTACAGAGTTAGCAGTTTAGTCATTGACTCAAAATCATGCTGGATTTTTTAAGAATTTCAGTAAAAAATATTTAATAGTTAAAGTTATATTATTATGTTTATTAATCTATACTAAAATATCTTTACTAAGGTTAGAATAACAACAAATTTAACAATGATAATAACAAGAGAAATTAAATAGGGTAAAACCATTTCTATGATTTCTATTAAACTTAAGCAAACACTTAATATGACTGTTATAGTTTGAGAGAGAAAAATAGTTTAAGAAAAATAGTGATCACTTTAAAGTTTCTTATCGGTAAGTTATTGTTAACATAGCACATTATAAGTTTTAACATGCATAAGTTTATTTTGAGTGAGGGGATTCATAATCTGTTCCTGGAGCAGTACATAAATAATTCATGGGTTTAAATTTTGTAGCAGATGACTTTGCTTGGGGTCTTATGTGACATTGGACAGAAACAGCACTGGCAAATGATTTCTTCTACTCATACATTTTAAGATAAGCTGGCACACTGATGAGAATCCTTTGGCACACTCTTTATTACTTTGTGCAAGGTTTTATTTCTCTTTTCTTTTTTTTCATGATTGATTTTTCCATAAGAAGGGATCTGAGATTTCTCATTCACTTTCTTTTTTTGGATCTAATGTGCTTTTCCTTTTATATCCTTGATCTCTTTTTTTGTCTCTGCACATCACTTGTTGACACCTATTAGTTCACCTCAAGTTTTGTATAATTCCATTTTCAAATTTATGCTTTCTCTTCTTGAGATCTCCATTTTTATTTAACAATTGACTATGCATTGTGTGGTTAATGGCTTTTTATGATAAGAACTTATTTTTTTATAATTTCTTTGTCTTTTTTTTGCTTAATACACACAAAACTAGTTTTCCCAATTTCTCTCTCTCTCTCTCTCTCTCTCTCTCTCTCTCTCTCTCTCTCTCTCTCTCTCTCTCTCTCTCGTTATTTTTAAGACAAAAAAATCTATACAAAACACATTGTGTATATCAAACTACCAAATGTTTAAAGCAAATGGAATATTCTCATTTAAGTAATTTAGGAATTTGATTTCTAAATTGCCAATTTAATTTGTATCAGAATAAATAGAGTGCAATATATTACCTTTGGATCTGTCACTTCATTATTTTTAAAATTTTGTTTTATTCTTTTATTTATTAGATAATTTTATTAAGTAATTGTTAAAAATAATCTCTGAAATTATTTTTTGATGTTTTTATTCTTCCAGCGATCAGTTTTGTGAATTAGCACTGTGTGTGTGTCAGATTTCATAATAGTATTGTGTTTTAAGAAATTTGTAGGTTATTCCAATAAAATTATTTAATAATATAATTAATTATCTGTGCATATTTTTTTCTTTTTCATAATCTCTAGGTCCTTATGCTCTGGTATTTACAATGTGTGTATATATATATAAATTGTGAATTGTTGAAACATTTTAATATGTAGAAATATCTGTTATATTCTCATATTAGAAAAAAATATACCATTTAGCATTAATAAACAGTACCATTTAATATTAAATACAGTAATCAATGAAAATGCTAAACACAGCAATCAATAAAAATGCTGAACTGTAATTGTTTTCTGCATTCAAAACAGTACCAAGGATACCTCTTTTAAATTCAATATATTGACGTTATATAGAGACTAAAGTGCTACAGTATTTACTTAAGGTTTAAAAAAAAACTGACAAACTTTCACACATTCATTTAATTAATGTTATTAATTATTAAGAAATGTATGGAAAGTTGTGAATTTAAATGTGTGAAAGGTTGTAAGCTTTTCTTTCTTAAACCATAAATAAATACTGTAATATGTTAGTTTCTATATAATGTCAAGAGATTATATTTAGAAGAGGTACCCTTGGCTTCTTTTGAATGCAGGAAATGTTCACAGTTTATTATTTCTATTGATTACTCTCCATTAACAACAACAACTATTGACAAAAAATATCAATTAATATTTTATTATACTTTGTCCTCCTAAACTTCCCTTCCAGAAAGTGGTTGGTTTTCAGGTAAAGTGTCAACTATCATCAGTAGCGAACTACCACCAAAAAACACTTTATTTTATTTTAAAAGAAGAAAGAAAATCCTTTAGACGCCAGCTAATTACGTTAGAATTAGCATGTCTATCTGATCAGCATAATTTGGTACCTGAAGTCTCCGTTAACTCAATTGGTTTCCAACCACCCACTAATAGACAAACAAAAGGTATCTTAAATGCCCCCTCAAAGCTAGTACTACTTTTTTTAAAAAAACTAAAATAATTTCCCGAACCATTCAAAATAATACTTCAATCCTTTAAAAACATAATAATAATATTATACTGATTGCCGAAACATTTATATCTTTAACTTAGCGAATCTTTTATGGAATACTATTATCAATAATTAGATTTTTCCTTCCTACTTTTATTAAGAAAAATAAATATTTATACTTACCCGCATATATCAAAATAAACATAAATATTTTAAGAAAAATAATTTAAGTATTTTTTTCATTTAAAATAAATTAATCGTTTTATCCTATAATGAAACACACATACTTCTTTTTTTAAAAATTAAAATAAAGCATTTTAATACATTACTTTAGCAAATAAAGTATACATGTTACATTATAGTTTATTTTTCTGTTTTTTTTTTTTAACAAAAAAAAAAAAAATCAAATCATACATACATGCATGCAATTGTTTCAAAAATATTATTTAATAATAGAAGCTGATTTTACTTATTTTTATTATTGCAAATATTATCTTTTGAAGTTTAAAGTTTATTTTTTTAAGATTAATTCATAAAGTTCAAAGTTCTTTTAATAAAGTCTATCTTTTATTTTAAGAAGAAATCAGGAATGTTAAGATATCAAAATCAAATAATTAAATAGGATTTTTTTAATATGACAGAAACAGCATAATGGAATTATTTATAACTCATTGATGACTGGTAAATGACTCCTCCGTAGATCCATTGACATAGTATGATTTTCATGGCTGGTTTGGCATACACACACTCCACTGTTTGTTTAGTCTATTTAAACATGATCACTCTCTGAACTAATTGCAGATCTTAAATGCATAGAGCAGCTTCGGTCGACTGCACACCATGTTGGTTTTAACAATGCAACATTTTTTGGAAATATTACTTCAAGAAATAAGCACCACACACACACACACAAATCCCAGAATAATAAAATGTTGAGCTATTTATACTGTTTTAAACAATGGAAAACTTTATTAGCAGCAGCGTCTTTGGTCTCATGAAATAAATCAGCTTTTGCTTCTATTTTTTATTAAAAATCACACACACACATGCACACATATTTAATTATTTTATTATAAGATAAAATGAAATCTCTTTATTTATTCTATTATAAATTCATTTAAAGAATATTAAAATCATTTTTTATTACAAGACTTTTTTACTCTTTTAAACAAAAAAATCTTATTATTTTAAAAAGCATTTACAGTTTATTTTTATTTAATAACAAATTCCCCCTCCCCCCTGCTCTTTAGTTTTACATTTTATTCTATTTTATTTTATTTGTGTTTTCATTTTGATATCCTCCGGCAATATCTGTTGTCAAAATTTTTTTGATAATCCTTTAACTACATGTTTTTGAGATCGTTTAATTAGTTGCCATGCAAACATATTGTTTTTTTACATTTTAATTAATAGCCATCGCTGAACTTGTTGTTTTATATTTTTAACTAGTAGCCACCACTGAATATTTTTTAGTTCTTTAACTTTCATTTATTTATAATATTTAATATTCATATATTATATTTACATTCGCACACACATATATAATTTGAGTTCCATTCACTATTTAGTTTTAAGATGAACCTTTTCTTTACTTAAATAAAAAGAGATTTATATTTTTAAACTCTTAAAAAGATATTAATATACCTAAACTATTTTGGGAGTTTGAACTTAAACTTTCACATGACCCTTAACCATCCATGCTATCTCATACCGCTGATACCCTTGCTCACACACATGTCAAAAAGATAAATAATCATCAATATAAGTATTTTGTGCTAAACCAGCACTCGTCAGTTGATCCAGATTATCATCTCCACACATATATACAATCAAAGCTTAGTTTATATTATGATAGCCACTCTTCATACTTTAACAGACAAGTCTGTCCATCCCTTTTCTATGTATGTAAATGGATTATGTCCTCTACATGAGGGGTCAGAGTTATTTGTGGTCAACATGGATAGGATGAGAAGGTTGTCACTAAGGTGGGCTTTGAGCCTTCCATCATCAGATTTTCAATGAAATGGACAGCTGAAGAGTTGTAGGGTGGAGTGGTTTGAAAGTATAAAAATTGGCTATCTTAATATAAGCTGAACTTTGATTATTTATTTGTGTGGAGATGATAATATGGACCAAATGAAAAGTTTTGGTTTATCCCAAAATACTTATATTGTTGATTATTTATTTTTTCTACATGTGCATGATCAATTGTATCAGTCGTATGAGATAGCATGGACGGTTGAGGGTCATGTGAGAGTCTGAGTTCAAACCCCATATATATTACATATATAAGTGCAAGTATGAAAAAGGCTGCACTGTAGAAAAAAATCCTATTTCTAAACTATTTTGGTAATATTTTTTTGACAATGTCAGGCTTATTTGGATGTATGTAGTGATGCTATTAGTAAATGCAATTAGATACCACAAGCATATTCCTAGGTTTATGTAATATGTTTTCACGTGATAGTTGAGTTAAAGATGCTGACATTACTCTAATTTTATGGCTTTGATATCTGCTGCTATTTCTTAAATAAATATACAGTACATAATTTTTAGTTATTCTTTGTTTATTATGTTTACTAATTGTATTTAATAACAAATTAGCCATTTCAATTATATGTATTATATATTATTGTTGTGAATTTAAAACAAAAATATAATTTCAGAAAAAATACAAGTAAAATAACTTTAGATGAAGAAAGAATATTAAATATGAGCAGTTTATATTATCATAAACGGAAACGCTTTGAACAAATTGATTTGGCCAAATTCGTTGCAACAATGCAAAAGTATGAACACAATATTTCTGAGTCTTATGGTGCAGACTATAACTTTACAAAAATTATTTTGGACAGCGCTTTTCTTTTGGATAATAGGTCATTAAGGATTTGTGAGTTTAATCATATTACATGTAATCCCAAGGTAAATTATTTTTCAGATAACACACACACACATACACATATATATTTACTAACATTTTTGTAATATCTATCTTAGCTTTAGATATATGTATATGTAAATAAAAAATGTTTCGACTTTGTATTTTATGTATGAATATTTAAAAAATAATATATACGTAAACAACACTCACTAGAAAAAGTGAATCATTCTATAGAATCGATTAATTTTTAGATGAACATTATCATCATCAGTCACTCGCAAATGAGTATGGCTATTCCAATTTTAAGAGAAAAAGATAAAAATACAAAATGAAAGAAAATACTACATTAGAGATGAGCTTTGTAATAATTATTCAAACCAATCTGTGAACCATAAATACGTTCACATATAAAAGCACTAATCGAGGTCTTTGTTTACTTAAACTTTTGCTATGATATCTTTTTACTTATGCAGAAAATTTTTTCTCCTCAAATACCTCAACACCGTATCTAATTTTAGCTCTCCAATGTATACTATTCTCTTCCATATGTGGCTAATGAAACTAAATTATAATGTAAGCGAATTAGTTCATTTGTTTAGTGTGTACAATGCAAAAGAGTAATCCATTCAATATGTTGAATATGATGATTAATCTTATTATTTTGCTCTTATATATTTACATTTTAGAAGTTTTCTTAAACAAAACGTTTATAATCATTTTATGTTACATCGATGGGATATTCAAGTCTCACTTCCACACAATGAAATAGATAAAATATTAGCTTTATATATAACTATTTTAGTTATAATAATTATTTTCCAGTGATGAAATGCTTTATCTTTTAATATGATAAAATCATCAGTAACATATTTGAGTCTGTGATACACCTCAACATCTATGACCATCTTTCTACTTATAAAATTACCAAGATATTGAAATTGGCTTTTATTTCATGTTGATATCGATTCAAGTTAAAAATTGCGGAGAATTTTTCTTTCATCACTTACTGATAAAAACTTCAATTCTTTTAAACGTTAATGATTAAATCAATGTATTTATATGTTGTCTTAAAAGCAATAAATGCTCTCTGAAGATTGTCTTTTGAATGGCCAAAATAGCATAATTCGCAATATACTCTAAATCCAGAATCCAAGATGATATTCTGGTTTTCTCTTTTAATTGATTTAAATTAAAAATTGTACCATTAAACCTGCATCATATCTTGTGATCTCTGTTTTATTAAATCAATTAAATAAAATTAGAAAATAATATTTGAACAAATGCACATTCTTGTTTAACATTAGTTTTTATTTCAGATACCTGTTATGTGCTTATAGTAAAAGTACTTTCTCTCAATTGATTGTGAAGAAGCTGCACAACAAAACAAGTTTCGGTAGACTCCTAATTTTCAAAAAAATTTAGACGAGGCAAAAATTTTGAGTAAATTAATAATAGCAATATATAAATTACTCTTAATATTACCAACGCTTTTTATTTATGTTCCTGGCAACAAAAGTTATGTTTAAAATGCCGTCTTTTATAAATTAATGAAAATACTAGAATTTTAAGGAAAAAACACATCATTAGAAAAATGATAATTGTGCTGTCATAAAATAATATCAATGTTATGAAGAATAATTACATTGCAGAGAATCTTATTTTTGATTTTGCTCCTATTGAAGAGATAACTCTATAGAGAACAAACGTAGCATTTGAAGTGTTTCATGATTACTAACTATACATATTCATTTTTCATGTAAATGTCTATAACTGTCATCTCTATAATTTAGGTATTGTTATTTTCCATAATACCACCACTTTTAATAACTTTATTATGAATTTTTATAACCTGCTGACTTTATTTAGATGTCCATCTAAATGTAGTCTTGTTATGATTTGAAAACAATATGATTTATATTCTAATGCATACTACTTCGAGTAGTCTGATAAAGCTGACATCCATTCAATACAGAAAGCTTCTGAATGCATGAAAAGATGTAACACTATATTGTAGGAATTATGTTTATTTATATTAATAACAAATAACAACTAATAAAAACATTAATGTTATACTGTTATAATCCAACAAGAATAGAGGCGATGTTTTTTTTTTTTACTTTTCAATTTGCTAATGGCAATCTAATTCTTACTCTAAAAATTGTAGAGACATTTATAAAGAATGCTCATTTTTATCTATATTTTTCTAATTTATATATAAATATTGACTTTACTACCAATATAAAACTGTATGCACCGAAGTTGAAACACAATAAAAATACAGTAGTTGTCTTTTATATATTTTATCATTGTTTTTTTTTTTCTAAAACTGATTAAGTATGGAAAACAACTCTTAAAGAATTCATACTATCTTACATATCCTATCCTAACACATTACTACTTATTTAAATTAAAATCACATTATTTTATATCTTTGGCACAAATATAGTTAGTTACACAACACATCTCTAATATATTTTATTCTTTTTGATTAGATATAATTTATTAACATTTTTGTATTCATTGAAATTTTGATAGAAAGTTTCCATCCTAGCCTGATAAATTGTTTTTACTATATGTTTTTTTCTATTTTTTAGGATTTCTTTTTTTTTGTTAATTTTGATTACGAACTTTGTTGGAGTTATAATTATAAGTCAATGGAATCAAGACAGAAACAATATAAAGCAATATCAGAACGAGGCCTCGTTGTCGTGATAGATTTATTAAGGGTAAATAAATATACATAATTCTAACTATTAATTATATAAAAAAATAAAACTTTATTATAAATACTAAAAAATGAAAACTAGAAATTGTGTTCATTACCAACAACTTTATATAAGTAAAAAAGATAAAATAGTTTTTAAATAATCCAATGAAAGGTAAATGGATCTCTATCGGCTTTGGAAAAGCAAAAAAAAAGACAAAAAACAAAAACCAAACAGTACTGATTACGTTATCAATTACTGAGTAATAGACTTAGCTGTTTTATGAAGTTGTTTTATTTTGTAGATAATATTATATAAGTATTTATCTACCGACCTATAATATAAGACAAACAATACCTATTTCACATTTGCCTGGATATAATAATAAATTAAATATAGCATTTTTGGTCTCTCTTGATGACTAGCAAGCTGATAATACTTCAGTCTTTCACTGAGTTTATTTAAATTAATTTAATTCGCTTTTGTTGTCACTTTTTTGATGTTATTGTCATATATTTTTTATTTTTCAGATAATGCATATTATAATTTGAAATCAGTTTTCATTTTATTTAATTTCATATTTTATGGTATATTTCGTATTATTTTCCTAGTGTCGTTAATATTGTAAGCCTTTTTTTTCATTAATATAAGGGTCAAGCCTTACATTTATCTATGTATTTTTACAGTGATGATACATTCTAATTCAGGATGATTTAGTATGAAGAATTTTGATCAAATCTATCTATCTATCTATCTATCTATCTATCTATCTATCTATCTATCTATCTATCTATCTATCTATCTATCTATCTATCTATCTATCTATCTATCTATCTATCTATCTATCTATCTATCTATCTATCTATCTATCTATCTATCTATCTATCTATCTATCTATCTATCTATCTATCTATCTATCTATCTATCTATCTATCCATCTATCCATCTATCCATCCATCCATCTATCCATCCATCCATCTATCTATCTATCTATCTATCTATCTATCTATCTATCTATCTATCTATCTATCTATCTATCTATCTA
Organism: Epiperipatus broadwayi; assembly: GCA_028023455.1. Lineage (NCBI taxonomy): Eukaryota > Metazoa > Onychophora > Udeonychophora > Euonychophora > Peripatidae > Epiperipatus > Epiperipatus broadwayi. Next base: position 8,027,804 of record JAQFVV010006227.1, read on the forward strand.
TCCATCCATCCATCCATCCATCTATCTATCTATCTATCTATCTATCTATCTATCTATCTATCTATCTATCTATCTATCTATCTATCTATCTATCTAATAATGCGCAAGACTAGACTAGCATTAATGGAATACAGAAAAGCAGTCAATCCTTAAACAATACCAATATCAATAACTATCACTGATGCCAATCTGTTGTCAAGGCAACTGCTTTTAAACAACAGATTGAGATTGTTGGTTGTAATTTATATTGATATTGTTTAAGCGTTGATTGCATTGCTGTATTTATATTAATATCTACTAGCCTTAAGCGGTATTATCTTTATTATCTATGTAATACATAATTGGAGCGCAATTTGAAAGTTATAAATGACTACTTGTTAGTATGATAGGTTTTGTTTAGCTATTTTATAAGGTTTAATTAAATTTCTTTGAATTAATAATTTCTTATTTTGTAGTCAAATAGCAATTCTTAGTGTCTATATAAACCTATTAAACTATATCTAAAGGTGGATTTCCAACTTTATAGTTTAAAAGATGTTATCTTGTCAACAGATTGAGATTGTTGTTTAGTATTGCTATGGGAATTATTCAAGTGTTGATTGCTTTGCTGGTATATAAGTATTGTAGCCATCCCACAACAAACAACACAGATTAGAATGTCACTACAATAAAAATATATACACCTTTATATTGAGACTCTATTAATTTACCACTACAATTAAGATAACATATGCTATAGGATAGATCACAAAACATAGGTTTTAACATTGCTAAGTATAAAATATACTCCACAATGACATTGCTATTATAAAAACTCTCCCAGATATTATCATATTACAACCATTAGGAAAAAGCAATAAACAGTGACTAACATAATTTTGTTGTTGAATAATTATCAAGATCATTTACATCACAATTTATTCTCTTATACTTATAATAAACTATAATATAATAAATCTCTAAAGACACATTAAATTGATCTAATTGATTATTGAACTATCATAATAATATTTCAGGGATAATGATTATTCTTTAATAAGCGTAATAATAATGGTTAACAATTAGATAATTGGATAACGAGCGATTTTATTGAAATCCAATTATTTAAATAGCGATAATATTTTTACTTTCAGATACTAACCAAAACAAATACTTAATAATACATATAGCTTGAATTACTATACCAATAATTACAAATAAATTACTAAGTTAACATTAAACTAATAATTTATGAAACACTTTTATTACTTCACCATACATTTATATAAACAATAATAAATAAACAGAATAATCATTTGCTGGAATCAAATCACTTTTTATTGATCAAAAATATAACCATATAAACCAATCTTTAGACATACCAATTATTTATAGCGTTAACCCATATTTAGCTTTCCAAACAAACATTAGTAATTGTCTGATTAAATTTTATCTAGTTTAAATAATGCTGTAATTAAGTCTTAATCATACGAAGAAACTTTTATTACATCTTTATAATCTTATAATTTTATGAGATCTAAACGAACTTTAAAATACCTATGTGACTTTTTGAATAATATGAATTTCTATAATGCTTTAAACATAAAATATTGCCTTATATTTAAATTTTAAATATTTATCTATGTGCATAAATTTTTAAATAAATTAACAATTAAATTGAACATTACCTTTCATGAATTATAAATCAATAGTGATATATTTGATTTATCAAGTTTTAATTTTTTATTTGAGTTTTTCTAATATAAATTTATTAAATAAAGTTTATATGAAAACTTTATTGTGCTATGTACTTGAATATGACATTGTGCTACACCTAAAGAAATGACACTAATCATTTAGTTCAAATCAAAAACATTTATTTACAACAATTAAGTATTTATAACAATATTTTCGATTATACATTACGATTAAACTATTTTTACAACTTATATTAATATTATAATGTATTTACATTAATACATCAAAATAAAATAATAATAAATAAATACATACAATCATCCTTTCAATGGTCTTCTTATGTCCGTATCATTTATAAATTAAAAAAAACAAAACAATTATTTTATATTATTAACATTCCAGTTCACATAAAAATTATTTTAATTATATTTCCTATTTCAATACGATTTAGCAATTACATTATTCCAATACTGCTCAGGTAATAGGTTGCTTATCATTTATCTTTCTTAAATTTATTCACATACAATGTAGTACAAATTTATTATTATTATATTAATAATATTATTATTCACCGAATTATCGTATATATCTTTACATTGTTTATGCAATATAAATAAGATGTTTTAAATAACAACTTGATTTCAAGAATATTCACTTTTAAATCTTATACATTCATTTCTCATACCAGTGAAATATACTTCTTTTATCATCTTCGTTATAAACGATCTCCTACCATCATTATGACATCTTATAAATATCTAGGTGTATTTGTCTTGTATACGGTAATTTCTTTTTTATAAGCTATCATTACCAACTATAGAAAGAGAAACTATGGACTCTTCTAAACATTACTTATATATGATTCTTATCTATGATTCACTATCAAAGATACCATTTAGGTTAAGAAACTAATTTTAAAACATTGTAGAAATGGAGACAACTAACATTTATTCTTCAACCATTATAACCTCCAGTGGTCATTATTATTTCAATAATCTTACCATTAAAATCCTGGCCGTCCTCTGAAGTTTTTATGGAATAAGACGATTATTTGTCTTATAAAATCCTCACAAATTTCCTAAGATAATATGGGCATCCTTTGGATTAAACACATCACATAGAACATTAATTCTCCAGGGTGACACTATATTATTCTGGTATTTTAAACTTATCCAGGCTGCATTTATTAACTTACAACATCTGTCTAGATTATATTTTCATCCAAGTATATAACTTTTATTTTCCTAACCTTTATAAATCTTTAATTATAATAGATTATTTTCTAAATGTATTTGAGATGAGTGTTCAATATCATTGAATACTACACACACATTATGCCACACTCATTACTTATAACATATCGTATACATTTATATTTTATTTTAGAAATATACCTTTTTTGATTCATAATTATTTATTATGTACTATCAAAATAAATTCTAGTGCAATAAATTAATAATCTAATATATCACTTTTCCTATAACTAAACAATTACCTTGTTACATATTAAAACATAATAATAAAAATTACCAAAATTATCCATTATCGTCCTTTAGCTTTTTGGTACATCCATGAAACAATTTATGTAAAACCTACATATAAACATACGATATATCTTTAATTTTTTTAATATCTTAAAATATAATGCCATTTTAAATTATATCAACTTTAAAAACATTAATAAATATGTAGATTACTGAACTATTTTCTTTATTGACATAAAAATAATACATTATAAACACATCATGTTAATAAAAAAATATTTTTAGATTGAAAATTTTTCAATCATTTTTTTAAAAAAACTTTCCAAACACTAAACAATTATTACCATGACAACAGGATGTTTATCTTTACTCCAATATGTAAATTCATTGTTTAAAAAGTATAACATATTAAAGAGGGACTAAAAAATTCATAACTAATAAATGTTTATTGAAACTCCTTAATGCTCTTCAATGTTTATTATAGGATACTTAACTTAAATTTAGTTCCCTTCACATCATGACAAATAGATTATTTTAAAGTACTTCTTGAAATATTAAGTTTTCTATTAGAGCCATATATCACATAACTGGTTTCTCCTGTAATCATTCCTAAATTTTAATTTTTTATCTGTTCATCTTTTCTTCTCTATTTCTATAAGTTATATGTACTTATCATCTATTTGTTTTTGTTTTTAAAAAAGTATTATAGTATATATTCTTTTTTGATATTATTTATGAAAATAAATAATTCCTTTTTTTAAAATTATCATAATATTTCAGGTGATCTTAAAATATACATATTTTTGATCTAAGCAATTGTTATTTTCAAGTTGTATTTTATCATCATATAAAAGTACTCACTACTCTGGAAAATTTATTCATGGCTGTTAAAAGTACATATCATTTATTCAACTATTTGATTTCAATTTTCTTTCAGCATGCAAGTCATTCTATCTAACATAATTACTTTTAAAAAATATGTTCATAAGTTCTATAAAATGGTTTAACAAATTTTTAACAATTGTTCTTTTTAAATAAATAAAGGTTTCTTATTGAAATAAAATACTTGTTTTATACTTCATCTTTGAGTGGTAAGTTTTAAATTACACTAAACAAAAAAGTGATGCTTATTATTAGCAAAGAATTATAAGGCTGAGAACTTTCAGAGAACTTAAGTCTCCATATTCATAGCCTACTTCGCTTAAAGTAGATTGTGAATATGGAGACTTAAGTTCTCTGAAAGTGATCAGCCATATTGATAATAATAAACTTCACTTTTTTGTGTAAAGCGCAATTTAAAAGGGTCCTTAGTAAATTAATTCTTATAATAATTAAAAAGAAAGAGATAACAAAACATATCCTTACACAAACAGGTTTGTAAACTTGTTGAACTTGTTTAATAATCAATTTCCATTTTTTTTTAGAATAATAATGCTATTATTCCTTTGCACTTAAATTAATAACTATGGTTTGACTATAATTTAATATTTAAGATAGTATTAGTTCCCAGAAAAAAGTAACTTTATGTACTCCATAATCATTCTATAATCTTTTTAAAATGTATTGTATGCACTTAGGCAGCTTGTTAAAGATACTCTTTAAGTAGTTTTAAAATAAAACATGATAAAATTTATAAATTTTAAGAAACTAACAGAAATAGGTTAATTAATTCCTATTATTTATTCAATTCTCCTCTAATTTTGTCTGCTTATCCCTTTTTATATTGTAGACAGTATGACATCAGACTATGAATTAAATCAATTTCATTGGTCATCTGCTTTTAATCAACTGAAAAGTTCTTGAATAAATTACACTTTTTTTCTCAAAGTAACCTTTATTAATAAAAGATTACAAAATTTTTGGGTACTCTTACCCATTGAGGATTACACACTGATTCAAAGTAACAAGGTAAAATGTACATTTGTTCAAAAATAATTGCATCCATAAAAATTGCTGTAATGTGATTAATGTGTATCTGTACATGGATCCACATGGCCCGGGCATTGAGAAGTTAACCATCACCCAATGGTGGGCCAACCACCACAACATTCAGCGAGGTCCAAGGCCCAAGTTCACCAAGCAATAAACTCTCGAACCACAGCCGAGCCATGTCAAGACCATTCTGAATACCTCTGCCTCCCAATTAGCAGTCCAAATGAGCAGGGACCACAATCAGTCTACCTGCCCAAAATTGGAAAGCCAACTTGGATAAAAACTAAGAAGTAATAAGTAAAGAGCCAGATCGACACTGCCCAAAACCAGCCTATCAGGGGACACAGCAGCAATAATGATAAAACATAATAATATTAACAAAATATTTAAATAATATATATAATTATTCTTAAATTAAATATAATTATAATTTTTATTCTTTGTAATAATTATTTATTCAAATTTAGAATACATAATTAAAGATTATATTAAAAGATAAAATTATTACTATTTAAAAATTATAATATTAAATAATTTAATATTCTTGATGGGAATAAAAAAATATAATTTCCAACTAGGAAATTCATTCGTTCATTCATTCTTGTTAAATAAGATTCTGCATAACTGTAAATGAAATTAAATAAATATTGATAAACAGAGCAAAACTCTCCATACAGTATTGTCACCTGTGCTAAACAGAGTAATCAATGGATGCCAGAAGGCTTGTGCATAAAATCCCTATCTAATGCCTACTCATCCAATATCCCCAGACTAGTTTCTGGCTTGTGGCCTTCGTCAGTGAGGAGCTTTGGATCTGAGAGCACTGCATCTAGATCTTTATGCACAAGCCTTCTGGCATCCATTGATTACTCTGTTTAGCACAGGTGGCAATACTGTATGGAGAGTTTTGCTCTGTTTATCAACAATTAATGTGATAGTATAGGAAATGTGATCATGTGATGTTAAATAAATATTCTTATTACAACTACTAGAAAATTTAATAAATATTATAAATTTTGATAAATATAATTGAGATGTATTTATTATTATTAAATAAAATTACAATTGAAATAAATATGACATTGAAAGTATGCATGACTATTATAAAAGATGTTTGTTAGTTACATTGACATAATTTTATACTTTACATTATATAAATTAAGCATTTAATGAACTATGCAAATAAAAAATAATATTAATACAACTATAGACTTAATAAATTTAAAATTAAATAGGGATATTATAGTCATGAAAACAGAGAGAACTTTTGTCTTTTAATGTTGTCAGAGAACTATCAGTTTTATAGCCTTTAAATAAATAGAAAAGTCTAACTCATTCTTTAGCAAAACATTTTTGTTTTTGAATAAGAAATGAAAATAATCTAATTAATTTGTCAACAAATTAAATTTCAAGTATATTTTCAACATTGCACATTAAAAATTTGTTTTGTCATTTTTGGAAAAGTAAAGTTTTAGTAATTTTAATTTAAAATAAATTTCATCAAAACATAATCTAAAAATTGCACACATTTATCTAACTTTTACATCAGCCAGTGATTGCTTTTAGGTCTTAAGCTTCTTAAAATTTTTGAAGGATCCAATCAAAATCTCTTTTCTCAGAAATTTTTTTATCATATTTGAATGTTTCATCCACAATCGCACGAATATGCATTTTTTTTTTGGTAATTTTTAAAAGCAATGAATCTTATTTAATTCAAATAGCAGATCGTTTTTGATAATATGCATTTGTTTGGTAATTTTCAATAGCAATGAGATTTTTTATTTACTCAAACCGCAAATCGTTTTTGTCAATTAAATGTCGATAGATTTTTTTTTTTACTCTTTATATATATTTGAAAAATAAAAATTAATCATATTTTGAAGTAATTATTGATGGATTACTACTATCAATACAAAATTTGATGGTTTCGAATTAAGGATTCCTAATATAATTTATGCAGGACCCTATTTTCATTCCTAAAATTGTTCAACATTGACATTTTAAAAATTAATCCAATTTTAAAGAAATATATTTGAGAGTTTTTTTTTTCTCTGTATTTTTTATTGCACATTTTTTGTATAACTATTTTCATTGGAATAATGTAAACTTTTCTGTTACAAAAAAACTATAGTTTATCTTATGATACCCAAGGATCATTTCATTACATTCCTTTAGGCAATTATTTTGCTCATGCCTCTACTTTTATTAGTCATTCCTTTTTTGTGATTTTATCATAAGTTCTACAAATTTATTCTTATATAACCCTTTCAATTATATCAACACTCTGAAATTATGTTATGGAATATATTCGCTAATTCTTTACATCTCATCATTCATCGTCACATGAAAATTTTATACTGTCTGCAATCATGTAACTCTAAAAATAAAGATAAAAGTATAATTCTTTGAAATACTTGGGTTTCAGTTAGATAATAAATCTTCGACTTAATACATTTTCTCATAAAAAATAGTTTATTGCTCTCAGTGCTATTGCTTTTATAGCACTATGAGTATAAAGTGGAACATAAGATATGACTTTATATTCTGCAATGATAAAATAGTGTACTGAAATGTAATGACAAAATACTACATAACTTAATGCATCTGACCAAATACCATTATTATAAAGTTAATCGGTCAATAATATTTCAAGTGGCAGATCAGTGCACAATTAGTGACATTTTATACTAAAGAAAACAGTTTTTATATTTTTTATTTAAGGCTATTTTCAATAATTAATTTTACTGCTTACAAAACAATAACAATAAAAATCCAAAAAAATTTTGTGTGTGTAAATTGTAAGATATTATTTTGAATTATACTCCAGCCCAACTCATCACTCTATTCCAAATCTATTTGAAAAGTAAATTTTTTTACCAATGCTGGTTTATAAATAATAATACAAAAGATGAATACAAACAATTTATCACCTAAATTTAGTAATCTTTCTGTACAATTTTATGCAATTGCTACCAGGTCTAGAAACACTATTTTTCAATTTTATTAGAAGGAGATGGTCTACATTAACTATAATATAGCTAGAAGTTAGATTCAAATTTTTACACTAATTGAATCAACCGACGTTCAGACTTAGTCACTATAATTAGGTTAATTATACATAGTGGAAATATTATTTTTCAGTTTTAGAAAAAAAAAAGTTCAAAACATGAATTATTATTATTATTATTATTATTATTATTATTATTATTATTATTATTATTATTATTATTATTATTATTATTATTTTATTGATATAGTTAATTATTCTCCCATGGTTAAAAACGTTTTATTTAAATTAATAATAACAATAATAATTATTTTGTAGAGAGTGGAAACTTTATATTCTGACTATTAAAATTTTGATTGATTCACATTCAGATAATCAATGTAATTCAGTTTTTTTATCTTGTTACATGGTGCCTGCAACAAATTACATTAAATTATTTGTATTTGATCATTACCATTTCCTTGTCTTAAGAATAACATTTTTTTATTTATCGTATATAAACTTTAAATTAAACATACCTCATTATATATGTAAACAAAAGGAGTAAATTCCCCTCTTTCTGGCTATGACTTAAAAGCACTCTAAATGTTAGGTAAACTGGCTACACTGTGAATAAGTATAAAACCTAAAGACACAATGTCAATAATATTCTATCACTTGATACATTAATAAAAAAATGAAAGAATCTTTGTAGGAATATGTTCAACTCAACTGTTGTTTATTTCTCATGAGAGAAAATCATTTCTACCTTGATCATAGATACTTTTTTACATTTAAATTGTAATACATTTATTGTGAGATTAAAGCTTGAAACTTTAATTTAGCTGTATTATTTTAATAACATTAATTTGATCAATAATCTTAAGACCACAATGCAGTTACATAACAGTCACTTTCCAAAGAATCCTATAGGAGCAAATCAATACTTAAATAGCAGTAAACAAATAACGACATGTATCTTTTTCTTCTGGGTATGAGTGTTCTTGAAATTAGAATTATTAAAATAATATCTCTCAACATTAAAAAAAAACATTGAATTTACTGTGCTTAAAAAAGACAATTGATCAATGGTTGATGAATTCAAAACAGCTCGGGAGACTGAAATATTCGATGTATTTGTCAATGTGCTTGGAAATTCGATAATTTTCTTTCCTTATTAAGATTAATTTAAGATAAAATACATTTGGCATTTTAACTTATCGTGAAGTCATTAAGTTATTTTTTTATTTTTTATTTTTGACTTGATCGTTCTTGTATAATTTCAGGAGCTGTTATATAAATCATTATATTTATATATTAAAAATAATTTCAACTTTTAAGTTCTTTATTTATAATAAAATATTCAAACAGACCATGATAATACACTATTTCTTAAATATTATAAATCTCCGCCGCCGAGTGCGTGGAAATTTATAATATTTAAGAAATAGCGCATGATCACGAGTGATTTCGGAGCTATATAATAATAGATTTACATTTATAAGTCATATTTGTCTTATCGTAGGTGATTAAAAATAAGACACAATCCTTCTCCTGCGATGGATTAAATAGATTTGTACAATTGAATATTTGATTATAACATCAGACACACAATAGACTCAAGCTCTGATTTAAGCATGGTCTGTAAGAGTTGGTGTATATAGAATGTACGCTTTAAACTGAAATGATTCACTTATGTTTTTAAACTCTTAACTGCGGCAGAATACATGGAAATTTATAATATTTAAGAAATAGCACCTTATCTGAGATTGACTTTTTGAATAATTTCAAAGTTTTCAGCATTTTATAATAATAGATTTACATTTATAAGTCATGTTTGTCTAATCATAAGTGGTTAAAAATGAGACACTGTCTTTTTCCTGCGATGAGTTAATAGATTTGTACAATTGAATATTTGATTATAACATCAGGCACAAAATAGAGCCAAGCCCTGATTTAAGCATGGTCTATAAGAGTTGGTGTATATAGAATGTACGCTCTAAGTTTAAGTGATTCATTTATGTTTTTAAATTCTTACCTGTGGCGAGTGCATGGAAATTTATAATATTTAAAAAATTGAGCATTATCGGAGATTGACTTCCGTTTGAATAATTTCAGTTTTCAGCGCTTTATACTAATAGATTTATAATAAAATAAATATTAAAATGTAGCAACAATATTTACGCCTTGTAATAATTAAATTAATTTTTTTTTAATTACTAATGTATTATTTATATTATCATTAAAATGAATAAGCAATATATACATATATTAGATTTTCAAGAACTTAAACATATAAATGTTAAAAGTTTTTAATAGAATTTTTCTGTATGTTTCTAGATAAATAATTAAGAAACGTATGCTATTTGCAGTTTTTACACACAATAAGTATTAATGTCTGACTGTAATGTTTACATAAACTAGGATAATAAGCAAAAAAGTTATTTAATTTTTAACTTAAAAGTAGGTTAGGAAAATACGATTACTAGTTGGCTTTATTTTAGTTTGCAGTCTCAATATTTAATTGGTTGTTTAACTAATTACATCATAACAAAAAATAATTAGAAGAAAAATACATGAAAATCCTCTTTCAGTAATTATATATATATATGTATGCATATTTTTTTGTTTTAGCACCTATATAATACTATATTTCCAAGTTCAGCATCTAAATTCAAAGTATTTATTCGGCCTCCTGGAACACTTCCATTATGGTTAGATAAAGGTATTCCACTTAGCCCTGGTTATTTTACACACATAAAGCTAAAATATCACGAGGTATGTTTTTATTATATTTATATAGAAAATTACTTTTTAGTGGATTATGAGTTTTCCTTTTATGATAAAAAGTTTCTTTCAAGATCAATTTGCAAAATATGAAGACGTCAAACCCAAAAATAGAAATATTTGGCTAGTTTTGCATATTTCATCACTATAAAAAATAACATCAGTGTATAATCAATAAAAAATGCTGGTGGCTTTGTTAGGAAGTTCGAGTACCAAAATTGCCAGCGCCAAAATTGCAAGAGGCTCAGAATCGATCATGTGACTTTACAGCCTAAGTCTGATGCTCTACTAACTGCATCAGAATCGTGCAGAGTATATAATCAATAAAAAAATTAATGTGATGTTTAAAAAAAATACCAAATAATAAAACAAATTAGAAAAAAATACAGCATCGTTGGAATTTAAATACTTCTATACTTAGTGTTATATCACAAATGTTCTTTTAATAACTTTTGAGAACTTTTAAAAGTCACGAAAACTCAAGTATTTATTTAATGTACTAAAAATCAGTCATAAGTTACCTTTTTTTATTTTCCATCATTGTAAACTACTATTGCTTACATTATCAAAATACTAATACATGCAACAGATTTTTACATTTTGTGGTCATGTTTTATTATTTATCTTTCTTAAATCATATTGGGGACAGTTCACCATAAAATTGATAGAATTTTTACTGATTAATTCATAACATTATACTTTTGGTATGAATAGAAAAATGAACCCTGCAGTTTATATAATCATAAAGGTATAGAGAAAGACAAATGAATTATATAGATAAGTGAAGAAGAAGTGTATAATTTGTAATAAACTATCTACATACACTTATTTATCATAAGAACTTATACAAATGAATTACATATTCAATGTCTTCTACTATTATTATTTTTTTTACAAAGTTGTCAGATGTTCAAAATCAAAATTTAAATAAGTCATGAGATAATTTTTTTTGAAAGAAACAGTTTTATGCAATAGATTAAACAGAAATATTAATCATGGTTAAGTAATGGGTAGAGTTTAGAAAAGATAAGAATTTTACATTTTAAAAATGTTGTCATAAGTGAATTACTTTAATATTCATAACCACTTTTCATAGATTTACACAATCTGGTAAAACAGTAGTAACTTTTGCCACATAATAGGGTCACTCATTGCAAGTTATAGTAATCAATAGATGCTAGAAGGTTAATCCTATCCAGTGCCTAGACAGAGATAAAAATCACAACCTTCTAGTATCTATTGATTACTATAGCTTGCACTGGGTGGTACTATGGTATAAAAGTATTCACTAGTGTTTAGTCAAGAAGTTCACAATGGTAAGAATTGAATATAAAAGAAACCCTCAAAAAGTTCCAGAAGAAAATTGTTTAGAAATTATAACAAATTATTTATATATATATTGTAACGATTCGGAGATAGTGACTTAATGTAATCTACACTACAGGGCACCACCTAGGCATTCGAACCTAGAAAAAATTATAAAGTAGGCAGATACGTAAGTCAAAAACAAATTTATATTGGTTGATTCCGGTCATTAGCCCATTGTCACTAGCTCAATGGAACAGCAGAGATTTATATTTCATAAACTCTTATCTAAGAATAAAATTTAAAAAAAGAATAAAATAAACCACTGCCAGTAATTAACATACAAACATTTATTTATGCACATATATATAAAATTTAACATTATTATTTTAGCATGTTTAACATTTAACATTATTTTTAACTTTTATTTTAGATTTTAATTTACATTTTAACTTTTATACTATTATAAGTTCACACAGATGGATTTATAAAATGTGTTTTTAATGTTGAGTATAGATCAGTTATATAGATTAAATGGTCAAAAACATTTTAAAATAAACATAAACGATCAAAATATAAAGTCATTGATGGAAATGCAGAGGGGAATTTATAAGAAACCCAATGGCATTCATCATAAGATGCCGCAAGACACCAATAACTTAAAAGACATCCAACATAAAAACATCTTAGAGACTCACCATAAGGTATCAGTATTTACCGAATGTCTATATATTTTGATCAAATATGAAAACCAAAAACATAATTAACCGATAACGAATCCATGCAACGTCCATACCCAACTTAAATTTAATGCATTTTTATTTAGAGTGTCGAGTATGAATAGACTACATAGATTTGCATTTGAAAGACAATATTCTATCCTTATTTAACCTTAGGCCAAAAGTTTGCAGTCAAACCAACGTCAATTCATCTGATTATCGATGCATTCAATGTAATACGAAATTGCCTCTCATCAGATAGGAATACTACATCTATCTGACAAGAAGAGAAATAAAAAAAACTCTATAGGAAAGGACTGCGGTCATTTTGCCGACTTACGAATCGCATTCCATAGGCAGAAAAGGAAGTGTGCGGCATATAAAGCGATTCTGCCCATAGTGAATCTTGTACTACATCTACTAATTACACCAATATATCCAATCCATTGACCTAATTTAACTACGAAACAAATAACCTAAGATTACCCTCCCCTAATATAACTTTACAAATATATATAGCCATTTATGCCCGATTTAAGTTTAACATTTATATAATTTAATTTAACGAAAAACAAAACAGTCATAATAAAATTTAAAAGAACAAAAAAAAATAAATGGAAATGATTTTACAAAAGAAATACATCAAATTAAAATTACTTATTAGTAAATAAAGTTGGTCAGATAGAATTCTATTGCAATTATTTTAAATATGGAAAGTTTTTAATTCAATGTTCATTAATTATAAAGTTCTTATGGTTTTAAACAGTTCATCTTTATCTGTTGCTTGCCATTTGAATGTAAATTCCCACACTGTCCTAAAAAAGATTGGTATTCTGTTGGCCATTTTATTTATTCATCTGGAGGATTTTTACTTTAGCTGGTCCTCAATGTGAAAACGATGTTTCATTTTTTTTCTTTAACAACTGAAGGAATTGAAAGTGCGTCTTTCAATCCCTTCACCTCCAACTCCACATTAACACATATCTGTCCTCTCAATAACTAACTAATAATTTCCAAACTTTTCCTTTTATATTAATTTTAAGGATTCAATGGACATTATGTCATCGATGATGATGATCCTTCTGTTGAGGTCCGATTTCCCGATGGATTTCTCTCATTTGCTATTAGTTTCTATTGTTTTCCTATCTGACTGATGCCCAAAGGCTAGTTCACTTTGACTAATTAAAATAATCATTTCCATTTTTTAATAACATTAATTAATTTTTTTTTCAAACATAAAGATATATTTTTATCTCTAAATCTTTTTAAGTTTTTGTTTTTAAAATACCTTTTCTATTTTTAATAGTTTTATTTTAATAATTTTTTTCATCTGTGCGATTTTATATATATGAGTTTAGTATAGAATTTTAATTTTCAATTTTTAATTCTTAAAGAGGAAGTTTTATTTGCGAACTTTTATTCTTTTCATGTTTACTAATAAAAAACAATATAATGTACGTATGTGCTCATTACAATATATATATATATATATATATATATATATATATATATATATATATATATATATATATATATAATGCAAAAGTTTTAAAATTGATTAATAAATGATAAAATCACTGCAGAATAATCTGTCATAAATAATTAAATTAAAAAGAGAAAAAAATATCTTGTCTGAAAATAAATAAATTGATAAAAGCTTGTGGTTAAATACCTGTAGAGGTCCCTACTATTACATTTTACATGCATATTCTCGAGGTTATAGCCTCAGTAAATATTACTTATTAGTTTAAAACAAAGTATAGTTTGCTAAAAGTCAATTAATTCATAGTTTTATGTATTGAGAGTAATTGGAAGGGGGAGAGAATTTAACGTAGAAAAGTTAAAAGTAGTTGAATTTCAAGTAATTAAAAGTTAAAGCTATAGCAGTTTAAAAATAAATCTTTTAAAAGGTCTCTTCCCATTATTTAAAAGAAATAAAATATATATGTCTGTAAATAGTGGAATTGTAAATATAAAGGAATAGTAAAATATGTGTCTGTTAATAAAATGAAATATGAAAGTTAAATATTAAAAAATAAATGAAAGCGTTAAATTGGAATTTTCCTCAAAGATTGTATACACTCATAAGTTATATAAAAACAGAATTAGTAATGGCTACTAATTAAAATCCCTAAACAATAGGAATTAGCAATGGCTACTAATTAAAGAATTCCTAAACAATTAATTAATTAAAATCTTATCAAAAATTTAATCAAAAACAGTGGACAAATTTTCAACAATGGACATAGCTGGTGGGTATAGAAACTAATTAAAAAAATGACAACAGGTCATCACGTAAATAGTCAGTTCTTCTCATTCAAGCAGTTTTACAATCAGTCTTCAGTCAATCTTGTCATGTATCCAGAGTCAGTGTTTTTTATAATAATGCAGTGTTTGCAGTTGTTGGAAGCTTATGGCCAGATCCCAGCCTCAGTCCGCTGAAACATCCGCAACCTTCCCAATCAAACTAAGGCCTGCCTAGTAATTTGAAACTTCCAGAGATATCTGTCTTGAATAAGAGTATCATGAAATAGCAATCATAGAAACCTCCACAGAATCCTCAAATCCAACCAGTTGGTAAAAACTCACATGAAGCAGCAAACAACAAGAATTCAATGTCCAAAATACTATAGGTAATAAATAACATTTTCTTATTCCATTTCTGATTTTAATGTAGCCATTGAAATCTTTAAAGCCTCCAGAGTCAGTAAAACAAATTAACTCTATAGCATGCATAAAATGAACTATTGATGTGTGTGTTTTAAATGTTTTGTGTTTATTTAATGCTCTTTGTTATATTATATTCTATTGTGTGATTTATTAAGAGTGTGTGCACTTATATAAAAAATCATTGGTTAAGTTAATTGAGAGTTTATAATAGTAGTTTCCAAATTATAATAATAAACATTTCATTAAAATAAATTATCTTTAAAACTTAATATTTTGTCAGCCAATTATTTTACTCATTGCAATAATTAAATTAGCAACTTAGTATATTATTCTTTTTGATTGAGCTAGTTAGGATTTCTTAGGTGCTGACTTAGTTTGCATCATTCAGGGCATATTAGTTGCTTTTGTAATTAACTGGTGCTTGAATTTTCTCTGAAACAAAAAAGTGCTTTGAATGATAGGTGTTGAATTTTGCAGCCAAGAAGATCTATGACCTTGAAATGTAGTCGTAGTTATATATATAATATATATAACTCTGTCACGATTAGAGGTGTCCTCTGGGTATTATTCTTCTCTGCCTAAGGGATCCATGGGGCAATACTTAAATTGCAGTGGGAGAAGATCGAATGTATAAGTTTATAATATCATATCATATTTTATATATAAAAGTAAGTCTTACAATATTGTTTCACAATTTCTATTTGTATTAAAGAATGAAAGTTAACGTTAGATTTTGTTTCCTATTCGATCGACTACCCTCACCCAGTTCAATATATATATATATTGAACCTGATTGAAATCTGGTTCAATGGTGTTGTTATTAAACAAAAAAAAAAAAAAGGAAAAAAGAAATTTATTAAGCTTTTAATTTTCATTAGACGTAAAGGTTTAAATTTTCGTTATTATTTAAAAAGAATGCGTATATCAAAATACACACACATTTATATGTAAAACAATGTAAGAAAGTGTAAAACAAAATCATCATCACATTTTTTATATAATGTAAAAAGGTAGTTGTAGAAACCAAGTTCAAACCCTACCAGATCAAAATTTCAAAAGCTTTAAACGAAAGAGAGTAGGACAACAATTATATGCTTTATTTGTTTGTGTGTTATTAGTAATACACACATTTAAACTATTTAATATTTAGTTTCTGTTAAAAAGCAAAGTTATAATTCATACATATAGGCAGTGTATGTGTAAACTATTTAATTGTTTCACTCTTCAAATATTAACATTTTAACTTTCTTTAAAACTAACCTATGTGATCAATTCTAATAATCTTATTCTATACTTCTATTTTAGCTTTTCTTTAATTGTAATTGGGATTTAAAAAAGTTACAGATTTGGCAATTAAATAATAGGGTTATAATTACTAAGCTAGCAATCATATTATTTAAATGTTGGTTTATGAATGATTTTGGAAAGAACAGAAGGATGTGTGTACATTACATAAGAAATTTACAATTACACTAAATATTGAAAGAAAGGAAGGATTATAAATCTGTCAAATTATTTACTGCTTAAATTTTTTTGTTTAAAAAGAAAAATCTGTTTAATCAGATATAAAGTCTTTGTAGCAAATTTTTTTGTAAATAATTGTTTTACCTTTGGGAGCTTATAATGGGTGAGGCTCTAATTTGAAATTGTCTATCTTGGAATCTAAAGAATGATAAAAATTTGAAAATGTTACTGGATGTAAAAAAAAGAAAAAGAAAAGGAAATAAGGATCATGTCTTTTTTTTAAAACAAAAGTGTCTGGAAAAAGTTAAACTTTTCAGTTGAGAAAAATAATTTAGTTGAAAATAAGTAGAATCTAATTAAAACAAATTTGTCCAAAAATAGCAAGTGATGCTATCTCTGATTGGTTAGTTAATGCCATTTAAAATTGGATATAAAAAGTATCTGGAGTATTTTTTGGGGATTATGATTCACATTATTAAACTATTAAATTGAATGTTGAAAATAAAGAAATGTGTGGCTGAGAAAATTATATGTATGTCCACATCAGCCAGGACCATCTGGGGAAGCTGCTTTTATCACATAGGAAAGGAAAGATGTGTCTAAAGAAATAATTCCACCCCTTTCAACCTGACCAGAGAAATAAGATGTTTTTAATAGAAGGAAGAAAGCATTGCCTGCATTCAAAGAAGATGAATTAATCTACTGATAAATATTAATCATCAAGTCCAATTAATTGTTACAACAACTGATTTTAAACTCAAGAGAAAATTTATAAATGTAGGAAACAACTGTATTTTATCACATGTGACGAGGAAGAGAAGAAAAATTAATATAATGATTTTCTAATTGTCACTAAAACAAATAACCTCAATGAGGTCATCATCATCAAACAGTTATACTCAGAAGAAGTTGTTCCCGTACAAAAGCGGAAATGGTAGCTGAAATATAGACATTATACAGACAAGTTTGAACCCTTGGAAATTTGCCACAAGCAGGTGATGTGACTTTATATCTATTTTCTTTATGATATCAGTCTTAATAAACATTTTAGCAATAAGAGTAGTAATTATATTTTTATTTAAAAGAACTTTTCCAAAGACTATTCAGATCGATTAAAAACAAGAATGTCTTACTAATAATAACTTTGAGCTTAATAAATGATCTTGAATGTATGAAAATTATGCATTTTATTAATTTACAGTTATGAAAAATATTAATGTAATACGTGAATTTTTTTATATTAATTTATGATTTTAGTTTTAACTAATATATTATTATTATTTTGGTTTTTAAATATAATATTTTGTTATTATCGGATAAAACATGCGCCGTAATAAATATTTTTTATTTGTGTATAATTGCGAGTGAATGTGAAATAATAGGTGGTGTTAAAATATTAAATTATTTTGTCTTGAGAAAGTATAGATTTCAGCGCTTGGAAGGAGGGGTAGATAATGACGTTAAAACTCTTTTCTAAAACTTTCAATTCTACTAACATTTTTACATTTCTATTTACATGTTAGATTTTAAAGTATGTGTGCTAATGAGCAGATACTTTTTTTATTTTCTTGAAATACTTTTCTCATGGAGTGAAAATCATGGTCAATGTGGCGCCAACTTAATACAAAATACATTTGAAGGGAAAGGGAAGAACTTAAAATTAATCGAGGATTGTTATATAATCAATTATTATTATTATTATTATTATTATTATATTATTATTATTATTATTATTATTATTATTATTATTATTATTATTATTATTATTATTATTATTATTTATTATTATTATTATTATTATTATTATTATTTCATGTCAATTTTCATATTTATCTGAAATTTTATGTACATGTTAGAAATGTAGTAATAAATATTATTAATTGTTTTATTAAGCGAGGCGTATATATTTCATTAAGTGTAGTCTTTGTTAAGTGTGATTGTTAAATATCAATGGTTAAATATTAGTTGTTTAAAATATTATTAAAAATGCTAAGATTAGCAATAATTATGAATTTCTTTATAAATTAGTTTTAATGCTTGTTAGTCCTAGAGCTGTAGTTGAAACCCTTGTCATTATTGTTATTATTATCATCATCATCATCGTCATCAACGTTTTAATTAATGAGCTGTTTCAATGTTTTAGAGGCCATAAATAAATATTGATTTCATAATATTTAGTGATTTTTTTAAATAATATTATAGCACCATTCCATCATCTATTTCATGCAAGGATGAGTGATGCCATCCTAAATTAGTTACTGCAATGCCCTGTATAACATTTGTATGTGTGTATAATGTTTTTTCTTTTTCTGTTTTAAATTAATGAATAATATATATGTAGATTTTTTTTCCGTAATTGGATTTGAAGTAATAGATATATGTAGAATTTTTTTTCTCCTCGGATTGGACACATATATATAATGTTTTTTTAAATAACATGAAATAATTGTTAGTTATACGTAATATTTTTGCTTCTAGTTTGTCGCAGTGGGACGTATGTCATTTTTTAAAAAAAAAAATTACTACCCTGAGAAGTTTGTTTTAGTTTAAGACATTTATATAAAAATATATGTATAATTTTTCCGAGTTTTGTTTCCTAACGTGAGCCAAATGTCATTTTTTTAAATTAATTAAAAAGTTAAATGTGTCATAAGCTAAACATTTTTTTTCCCGAGTTTAATATATATAGGAAATGAATATTTTATATTTAAAAAGTTAACACTTCGTTCGTTGTTTTTTTTTGTGATTATAAAATTAGATTTCAGAATTAAACCAATTTTTTTTCCTAATGAGTAGTTTTGTCATGGCCAGTCGCCATATTGATGTTTGTCTTATAAAGTATATCGCTTCGATGAGGCGGAAGTGTCAAATATATATCGCTTCGATGAGGCGGAAGTGTCAAATATATACCCACCCGCCCTCCCTTAAATTAGCTTTCGTACTTTAGATTATTTTTAGTATTGCTCAAATATGAGAAGTTTTGAAATAATAATGTTTTTCGAAATATAACATATATACGATAGTGTTAATATTTTAGTAAAAATTACAAATAGATAATAAAAAAATTTTTCCGTTTGTATAAATTTTTGTAAAGATCTTAGATAACATTTTTTTTCCGTTAATAGAATTTTTTTTTGAAGATCAAAAAGTTTTTGATAAGTTCAAATTAACACGTGTCAACGTATGGTGTTAGCAAATATTTTTTTCACTTTCTCTGCGTTTCGTTTCTTTATATTGAATAATTGTAATCATGTAAATTTTTTTTTCCTTTTTAAAGATTTTGAAATTACGTTTCCTCGCAAACATATATAAATTAAGTTTTGTTTCAATACTAGCAAACTTAATTTTATCTTTATGAAAAGTAAATGCGTATGTTCGTTAATAAATATATAGATTAAAGTATTTTTGCATAACATATATGTCAGCCACCTTTAGTTAAGATTTTTTTTTCTTCTCTCAATTCGGATTATGCTATTGAATCATTTATTGAGTAACCGTTAGGTGAAGACCCTTTGAGTAACCGTTAGGTGAAGCCCTTGTTTTTTAGTGATCGTTTATGAAGATTCTTTTAGTAACCGTTTAGGTGAAGACCCCTTACACTTTAGAGTTTACAATTGCTGAGTAGCCCGAAATAATAGGTCTACGTCTGCAATCATTGCTTCCTTGTTATATTTGCGATCAGCATTTACTAGCCTGAAATAATAGGAGTATGCGGTTTGCAATATGACATCTTTCTAATAAATTCATGTACACGATAATAAAAGAAATATTTGTATAGGTATATCTGTTTGTATATTTATATGTAGTCATATATATGCTTATTTAATGATGTACATATTCATATATATGGATGCATATGGTATACACTTCGTTATAGTTCGGTAAAACCCGTTTTTATATAAATGTTTTTTGAAACAGTTTTTGATCTCAATGCGTGATTCTGTAAAGTTACTTGATAATTGTTAATCTATTTCGGGTTGTGACCAAAATGGTAGTTGGTTTCGATCCCAGGTTCATAATTCGGAGTGGCAGTTATCATGGGATTTTACTTTTATTTTAATTTTTTGTGTATATTTTGTTTTGTTAATCATACTTTGGCTGTTTGAATTTTTTTTGTGTCTTGACCAAAATGGTAACTGGTTTCGATCCCAGGTCAGACAAATTACCGTACTTAGTTGTTATACGTCTTAGATTTAAATAATATTGTGTCATTTAAAATAGCATTTACTTATTCATGCAGAGATTTTTTTTTCGTTCAGCAGAATCAAATTAAATTTTTTTTAAGTGAACTGAAACGCAAAGTAAAATTTTAATTGCATTGAAACTTTATAAACCCTTATCAATGTGTGCTTGGATCATTATCCATTAATATGTATATTTGATATGGCCATTGTCTTGTCGACTGGCGCCCTTTTCAAATAAATTTGTCGGCAAGTGCAATCTCTCATATCAGATGTCAAATAAACCAAACTATAGTAGATGATCAAAATAAAAATGTATGTGTAGTGAGCCAAAATAATTTTGAAACATGACTTATGTATATTTTGCTCACATATTCCTTTTGAAATATAAACTTGTGTATTAATGTAAATGCATTTTTTTAGTTGTTTCAGGTGTCAGAGAAAGCCAGGTCAAGCTGTAAGTTTATTATTTTTAATGATATAGTAACAAAGTAGCAGTGATATTTAAGTGAAATATATAAAAATAAATAAATAAAGTGAGGAGAATATATGTAGTATAAATATTAAAACAGACACGGCAGGATTTGATATTTTTTTTCATGAACAAACAGACACATAGGCATAGGTTTAAGATGGGACCTCGTGAGGTAGGCAAAGTTAATTTCTGAAAACATAAAGAATTTAGAATACTGACTTATTTTTTAAAGAACTAAAATTTTTTCTTCACATACAGGATATAGCTCCTAAATACACGTAATACAATATACTTATATAGATTGTTATTAAAATACGTTTTAGAAATAAATTGTTTTATAACAAAATACCCAATATTAGGCAAAAATGGAGGAACAGAAGAGAGGCGAAGTTTATAGGTCAATATGTACTCATAGTGACCAAGAAAACAATGTGAAAGATCTCATCACAGAAATGAGACAAGAATACAAAATGATGATGAACATGTTCCAAGAATTCATGAATATGACATCACAAAGAATGAACCGTTTGGAGGAAAACATGGGTCTCCAGCAACAACATACTACCAGAACAAAAGTATTACCAGATGATGATAATCAGGGAAAGGGACAAGACCAACAAGAGCAAGGTGATATTCAGGTTGAATCACTGATTGATGAAGAAGCATGTAAAGATAGTCACCACTTGGACTTGTCAGTCAAACACAGAAGGCAAAGTGGAGAACAAAATTGTCGAATCATAGAGGATAGCAAGAGCACAATGACGCTTCAGACTGTGGATTTGGTAAACGAAACTGAAAAGATGGGACAAGACATTAATAATAAAATGAGTGACTTGACTGGAGCTACTCCGATACATTTGCAGTATGCCACAGCATGTCTTCAGGTATTCAAAACCAAAATCTTAGTGGAAGAGGAGAAAATAGACCAACTAGGAAACCAAAAGATCACAAGCGAACGATTAAGACGGGCAGTGCTGCATCGGAAGACAAAACGAAACCGCCAATATCAATTCAGGCAAAGGAAGCAAGTGTGGCTGAGAGATCTGAGGCCAACTAGTATAGTGCAGAGAGAAGTAAAAAAGTTTTTTCCAATATATAAAGGCCCTCATTTGTTAAAAAAGAAGTGTGGAATAAGTGTTTTGTTTTGGAAAAATAATCTCAGCATAAAAAGAGAATATAATATTAGAAACAGAAACTTAAAACCTTATATACCACCGGACCCCGGAAAATATGCAAATTAAAAATAGATACATACCATGTTAGACTAAATACAACACAGACCCGATTTAAGACAGAAGATTGAATCATGGATAAACCGTGAGATATAATAAAGTAAAGAAAACACCGTAGGTAGCAACAAATTAAATATTACAGCAAATAAAGAGTAGGCTTGAACTCACCTGGCACAAAATTCTTACCTCTGACCTGAAGCAACAGCATTTTTTTTTAACATTTTTTTTTTGCTCACTAACTATTGGGAAATGAAGCAATGGATCTGAAGTCCAATCCATGCTTCACATCTTCCTATAAACTTAATTAGTATTGTAGACCTAAATTAAGTTTATAGTTCAATATCAGCAGGGTTTTGCATTAGAGTTAAAAATAATTATGCTTATTAAATGTGTATTACATTTAAATATTTTGTTTTAAATAAATTTCATTCTATTAATAAAAATTGCTTAACCTATTAGTCAAACATATATATACATCTAGCGTATATATATGAGTTAATGCAAAATTCTGCTGAAATAAAATGCTTATTCTACTATAAAAAAATAATAATATATTGTTGTTAAAATTTTGTTAAAATATTTAGTATGATTTGATTTTGAGATAAGCCTGCCAACATTTTCTAAAAGAATGTATAGTTTTAATTAGTGAGCCATTCAAGTGTAATTAAAGATGGCCTTCTCTTTCTTTCTTTTTAATTAAGAGAATTCAAACTTTGAAGTAAGAAAGTTAGAGTAAAAAAGTTAAAGTTATTTTTAGAAAGTGTTGCTTTGAAACAAAGGAGCATGGGGAGGCTTATCAAGATCTCAGATGATACAAACAATAGAAGGTAGCTGACAGAGAGGGTATAAATAGAAGGGAGAACAAAAGATTTATTATTCAGATTTTTCTTTTTGAAGAATTCACATTATTCAGATTTTCCTTTTGAAGGTGATTCATTCAAGGTTTTCTTGCTGGCATTCAGATTTCTCTTTGGAGAACTTTTTCAGATTTTGCTTGTGGAGATTTTATTTAAAAAAAGTAGACAACTGCCATCTTCAAAATCATGGAGAGGTTTGAACATGCTCAAGTTAAAAGCAACAGTATTTTGAGGGAAATGAATATGCTTGGCTAGGCAAATAAATAGCTTTGCCTATCGCCGAGGTTCCGGAATACCATTCAAAATGCCTTAATATCCACTCAATAGTCATCTGAACTCTGTGCCGTGTCTGGAGAACTTTTCGTGAAACCATACTACATATTTTCATTGTCCGGACAAATACCTGTCGACGGTCGGATCAAGCCACGAACGCCGTAGGGAACATGACCAAGGAAAAAGGACGGTAATCGTATCTCCTCTATTGAACTATTTCTTATGCTACCTTTTGTTCATATATTTGTTTAATTGCTTCATTGAATTGATATGTATTTGCTATGTAACCATTTTTATTAGACTAACCTTAAATATATATATATTGTGTGATCATCTATCTATATGTAACCTTTTTCCCTTCGCTATTCTTCCTTACTAACCTGTGTAAATATTTAATATTCCATTGCGGTTGAGTTAATAGTTAATTTTTGTTCATTTAAAATCTCTTTCCAGTTTTATTCATGTTTGTTAATTAAATACGACTCAGTTTCTTTTGTATGCCAACTTGATCTCTTTGATAACGCCTCTTTTGTCCGCCATTAGCTTATCACGTATATCTGATTTAGCTATATACGTTTTAAATAATTTTAAACTGTTTTTAGCGCAAAGCAATTAGAAATGCTTTGCGAAAGATCCTTTTTTTTATTGTACTTTATCGAGAAGATCGAGTTGACAATTTTATTAAAATTGGGAAAAGATTTAGACCGCAAACCTATTAATCCGTTTTTATTGTCTAATTATTTTGTTTCATTAATTTAGAGGAATAGCGGAGGCCATTATATCATTAAATTCATATTTTAAAGCCATTAATTAAACATATTATTTAACTATCAAAAGCTTGAGTTTCCTAATCTTATTATAATGCTTTATTTTACTTTTCAATGATCCAGGCACGCATAACGCAAAACACATATTTCTAAGTATTTTTGCACATTTAACTATTTAGCTCCTTAGGATTTCCCGTCCATGTCTCTTCCGCTGTTGCTAAGCTTTGTGGCCGGTTGAAAAATAATTTATGTGTGGCTCAGATAGTGTTGTTCGGTTCATAATAGCTTCGAGACTAGACGAATAGGGCAGAGGTCATATGTATTCTTGATTAATATCTCACGTATGGTTGGCCTTGAGGTACTTTCGCCTAGTATTCGAACTGGGTTAAATCAACATACATCATCTGACTGTCACAGTAGATTTTTTTTTTCCGTAATTCTGGACGCCCATCGTGTGGCTATTCGAAATTTTCCATACCCTGCAATGCCCTGTATAACATTTGTATGTGTGTATAATGTTTTTTCTTTTTCTGTTTTAAATTAATGAATAATATATATGTAGATTTTTTTTCCGTAATTGGATTTGAAGTAATAGATATATGTAGAATTTTTTTTTCTCCTCGGATTGGACACATATATATAATGTTTTTTTAAATAACATGAAATAATTGTTAGTTATACGTAATATTTTTGCTTCTAGTTTGTCGCAGTGGGACGTATGTCATTTTTTAAAAAAAAAAATTACTACCCTGAGAAGTTTGTTTTAGTTTAAGACATTTATATAAAAATATATGTATAATTTTTCCGAGTTTTGTTTCCTAACGTGAGCCAAATGTCATTTTTTTGAATTAATTAAAAAGTTAAATGTGTCATAAGCGAAACATTTTTTTTCCCGAGTTTAATATATATAGGAAATGAATATTTTATATTTAAAAAGTTAACACTTCGTTTGTTGTTTTTTTTTTGTGATTATAAAATTAGATTTCAGAATTAAACCAATTTTTTTTTCCTAATGAGTAGTTTTGTCATGGCCAGTCGCCATATTGATGTTTGTCTTATAAAGTATATCGCTTCGATGAGGCGGAAGTGTCAAATATATATCGCTTCGATGAGGCGGAAGTGTCAAATATATACCCACCCGCCCTCCCTTAAATTAGCTTTCGTACTTTAGATTATTTTTAGTATTGCTCAAATATGAGAAGTTTTGAAATAATAATGTTTTTCGAAATATAACGTAGATACGATAGTGTTAATATTTTAGTAAAAATTACAAATAGATAATAAAAAAAATTTTCCGTTTGTATAAATTTTTGTAAAGATTTTAGAGATAACATTTTTCCATTAATAGAATTTTTTTTTGAAGATCAAAAAGTTTTTGATAAGTTCAAATTAACACGTGTCAACGTATGGTGTTAGCAAATATTTTTTTTCACTTTCTCTGCGTTTCGTTTCTTTATATTGAATAATTGTAATCATGTAAATTTTTTTTTTTCCTTTGTAAAGATTTTGAAATTACGTTTCCTCGCAAACATATTTAAATTAAGTTTTGTTTCAATACTAGCAAACTTAATTTTATCTTTATGAAAAGTAAATGCGTATGTTCGTTAATAAATATATAGATTAAAGTATTTTTGCATAACATATATGTCAGCCACCTTTAGTTAAGATTTTTTTTTCTTCTCTCAATTCGGATTATGCTATTGAATCATTTATTGAGTAACCGTTAGGTGAAGACCCTTTGAGTAACCGTTAGGTGAAGCCCTTGTTTTTTTAGTGATCGTTTTTGGTGAAGATTCCTTGAGTAACCGTTTAGGTGAAGACCCCTTACACTTTAGAGTTTACAATTGCTGAGTAGCCTGAAATAATAGGTCTACGTCTGCAATCATTGCTTCCTTGTTATATTTGCGATCAGCATTTACTAGCCTGAAATAATAGGAGTATGCGGTTTGCAATATGACATCTTTCTAATAAATTCATGTACATGATAATAAAAGAAATATTTGTATAGGTATATCTGTTTGTATATTTATATGTAGTCATATATATGCTTATTTAATGATGTACATATTCATATATATGGATGCATATGGTATACACTTCGTTATAGTTCGGTAAAACCCGTTTTTATATAAATGTTTTTTGAAACAGTTTTTGATCTCAATGCGTGATTCTGTAAAGTTACTTGATAATTGTTAATCTATTTCGGGTTGTGACCAAAATGGTAGTTGGTTTCGATCCCAGGTTCATAATTCGGAGTGGCAGTTATCATGGGATTTTACTTTTATTTTAATTTTTTGTGTATATTTTGTTTTGTTAATCATACTTTGGCTGTTTGAATTTTTTTTTGTGTCTTGACCAAAATGGTAACTGGTTTCGATCCCAGGTCAGACAAATTACCGTACTTAGTTGTTATACGTCTTAGATTTAAATAATATTGTGTCATTTAAAATAGCATTTACTTATTCATGCAGAGATTTTTTTTTTTCGTTCAGCAGAATCAAATTAAATTTTTTTTAAGTGAACTGAAACGCAAAGTAAAATTTTAATTGCATTGAAACTTTATAAACCCTTATCAATGTGTGCTTGGATCATTATCCATTAATATGTATATTTGATATGGCCATTGTCTTGTCGACTGGCGCCCTTCTCAAATAAATTTGTCGGCAAGTGCAATCTCTCATATCGGATATCAAATAAACCAAACTATAGTAGATGATCAAAATAAAAATGTATGTGTAGTGAGCCAAAATAATCTTGAAACATGACTTATGTATATTTTGCTCACATATTCCTTTTGAAATATAAACTTGTGTATTAATGTAAATGCATTTTTTTAGTTGTTTCAGGTGTCAGAGAAAGCCAGGTCAAGCTGTAAGTTTATTATTTTTTATGATATAGTAACAAAGTAGCAGTGATATTTAAGTGAAATATATAAAAATAAATAAAGTGAGGAGAATATATGTAGTATAAATATTAAAACAGACACGGCAGGATTTGATATTTTTTTCATGAACAAACAGACACATAGGCATAGGTTTAAGATGGGACCTCGTGAGGTAGGCAAAGTTAATTTCTGAAAACATAAAGAATTTAGAATACTGACTTATTTTTTAAAGAACTAAAATTTGTTCTTCACATATAGGATATAGCTCCTAAATACACGTAATACAATATACTTATATAGATTGTTATTAAAATACGTTTTAGAAATAAATTGTTTTATAACAAAATACCCAATATTAGGCAAAAATGGAGGAACAGAAGAGAGGCGAAGTTTATAGGTCAATATGTACTCATAGTGACCAAGAAAACAATGTGAGAGATCTCATCACAGAAATGAGACAAGAATACAAAATGATGATGAACATGTTCCAAGAATTCATGAATATGACATCACAAAGAATGAACCGTTTGGAGGAAAACATGGGTCTCCAGCAACAACATACTACCAGAACAAAAGTATTACCAGATGATGATAATCAGGGAAAGGGACAAGACCAACAAGAGCAAGGTGATATTCAGGTTGAATCACTGATTGATGAAGAAGCATGTAAAGATAGTCACCACTTGGACTTGTCAGTCAAACACAGAAGGCAAAGTGGAGAACAAAATTGTCGAATCATAGAGGATAGCAAGAGCACAATGACGCTTCAGACTGTGGATTTGGTAAACGAAACTGAAAAGATGGGACAAGACATTAATAATAAAATGAGTGACTTGACTGGAGCTACTCCGATACATTTGCAGTATGCCACAGCATGTCTTCAGGTATTCAAAACCAAAATCTTAGTGGAAGAGGAGAAAATAGACCAACTAGGAAACCAAAAGATCACAAGCGAACGATTAAGACGGGCAGTGCTGCATCGGAAGACAAAACGAAACCGCCAATATCAATTCAGGCAAAGGAAGCAAGTGTGGCTGAGAGATCTGAGGCCAACTAGTATAGTGCAGAGAGAAGTAAAAAAGTTTTTTCCAATATATAAAGGCCCTCATTTGTTAAAAAAGAAGTGTGGAATAAGTGTTTTGTTTTGGAAAAATAATCTCAGCATAAAAAGAGAATATAATATTAGAAACAGAAACTTAAAACCTTATGTACCACCAGATCCCGGAAAATATGCAAATTAAAAATAGATACATACCATGTTAGACTAAATACAACACAGACCCGATTTAAGACAGAAGATTGAATTATGGATAAACCGTTAGATATAATAAAGTAAAGAAAACACCGTAGGTAGCAACAAATTAAATATTACAGCAAATAAAGAGTAGGCTTGAACTCACCTGGCACAAAATTCTTACCTCTGACCTGAAGCAACAGCATTTTTTTTTTAACATTTTTTTTTTGCTCACTAACTATTGGGAAATGAAGCAATGGATCTGAAGTCCAATCCATGCTTCACATCTTCCTATAAACTTAATTAATATTGTAGACCTAAATTAAGTTTATAGTTCAATATCAGCAGGGTTTTGCATTAGAGTTAAAAATAATTATGCTTATTAAATGTGTATTACATTTAAATATTTTGTTTTAAATAAATTTCATTCTATTAATAAAAATTGCTTAACCTATTAGTCAAACATATATATACATCTAGCGTATATATATGAGTTAATGCAAAATTCTGCTGAAATAAAATGCTTATTCTACTATAAAAAAATAATAATATATTGTTGTTAAAATTTTGTTAAAATATTTAGTATGATTTGATTTTGAGATAAGCCTGCCAACATTTTCTAAAAGAATGTATAGTTTTAATTAGTGAGCCATTCAAGTGTAATTAAAGATGGCCTTCTCTTTCTTTCTTTTTAATTAAGAGAATTCAAACTTTGAAGTAAGAAAGTTAGAGTAAAAAAGTTAAAGTTATTTTTAGAAAGTGTTGCTTTGAAACAAAGGAGCATGGGGAGGCTTATCAAGATCTCAGATGATACAAACAATAGAAGGTAGCTGACAGAGAGGGTATAAATAGAAGGGAGAACAAAAGATTTATTATTCAGATTTTTCTTTTTGAAGAATTCACATTATTCAGATTTTCCTTTTGAAGGTGATTCATTCAAGGTTTTCTTGCTGGCATTCAGATTTCTCTTTGGAGAACTTTTTCAGATTTTGCTTGTGGAGATTTTATTAAAAAAAAGTAGACAACTGCCATCTTCAAAATCATGGAGAGGTTTGAACATGCTCAAGTTAAAAGCAACAGTATTTTGAGGGAAATGAATATGCTTGGCTAGGCAAATAAATAGCTTTGCCTATCGCCGAGGTTCCGGAATACCATTCAAAATGCCTTAATATCCACTCAATAGTCATCTGAACTCTGTGCCGTGTCTGGAGAACTTTTCGTGAAACCATACTACATATTTTCATTGTCCGGACAAATACCTGTCGACGGTCGGATCAAGCCACGAACGCCGTACGGAACATGACCAAGGAAAAAGGACGGTAATCGTATCTCCTCTATTGAACTATTTCGTATGCTACCTTTAGTTCATATATTTGTTTAATTGCTTCATTGAATTGATATGTATTTGCTATGTAACCATTTTATAAGACTAACCTTAAATATATATATATTGTGTGATCATCTATCTATATGTAACCTTTTTCCCTTCGCTATTCTTCCTTACTAACCTGTGTAAATATTTAATATTCCATTGCGGTTGAGTTAATAGTTAATTTTTGTTTATTTAAAATCTCTTTCCAGTTTTATTCATGTTTGTTAATTAAATACGACTCAGTTTCTTTTGTATGCCAACTTGATCTCTTTGATAACGCCTCTTTTGTCCGCCATTAGCTTATAGCGTATATCAGATTTAGCTATATACGTTTTAAATAATTTTAAACTGTTTTTAGCGCAAAGCAATTAGAAATGCTTTGCGAAAGATCCCTTTTTTTTTTATTGTACGTTATCGAGAAGATCGAGTTGACAATTTTATTAAAATTGGGAAAAGATTTAGACCGCAAACCTATTAATCCGTTTTTATTGTCTAATCAGTTTGTTTCATTAATTTAGAGGAATAGCGGAGGCCATTATATCATTAAATTCATATTTTAAAGCCATTAATTAAACATATTATTTAACTATCAAAAGCTTGAGTTTCCTAATCTTATTATAATGCTTTATTTTACTTTTCAATGATCCAGGCACGCATAACGCAGAACACATATTTCTAAGTATTTTTGCACATTTAACTATTTAGCTCCTTAGGATTTCCCGTCCATGTCTCTTCCGCTGTTGCTAAGCTTTGTGGCCGGTTGAAAAATAATTTATGTGTGGCTCAGATAGTGTTGTTCGGTTCATAATAGCTTCGAGACTAGACGAATAGGGCAGAGGTCATATGTATTCTTGATTAATATCTCACGTATGGTGGCCTTGAGGTACTTTCGCCTAGTATTCGAACTGGGTTAAATCAACATACATCATCTGACTGTCACAATATCTTGCAATATATATTTGACTATGATACAAATATGTGTGTATGTATATTGCTCACTAACATATTCCTTGGTTTTTTAAGCGACACTTGCTCTTTGTTATTTTACTTATTTGACTAATCCCTGAAATTATCTCTACAGTACTAGTTGACACAAGCTTGTGATCAGTTTAATCATCACCATCACAAAACCTTTCTTTTAAAGAGGCTGTTAAATGCATGCTAATCATTTTCATGGTCAGCATCAATACAAATTATTTCATCTTACTTTTTCATGATTCCCCTAATTCATTCACACAGGAATATTATAATGAGTCATATGAAAGTAAGCAAATCCTGGAAACTTATTTAAACTTTGGGAAAAATTATCTGTAAAATTATATCCCAATTTATTCCTCAATCATTATTTCAAATAACCATCCCAAAGATACTCATTTTGTTAGAACTCAAATGATCACTATTGTCATAAAACTCTACCTGTCTCCACATCTTCACAAAAGAGATGCAATCCCTACTTGTACATAATCCGAACTTTACAGATTCACAGCATCGAAAAAGATTAATGATCAACAGCCCTATACCTGTGTGCATATTGAGGATTTAATCAAAAATGAAACCTCATTTTTAATTAAGTGGGAATTAAACTGATTTAATATCATAGGTACAAAACTTGCAGTAGCATTTTAAAACATCCAGATGACAATAAGATACCTAATTAAGGTCGATGGTTTTCAGACATTGCCTACTATAGGAAATATCAATCTAAAACTGTTTTCTAAATTCCCAGCCTGTATCACTTTCCTATATTGAATAGTGATTAACTGTGATTTAATTTATCACCACATATTTTCAATGATTATATATATGTTATATTATAGATAAATATCTAGATGCATCATTCACTGTTTTTCTCTACAAAATACCCTAAGATTTTACATGTTTGTGAAAAGGTTTTAAAACTTCGGGATTATATGCACCTTTAATCTCTTGACTATTATCAATCCAGAAAGCATTGTCATCTTAACATTTTACAATAATGACAAGACCTTCATATAAGTTACAAAAATAGAGTCTTTATCATTATTTTGTCCCCAACTTTAAACCTATGTTTGAAGACACCCATTCATTTCCTTTTCTGACTCATGTAAATCATTTTGATATGTACTTCCCTGCAATCTGATTCTCTATCACTAGGTTCTTCTTTAATCATCAGTAAATTAGCCTTGAATAATTTTGGGCTATACTTATCTAATGTAACCAAGTCAGTGAAAAACTTGTAGACTCATTCACCAACCAATTTATAACTGTTTAACTCAACTTCAATGATTAATTGACAAATAGGTCTGGCACAGTCTGCTCAGCTCTTGCATAATATTGGGGATTTTTAATAAAGGTCAACACCTGTTTAATACCATGTTTTCTAACCCATTTCTTACCTCTGATAAAAATGGGGTTTCATAATCAGAGATGAGAATCTCAGTTTTGCCCACAAGTTCAAAGTGAAGAGTATCCAATGTTTTCCTGTATTTTGGATAATAGCTTGAGGCACCCAGTAGGCTGCTACAAACTTTGAAAACCGGTCATATACAACCACTAAGTGCCTTTTTGTTAAATGGAGACAATGAGCCATAGAAATCAATGGACATCATTTCTCTGGGTTTTTTATGTATGATTGTTTTTATTTGACTAACAACTTGTTAGTTAGTTTGACTCATTGGCAAATCTCAAATTTATTTAGAACTGAAATAATGGTACTGTACATGTGTGGCCAATAGAACCAACTATTCAGAAGGTGCTCAATTATATGTGTCCCATAATGTCCATACAAATAATGGATTATATTTAATGAATGGATTTCTCATATGAAATAGTATCATCATCTTTTACTCATCTTTTTCTTCATGAACTTGATATTAAAGCACTGCCTTCTCAAGCCTATATCTAGAGTCTTGCCTGTTTTGAATCTTTCAAAAACTCAATTACTTCATTCAATTGAGTTTTCTTCTCACTGTTTTATTCCCAGTTGAGCCAAATATTTCTCTATCTCATCAATAGTTAATGCAATATTTGCTATACATAGATTTTCTATACTTAAATGTTGTCTCTGTGATGAAATCAGATTGTGACTTAAAATATCTGCCACAATATTCTCCGATTCTTTGAATATTGTAAAATATAAGTAAACTTTGGTAAAAATCAACTTTACCGAACCAATCGGCTATTTGTTAGATAACTATGATTGATGAATTCTGATTCTTATGATCTGTTATGACAATTACCTCTAAACTGAGTAGTGTATGACTGAACTTCTGGAATGCCCAGACTATAGCTAAGACTTCTTTTGCATTATTGCATAGTTGATTTTGGATCATGAAGAAGATGACTTATGAAGTACAGAACCCTTGATTTGAGAACCCATACACAGTAGTGTCTGTTTGGACAATAAATGGCATATTAAAATCAGGGTAAGAAAATACCATATGCTTTAAAAAATCCTTCTTTATTTTTTCAAATACCTCCTCCTGATCTATGGTTCATTTCCATTTGGCTTCTTTTCTTAGCAATCTCTGTAATGGTTTTATACGATCAGAAAACTTATAAAAACTACTATAAATTTATATAGTCTTAAAAAGGACTGAATTTATCTGTTGGATTTAAGTACTGGAAATTTTTTAATTGACACAAATGTTATCTGGATAAGGTTTAATTCCCTTACATCCCACAATATATCCTAAAAATTTAGTTCCATCAGTCACCAATGTACTTTTCTTTAGGTTTATCTTAATTTTTTTTCTCTAAACATTCCGAATAGTTTTAGATGCCATACATGTTTTTCTGTGGTGGTAGATGCCAGTATTTCTCTAAACATTCTGAATAGTACCAGATGCCATACATGTTCTGTTGTGGTAGATGCCAGTAGCGCATCATCAACATACATGGTCAGAATCCCTTTACCTCCAGGGATAATATTTGATCTAGACAATGTAAAAGACTAGTAGCACTGTTAATGAAAACAAAAGGCATTTTACTGAATTGATATGAGTATCCTTCATATCTGAAGGTAGTATATTGATGCTCTTCAGGATGGAGTTTGATAAACAAAGCAAAACTCTCCATACAGTATTGCCACCCTGTGCCAACCAGATTAATCAATGAATGGAGAGTTTTGCTTTGTTTATAAACAATTATGTGCTAGTATAAGATAGTGATCATGTGATGCTTTATGGAGTTTGATCTTTCAATAACTAGAGGTTAGAGCAAAAGTAGAAAAAAAATCTTTTCCTATAAAATTTATTAATAATTCCTGAATAGGAGGGGGAATATTATGGTCAGGCATTGTTATTTTATTCATTTACTGTGTGTCTAAACATAACCTGTCTGATTCATCTCTCTTCTTAATCACCACAAGAAGTTTGCAATATGGAAATAAGCATTTAGTAATTATGCCACAGTATCAACATTTGTTTGAGTTCTTTTTCAACTTCTGTCTTGTATTGATGGGAGACTGGGTAAGATGGTCTTGAATCAATATAAGTCTTTGTTCAAACTCTTTAGTAACTTGTGGAATGTCTGAAAATACCATACTATATTTCTCAAGTTTCAGCGAATCACCTATGGCTACTTTTGCTTTACTTATCCTGGTATCATATGAGGGGTCAATTCTTTTATGCAACACTTCTTTAAGTAATCATATAATTGGGGTGACAAAAACTTTAACACCTCATCATTGATATGACCTGACTCTTAGCATAATTTAAAATACAATTATTTTTATGAAAGAAATCAGACACCAATATGATATCATATATAAGGTTATTCATAATCAAAAATACATGGGATACTAGTTTTTCATTTATCTGCAACTGAGACATTTGCTTTGGTGCAGCTTTGCTTTGTGTTATTTGCCATGGTTATTTGAATAGATTTCAATGGTAGTATTTTTATATGTAGTTCATGATATCTTGTTTATACATAGGTTTGAATTCCCGACTCCAGTAGAGCCTTCACATTTATCCTTTCAAATGATATTTTAATCATCAGACAAGTCTATTGAGCATAACAAAATACTTTATCTTTCCATGAACAAACCAAATTCATTTACTTATTTTACTTTAGTCAGGCTGTGGTTTTTCTTGAAATGACAATTTACCAAGGCCCATTTCCATTTCCCTTGCCACCTCCTTGGAATATGTTTTGCTATATCCAGGCCTTGATGAAGATGACTGTGACTCTTATAGATCTACTCAATTGAGTTTCATTCTTTGCTCTCTTTATACTAATCTCTAGCTCTAGACTTTGTCTTGTTTTCCTAGCTTTTCTTTTCCACTATGCTACTTGATTATGATGAGTTAGATGAAGTTAACAGTTACAAATACCTTGGTCAGATTATTAATACAGATGGAAACATAATGGATGAAATTAATCATAGAATTAAATTTGGTTGGAGTGCTTTTGGTAGAAATAACTTGATACTAAAAGGAAATATGCTTATGTGTTTGAAAAGGAAGGTTTTTAATAAATGTGTTTTACCAGTTCTTACTTATGGATCTGAGACTTGGACACTTAATAGAAAAGCAATATAGAGACTTCAGACAACTCAAAGAAGTATGGAAAGATGCATGTTGGGAATAACAAGAAGAGATCAAAACGCAATATATTGGTAAGAGAACAACAAGTGTTACTGACCTCATTGAAAAGGAAGTGGAGTTGAGCTGAGCATATTGCTAGAAGAGATGATAATAGATGGACAATTGAAATCTTAAATTGGATTCCAAGAGATTGTAAAAGACCCAGAAAGAGACCACATGTCAGATGGATGGATGAAATAAGAAAGTGTGCAGGGGTGACATGGAGAAGAGAAAGTAAAGATTGAAGAAGATGGATTGCACTTGGAGAGACCTTCATCCTGCAGTGGATTGATAATAGTTGATGATGATGATGATTTCATTTATAATTTCTATTCTTCAGTAGATCCATAGTATTTATGCCAATAGTCTCTTTTCCTTTATCTTGTTGATACCTTGCTGTCTAATTATCTGAACAATTTGGCCTTCAGACATATTACAAGCATCTAAGGTTTGAAGTTTTGTCACTTGTCTCCTGAAGTATTTCGAGTAATTTTCCCAATATCTGTTTTATATTTTTCCTGTATTATTGGATAATGAGTCTTCTGCTGTACCTCAGACCATAAATTGCTCAGAAAAACTTCTTGATAACTTTGAATGTTTTTGGGTTTGTTAAACAAAAATCTCACCAGGACTGTTCTTGCCCTTGCAAATGACTGCATTCTATTACTAATTCACAGTCTTCTGACATGGAATTAAGATAATAAAAAAAAAAAGATTTTTAAACTCTTTAAAGGTTTTACTGGAACCTTCATCAATTTAACCTTGGAATATTCTGATTTTTAAGAACTGGTTTATATTGGGATGAATTTCACTATCTTTTCCTTAATCTCCTTTCTTGTAAAGAATTTTTTATAATATGTAAATATGAAACTATTACTTTAGAAATATTATACATTCTCAGTGCTACATTTTTAATAGTTGCTGTTTGTTATAGGGTTGTTAAAATTAATAAGATTTATATCTGCATTGTGATCTGAATCTGTAAGCCAGTTAAATTAAGACTTTGCTAAAATCATCCCTAATGTAACAATTCATCCCTACAAAATATCACTGATTAGTTTGACACCCATATAAAATCAGGAGGACCAAGTGAAAGTGAATTCATTTTCATCCAGCTAATAGATTGATCCGAAAGGCATTGCTTGCAAATATATAAATGACTAGAAAGTCTTACTTGTAAAGAATTATAGTATTCCTATATAAAAATTATTTTTTCAGAAATATTATATATTCTCAATGCTATATATTTAATAATTGTTGTTTATTTAGAGGATTGTTAAAATTAGTAGAATTTATATATATGCAGACATGTATGCGCTCTGTCTACACAC
Source organism: Epiperipatus broadwayi (assembly GCA_028023455.1). Lineage (NCBI taxonomy): Eukaryota > Metazoa > Onychophora > Udeonychophora > Euonychophora > Peripatidae > Epiperipatus > Epiperipatus broadwayi. Next base: position 8,065,001 of record JAQFVV010006227.1, read on the forward strand.
AAAAAATTATATTTGTCTTGACTATTATTTAAATACATATATATTATATGCATATATTCACATATTTCCCACTTGCATTTTTATCCGTAATCTTATATATAAAATCTATAGTTTCTCTGTTGTCTGATTGGTGAATGAATGTTTGTCCAATGACATCACTACCATTATGTTTATGTGAAGGAAATAATTCTTCCATTAAAAAAAAACTGTGAAAAAAGATATGAGCTCTTAACTACAGAGATATAGTATATATTTCTTGGTAAAGGTTGCCATGCAGCTGCAATAACAGCCACAAACACCGATTGGTAAATATGTTGAGGCACTCCGTGCCTTCATGGTCTGTCAATTGCCTAATATAGTTCAGATGAATGACATACTTAACAATAATTTAAAATTTAATGAGCTAAAAAAAACGATCACAATAATTGAAAAAAAAAATAATTTTTTATTCAGAAGATGCTCCAGTAAATATATATTTTCACTATAAAGCTATCAAATATAACAAATATATTTAAAAATGTAAATTTGAATTTAGGTTTATTAAAATTCGGAAATTTATTTATATAATATTAAAATATTTTGTTTAATTTACATTAAATCTTTAAAAAAAAAAAAAATAGTTAAAGCAACCAATTATTATATTGAAAGCCCCGAGTTTTGTTTTTCAAGTCCATCTGGTTAGTAATATAAAAATCAATAACCTTTTCAATGTATAAAGTGGATAAAAATTGTAATTAATCAATTAATTAAACAATATAAATTAACAGTTATTACATGTATATATGAATGCATGGTTATAGCATCTATTCAAATAAAACATTAAAATGTATAATTTATAGCTGTGAAATTTAAAATAAAAAACTAACTTCAAAACTGGCAATGAAAGTAGATTTACAAAGCAATTAAGTTCATCATGTTCATTAATATTAAACTTAAAAAAAAAAAAACATTTAACCCAAATTCAAATTTATGAACTTGTTTAAAAATTACAATCAGTGTTTCTGTAATAGCATTTTTGTGTGTATATATATATTTATTATATGCTGACAGAAGCATGTTCAGTGATAAAATATATTGCTTTTTATTAAATTATTTGCTCATTTTGTAACTGGAGCAGAGAGGGAATCTTTAGTATAATTAAATGAAGTTAAATATTGCATTGTCATATTTTAAAGTAAATCATTGAAATTTTCATCAGTATTTCTATTATTAAACTGAGACTGAAAATGTGTAACATTACTTAAAGGAATGAATATGGAGAGGATGTTATTGTAGACTGTTTTATTGAAAAGCAGAAGGCAGGAACAACTGTTGCATTCTTATTCCCAGGACTACCATTATAATGCTGTTTGAGACATTAGAAGTCTTAAGGTTGAAATGTTAATCAGTTATTTGTATGTATGGTGGTGGTGGGGGTAATCATGAATTTTCCCCGCTATTTATCTGATATTATTTTTTAATACTATTAATTATGATAGATTATTTTTATATGAAAATAATGTAAATTGGAAGACATCCTAGGATTCCTGTTGCATATAACTTTTAAGTAAAATAAATGATTTTCTTTCACAAGTTTTATTTATATATAATTAAAAATTTAATATATTTACATTTCATTTAGATTATCCAGACCAATGTGACTCGCAGAAAAATGATATCGAGTAAGTTAACTTTTTTTTTTTTTTTTTCAAACTCTATATCATTAATTCTTTTTTTTTTCTGATTTACAATACTGTATTAAATTTATAATAAATGTGTGTGTATATATATATATATAATTGGCTGCAGAAAGGAATTTGTTGTTAATTGAAAAGAAACTCTTTAATTCCTATTTGAGACCTTAAATGAACTGAGTAAATTCCTAATGTCTACTCCACTATATTTATTAGATATCAAAAAATTTAAATTATTAATAACTTATTTTGACTTGAAATACTTTTTTTTTTTTCCCAAAAATATAACGTTATATTAGCAGCTAACGTGAATATGGCCTGAAGCTATATTTAGAATAAATAACCTACTTATTTACATATAAAAATATCGCAATAAATATTCAAAAATTTTAAACTTTTAAAATGTATTTTGTTAGGTATAACAGAAATAACGTAGTTTTTAAAATAAATAACGAAGATTTTATTGATTTTATAAACTGAAAATAATATTTTTAATGATAATGCATAATCTTTTTGTTTTGATTGCGATTCTCATTTTTTTAATATAGAAACAAAATGGGAACATTTAAAATTTATTTCAGTAGTAAAAATCAGTTGTCAACAGAAAACCATTAACACAGCACAAGACTGAAATTGGCACTAGTTGTGTAAATGGGATGGAGCAGAATATGGTAAAAATTAGAGTGGGGAATGGAAAGTGGCTAACAAGTTTCTCTGGGCATAATTGCTGAAAGATTCTTGACTTTGTTCAAGAAGAAGCTACATCACATCACATCGACGAATCTGATTTCTTACCAGTTTACAAACAAACGGCACATTCGAAAATAGCGATAATGATTAAAATACGTATGAAAAAATGTCAAATTAAATACTGTAGTTAATAAAAAAAAGTAAAAAAAATGTGTCTTGTACCAATTTTTTTCAAATATTTGATATTTTTTATTAGTCATACTTTATTTCCTTATTTTTTTAATGCGAATTTTAAAGTAATTTTTTCTTGTTGCTTTGCATTTATGCGAATTCTAAAAATTACAGACTCTATCCCCCATTTTCAAGGTAAATTAAGTCTATTTTTGTGCGATTTTTTTTAATGCGGGTTTTCTGTGGAACCTATCTACCGCATAAAATGAGACCCAGGTGTATTCATATAAAAAAATATAACCTGCTCACTTGTATCTCAGTATGGTGAATTTATTGGCTTTTTATTTCTGAGGTTAAGATTAAGAAATATCATTGTCTTTCTTCTCAGTTGCCTGACAGTTTTTAACTGAAATATTAGTGAGTTTTTTTAAAAGTAGGATGAATGTAGGTGTGAATGAACTTTTTTTAATAGATATTTACATTCATAACAGACTTAACTAAATTATAACCTTTATTCCCAGGAGGTTGTAAAATTGCCAGCCAAGGCAGTAGTTGATAATCAAAGGTAGAAGTTGCTAAGAATCTTGATTGCGAATCCAGACTTCCATTTGATAATGGCCTTTTATTTAGGTATTTACAACTGAAGATCATTTTCCAGTAAAGGAAGATTACACATATTGGAAGAAGAACTGTCTAACATTAAATGGGATGTTGTTGGACCTTGTAACTAAAAGAAAAGGTGAAAAGATAATTGATTTAAAAAGTGGCCATGTATTTTACTACAAAGGCCCAAATATTGGAAGCACAAGTGGAGTGGGATTCTTTATAAATAAAAAATGGAAAAATAATATTGTGAAGATTGATAGTATATCACAAAGAATGACAAGATTAGTTATTCAAATTAATGAATGATACCAAATTCAGATTTATGTCCCAACAAACATGAGAGACTTTAATGTCAGAATTGATAAATGATTAAAAGGTGAAAGTACTTCAAATAAATTTAGTTATAGTGAAAAAAAAAGAGAGTTGGTAGAGAATAAAACCTAATACAATAAAATTTCTTTCTTTGAGAAAAATGGACATGGAAGTATTCAAATAAAAGTAAAAAATATGGATTTCAGGATTGTATTGCTCCTAATAGATTCAATACATGAAGTGATTATTGATTAATGTGATGTAGGATATGCTAATGCATAACTAAAGAGATATTAAGAAAAACAATATTAATAGTTGATATTCCTAACCTTCAAAAACATTCCACTAAATTTTAATTATAATTTGCAAATTGTTTTAAAACATTAACCAATTTTGAAGATGATTCAGATTTAAATAAAATCGATGAGAAGATAACTGATACACTATTAAGAACTGCAAAGAAAGCACTTGGTATTTTAAAAAAATCAGCAATTTATCAATAAATTTTCTATTGAGACAGAATTCTGAATCTAAAGATTCAGGTTCAATTCCCATGCCAGTACTGTCATTAATTAGTCCAGCAATACCTGAAGAAGAGAGAAGAAAAGTACTACTCCTACCAGTTGAATGTATTTGGAAAGTTGAAATAAAGTTTGAATTTTTTTTAAAGATATCAAATATTTAATATTAGTTCATGGAAGAATCCAACATAATTGCCAAGACAATGTGTAATGAAAAGAAGAAATATGAAAAATTTTAAAAATGATCTAGAGTTTTTGTAAAATGTTATGAAAGATTTAATAATTAAATTGGTAAAGAAAACTATAGAAAAAAAATAAAAATCTCAAAAGTATAAAACAGCAAGGAAAGTTATTTGTGCAATAAGAGCAAAAGATGGAATTATTACTAAAAAGAGAAATAATATCATTCAAAGTATGGAAGAATTCTATGAAAAATTATATAGTAATAATGAATAAAAAAAAAAAAATGTCCAGAATTTTAAATAAAGAAGTGAGACTTGCAATTAAATCCATGAAAAAGGCAAAAACTCCAGGAAATGATAGAATTATAATTGGATATTTTAAATGAAAGAGGTGAAGAAATAGAAAAATTGTTGGGAAAGTTATATATCAAATGTTTAAATGATAAAAATGCATAAGATGATTGGAGAATGTATTAATAATGTTGATATTTAAGAAAAGTGATAAAGAAATTATAGATCAGTTCTATACAAATCTTTACCAAGATAATGACAATTCTTCAGAAAACTGGACTTTAACAATCAAGTGGTTTAACACAATGGAGATCATATTCAAATGTTGAGAGAAGCTATAGTTTGGGGCAATGAATATGAATTCCTATTAGTGCTTTGGATTTGTAGATTATGAAAAGACATTTAATTCTATAAGCTTTTCTACGGTGTATAGAACATAGAATCATCAAGATATAGATTCAGGATATTGTCATATTCTGAAGAATATTTATCAAAATGGAAATTAAATTATATGATGATACTAAAAAGATTAATATTGAGATGGGTGTATGATGATTCCACATCCCTAAAAAAAATTTCAGCAATTGAGAAACTAAGGGAGTAACAATAAATGGAGATTATTGAAGTCATGTGGATTTTGAAGATGATGTATTGTTTTTCCAAATAATACATCAGATCTGGAGGAAATTTTGCAAGAGTTAATCAGATAAAAATAAAAATGTATGATTAGAGATAAATGCTAAAATACTAAAGTAATTTTCAATGGATTTTCTCAAAAGAAGAAAGTAAAGATTGATTATCATAAATTAGAAGTTAACAACTACAAATACTTTTCTTAGATTATTAATATAGATGGAAATGTAATGAGTGAAATTAATCATAGAATTAAACTTGGATGGAGTGCTTACAGTAGAAATAATTTAATATTAAAAAGAAATATACCTGTGTGTTTAAATTAAAGTATGTGTGATGTAAAATATCAATATCTGAGGATTATTTTGGCACTGTCCATTATATTCATGGCATTTAACTTTTAGGAAATAAGGTATATAAAACTGACAATTAATAACCAAAATTTCAGAGCAGGCTTAGTTGTCTACCACTAAACCTCTGGTTCAATACATTATCAGAATTAGCACTATATTCCTTACTTTTTTTTCTATCATTTGATTTATTCCATACAATGCTAATTTTCTGGTGATAGTAATCATACCTGGATTTTATCTCATAATAAAGGAATAATTACATTTTGAATTACAATTGTCAAATTAACTCAACCCACATCTTTGACACCATCCACTTTAGATAAATGTAGTAATGACTATTATTAATCATATACTAAACTAGAGATTTCTCTAGCACAGACATAGACTTTAAAACCCAATTAAAGATTAATATGTCTGATTTTTTAAAATTAAACACACAAACACTTGGGGTTATTCACATTCACAGAAAAAGAAATGCGAATAACTCCATGTGTTTGTGGGTTTAATTTTAAAAAATCAGATATATTAATTTTAAAGTTTATATTTGTGCTAGAGATAATTTCTAGTTTAGTAAATGTTTAATAATAGTCATTACTATATTTATCTAAAGTGGATGGTATCAAAGATGTGAGGTGAATTAATTTGACACTTGTCATTCAAAATGTAATTATTTAATGTAGATAATTTTTTTTATATAAAATAAAGATATATATATGAGACATAGTGACCTGGACCAACTGATCAGTGCTGGTTTAGCACAAAATGCATCTTAGGGGTCATTACTTAGTTGACTATTACATTTAGTTCTTTTCTATTGATAAATACATTGTTTAAGATAACCAGGTTTATTTGCTTTTGTCTAATTATAGCAAATGTCTGAACAATTAGTTGCCCACATACAATAGAATGCTGATGTTTGTTAGTCTGATATATTCTATCCTTAGCATTATTTAACTGGCTATTTAAAGATATCAGCAGCTGCCATTCACAAATAAATATGGTCATTCCAACTCAAGAAAGAAAGAAAGACAAAACAAAAATAATAATAATAATGCATCAAAAATAAGTTTTGCAGTGACTGTGCAAAGCAATCCATGAACTATAAATACATTCATGTATAGAACATGATGATTCTTTATTTGATATTTAATTTCAGTAAAAAATTATTTTTTTTTGAAAGATTCAACATCTTGTCTAAGGTTCTCAGCCATGTCTTTTCAATGAAGGAAATCTATATTGCATTTCTTTAGAATGTTATAAGATAATCTGGTACTTATGTATTAGACTTACAATGTAGAGGAGATGGTAGACCTTTTCACATCCACTATAAATATGTAAACTTGCAATCACATCAAATAAACCCTGTGAAGTTACCCGATCTCATATCAAAACGTGTAACAGTAAAATTGGCATTCATGAGGGAACTTGGTTGGAGGATTCGAGAATTCCATTCCTAAATGGTGATCCACTTTATTTACACTAGGGCTCACAAATTAAGCTGTATAGAATGAGGAAAACTAGAGTTTGGCTTAGCAGATAAAATCGTAATTGATTGGAATAACTATATGTGAGAAGTTTGAATCACTGCCATGTTTTGTTTTGTTTTGTGATAATTTTACACTCTGAGTTATTGTCCAGATTTCATTTTGATATCATCATCACTGCTGTCAATTGTATTTTTTAACTATTTTTTACTTCATTTGTATTCGTAGTTTTGATTCAATGATTTGTTCTGACTGTTGGAAGGCCTATAAAAGTGCTGAATTACAAAGTGCCGATCATTTTCAAGTAAACCATAAATACAATCATGTGTGTTAAGTAAGTGTGCATTTTGGGAAAAAATAAAAATTTTATTTTTAGTCTCCATTTTGGGAAAAAAATTTATCCACTTATGATAATTCCTGTTATATATTATGCGGTATTTTACAATTTTTTGTAATATTTTACGGTATATTCCGATTGTTAGAAGGTCTTTAAAAGTGCTGAATTACTAATTGCTGATTACAATCTTTTTCAGGCAGACCACAAATACAATCACATGCTAAGTAAATGTGCATTTTGGGAAAAATAAAAATTTTACTTTTAGTCTCCATTTTGAGAAAAAAGTTTATCAATTTAAAATAAAGTAGAACCGGAAAATTTGATTGTTTCATTATGACAATTCCTATTATATATTACACGATAAGTAGCGTATGTATATATTTTATGGTTTTTTGATAATATTTTAGATTATTTTTATAATTTAGGGATTGTTTTGTCTGTATTTAAAATAACATTTGGGAATTGAGTAATTGACTTGTCATATTTTACATATTTTTGTATGGCAAATCAATATTTTTACTGTTGTTAAAAATGTACTTTTTAAGAGTGAATATTTTGGTGAAATTCATATTTTTAGTATTGTTAGAAATTAATATTCCACATCGTATTTTATATTTTTTGAGTCAAAATTATATTTTTACTCTTGTTAAAAATGTGGTGCACAATCACATTTTTATATATTACATGGTAAGTACTGTATGTGTATATTTTAGTGGCTTTTGGATATTTTTGTAATTTAATAATTGTTTTAGTATTAGATCTGCAATATGTATTAGACCTGTAGCATCTTTTCATATATATATTCAGGCTGCCGATAACTTTGTAAATCTTGCAAAAATATCATGTACATGTGGTTCGTTTTGACAAATTTATCATTTTAAATTTGTAGATCCAAGTGTATAAGTTATTTTGGTCAGATCAAAATATTAGAAAGTTGTCAGCGGATTGATATGAATGTGAAAAGGCCCTCCAGGTCTAATATGTAAGTACTGATAATCTTTATAAAATAAATGAGGGCTATTTTTCTCACAAATACATTGCTCAATATTATTATAAACTACTTATTAGGAAGTCTTGTATTGTTCATTTGTTTCACATGCCAAATCCAACATAAGTGTCATTTTTAGAATAATTACTTTATAATATCATATCCAGCAAACAGAACACATGGTCTTATGATCTTGCCATATTTTATAGAATTTTATGGAGCATTTTTGAATACATCATACTTTAAAGAATACCTATTAATTAAGTAAGCTGGATATAAAAAAAAAATTTGTTGATAGAGATTCCAAGTCTCATGTTTGTACAGTAAATTAGATAAAATAACTTTATTGATATTCTATCTTAATTTTTTAAAATAGCAATAGTAGGTTGGCTACAATTCAACATTTTAAGTTCATATTTTTACTTAAAAATCTATCGAAATATTTAAATTGGTTTACATTCTCAATGTGATAACAATCCAAGCTAAAAGTGCTGAATTTTTTCACCCATTAATGGCTTGTAAAAGAATTTAGAGGTTTTTTTATAACTTTAAGTAGTAGAGCAAAATTTTTATATGTTGCATTCAAAACATTAAGTACTTTCCGTTAAACGCCTTTTGAATTCATAATGTTAACATAATTATCTTCAAACTGTAAAATCTGAAAGCCCATAAATTGAAGTTCCTATTTTTGTTTTTAATTGATTCAAATTAAAAATTTCACCGTCAAAGCTATCACATCTTAATCCTAAAAACAATCTATAAATCACATTTTTATTCCTGATACTTGAAACTTTCATTTGCCTGTAATAAAAACCATATCTATAATAATTGTTAATTCCCTAAAACCATTTGTCCATGAGTGATAGCAATCTGTTCAATAAAATTCTTAAAAGTATCTTTACTGTAGTAAATAACAATCATGTCCAATATTTTGAAACAATTTATTACTACTGTATTTTTAAATTTCTCCAATTATCTCAGCAGAATCTGCATTTTTTTCCATTTTTAAGATTACAAAGAGTTGTGATAACTTCACTAAACTGAATATTTTTATCCAAATCTAAATGAGTAGATAGAATAGATATCTCAATTCTTGTATCATTATTCGAAAGATGATCAAAATATTCCTTTTATCTGTTTGAAATATAATTGTTATAAAAGAATGATATTATGGATTTAATATGATTATGATATCATTTTTAGGTCTGAATATTACTTCCAATGTTGGTCAATCTGCAGATGCCTGTGTTTCTTTTATAATTTTAGTCTAATAATCATTTTTAAGGTTTCTTAAACTTCTGCCTTTAAATCTTTTTATTGGTTATGACACTCCTTCACATTCAGTCTATTATTCTATTAAGTAGAAAATGCTCTGTTTCATTTAGATTCGGTCACGATTCTTCCTGTGAACTCTAGAATAGATTTACTTGTATCCATAACATGCTCTTTGAGAAAATTCCAGTCTCGGTAATATTTCAATCCTGAAATTCCAAATTAACTCATTTGATGTTTAATAAATATTGAAATTTGGGCATGAACAGTAGATGATTATGAAGAATAAACATCAAGTTTTTTTGCAAATATAATTGCAATAAAACATTTTTTTAATGCAATTGTCACTTTAATTATGGAGCACACTAATCTATAATCTATCCAGCCACCTGCTATATCAAATGCTTTTGTAAGATGACCTCTTATTATATTCTGGCTTCTAACTGTAATGTGTTCTTTTAAATGTCTATATTAACCTACATTCAAGTCCTTAGAAACATGTTTTTTTTAATTTTAAATATTGTATAGGAATATATGGGAATGAAATCCATTATTAATTTTAATCTTACATTTTATTTTATTACAAAAGAATTTTAAATCTTTTTAACAAACTATCCCTATAACCTACTTTTCTTAAATCTTTAATATAATTAATATTTGTGTTTATCTGTCTCAATTTTACATAAATATAATTTATGATATTAAAAAATATTTAAACCTTGAAAGCTTATATTTGAAAGAAATGCATGATAAAGATTTATGAATCCCATTGCATTTAGAGATTTTTCAATTACTTTATAATGATATAAAAATGATATTAATTATTATTTTACTATACATATAAATATTTTAAAAGTTGTAGATCATTTTTGTATTCAATCATCTACTGAAAATCTGAATTCTCATTAAAACTTCTTAAAGTTTTAGAATTATATATAAAAATATATTGTCTACATATCTTCTATGTATAATATCCTAGTTTTTGCCCAAAACATCTGTATAAAATAATCTTCAATTTTTACCACTATCGTATTACAAACTACCCCATTCACTGCCAGCCCTGTTGGTCATCTCATCTTTATTCTAAAGAACTCATATGAAATAGCTTGCCATAATATCTCAGTCTATCCATTGTAATAAATTTTATAAATTGTAAATGATCCACTGATCTGTGTAATTCACATAAGTCAAATTAAACTATAACATAGATAATTACAAGTTTAACTGTAATTTTACAAATAAAATGCAAAGTTACAAGTAATTTATTAAAATCCAAAATATTATCTAACCATTGAACTACCAATTTAAATGATTTATGATAACAGTAACCTACAAAATCAATTTAAGACATGTATTTTCTTTATGCAATTTAGTATTTACAAATATGATAATTCTTCAAGCAGAGGCTAAATATACACATACTTCCATTGTTTATGCTTCCCAATATGTGAACATAAAAGTATAGTAATAAAATTATCTTCCACTATTTTTAAATTATAATCATTATTTTTTTTCTGACTTAGGTTATTCAATTTGATGTTCAATTTTAATATCACACACATCTTCATCAATCAGAGTAAATTTATTAGCTTTAATCTTCATATAAACAATCTCAATTTGGGCTCTTTGAGTGGGTTAGCTGCGTGTTGGCTGATATGTTGTTTTCTTTCTTTACTGACATAAAAAGTATAAGCATGACATCAACCAAATTATGGGCATTTGATTGCTCTCTGTCACGTGATTTCAAAGATGTCTATCTTAAAAAAATCTGTTGAAATTTAAATTTTGGGCAGTAGTTTTAATCAAGGAAGGTATTTAATTTCTTTTGTTTTTTGATAAATTTTGTAATTATCATGAAGAAATAAAAGACAGAAAAGATTTAACAGGCTGCAAGTCAACATTTCTCTGGTGTTATTCACAAACAAGGTACAATGGAGCTTCAACGTAAAGACTCTTAAGTATAAAATTTTAATTTTTTTAATAATATTTTAATTTTTTTTTTAATTTTTTGAAAAAATTATCATTTTTATTAATTTTAATTTATAGTTAGTGTGTATTAATATAAATTATATATTTATTTATGTTCATATAAAATTCATATCTACCGTAATTTTCTAAAGTTCTAATCCACTTATTTTATAAAAATAATGATTTTCAAAAAGTTTAATAATTCATTATTATTTATAATTATGTTTTTATAATATGTTTGCGTTTACAAGTAATGAGATACAAAACTAATAATCAAATGTATAGAAAGATATATTTATTTATGCTCATATAGAATTTATATCTACTATAATTTTCTAAAGTTCTAATCCACTTATTTTATAAAAATAATGATTTTCAAAAAGTTTAATAATTTATTATTTATAATTATGTTTGTGTTTACAAGTAATGAGTTACAAAACTAATAATCAAATGTATAGAAAGATTGCATACATGGGCAAATAATCAAATTCTGATTCTTGTTTATGTCTTGATATTCGTGCTTTGGAGTCACTCTGATTTTGCTATATGTTTCATCACATTATTTTCCAGTCTATAGCTAACAAATGGACTACATGCAAATAAATTATATCTATGTGATACAATAAATATAAAAAGATAGCATCACTTGTGTTCATAAAGAATATAAACATCACTGGTGTCCATAAAGAATATAAACATCACTGACGTACACAAAAAAATATAAAATGAAGAGATAAAACTCATTTTATCAGTGATATAGACATTAGCCTACAATTTCTAGTCTTAGATAGACAAGACGCCAATTGCTATGATGATTTCTTTTGTATCTTTTATTAGGATTAATCTTTTTCTTTATAGATGCCTTTGACATTTGGAACTTTTGGGGTACAAGATAAAAATGAAGAATTCATATCCGATTTCTTTTGGAGATTGTGAAGCTATGGATTATCTCAGGTAAGACATGTTATACATGTTTAGAAAGATAATTTTGTGATGAATACAAAGAAATTATTACTGAAGATGTAATTTGAATTTTAGTTAATGTTAATTTCCAAATTATGAACAAACAATAAAATAATAATTATTTCGGATGTGAAAATTTCTTTTTTTCCTTATTTTTTATATAGTTATCACTATTATCTTATGCTTATTGTTTGCCTTAGTTTTTCTAGTTTCTATTAATGTAATTTTTTTGCTCTAACATAATTAAATCTGAAGTTATTGTGAAAATTGTGTCTCACATCAGTATTTTAAAAAATTCAATATGGCAGTTTGGACCTAAACAGTTAATATTTTGAATTGTTTTATTCTATCATCATCATAATTCAATATTATTATTCCCTTTCAATATTTGTTGCAGAATAAACGTCATAAATTCAATAATAAATATAAGCTTTTTGTTAAAAGACAGGTTAGCAGGGGCAGTATGAATGCATGTGATAATTACATAAACTTGCCCAGGGTAAACATATCAATGCAATTTAAGCATTTGTTAGAATTTGGATGAAAGTTTATGGAGGAGGAGATGATTGGAAAATTCCCCATATAAAGGTTATGGCTGATATATTCTTTTGGGGAAAAAAGGAATTTTGATTAAATAAATTTTATAAATGTTAAAAGGAACTAATAATTTTTAATCATTAAAACAATATAATAAAATAATTTGTAATTTTAAATTGATATTTAAATAAGAATGAAGACAACAGATTTATTCTGATTGATCAAGATAGGTGTTTTCTAAAATGATACAGTAAATTGATAATCTGAAGTTTAAAAAATTGATAACTGTAATTTAAAAGTAATGAAAGATAACTTTATTAATGTTGTTTTATGCCCATATATTGGGAAAGCAAATGCTAAAAAAGAATATCTGAATATTTAATCTTCCGCTGCAATATTATCCATGTTTATTGTAAATATTAAATTGACTAAAGAGAATATATATCTTAGATTCATTTTGGAGATTACTATTATTATTAAGTTTGGTTCATTGGTCATAAGATATATTGGTTTGCGTCTACACACTATTTTGTAAAAATATTGAGTAACGCTAAAACACAAGATAACTGTTATGGCTTCAATTATCATATGGATAGATAAGTAAGCATAAGTCAAAATTTATTATTAACATATTGAAATAGGTAGTCATAGTACGGCAAATTATTCAAATGAATGTTTTATATGTGGAAGAATTGACAAATGGGTTTGGCATTGGTGAAGGCAAAAATTGAAGATTGCATTATATAGTCTTTGGTTAGAAACTACGTAATTATATATAGAAGATATGTGCATTATTTGTTTGTATACTATTCTAAAACTTCAATAGAAAATTGATTTAAAAGTTTAAATGAGAATTCAGGGTCATAGTGGATAATTCAATGTAAAAATGATCTTCATTGTTTAAAATATATAGATGCTTTAAATGATCAAATTTTAATGTTAAAGTTTGTCCATAATGTTGTCTCCTGTATATAAAATTAAAAGTATTCAATTTAAAACAAAATTGAAATAGACAACTCACAATAAATAAAAATATTATTTAATATGTCAATCCAGCTTAATGGAACCTTTTTAAGATGTTTTTTTTACACAGTCACATGACCAACTATCCTACAGCAATTCCCACCAATGGACATTATTTACATTACGTTACAATAAATATAATTATTAAAATAAAATGCATTAAATATAATTATTGAAATACATATATGTATATAAATGATTAAACTTATTACAGTCCCCCGCAATATAGATATATTTACAAATAATCTAAAATAATAATTGTGCTGGACCTTTAACCATGTTTACACATTTGTTTAAATTTTCTTGAATATACAAAGTCTCATAACATTTTCTTTTCTTGTAATTTTTAACATACTTTATTACCTGAATATTGTTTTCACAATTTATTTTATGTCAAGTATCCAAAAAATGTATGTATGGACCTGATCTTATCTCCTTTCTGTTAATTGCCCTATCATGCTCCTTACCCCTTTCTATTGCAGTCTTTCCTATCTGACCTATATATAATGTAACAATGTGTATTAAACCGGGTGGGGTGTTTCGAAGATCAAAATAGTAAACAACAAAATCTAACATGCACTTTTAAATAAAATAATATTATGAAATATAACTTGTAAAACTTTTATACAAAATATGATATACTTATAATTTATATATTTGATCTACACCAGTACAATTTAAATATTGCTCCACCACGGTCCCTTAGGCAGAGAAGAATAATGCCCAGAGGGCATTTGTGTCCAAGCCAGAGCTATATATACCATATATATATATATAACTGGGACCACGTTTGAAGGGCACAGACCTTCTCGGCTGCCAAATTTAACACCTATCATTCAAAGCACTTTTTTATTTCAGAGTAAACCCTGGGCGCCAGTTAGCTACAAGAACTAACGTTTTTTTGAATGATGGCAAACTAATTCAGCACCTAAGATATCCCAACTAACTCAATCAAAAGTAATACAATAAATGTAGTAAAAAAGAATGGGATGAGAAGTCTATCATAAGACAAATTGGATAAATAATAAGCACTTAATAAAATAATAACAAGTGAAGATAAAGGGTCGAGGTTTGTTGTTTTAAATGAAATAGACTATAACAGCAAAATAAAAGAAGATATTGTAAAGCAAGCCAAAAGATAATAAAGATTCAGGGAATAGAATTAAAATATAAGATTTTATTAAATTATATAAAAATGAAACAATTAATGAAAAGATGTATAAATGTTTATATCCTATAGCCTTTGAACATCCATGTATATTGGAGAAGGTTAAAACACATAAGGATGATATGCCATTAAGAGTATATTAGACTTTAATAATTATATTCTTAAAGATTTATGTGATATAATATGTAAAAAGATTCTCATTGCAATAGTTTTTGGCAAGTATTGTATTAGGAATTCAGAAGAACTTACAGATAAATTAAATATTATAAAAATAAATAGACATGGAATGATTGTATCATTTGATATTGAAAAAGTGTTATCAGAGTATAGTTAGGAAAGGTAGTATAAAAATAGTTATTGAAAAAATAAAAATGAGTAATATAATTTCAGAAGAATGGTTATATATTATCAGAGAAGCATTTTTATTGATAAATGATGCTTTATATATTAACTATAATAAAGAATTTTGGAATATAACAAAGGGGTGGATTATCGGTTGCTCTATTAGTGGGATTTTGTCATCAATTATGATTGACTATATAGAAGAAAATATAATTGATAAATATATAAAAAATTAAGGAAATTCTAGAATATCATAGATATGTCAATGATATAATTGTAATAGGTAATAGTGGAAGCATTGTTAGTGCATTTAAAGAATTGAACAATAAGAAATACAATATTAAGTGTAGAATGGAAAAAGAGAAGAAATTGAAGTATTTAAACACTTCTTTAATTAAGAAAAGGAATTAATGTTGAAATACTTATTGAACATTATATTAAGGGTAAAGAAAAAAAAGGTATAATTGATCAGCCATGGTCGCAGAAAATGGCAGCTTTGAAAGGGTTTAAGTTAAGAAATGATAGGTTAACATTGAATATAAAAGAAGCATTTGACCAGAAATTGGAAGTTGAGAATGATTATGTTAGTATGGGATATAAAAGAAAAGATATTAAAAAAAATTTCAGAAATAATAATAATACAAAAGATAGTGTAAGGCATAGATATTAAAATAGGAAGTGGGTTTCAGTTCCATAGTCAAAGCATTTATATAAGATATTGATAAATGAAAAGTTACCTGATGATATTAAGATAGGATAAAAAAATAGTAAATCTTTAGGGAAATGGATGTGTAACTCAAAAAGGATGGGTAATGTTAAAAATAAGATAGGGTTGGTTTATAAAATTAGTTGTGGCCTTTGCAATATGATATACTTATATAATTCAGACAGGAAAGACTGCCATGGAAAGGGGTGAGGAGCATGATAGGACAATTAACAGAAATATCTTGTACTGGACATAAAATGAATTGTGAAAAAAATATTCAGGTAATAAAGTATGTTAAAAATTATGAGGAAAGAAAATGTAATGAGACTTTGTATATTCAAGAAAATTTACACAAATGGGTACTGTTTTATTAGCTCATGTTAGCGGCTTGATGGCGTTGATGCTATGCAAAAACACAGAAATATAATGTTACTAGGCTGCCTGCATAAAAATTAATTTTTAATATCTTTATAAATGTATGGTAGAGTATCTACAAAATCAATCAGTTTGTTGATGATGTGGAATAATATATGTATATAAATGAGAAGTTGGATGATAGAAATTAAAATAAATTCAAAACAATTTTTTCTTCAAATTTTACTCTCACCCTGCTATGTAAGGCAGAACTTGTTTGTAAATAAATTAGACAAGTTATATTAATTATATATGTATACTTAATCAAACCAGATATGTAACAATTAATTACACATTAGAAGGCAATAGTTATATACATGTCTGCTAATTTAATATTTGGAATAGAGAGGTACCGTGCGTCTTTGTCATACATTTAGATATTCAATAAGAATCAGATCTATGTGCATAAATAGTTCAATGATGAGAACTATTAATAATTACTCATGATAAGAATAAAATGCTGGTATAATACCCGCATCTAAATTAATTCAATGTCTTTAAAGAAAAGGGTTTTTTATTCATTTTATAATGGATTATTTTTTTTTATAGCATAGTAACATATGGGGTGGTATACCTATATATTAATGTTAATAAGGTTGTTTGACTATATCAGCAATACTATGTAGTACTTGGTATCGTGTGTCTACGTTCTTTTATTGCTTTCTGAAATACTTCATCGGCAATCCTTAAATGCCAGAGATGTCTGGAGCGAACTCTTAAATGGCAAACCAAAGAAATGGACATAAACTACTAAAGCATGCTTCCTTTCTGAACCTGGCTCACACTAAGCCTTTCAAAACAAAAACAGGATTCTGGAGCCGTTGAAGCATGTTTTTTTCTGAAGAGCACACTTTCACCGACAGGAATGGGACTTGCATCTGAACTGATGGTTTTGGACATCTCCAGTCTCATTGTTTTTCTGCACACACATCTCTTGGCATATAGGAGTATGTTGTTGTCCTGTAAAAATGCCACCGCACCAGCTTCTGTGGATGGCAATTGGCACAATTTGAATGGCTCAGTTTTGCAGTCAGCCATTTTATTTGTTGCGGATCTTTTCTCGTGCAAACGAGCTGGTCGAAATCTTGCTCAGACGTACCCTTTCCGAATTTTTTGAAGGTTCCACATTGAGTAGGGAAGCATGGCAACAGATTTACAATTGTTAGGAGGTAATAGTAAGTCAGATGGCTTGTAAGCTAATTACTTTGACATGCATATTTGAAGAGTTGTGGCAGGCCAAAATCCAGACACCCTCAGACAATACTGTAGTGGACTTTGCACTGTGAGCATTGGGTTAAAGTGCATAACACGAAGCAGCAGGCTGGCCCCCAGACCGCATGTGAAGCAGCCTTTCTGTGCTTTTGCATAGAAATAAGGCCAGCAAATGGCTGTGAAAAACAGCATATTTATGTGTTTTCGCATATAAATAATGCCATCAAGCGGCTGACACAAGCTAATAGAAACATGGTTAAAGGTCCAGCACAATTAGAGGAAAATAGGCGTTATTAGATTATTGGAAACTAGTTATAATTTTTAAAATAGAAGAAAGGGATTATTATTTTTAGATTATTTGTAAATATATCTATTATTATGGGGGGGTGGAACTATCATTTATATACATATATGTATGTCACTAATTATATTTAATGTATTTTCTTTTTAATAATTATATTTATTATAATGTAACGTAAATAATGTCCACTGGGCATCAACAGATTTCTCTGAGCATAGTTGCTGAGAGATTTCTGACTCCATATAAGGAGAAGTCACAGTGCATCACATCACAATGTGACTGTAAAAAAGAAACATCTTGAAAAGGTTCCATTAAGGAAAAGGTTCCATTAAGGAATGAAAGCCGGATTGATGTATTTAAATAATATTTTTATTTATAGTGAGTTATCTATTTCAATTTTGTTTTAAATTGATATTTTTAAAACATCTAGATAAATATGTAAATAGAAATAATTTTTGATTATAAAATGATTTAAAATTTTGGTAATTATAACATAATCGGACTTGGCCACTTGATGGTGTTGTTGGCAGTCAAAAACAATACAATACAATGTTTGGGGCCACGTTATATTTTTAAATCGAATCACTGTTTTTTTTTTTTTTGGTTATTAATTTATTGATTGCTATAACTTATTTTTCATGCCTTTTTATTAAAAAAGTTGTTTAATTTTAATTTTGTATTTAGTAAACGACAACCTTTTTTTTATTTTTAAATCGCTGTTTTTGGACAAAGCTGCTACTCTGCGATGTCTATTTAGCGATGTCTTTCGCTTAATTATTGGTAAACGACAACCTTTTTTTTTATTTTTAAATCGCTGTTTTTGGACAAAGCTGCTACTCTGCAATATCTATTTAGCGATGTCTTTCACTTAATTATTGATTTCTACATAACAAAACAACTGTGTAGGATTAGGGTTAGTTTTAGGGTTAGTGTTCTGTTGTTTGTAATGCTAAAATAAAAGATATCAAAATTGTAACTGAACTGTAGTCGGACAAAAGAAAGAAGTCAAACTTTTTTAAACAACAACAAACACATATAAATGTCTTATTTACTTATTAAACATGTTTATAATATGTGCTTTTTATGAAATTTACAAAAAATCGTGTATATTTTTATTGGACAGGCTTCTATTGTCGACAACTGCGGAAAAAGTTGATCGCCATCCATTTTATCAATTACGTGGTATTTCACGTGAAAATGAGATTTCGCATGCGATATTGGCCGAATTCTTTTTTACCTACCCTCGGCAAGCTTTTACACCTTACACATTCTCTAAACAAGGATGGGGTCGTTTAGAAAATTACTATAAATTCATGTTTATTAAATAAATTATAAATTCAAATATTGTGTAACGTATATTGTAAAAATTTGACTAATCCAACTAAACACACATATATATCAAACTGTAAATGAAAGATAAGTGTGTGGATTCACAATAACTGTCGCGAAGCAGAAATAGGCCGTATTATTTTTGCGTTATGCATCATAAACGGCCTTCTAATGGCTAAGACAAACATAGATGTTTTCTATAGCCGTAAGTCAGGTCTTGTAAACGGCATTTGTTAGTGTGTTTTGGCGAGCCAGAACGCCATCAAGTGGCCAAGCCCGATTACGTTATAAGTACCAAAATTTTATTTATACACCCTTTATCATATATTTCTTTAAAGATGATTTTAGAATTTAAATGTTTTTTGTACTATAATTTATATTTTTGGAAATTTGAAGCAGAATGTTGAGAATTGTTAATAAATATCATATACAGAGATAGTTGTAATGCAAATATTTAGTTGTTTTTTTTTATAATAATATTATATTTTAAACTTAATAGGATTAAAAATAATAGAGAATGAATTACATTACTTACATTCCTAAATTATATTATGTTGAGAATTATGTTAAAAGATTTAATAAATATTTATTATAGGAATTGTTTGTTATACAAATATTTAAAACTTTTATAATAATATTAAATTTAAATTTAATGAAATTAAAATTAATATGGAATGAATTTCATTACTTTACATTTCTAAATTATATTTTAAATTTGTTTTATATAGATTGTTTGATTTCTGAATTTTAATAATGCAAAACATTCTTGATTTTTTTATTATAATCATTATCATTTTTATTAATATTTTATTTAAACTGATTTTTAAATGGCTTTCTGTTCTCATGCATTTTTGTATTGAAAATTTATTTTATTGATGTTAAGGCCAAACTTTAAATTTTCACATTTTTTTTTTTTTTGCAAACTTTTTTCATAAAGTGTAAGATGTTTATATGTGTATGTTAAAATATATACATATATAAAGCTATAAAAATAGTTATTAACATTTGAGTGTTATATATGTGTTTGTGTGTATGTTGAAATATATACACAATTGAAATTAGAAAAAATAAGTATTATAAATGTAGTATAAAATAAGTAAAATTAAAATTTGTCAAATCATTATATAAAAAAATTTAGTTTTACAAAAAAATTAATTATAACACAAGCAAACAACTTTTTAAATTCTTTAAAATCTCAAGTGATAAGAATGAAATTCCATCAATAACAATTAAAATAAATAATCAATCAAACAATATTGAAATAAACAACTATTTAATAAGTATATTTAAATAGTTATCAAACCAGCTCAATGGAGATGAAAATCGGTTTGATAACTATTTAAATATACTTATTAATAGTTGTTTATTTCAATGTTGTTTGATTGATTATTTATTTATGTGTTCGTGACAACATTATGGACAAATAAATTATATTGGATATTTGACCATCATAGTGAACAATTAAAAAGTAGATTTTACTTATGGTAGATTGCATCTATAGATAAAAAAATATATTAAACAATGTCAGCAGGATATAAATGGCTCAACTAATTAAAAAATGAATTTTAATAATTAATTAAAAGTGTATATGGTCTTCAGAAGAAACAAGGGCATTTTGCTCATGGAAACTACATTCACGCACGTGGACTTGCAACACCACAGTGTTGGACGTTATCATGTGTTGCCTTAGATAGCTTCTACCATAGAAAGACTTGCCTCTGGATGTGCTCAAGCAAGTCTAGGAACTTGAACAGTTGTACTGACCTTCATTGTAATTATTGTGTGTTTTCAGGTTAGTAAGTAGTTAAGCTGTAAATAATTTGATAATGTATATAAAATCAAATGTTATAATATTAATATTCTTATAAATGTTGGTATTATTTATGTATTAAATCATAATCTGAAGTTGTCATAGTCTTATTAGTTTTACCAGGTGAAAATTCATATAAGCATATGTCTGTTTGGAAGTGTACGGATCTCTCCTAGACACAATTGGTGCAGTCATGTGAATAATTTTTTGAAAATAAATTGACAAGCATGAGGTTTTGTTACTTTGAGATAAATTAATTTTTTTAATGGCCTAATTTTTTAATTAGTAAAGTTTGTAAAATTATGGCCATGTTTGTAGTAAAGAAATTGAAATATTAAAAATATATACTGGATTAACTTATTTAATATTAAGAGTTTAAGAATTTTTAAGCAAGAAAAATATAGAAAATCAATAAATTGAGATATAACATCGCGTGATCACCATTTCTTATGCTTGCTTATAATTGTTATTAAAACAGGCAATATTCTCTATACACGTATTGCCACTCAATGCAAGCCAAAGTAATCAATGGATGCCAGAAGGCTTGTGCATAAAATTCCCATCTGGTGCCTACTCATCCAATATCCCCAGACTAGTTTCTGGCTTGTGGCTTTCGTCAGTGAAGAGCCTTGGATCTGAGAGCACTGCACCTAGATCTTAGGATCTAATGCAACCCTCCAGCAGCCACCTTTTATTTCTACTTAACTACAAAACTAGTCTCATAGTTTTGTAGTTAAGTAGAAATAAAAGGTGGCTGCTGGAGGGTTGCATTAGATCCTAAGATCTAGGTGCAGTGCTCTCAGATCCAAGGCTCTTCACTGACGAAAGCCACAAGCCAGAAACTAGTCTGGGGATATTGGATGAGTAGGCACCAGATGGGAATTTTATGCACAAGTCTACTGGCATCCATTGATTACTCTGGCTTGCATTGAGTGGCAATACGTATAGAGAGTTTTGCCTGTTTAAATTGAGATATAAGGGGAAATGTTCAAATTTATAGAATATAAAAATAAAAAGTAAATAATAAAGATGATGAAAACTATAATACGAATAGTAGAATATGTAAAGGGTAAAAGAATGAAATAGTTTATAAAATAGATAAGAAAAGATGAAAAAGTATAAATTCTGTAATAATTAAAAATATTGTAGAGAACTTGTCAATAAATAAAGGAATACAATTAAAAGTTAAATAATTAGAAGAATTACAAACTAAAAATAAGTTTGATTTATTGTAAAATAATTAAAAAAAAAAAATCAAACTTTTGGGTAAAACCATAAGAATTAACAGAAAATATGTAAAGAATTTATGTATATACTAATAGAACAAATGAAAAACAAAGAACAATGAAATGGTTTGCCTTTAATAAGAGGATGCACAATTGTAACTGAGATAAAGTCGGTTAAAATTAATGGAAGTGATGTAATTCTAGTTGAATTACTGAAAGTTTTATTTGGAGTGAGGGGGGTGCAATAAAATTTAAAACAATCATTTAATCCCCAATGCAAAGTCTTGGATAAATATAGACATGTATCTATGTTTGAATATCAGTTTGGATTTAAAAAGAATATAGAAATGAAATGCAGTAAAAGATTAGGATATTGATAAGACATATGTCTACATAAATATATATATATATATATTAAGTTAATATTTATTTCATTGATTTTGAGAAATCTTTTGACAAAGGGAAAGAAGTTAGTGGATATTTCGAAAAAAATATAGAGAGATTGAAAAGAGAAACAATCATTAAAAAAGTTTGTACATGGTCCAAAAAATATTAGATTTTATGGTCTTATCATAGAATAGATATATAGAAAGGTGTTGCCTATTTCTGGTTTGTTTAATATTTATTTAAATGAATTTTGTTCTGAGTGTAAATGATGATATAGCAAATTTTTTTGTTATTTAGAATGACTTGTAAAAAAAACTTATTTAAGATTGTTGGACTTTATACATTATGTGTAAGTCTAACGTGATGATTACAGATAGAGATAACAAATTAAAAATGAGAATTGAGTAGGAACTTTTAGAACAAATTAATACTTTTAAATATTTAGGAAGTTGGGAGTTTTTTTTTTTGATCATGAAAATATTGTCAAAGTTATTAGAATGAAAACTCCAATGATTTAAACAGGTTTTTAATTTGTTGGATGTTAACTTTGAAATTAAAAGGCCAAGTGTTTTTTTCTGTGTTGATTTATTTGGAGCAAAAATTTGTACAATTAGAAAAAGGAATTGAAAAAGATTGAAAGCTTATAGAAAGCTAAAAATTTTGGTTTGGAATATTGAAATGTTGAAGAGTACAAATAAAAAGAGGTTACTTACAAGTAAATTGGGAAAATATTTAGAAGTAAATAAATTATAAGAATATACTGAAAGATTGGAAAAAGAAAAGGGTTGCTTTATGATTTAATGTAAGAAAGTAATCATCAATGCCTTATGGGTAGAATAATAGACAGAAAAACTTTAACAATATTCTGGACTTAATATGCAGGATTTACTTTTTTGAGTAGATAATTAATGATAATGAGTTATTTATTTTTACATTTAACTCTGGTGTAATTATTCAGTCAGTTGCTGCATATCACTCTTTACTATAATATTTTCATTTTGGTATTCGTGAAGGTTTAGTGTCCATAGAAATATGACTTTTCATCCAGATTCAATATATAATTTATTTTTTTGTTTTTATAGTGAGTGCATTATCACTCATCTAATTAATTTGTAATCTTTACCTTTTAGTTAGATATTCATTTATTAGCATTGTAATGATATAGCTTAATAATTATGATCTAGATACTTGGGGGAAGAGGAGAATCTTAAATCTGTTTATGATCTGTTATATTTTTATGGATCATCTGGCTCCTATCAGAACCTCATGTCATGGATATCTCAGGCATTATCTATGAAGTGCAATTTTAAAATAAAATTTATATTGTGGTATATATAAAATTTCTGAATTAATTATATAGGGATATAAATAGATTTAAAGATAAATATTAAAAAAACTAAAGTCATATTCAGTGGATTTTCTTAAAAGAAAATAATGATTATTAATGATGAATTAAAAAACAACTACAAATAGTTGGTCAGATTATTAATAGAGATGGAAACATAATAGATTTAAACTTGGATGGAATACTTTTGATAAAAATAACTGGTACTGGTTTGGAAGGTGCCCGACCATTTTAGTTTCTAGGAGGAATTGCAAAACTCGCCACAACAAAGCACTAAATGAAGTCAAATAATATGGGCTGCTAGCATTACAAAGTGTTTCAATTATTTTGACTGTTAGTTAAATAATCGCGATTTCCATGAAAAATTATAATATTTGATTATGTTAGCTTAAGCACATTTCTTCTTGTCTCAGGTTATGGAATTTTTTTTTCAGCTACTGTTCTTACGTTTATCAAGCAAGTGGTTACTGTCATGTTTTAAAAGTAAAATGAGTTAGTTTACACACAATAAATTGGAATCTTTTTATATCGATTTATTGTTTGTTTGTTTTTTTGTGGTGAATTATAATATTAAATTATTTTAGCTTAAGTACATTTCTTCTTGTGTTAATTTGTCAATTTTGTTTATGGCTGCTGTTCTTACCTTACTATTGTTATTTGGTTTTGGGGGGTAGATTTGTAGTCATGTGATGAATCTATACTATCCTTCCCCCCAGTCATTTTCTACTTATTAATATGTTTGATTATTTGATCTTTAGAGGCATTTGATTTTGTTTTTGATTGAGTATATTTCTAGAAAATTTAAAATAGGCATAAGAAATGGTGATCATGTGATGTTCTATAAAATTTGCATGTTTATATGATTGCTGCAGTAATGTGATCTTTTTGGTCACATAATTTTTGCTTTTTTCCCCAACCCCGGTCATTTTTTAAGTATTAATATATTTAATATTTTGATTTCTAGAGTTAATCAATTTTTTTTTTGATTGAACGTATTTCTAGAAAATTTTCAGGTTTAGTTGTTTGTGGCAGTAATGTGATCTTTTGATTACATGATTTTTTATTTTTTTCCAAATCATGCCATTTTCTAATGATTGATATTTTTAATATTTTGATTTCTAGACGTATTTGATTGAACACAGTTCTAGAAAATTTGCATGTTTATTTATTTGCAGCAGTAATGTGATTTTTTGGTCACATGATCTTTAGTTTTTTTTTCCCCAAACCAGCTCATTTTCTTATTATTAATATGTTTGATGTTTTGATTTCTACAGGTATTTGATTTTTTTTTTTTTAATTGAGAATAATTCTAGAAAATTTGCATGTTAATTTTTTAATTTTTGATGGAAATTGTGATTTTTTAGCTGATTTTCAAATTAAGTGAAACATTTTGTAACGAAAGCAGCCCATATTATCTGATTTTATTTAGCACTTACTTGTACCAACAGTAGTTTTGGGCTCCTCTTAGAAACCAAATGATGGAAACCACCTTCTAAATCAGTAACAATTAACTAAATATTGAAAGAAAATGTCTTTATGTTTGAAAAAGAAGTTTTTTAATATATGTATTTTACTATTTATGGATCTAGAATTGGACACTTAACAGAAGCAATATAGAGACTTAAGGCCACTCAACAAAATTTGGAGAGTTGTGTGTTAGAAGTACTAAAAAGATATTGAAAATGAAATACACTGAAAAAATTAAGAGACTGAAATGGATCTGGACTGAGTGTGTTGCTAGAAGGGGTGATGATAGTTGGCCAATTGAAGTTTTAGATTGAATCCCAAGAGATTGCTTGTGAGTTGGATGAATGAAATAAGAAAGTTTATTAGTATAATGTAGAGAAGACAGGCTAGATATTAGAGAAATGGGATTAAACTTGGAAAGATCATCATACTGCAGTGGATTGATAGTGGTTAAAAATGATGATTCTTTTAATAAATATATATATTGTATGCAGAAAATAAAATAAGATTTAATTATTATAATTCATCCATATAATTATTTGGCAGTAAATATAATAACCACAATAAATAATTTTTTTTTAATCATGATGTCCATAAAGATACTTTTATTTTTTCTTAAATTAAATGGGGATTTTAGCATAGTTTTAATTACAGATTGTTTTTTGCTTTATTTTTATTAATAATTTTATTTGTTAAACCAGTTTTGCTTTCTTGTTTCATATACTAAATTAATATTAGCTTCTCAGTTTTATTAAATATGTATATGTTTTGAAATTTTAAATTTATTCTACTAAAATGTTTTATTAAAATTTTTATTGAATAGAATTTTGTATTTTTTTTATTTCAATTTATTTTCTTTTAACTGTCTTTACATCAAACAATTTTTTTGATTATTCTTTGTTACATTGTAGTCAAAATCATCTTCAATATTTTGAGAGATTTAATACATTGGAATGTGTTTATATATATATAAAAGTAAGTTAATAAATTTTATATTTAAAAATTTACTGTTCCTCTATGTGAATAATTATTAGAGTGGTTTTTTTTCCTGCTGTAAATTATTTCAAATGCTGATAGGCCTTTTATTTTTTTGCTGTTTTATTTTTTTCTAATTTTTACTTCGGAATTGTTTTAAAAATCTGTTCATTTTTTAAAAATATATATATTACAATAAACCATCTTGCTTTTTTGCGAACACTTTTATTTATTTTTTTTATCTAACTATCTGCAGCCTTCTTCAGAAATCTCATAATCTTTAATATAAATAACAAAAACATTTAAAAGAAAAGAAAATTATTTGAAAAAGATAAAAAGGGTTATTGCATTATTTGAACTATAAAGAGACAGTGAAGCCACTGAGTTTATTTGTTTACAAATAGTACATTAGCCAAACATTTTATTTAGGTATAAAATAATTTAATTTCCCTTCTCCTTATTTATTAACATTTCATATAATTATATGTAATATTTATTTTTTTTTAGAATAAATAGATGTTTTACTAAAAAAATTTTTTTTAACTGAACAGTAATTCATTTTTTTTACTCTGCTTCAGAACCACTTACTATAATAAGTAGTCAATAATCATTAGATTATCTTTATTCAAATTTCCTCACTGAATAAAAGCCATAAACCAGAAAATAATTGGGGAATATACTGTAATAGCATTTCTCATGCTCACAATAAATAGCTCTGGAATAGAATAATAAGAATGAATTCTTGTAAACAAATTTCTTGGTATAATTAATTTTATTATCTGTGTGTAGTTAGTTGTCTGCTAATTAAATCTATGGTAACAGATTTATATATTATTTTTGATATTTCTTAATAATTAGGTTAATTTTATTAGATCATATTGGAAAAGTTATATATCGGTAAAATTAAATATCAAAAAATATGAAGAATGTATTATTAAAGATGAATAGAAATAATTAGATACTGTAAATCTATATAAAGCATATACTGTGAGATAAAAATGAATATGATAGGATATTATTCTGGTGGTAAAAGTAGATGTAACTGAGTATTACCTTAGAAATAATAAAAAAAAACTGTTTTTTTTTTAAGTATAGGCTGGTGGCAGTGAACCTGAAAGATATTTTACAACCTAATAATTATACAGTTAGACATGCTAGCTGTCAAACATGAGAATAAACAAAAACAGATTATATTTGAAAAAAATGTAAATGAATACCAAACTGAGTAATCTCATAATAATAATGGGGGAATGAAATGTAGTAAGTCAGAAGGAAAGATTGTGAATTAAATTAAGAATTAAAAGTTATGTAAAGTTAATCAATTTTGTAAATAAAAATAAGTAACATAGTAATAATACATGATTTAAACTTTATAAGAGAAAAATTTACACAAAGAAAAGCATCAGAGAAAGAAATAAATTTCAACTTTATATTATACTAATTCAGATTGCAGCTTAGTTGTGGCAGAACTGAAGCTAGACAAAAAAAAAAAATTATTATTAATAAATTAAGAGATCAGTAGTGTTGGATGAAAAAATATTATAAATAATAGGAAGATGCATAATATTACAAATTAAGAAAATGTATAGACAATGGGTTATGATAAAAGCACAAAAAAGCTTTAGATTAATATAATGTGATAAACAATAGTAAAAAGAAATTGTAAAACCTAAATACCGAGGCAGTATAAAGCTAGACCAAAGTGGTTAGAAAAAATATATAATTGAAATAGAATGTTTATATAAAAACATAAATATGATTTAATGCATAATAAAATAAAATACTTTGAATGGAGAAAACAGGGTATATATATTAAAAATAATATAAAAATTATACAAGTGATTTATGTTTTTTTTACTTTCTTCAGGCAGAAAGAAAGTAAAATAGTTAAAAACAAAATAAATTGAGCAGTGTTTGAGGAGGATTAGGGTGAACTGGAAAATGCAGGAAATTAATGAAATTTTAGTTGAATTACTGGATTCTATATGGAAGGGAATTAAGAATTTTGTTTTTATAAATTTAATTTATAACTTAAAGAAGAATCAATAGATTATTTCTTAAAAATTATATTTCCTTTAGAGACATGGTGTAATGAAAATTTTTAAAACATTAAGTTTAATCTTATGTAGCTAAAGTGTTATTGAGAATATTGAAAAATATATTTGCAATAGATTATATAAGTTTGAAGAGAAATTTCAATTTGAAAGGATAAATGTACTAAATATGTAATTGAAATGATATGAACTATTATTAAGAGATTTATGAAAAGAGAAAGGAATCTTGAAAACATTTGAACAAGTAAAATAGGTTATTTTGTTGAATATTCTGAAGAAGAAAGATAAAGATTAGAAAAAAATATGACTATCATAAATGGTATATTGAATCAAAAGATATTTTTAAATTATTCTTCTATAAGAAGAATTAGTTATAGAGAAAAGGTGTCTTGTAGGGATGTGTATATGTTTGACAATATATAGAGATGGAACTTTGCTATCCCAATATTTAATTTAAGTGCAAAAGTTAATGTTGGCTATGCACAAGCTTAAATTCAGTTTTAGGTTGTTTTTTATTAAGTGTGGTATTATATATGTTTATAATGTAGGCTTGGTTTATTTAATTGTAAAAAAAAAAATTAAAATATGAACTTAGTAGCCAAATTTGTTATCAATTTGTAAAAGATTTTTTTTATATTACAGGAACAATACTTAATTTTAAAACTGTTTAGCAATTATTAATTGTTTGTTGTGCTAATTAAGACTCTTAAAATTTTGTTTTTTCTTCATTAAGTATTGTTCTGATTTTACGTTTGTTATCTTAAAATTTTAGATTGATTTCTTTATAAATTTGATGAATTCCTTAATTAAAAATTGCTGGCTTATCTGGGTTTAAAAAAGTAATCTCTGGCTTACTAATTAGTAGAAATTCTTGAATGGGTTAAACAATTAACTTTAGGTCTATAAAAAGACCAGCTGAAAATAACATTTTATCCAGATTTACTCATTCTTCTGATTCACGCATACTCATTCTTTTGCTTTTCTACTTTGCACTCTACATTTTGATCCAATTTAACTTCAACAATGATTTCACTGTATTTTGCCTCCTGACTAGATGATGAACTGAGAACTTTTTCCAGTGATCTTGTTTAATGGTAAAGCACCAGAAATGAACTCCACTCTCCAGCATGAACCTGAAGCCATCATATATTAACATTGCCTGCTATGCCAACCACCAGCCAATTACTGCCATCTAAGAGACCATTGAAGCATTACACTTTTCCTTGCTGATTAATCAACTGTATGAAAGTCCAATACTCGACCAATGAAACAAGAAAAAAGATGCAGAACTAATATTGACATGTCAGTATTGAAACAATAAGATTTGCTTTGCAGATCTTCGTTTCACCTTTTCTCACCTCTTTCCTACCCTCATACTTTAGTTTAAACCCCAATGTATCGTAGTGTGTCTGCATTGTGCTTACATGCCGAAAATCCCACCCAATTTTAAACCACAAGTAAAATGCTCGTGTTATATATATATTTCTAATTCCCAGTATAAATAACTAGTGTAAATTATGGGTATGTACACGTAAAAGATATTTGTTTAAAAACTATGATATATTTATTTTCAAAACTTAAGTTAAAGTAATATTTTATTATTTAAAATTATTTCTGTTTAAATC
The DNA here is from genome assembly GCA_028023455.1 of Epiperipatus broadwayi. Taxonomy (NCBI): domain Eukaryota; kingdom Metazoa; phylum Onychophora; class Udeonychophora; order Euonychophora; family Peripatidae; genus Epiperipatus; species Epiperipatus broadwayi. The sequence goes on from JAQFVV010006227.1 coordinate 8,095,366, forward strand.
TATTTATAAAAAAGATATTACATTCGTAATATTTGTTTTAGTTTAAAGTAAATTTAAACATTGAAAATTAAAAGAAGTAAGTAAGTTATTATTTTAGATTTGTTATTTTGTATGCACTAATTAGCCATCTTTCTGCTATTGTTGGTACAGGTTCTTCACCTGTCAACTGTGCCCATTCTCTTCTATATTTCTCTAAGATACTTTTGTTTACCATACCAGTTTAAAACATGTTATATCCTTCTATGGTAGACTTCCCTGCATCCACTTTTAATCTTTAATTTTATCTTTATTACTGCAAATTTGTTTTTACTAGTTTGATTGTTAATCTATTTTAGAACAATGTCTAATCTAAGTAATTATTTTGGTAATACAGTTTTTGTATTCTAGACTTCCTTTATTTTATTTTATTAAATTATAAAATCATTAGAGTCTTGGGTTTTTAAATGATTTTTATTTTGCATTTCATAAGTTTTCATCTGATTGGGTTCAGTTAAAATAAATGGGATAAAAAAAAGATGCAAATAAAAATATTTAATTTGAGTGATTGATCTCTCAATGCCAAAATTAAAAATGTTTTAGCTGTTAGTTTGTTTGTTTTTTCTTTTAGAGGACAAAAGATCATTTCACCGTTTGTTCTGGACTGTAATCTTTCTTCAAATATAAGTTATATAGAAAATAAATCTCAAAATGAAGCTTATAAACTTGAAAAAGAACATGTTTATGATGTAAGTAGTGATATTTTTAGTTATTGGTTTAGATTATAGGAAACCTAAAAATTTAAACTTGTTGAAATAAAATGAATATTTTTAAATATTTATGATTTAGTTAAGATTAATTATAAATATAGTGTATGTTTGTATATGTTAATGTGTTTAAGATAACCCAAAAGTTTTAGATGTTTCAAATTTTGCCAGTTTTATGTTTTAATTTTTGTCTGAATTATAATTCATAGGTGAAAAGTTTTTAGAACCAAGTGGTTACTTAGACTTTTTTTCAATAGTCAACCTATGTTAAATAATCTATCAAAATGGCAAAAAGTTTTAATAATTACATTTTTTTAAAATGATATTTGTTCTTTGGTTTATTCTTTAGCTAAAAACAACTAGATACCATTTATTAACCAATAATAGATGACCAGCTGGATTGATCATAAATTTACTAATTGAAAGAAAAATCCTAAGTTTGTTTATAACATTAAAAAAAAAAAAGATAATATAATAATTATATGTTGTTTTCATTGTTTGTTTAAGATATATATAATAGAATCAGAGCATATCGTAGATGCTTTTGGTGGAGTGTTTGTATTAACATAAGTTAAAGTTAAGAACATTTTTGATTAAAACTAAAATAAAATGAATTTATGCCATTAAATTAAGAGTTTTCTTCACATAAGTAGAAAAAGATGTAAATTGTCACTGTTTTAACAGTTTCATGTGGTCATCCTTATGAGAACTTTTTCTAATAGAACATATAGAATCTTATTGATTATAGGAACATGAATAACAGAATAATGAGTTATTAGAAGTAACAGAAACTGAGATGCATTAGAAAACAAATTCTGCTAGGACTAATATTAACATTAAATGCATGAGATCTGTGAAGCAATAATCATTATAATAGTTTCATGCATATATTAAGGAAATAAAATATTGCATTTTTTCTAGTAGCACTTCATTAGCATGGATATCTCTATGGAACAACTTATACATTGTAACTGTAAATTTTTTTAGCAATAAATTAATTGGAGCCAAACTGTATTGTCTCTTGATCTGATTGTAATAATGAGAGATTTCAATTCCAAGACTTACATTATGAATTTTAAAAATAATATATAGTTAATACATAATAGAATTATTCAAGATATTTATTAATATTTTCACCTTTGCAAATTTTGAGAAGGCTATTCACATGATTAAATTTTTTATTCTAAGAAAATCTTGATATCTGTTGGTATGTAATTATATCACAATTTCATTGTTTTAACTGTTCAGCTTTTAATGCTTTTTCTAAGAATTAGTAGATTTTATATTGTATTCTTCCTTTTTTTTATTTAAAAAAGATTTCATTTTAATGCATTGGGAATAAATAAGATGTAAAGTGTCTGCTTTTCAATTACCCATGAGTGAAATATGACAAATTGATAATACTTATGCAATTTATAAATATTACACTGGATTATAAAGTTATATATCTTATTAACTCTTTTGATTGACAGTAATAGAGATTGAATATTATGTAGAACAGCGCAAGCAGATACTTATACAAAAAAAATCACAGCCATTTAAATTAGGATAAATTTACTAAGTGGAAAAAAGAAAATTCAGAAATGCTATTAAAACTAGGTTTTAATGATATACAGTAAATCATATATTACTTTGTAGTATTTAATAATTGACAAATAAAATGTAATAAATTAGAATTCTTTAAAAAGTAATATTTTTAGCAAAAAAATATGCATACAAGGGTAAAATACATTACAAAGATCACATATTATAATAGTACTACAATAGATAAGTTTAAAAAATGAATTAACAGACATTTGATATACATAAAATTATTGTAGATAATTTTTATATATTGTGATCAAAGATGAAATAATAAAATCCATATCTTATTCGGTAGAATAACAATTATTATAATATTGATGTAAATTAAAATATTAAATGTGTCCAAGATATGACAATGATCGCACTTAGGAAAAAAATATAGTGTTTCTCATATGAATGTATTTTACAAAAAGTATGGAATTTACTCTATCATTAATTTCTGATTATTTGTAAAGTTATTATAGTAATACAAAAAAGAGTTATCAATGATAGTCATTTGGAATTAGTTATAATATTAATAGCATAATTATCTGCTGCATATTTATATATTTGAATTATTGAGTGTGCATTACTTATAGAAAGAGAACATTATGTTCTTCTAAAATAGAAATTATAATAAAAAAAAAACTAACAAGTCATAGGAATGTGAATACTATATGTATGTATTTGTCAAAAATGAAAGTTACAAAATTTAATAGAAAATTAGTTTAGGAATGTGAATACTATATGTATGTATTTGTAAAAAATGAAAGTTACAAAATTTAATAGAAAATTAGTTTAGCAAAAGTATGATATTGTGGCACTTTAAGAAACAAAGAACTATAACTCAGGCTCCTATAATTACGCCACAAACATCTCATAAGTAACTATTTAATATACTCAGGCACATAGACCATACACTTAATATACTCGGGCAGCCACTTTGGCTCACCAAAAACCAACCATTGTAACCTGAAGACTGATTAAAGAGTGCGGCAACATGTGAAACCTTCCTATCAAGCCTATCACATTGGTCACCAAAAACTGACTATGTAATCGGCACAAACTAGTATGCTGCCATGGCATAAATGCTGGAATCAAAGGTTACATAAACAGACACCATAATGGCTATGGATTTTTGAAACACAAGAGTATGAGTTCTATTACTAACAACATAATAATTAATTATAATTACTAAAATACAAAGTTCTTAGATTACTTTAAATATTATCTCAGGTTTTATTTTTATCTTATTTAAAATATAGGTTCTTTTACAATTTTAAAAATTTCCTCTTAGGTTCTAAAATGTCTTTATCTTAAGGATTCAAATTCAAAAGGCACATAGAACAAGAAATGCCAATGGTATTATTTTTAAACATTCTTAAAAATGATAACATTGTTCAAGCTATACATTAAACATTTCATATTCTTTTCTTAATTTTATCCATAATATTAGTATTTCTAAGAGCAGAAATAAAACTACACAAGTAATATATCATAAACTTTTGTTGTAGACCCCATCTACAGAAAATAGTACTAGCATCTGTATTATAATTAATATAATATTTATTATATTTACAAATATATACAATACAAAATAATATTTCTAATGTGAACTCTTGGATCTGAGTCTTCATAATCTACTGCTTCCAGCTATACCTGATAGCTTGCCTTAACTGCCTTGGGGAAAAAAACTTTTTCTCAGTATGCCGAATCTGTTTTTTATTTGGACTGCAATGAGATATTTAATTATCCCCATAAATAAATACGATAAATGTCTATAATTGCATATTCGTGGATTTTACTTTTTATTTTGACAGAAATAAGTGATTTTAATAATCACTGTTTAGTAAATATGACGAATGTTTATAATTGCGTATTCGTGTATTTTACTTTTTATTTTCCCAGCTGTGGTAGAAAAAATTATGACTGTGTCAAACTCAGTTAACTTGGGCAGACATGTTTTTTCAGCCATGGAGAAAAAATTCTTTAGTTGTATGCACCAAGAATCTGTTGGTTTGAACAGTATTTATGTGTGATTTAATAATCACCGATTCGTAACTTAACGAGTATCTATACAAGTGCGCACTCATGTATTTACACTCTTATTTTTCCACCCATGGGGGAAAAAATTCTTTTGTCTGAATGCACCAAAAATCTCTTGAAACTGGTGTATTTTACACTAATTAGAAATCAGTTGGGATTTTTTTTCGCACAGGTTCATATCCTCTCGAGTGTGCCAAAAATCTGTTGTGTTTGGTCTTGATTACAGACCCAACCTACAGAAAATAATACTAACACCAGTATTATAATTAATATAATATTTATTATATTTACAAATATATACAATACAGAATAAGATTTCTAATGTGAACTCTTGGATCTAAGTTTTCACAATCTACCGCTTCCAGCTACACCTGATAGCTTGCCTCATGGGTAGGAAGAGTGACTCTTACAGTTGTGCTAGATAGCTTGTCTCGAGTCAGCAGTAGTCTTAGCAGCAACTGGTCCTTATGTGGATTTGCCTAGCTGCATTGAGAAATAGCATATTGCTATTGTAAGAATGCTTACTGCTGTTTAGGTTAGCAGAACTTCTCCTGGAAAATGCATACTGTCTTTATAGTTTAGACAAACATTCTCTAGCTTTTCCTCCAAAAGGCTGACTATTTAATGGTAAATCCCCTACCTCATTGGAAACACTCGGATTAAGTACACGAACTTCAATGAAGGATTTATCTCCATTGGATAGCAACTCCATGCCTTCCAATCAGGCAAGGAATCTGGAATAGTCCACTTCTAAGGACAAGGTCAGATATGACAACTTTAGTGATCCTTTTATATCACAAAGATGTATTACATAAAAGCGAGGTAAATAATTTTTATATTAATGATAAGATGAACATAACATATTAAATTAATTATTTCAAGAATCAAAAAAAAAATAAAAGATTTTAAAGAAAATAAAATAAAATTGCTTTTTTAAAAAAATCATAATTTATTATCTTTTAAATTGTAATAAAATCTAAAATTTAAAAATATTATTTAAATAATTGCACATATTATTTAGGATTTTAACCTGAAATAAATGTACATAAAATCTAAATATAAAAAAAACAATAAAATGAAATAGTAATACAGCATATAGGTTAGCATGTATCTGAAATTTGTTGGTTTTTAAATTTTGACTGATGACTGTTTATCACAACCGTAATGCTTTACAAATTTAGGAAAAATCATAGATTAAAAAGAGTATCATTGAATATTTTTCTGAAATATATCTAAAGCAAAAAATTGGATATTAGGAAAAAAGAAAATAATAAGGCTTTAAAAGTAAAGATTTGAAAGAGAAAGAAAAAATAATGGGAGTAATTGGTTAGACACTCACATCGCTTGATGGTGTTGTTTAGGTGCAAAAACATAAAAATGCCATTTACACAGCCGGAGTTACAACTAATACAACAGTTGTGTTGTATTAGCCATTGCAGGCCACTTAGATGGCATTGCACAGAAATATTATGGCCTGTTTTATGCTTCGCAATATTTTATGCAAATTTGCACAATTCACAGTTTGCTACTGTATCATCTGAGAGTGGCTGGATTTCAAGTGGCCACAACTTTTGAAATCTCCATATTAGAGTAATTTCATTTCTACTTAAGTCACACAGTCTGATGGCGTTGTTTATGTGCAAAAACATAAAAATGCCGTTTATACGGCCAGAGTTACAACTAATACAACAGCTGTGTTGTATTAGTCATTGCAGGCTTGCATAGATGAGATTGCACAATATTATGGCTTGTTTTGTGCTTCATGACATTTTATACAAATTCGCACAATTCACAGTTTGCTACCATATTATCTGAGAATGGCTGGATTTCAAATGGCAACAACTTTTGAAATCTCCATAGCAGAGTTATTTCATTTCTACTTAAATCACACAGTCTGACTTACTAAGAATTATCCCACCCTTTCCCTACACAACTTGGAATCTGCAAAACATTGACAAAGAGTAGGGCCGAGCACGATTTGGCAGAGCTCTGTGAAAACTCATGTTTTTGCAAGAAAACATACGAGACAAATCAAATAGCACACTGGCGCAAGCAGATTTTCAAATTGTGTCAGCTGCCGACAACAAAAACGGGGTACGCGGCCAGACTTATGGCTAATACAACAATTTTCTGTTGTATTAGCCATTGCCAACCACTTGATCGTGTTGCACAGAAAAATATGAAAGTCTACATTTGCAAAACAACCTCACAATTTATGTCAGTCATGCTCCTGCAAGTGAAAGAATTCGATTCGCGCACATTTCCATAACAAATGTTTGTGATTCTATGACATAAATCAATAATAAAAAAAAAAAGAAAACGAAAGTTGAAAAAGTTCAAAAGTTTTGGTTTTATTTAATTTTTTTTGGGGGGTGGGTGGGTTGAGAAATAGTTTGTCAAGACAGAGACAAAAATTAGAGACAGAAGTTATTTTGGGATTGTTTTTATGAAAAAAAAGAAGGTAGAACAAGATTTTATTTTAAAAAAAAAGGTAATACAAATAAAATGTAATAAAAATTGTTTTTAGAAATGAAAGTTTTACTATATCAGCGGTAAAAATATCTTTGTGTATTATTTTTAATATTGTAATTTGTTATTAGGAAGGAAAAAACCGTTTCCAAAACAAAAGGTTAAGATTCTATGACATAAATCAATAAAAAAAATAAATGAAAAGGAAAGTTGATAAAGTCAAAAGTTTTGGTGTTATTTTATTTGAAGGAGGGGAATTGAGAAAAAGTTTGTCCTCACTGAGACAAAAGTTATTTTTGGTTTGTTTTTATTTTTAAAAAAAGCTAGAACAAGATTTTATTTTAAAAAAAAAGATAATACAAATAAAATGTAACAAAAATTTGTTTTAAAAATAAAAGTTTTACTAAAAAAAAAAGGTTAAAAAGATTTAAAGATGTAGTAGAAAAAATTGCTCACAGCCCAGTAACGTTACATTTGAGTGTTTTTGCATAACAACGCCATCAAGCAGCATGCGTGTCTAATGGACTAGTACCAGATATTCAAAAGAATAAATAATATATATTTCAGAAAATTATTAAATATAAAGAGAAATGGATTAGCATATGCCAAAAGATATAGAATAATTATATGAAAGATATGTTAGGATAATTGTATGATGTAAGGAAAAGGGAAAATAAATGATTTTGGTAGTGAATATAAGATGCAATGAATGCAGATATTTAAGATCCTCAGATTAAGGTCTTTCTATCTTGTTATACTATATTTGTTCAATTAATTATTGAGATTTTCACTAATTCTCATATTATTAGGGATTCATTTAATTAATAGCATAATTTTAATAACTTGATTATTAGTTTATTTAAAATAGAATTTATTTAGATAAGATTACAATAACATTACTTCAATATTTATCCATGAATCTTTAATATAGTTAGAGAGCACTATTGAACCAATTATTTAAGTTTCTGAAAATTATGTATAATTATGTTTAAGTAATTATTAAATAATGGTCATATATCAATGATTCAATGTTTTATGTTAATAGCACTACAATAATTTCTGTATAAATGCATTTTCATGCTGCTTCTAATCAATAATTTTTAATTTATATAATATATACTGTTATTAGAAAAATTAATAATTTATATTATTGCTTATAAATTATATGGTTAAAAAGTCCATTTATTTTTAGTTTTGCTTATTAGTTACAATATTTAATATGCATAATTAATAATTTTTCGATTAGTATTAAGTTAAATTGGTATCAATATTTTATTTTCTATTGAAAGAAATACTAACTATTGTTAATGCTTCTCTCTGCTGAAGTATTAACAATATTATAATATTCATTGATAGTTATCCAAAGTTTTACTGTGTCAGTGGGGTCTGTCTTTTTTTTTAATCACTTTTATTGAAAATATTTTATTATTAACATTTTATTAATAAATAGAATTTTTTGTAGAAATTTCAAGGGTGCTAGAACATTGATAATTGAAAAAAATCATAGTCCTAGTAGAATCTGTGCTTTACCATGGGACTGAATTACTATCTACATATCAATTAAGATAAAGAAAAATTAATTAATATTTTATATTTTAAATACCTAACATATTTAAAACATAAAAGTAATGTATTTAGGGCTGCAGAAAGGAGTTTGCTATTAATTGAAAGGAGACCCTTTGATTCCTCTTGGAGGCCTTAACTGAACTGAGCAGAGCAAATTCCTAATGTCCGCTCCATATGTTCTTGTCATTGCAGCTGTTATTACTATGTGATTATTCATATAGTATACGAACATGGATGTGCTGCTCACCAACATGCATTAGCCAAGGTGGTGAGTTTATTGACTTTTTACCTCTGAGTTTAAGATCAAGAAACACCATGGTCTTTCTTCTCAATTGCCTGATAAGGAAAAATGAATGTGTTCTTACTTATAGATCTGAGACTTGGATACTTAATAGAAGAGCAATACAGAGACTTCCGACCACTCAAAGAAGTATGGAGAGATGCATGTTAGGAGTAACAAGAAGAGATCGAAAACACAATATATGAGTAAAAGAACAAGCAGGTGTTACTGACCTCATTGAAAAAATTAAAAGACTGAAGTGGAGTTGGGCTAGACATATTGCTAGAAGAAATGATAATAAATGGACAATTGAAATCTTAAACCGGATTCCAAGAGATTGTCAAAAACCCAGAAAGAGATCACATGTGAGATGGGTGGATGAAATAAGAAAGTGTACAGGGGCGATGTGGAGAAGAGAAGCTAAAGATCAGTGAAGATGGATTCAACTTGGAAAGACCTTCATCTTGCAGTGGATTGATAATGGTTGATGGTGATGATGAATGTATTTAGAATACCTGAAAATAATATACTTAGTAATCAAATAACTATGAATATAAATGTAACTGCTTAAGAAATTAAGTAAACATTTAACAAGCATAACAATATAAAGAAGTGAGTGGTAGCAATAAATCCATACAAAATTAAAATCTAAAACAATGTTCATGTCAAAGGAAATGAAAACTATGTATGTCATAAAAACTACACGGAAAAGTAATTTCATTCACATCAAAAACTGTATGAAGAAAAATGGTGGAAGTAAATAACATTTTAGTGATGTGGCCAAATAGAAATTTACAAAAAATTAAAATGCAAAAAGCAGTAATTACAATTTTCAGCAACATCATGTAAATGAAACTTTTTGCATGTATAGTTTGTAAGGCATATTTATTTTTAATTTTATGGATTAGTTTTTGTATTGTTGTGCTTATTAAGTCCTATTTAATTTCTTATGCAATTGCATTTGCTCCCATCATTGATATATTTTCTTGAGGAATACTCATATTAATCTCATTTATTGAATGTATTTGCTTTGTAATCATTGCACATTGATTTGATTGTTAAATATATTATTTTCATGTTTTAAACCAATTACATTATATTTTATGAAAAATATGAAACTTACCAAATAGTTTTTTTTTTTACTTTAATTGGTATGTGAATATTTTACAGGCTTTACTATCTGAAATTAATTTTTTTATAGAAAAAAAAAACCCAGTAAAATTAATTCATTGTTAAGTTACTTTCAGAAAAGCATAAATTTTAAAATTAATGCTGTTAAATACTGACTCTCTAACTTAGATAATATTTCAAAAATCATTTTAGTAGAAACAATGCTGAGTAAGGAAGATGGATAAATGAGAATTATAAATGAAAGAATTTTTACTTATCTGCATGGAACTTTGTAGCATTAATTTTATCATGCTACCATTTGTATGAATATTCCATTGTTTTGGTATATGTATTTTTTAATAGGTATTGTGTGTGCACTTCTCAATAATTGTTTAGTGATTTGATCACAGTTTTGATAATAAACATACATTAAGTTTTAATGGATTAAAAAGGTTTTGAAAAATCAATAGCAAAATAAATATATTTTATTATATAGGTGTCCAATTCCACTTAATAGTATAATTTTTAGTCATGGCAAAAAAAATTTTCCAATAAATGTATTTTTGTGCTTTTTATTATCAATTGTAGTTTGTTATTTCTTGCTATCTTTTTAACAATTTTATGTGATGACATAAATTTACATTTACTTTCATATATATTACTATACTGCAGGGTTTCCCAATTTTATGTCTGCAGGTACAAATGCACTTATGGACTGATTTTTGTGTGCCTGCCAACCACAGAAAAGATTTTATTTAAATTTTATTTTAATCAGTCATCAGAAACCAAGAAAGTCTACAACAACACAAACAAAGGAAAAAAGAGGGCATCACTGATATCATTAATGCAGATATAATGTTTTTTAAACTAAAAGCAATACAAATCAACAATTGGTAATTAATAACATAATATGAATAATAAAATCAACTATAACACATGTAACAAATACAGTGCCATCTCCATACCAACAAGAGTTTATTCCACAGCTACAAGTTGTGCCAATGACACAATCTCTGACTGTATGAACTGCTGCATGCTTTGCTTGGTGGTTATGTGTAAGGTTAATTTGCATTGCGTACTCATTAATTTTGTACTATGTTACACATGTACAACATAAAATAGACTTTTTTATATATATTTAAATATATTTTTATTTTTAACCAAGTAAAAAACAATGAATTTATTATTTTAACACTGACTGAGAGGAACCATATAATTTCAATAATTTTAAAGATAAATATGTTTGCTTATTATGCAATAGTAGCATTGCAGTACCAAAAAACAATGTTGGAATGTCATGTCCAGACAATTCATTCCACAATTAATATGTATTATCCTCTGAAATCTGAAGTAAAGAAGAAAAAAATAACTCAGTTAAAGTAAAACTTATCTGCCCATAATAGCTGGTATTTATTAGGCAAGTGGAAAAATATGAAAATGTTACCATTTCTTAGTTAAAAATTTCTCACATGCTAGCAAATTAGAAAAAGCCATTCCAGGACAGTAGGTTGTTAAAAGAAGCCTTTCTCGCTGGCACTGATTGTTTATTCAGAGATTTTCTAAGAAACATGAGATTATATTATCATTACATGACTTAAAGTTATCAAATAACACTGTTATAAAAAGAATACATGCAATTTCAACGGACATTCAAACTTGGATTAAGAGTGACTGGGAATTATGTGAGTAGTTTTCATACAAGTTGACAAGTCAACAGATGTATCAGTCACAAAACAGTTAGTAGTTACGGTGAGAATAGTATTTAGTAATTTCACTATGAAAGAAGATGTACTGAAAATATCAATGAAAGGATGAACGATGATGAGATTATTTATAATGCATTCACAACATACGCAAAATCAGTAAATATGCCTTACACAAGCTGTCTGCTATAACCAGTAATTGGGCACCAGCAATAGTTGATAATGTCAATGGATTTATGGCCCTTTGCAAAAAAGATGAATCATTTAACCAACTTTATGTCCTATCACTGTAGTTTCCATCATGAAGTTTTGTGAGGTAGAGTATTATCCTTCATATATGTGATGAAAGTAGTTACAAAAATTATCAATTCTGAATGTCGGCTCAATAAAGGTAAAGTTCTTAGAAGATTTGTAAGTTTGATAGATGAAATTTTAAAAAAATTTGATCACAAAAAATGAAAAAAATGTTGAACTAACAGACTTTGGTGGCATAAAAAATCTAGAGCTGGAGAAAAAAAAAACGTAGCAAAAATAATACGGTCTGTAAATTCATTTAATGTGAAACGCTTCTTGGATATCACATCTACAAATGAAGACTTGTGTATTTTCCAAATATAAAGAAAATGATAGCTGACAGGGAATTTAACTTGTCATCCTTTGTTAAACATCTTCAAGTGCTTGAGGAACAATTTATGAAGAGATTTCAGCAGTTTCCTCTCGTGAAACTCATGGTTACCTTTTTTATTAATCCTATAATTTGTCTAGTAAATATAGAAATAGCTGCACCCATTGTAAATAAGGACAGAAGAACTGGTTTTAGAAATTTTGGAACTTCAGAATGATATTGTACTAAAATCCTACATATCCGACAAGAACTTCTGAATCTAGTTACAGAGAAAAGTTTTCATTCTTAAAAAAAGTAGCACACAAGATAGAATAATTTTCCGGTTTTACATACTCATGTGAATCCTTCAAAATACAGACACCAATTAGCATCTTGAAGTTAAAATCGTTTTTAGGTTTCACATACTTGTGTGAATTCTTCAAAATACAGATTTTGACGCATCGATGAACATCTTGATGATTGTTTACAAATAGGAATATAATCATACTGTCCTAATTATGAAGTCTTGGCCAGTGAAATGCAATGCCAAAGTTTACACTGACAATTAATGTTGAGAATGATATTATTTTTATTTAATAATTTTTTTATTATTATTATTACCATATTTTCTGTTAAATTTGTAGTTTAAACAAAATTAAAAATATTTTTTTTTAGGAAACATAATTTTCTTTTTATTTTATTTAATAGTATCTATACAAAAGGAAATCTTAAAAATCAGCAATTGTTTTGTTTAAATTTATAATATAAAAAACAGTTGTGCATTATTCAAATTTAATATAACTTTAAATTTTGCATTGCCAGCAGCATCTGAAGACTTTTTAAGACTCAAATTATTGCTGGTGTAATTTAGAAACTAGAACCTTATCACTATTATAAAAAATAACCTTTTAATTCCTTTTACTTGTATATTATTATTAATGTCTATAAATTTACTTTTTTACACTGTGCTCTAGGGTATGAAAATGTTGGGAATCCATGCTATATTGTATAGAATTATGTCTCTGATTTAGTTACATTTTTAAAAATGGTCTACATGTTGTTACAAATTTGTCACAAACATGTTTAATTTTTGAGTTTTAGATAATAGGATCATCAAAAAAATAAAGTTAATCTTATTAAGGAAATTTGCTTTGAGTTTTGAAAAGAGAAACATGGTATGGAGAAGTTTTGAGAAGATTATTTCCATTAAGATAAAGTTTCTGCCTTAAAATAATAATAATAATAATGATGATGATTTGTAACAAGTAATGCAATAATATATTTTCATATTTTTTATTTGTAAATAAATGTGATATTTTTAAACAAAAATAATTTTGTAGTAGAATATGCTAAGAGAGAATCAAATATTAGTATCTATTTCCAATTATGATCATTATCATATGATCATAATATTCAATTATTTTAACGCTAGTACTTAACTTTGTGTTGAAAATATATGTACATGTATTAAAATTATAATTATTCTCTATTTGAATACCTTTTTATTTTTTAATAAAAGCATTATCATAAATCATTGCTTTATATTTATTTGTGAAAAAATAAATATTTATTACTTATTTTTTTTTTTTAGGTTTATGACAAAATAGCTCCTCATTTTAGTGAAACACGACATACTCCTTGGCCAAAAGTAGTTTCTTTTTTAAAAGAATTGCCTTCAGGATCGCTTTTATTAGATATTGGTTGTGGAAATGGAAAATATTTTGGATTAAATAAAGAGTTAATTGAGGTATGAAATTTAAAAATTTATTTACACACAAGTCATATTTTAAAAATCCAAACTGAAAAACTTATAATCACTGGGCATATTCAATTGACATAATAAGTTAGGTGAATAATATCAAAGTTCAAAATAAATATATCAAACTAAGTATCACAAATCACTATTATATTATATATAATATAAACAATGATAAGCATAGTTTTTATGATTAGCAAGTAGCTTTAGATTTTATTCTTAAAAAATGAGCAAAAAGAAAAGGCCTTAAGTCAATACCTTAATAGTTATTCATTTATCAAAACCAGTCATTCTACCTCTATCATCTGAAGAATGAAACCAAAGCTATCATTTACATCATACATCACTACATGTCTGAAAAATTTTTTGAAAAATTCTAACAAGATTTGTATTCAATTGAATGAACTTCAGATACCTAAGAATTAAAACAATGCAAACTTGCCAAACACAGAAATCAGTTGACATCTACATGTATAGGATCTATAATCTACATATATATATATATATAGGTCATCTGTTCTATCTACATTTTTCAATTTGAATAATTGTTGTGTGCATCAATTGGTCTCTGTGTATTTGTCAAAATTTTGTTGTTTGATTTCTAGTAGATTGATGAATCTAGGCTTTATTGATGAAACCACTTTGATATAATTTCATAAAAAGATATTAATTCCAAGATAAAATTTTACCATTTAAATCAATTATCATATAAAGATCCCCTTTCTGAATGCTTATCAACTGAAGAGTTATGGTATAAGTAATGACCTTTTTATGAACTCCCAAACAATTTTTTTTGTCAGCTTTAGCTATAATGCCAGATGGATTTGATTTTCCTAAATGTAACCGAAGTCTCATTAATTGTTTTATCATCTACCCATGATTATATCATTTATCTGCTTCAGACATGGAATTTAAGTCTGACTTATACAATTGTGAACAATGACAGAATTAAAGAACTTAATAAAGCCACTACTAAATCAAATGCTGAACAAATAAATAAATATGATGAAAATTAATAGCTTTGATTTCTATATTTAATGGAAAGAATCCATCATATATCAAATAGTTATTCTCCATATAATATTAGACATTATGTATTCTCATCTAAATATTAAATAATTACATAAAAGTAGAGATTTCAAATTTATTTGTTTTACTAATTAATGTACAGTATTGTGTGCACAGTTTTTATATAATCTATTTAAAAAAATAGTTTACTGTAATATTCTTCAACACTCTTAAATAAAGTATAGCAATTGAACTTTGGGTATTGTAATAGAATGGTCAGAAGTATCCTGATTGAGTATCACTTATTTCAGACTCAAATGAGATGATTGTTTTTATTCACTATCAGCTATATCGTTACACTGACACTAAAAAATATGATTCTATACACCTGGCCACAGAACCACCCATACAATATTAGAAGAACTCTAAATGTCTAAATTAAACTCAAAGCTAAATAAATAATCAAGTAATGCATAACATGAAACAAGTTTTTTTAGTCCTCAGGATTTAATGAATAATAACAATATAACCATAAATGGGTATGTCAAATATAATTAAGAAAATAGAAAAAGAATGCCTTATTATTGGCTGATCATGAGGATAAAATGAAGAATCTTCCAGGATGAAATCATACAGGCTTAATATCCCCATACTTGATTATAAATTATGAAGCTCATTTCTTTCAAGTACATAAAGTATGTGTATTTAAATATATATTTTAGCAGTTTGCTACCATTAAATTTCATTTATAAATAATAATCATTGAATTAGCCCAAACACCAGCAAATAAATTTGCATAAATGAGGATCCTAAACTTTTCTTAGTTAATAATCTACTTTTGTTGCATTCAATCAGAAAAAAATGTCAGTTAATATGGATGAAACACTATTTGGATGTAAAACTAAATATTTGGATCATGAAAATTCAGAAAGAAATTTTTTAAACACAAGTACACATTAAAAAAAGAGATAATGCACAAATCTATTTTCAACACAAATTCTTTTAATAATTCAAAGTTGATCATAAAAAATAATAAAGAAGTGATGAAAATAATTCTATAATTTCAGTGCTTACATAACAACATTATTCAAACTTTAGATAACAAACTATTGCTAATAATAATTATAATCTGATAGAAATTACTTTATTTCTTTTTAGGTAAAAATAAATGAAGAACTTATAGCTTCCACACACATGTGATTTTAGTTAAAAGAGATATTAATTAAATTAATATTAAAGCTTCATACATATATGTGTATATTCTGACATTTAACTTATGCATACATGCTCTTTTTCTTTATAAAATATATATATAATAATTTCCCTTATGCATTGCATTATTTCATAACAATGTAATTATAAATATAGCTATATATTAGTTTGCAGAATTGTTTTACAAAATGATATATATTCAAGCACGAGTGCGTGTGCAGCGCAACTGTTCCCAAAAGCTATTAATACAAAATAGCTAACTAAAAATAATAAACTAGCTGAGTGCTTTCAAAGGATCTTGCCTTCATAATCATAGCTTGCTAATATATTTAATGATATGCAAATATGCTAATTCCATTTTTTTGATAAAGCATAGCACGTGTCCTTCCTATTTATGGCATTTTCCAAAAGTAAACAATTATTTGACTTAAAATGATATATATAAAAAAAATTGTTTTGGGAATGCTTTTTTAATTTAAATGCATCCATATGATTGAAAGAATTTTAATGTAGATTGCTGCCGTTAAAATATTTATTTGAGTAAGATTACTTTCAGATTTTTATTCTTGTAATCTTAGACTGAAGTATTATTTAAGAAAATTTCACTGGTAGCTTCTTTATCCTCTTACTACTTTTATTTTGAGTATATTTAAATGTACGTTTTCTTAGCTTATATTGCTTTCAATTTATTGAAGATTGATAAACAGATAATTTGGATATGTTATTTTAAACATGGGAACCACCATTTTTTTTCTTTTTGAATAAATTAGTAATATGTTTAGTGAGTTTTATTGGCATCCATCCTTTTCTTAAAAAAGTTATAGTGCAGTGTGTGTTATATTCTGGGCATTTAGTTTTGTTGTGTTTTTTTGATAAATTTGCTTTTAGGGAAGTACTTGTTCCACATATAACAATTTTTATCATTTCTTTTCTAGAGTGTTAAAAATGAAATCTTTCTAGGAGAGTAAGAAATTTTATTTTGGATCTTTATTTAATTAACAATACATTTTAATTAGTAGTAGTAGTGTTAATGAGATAATATGACTTAATAGATTTTAAAAAAAAAAAAGCTTTTAAATTAAAAACTTCAAAGTTATTTTTACTCCAGGTAATTGTTTTTCAGATGACTTTTTTTTTTTTTTTTTGATTAGTAAGTATTCAAAATTTCTATCCCCATGTTAATTTTTTGTAATCCATCAAATACAACATTTCAAACTAACATTTAACAAGGTGATATCTCCATTTTAAAGACCTACAAAACAAAAATCCTGATATATTAACCTGTCACAATTCTTGATTCATCAATTAGTTATATATGCAACAATTTTAATTTTATTCTTTTATGATATTTTAATGGGGGGGGGGGGGCTCCAAAATAAAATGAATCTTTTTTTTGTTTGGGGGAATAATTGATTTTACAAACTGTTGAAAACATTATAAATAATAGAAATAATATTGCTATGTTGTGTTTACATTCAGATATAATTCTCTATCTTCCATATACACAAAAAGGACTTCATATTGTTAGATAACCAAAGATCAAGAAATATAAACTATAATTTAGAAAAAATAAATAATTATTAGTTTAGGATTAATCAACTGTGATTTGAGTAATATAAACTGTTAATATGACATTAGATTGAATATATTAAACTAATAATAAACAAAACAGTTTTCTATTTTAAATATAATCCATTAATTTCAATATATAAAACAAATCGAATGCAACTTCTTTATAAATCTTGATTTATTATATGAGCTATTATCAATTACAATAATACTCCAACATTTTGACTATATTTTTTTTAAAGTAAAAGTGATTTGTATTTGTTATATGTATTGGATTATTATAGAATATTTGTATTTATTATTTTATTTAGGTAGTTTTAGTTGTTCCTTGAGAGAGGCTATAAAAGAATATAGTCAAAATTTTGAAGTATTATTGCAATTTATAATAGTTAATATAATAAATCAAGATTTATAAAGAAGAAGTTACATATAACTTGTTTTATAAATTGAATATATAAATAAGCAATAACCCTTGTCTACTTTTGGATATATTTTTCTTTCTTTTTTTTACTTTAATAAAAAAAAAAAAAATAGACCATCAACTTGACAGAAATGTGTCTTGTTACATTATTGAGTTCCCATTATTTCATTTCTATTTCCATCTGAGGAATCTGGAATTTATTTGACAAAATCTAAATTATGTCAAAGTCTTTTATTAAATTTTTCAGGTACATACTGATTTGTATCTGTAAATAACAGATTTTCTTTTATTTTGCATATGATAGTTCATAAAAAATTCAAGCCTTAGAAGTTACAGAACTTAAATTGATCCAAGGATATTAGACTCCAGAGTCTGACACTAGTATTGTACTAAATGTTATAGGACTATGCTTCATGTTATATTACAAGATGGGTGAGAAAGGTAATACGGTATGCAAAAGATTTGGATAAAGAATTTATATCTGTATATTTGTACAAAAGATGGGATGATTGTGTTAGGAGGATTATTGAGTGTTATAGTAGCAAGGAATGGGATAAAAGAATAGATTTACTAATAAAGAATAGGGAGTTAGAGAGATGGAGAACTAGTATGAAGAGTAAAAAGAGTTTAAATATATATAGAAATAAACAGAATATTAGGTGTGAGTTAATTTATGATAATAGTAAGGAAAGTAGTTTGTTGTTTAAGGCTCGAACAGGATCTTTAGCAACAAGAGAATATACATGTAAATGGAAAAATATGGGTGATTTAGTCTGTAAATTATGTAGGGAAGAAATAGAAAACATTAGGCATTTGTTAATTGAATGTAAATGCGTGAAAACAGAAAAAGCACATATAATGAATTTATGGGAAAATAAATATGAAAAAAGTGATTATATAGAAAGTAGATTATTGGTTTTTATGCTGGATTTGGAAAAAGATTAAGGGGGATTTAGATATTAAGGCTGTAGAGTTGACAAAGATTATGTTGTGGAAATGGGATGGAGTAGAATATGGGAAAAATTAGACTGGGGAATGTAAAATTAAGTAGCTAACACGTTGTTCTTGGTATAATTGCTGATAGATTCTTGACTTCGTTTAAGGAGAAGCTACAGTACATCACATCACCTAGAAAAATTTATTTACTGTGATCAAAATGGATGATGATGGTTTGCACCGACTAAACTCAGGGAGAAACAAGAAATTTTAAATATTGTTCAGACAATTGAGAAACAAAAGCACTAAGACAAACGTTAGCCAAATTAAGTATAAGCATATTTTAAAAATTTTATTTAAGAGAAAAATAACTTTTAAGATAACAAATAGGGTTATATCAGGCGTGTACCAGAAAGACGAAAATGCAATGCTCTGGCAGACAGACTGATCTTTTAATAGCGAACTATAAAGGGAGGGAGCAAATTTCTTTCAGAAGAGAATTCACCTAAACATTGGTTTTCCCATTCACAGATATGAAAACAATACGTTCTTGAAATAAATCAACAAAACCAGCACCAGCGAGCTTTTTTAGGACTGGAAAATGTGTTGGAACCAAGAATGTCATAAGCCAGTAGAAGCTGCATCTTATACTACGTTCAAAGCAAAGATGATTGATTTACCTCAAGAACAAATGAAAAATATGATTTAGAATGAAAGGAAAATGGACAATAAAACTGACGAATCCCCAACCAAACGATTGTCCAAAACTAATAATAATTAACGGTCTCAATAGGAGACAAGTAAATTAGAAAACCAGTTACGTGTGCCCCAGCATTTCAAGAAAATGAATTACAAATAAATTGACAAACTAAGTTCTTAGTACACGCTCTGATAGAATTCAGTCACACATAAAAGACAAAAATAAATCTAGCCACGAATACAAAAGTGACTTAGATTTGAATACGCATATTTATCAGAGAGTGCACAAGAGTATGGCAAACATGAAAACATTAAACACTTTGGCAGCAAAATTCTCTCACCTAAAAATATAAGAAATGGATAGGATAATATCTTCCTGCTGACTATTTATAAAATTACAAAAAAAAAAAGCAACTCTAGTTTCCTGATTCAGCGATATGAAAACAGTTACGGTCTTGTAGGAAATGAACGAAACCAACGCGGACGATCAATCAGTAGCTTTCTAACTACTGACGTTAGAATGCTGTAGGACTGCTGCACGTAATACTACTTTTAAAGCAAACGTGGTTGATGATCACATACAAGACAGCAAAAAAAAATATATGATTACGATCTTATTGTAACAAACGGGGTTCGAATACAAGCGTATGTAATATATTACTAATTGCGAGTGTTAATGTTGAGCGACTATATACGAAAAGATATATATGTAAATAGTCATTCGAACCCTGTTACAAAGAGTGTGAATGTTAGGTGGGTATGCTTATATAAATATATTTGTATATGTGAGTATAAAATGTGTGTGTGTATTAACGGTGATGGTTACAAGCAATTATATATGGAGCTGTATAAGTTGTAATTGATTATTCGTATATATTTTATCCGTTAAAATTTTTCTTTAAGTCTGGTTAATAATATTGTCGGTAACACGTGTTTTCTTTTGCTAATTAATCTTTTGAACATATGAAGATAGAAATAGAAATAAATCAGTTGCTGTAGGCGGTTTAGTAATAACTGGCATCAAGAAGTCCGAAAACGGGTCAGGTGGGTATCTTTGGAAAACAATAGAAGAACGGGACAGTGGCGTAGGGATATTGGAAGAAAATTTTACAAAGTTAAAGAGTGAAAACAAAATAACTTTTTTTTTGTGGGCTCGAGAGGAGAAAAAGGAAAAGAAAAAAAAACGCGGCTTGGACTACGGAGTGTGTGGACGTATAAAATTTTCTTAAGAAGTTTATTAATATTTCTCACCCAAAATGTCGGGGTAATTCAATAGCGCTAGTTTCGTTAACGATCCAGTGGACAGTTGTCGTGGAACTCATCTGAAGTGGACCTACGAATTTCGCTATACAAAAGAGTTCTTGTTCATCAAGTGTAATGGCGACGAAAGATCTATGAAATGGGGCCCTTTCATAAAGTGAGTGAATCATCTACTCCACCTCCAGAATAAGCTATTCGATATACCATATTGAAATCCTTGCCATCGTTATATCAACCAGACCAGTATTCGTGGAGAATTATAAATGCGGACTTGTCGTTGACCGTGTGAACGGTCAACGGTACTTAAGGTAATTGACATTTACGCTAAATATATGTTCAATGAATGCGTCTTGGTAAAGAAACTAGTGTTACCTCAATATTAATTACTATAATAAATCTCTTTTAAATTAAATAAAATAACAACTTTAAATAAACAGCTCTGATGTATAATTGCACTATTTTGATGCGTATATGAATTATATATGTGTGTATCAGGGTAAATGGGCTGTGCGCTTGAATATTGATATATTTATATGCGTGGATAAATGAGATTTTATCGGTATTAAGTATGGTAATAAATAGAGTGAATTGTATGATAACATTCGGGTTGGGTTATTAGATTTATAACGGATAAATTATCGGACAGAATAGATAGACACATAAGACTTAGTTGGGTAGTGTTTGGCTTTGTTCTCTAGTTAGACTATAGTCCCCAAACCCTGAGATTGAGCTGGTACGGATGCGCTACCATAAATAGATATATATATACCCGAACCCTTATTTACGTTTTCGATGAGATAATTCTTATCCATGTGTAAGATTGGCGCATGAGATGGAATCAGACCATGCTCACAAATATCCTCACTCGAAGCTACGGGTAGAAGCGTACAATGGCCATGTAAAATATAATGGGTAGTATTATATTATGTAATCTAGAAAGAAATCTCTACTTTCAGAAAACCAGAACAATAAAGCCGATAAATAGCCAGCCAAAAGATTTTACTGTTTGCATAAAGCACAAACTAAACGTATTTACAACCAACTAAGGGCAGGTGAGTAAATAAAAATTACAAAGACTGCCAAAGCATTTAGCAATAGTTAGTGAAATAATTAGACATATATTAAACATATAAAATTATACACTCACAACGCACCCTCTGATAAACGAAAATTGAAAAAACAAACTTGAAATCTTAAAACTAAGATTTCAAGACACGCTATAAATACTAGAAAAAGGAAATACAGATAATGAATGTTAGATTAAATAATAAATAAAACTTTATATATCACACTTATTTTAGATTGAGTGGAGATTTAATTAGAAGCAATTTGTTTACCCTGGCAAGAATAATGAGGTTTACCTTGCGGTAAGGCAGAATTCAAGTATTTTCAAGGAGTACATATTCCTAAATTAGTTCATCTTTTAGGTATTTTGACAGCGGCAAGATACAGGCATGGTGTCCTGTTTATTTTAGACGTTCATGGCATAACTGAAGGAGAGTCAGCAGGCATGGGTCCATCTTTTTAGAGTTAAGCTAGCAGGACATATTGTTGGTTATAGAGTGTATAGTAGTAAATTTTGGCATCTTGGAGAAAGCAAAATTGTTTTAATAACTGCCAATTTTGCTTTTAAAGAAATTAAATGTCCAAAAGACTAACAGTACGAAGGGTGAATGCGGTTAATCAGAATGAATATAAGAAGCTAAACCAATCACTTTGACGGGGTACTTGCTTGTTCAAGGCTCTTTAGAATAATCTATGAAATTTTTGGGGTTATTTATGCCCAGCTTAATTTCCTGCGAAAACTTGTCCTGTTTTTGAATTCTACACCTAAGGGCATGACAAATCTTAATCTCCTGCTCAATCTACTTTAGGAATTTGAACCAGGGATTATTGTAACTAAAACAACAACACAAAATTAAATCTCTGCTTTTAGAATTAAATTAGAACTGATAAAAATAAGAGACAGGAATGTAATCAACACGTTTGTTTGTTTTTGATCAGTTTGATTAAAAACAAGCGGTAACAGAAAATTATTTTAAAATCAACTTTATATAATGAATAAAAAAAATATTTTAAACACAAACGAGTATGTGTATTAATACACGTATTCTTTTTTTAAATAATTTTTAAATGACTTTAGATTTAAATTTGATCAACTAAAAGTTAGTTTTATTTATTTGGGTTTTTTTTTTTTTGCTTTAAACGACAATTGATACGGACTGCTCCATCATAATATACATGCACGCAGATAGATAGGCAAAACATCTTTTAATTAATTCACTGCAAGGCAAAAATCTCTTCAGTAGCTCAGAAACCATAAAGAATAAGAAGGCATTATTCAATAGTTTTACTGTTGTTTGGCAGGTGGTAAGGGTTTTAAATGATTTTTCCATTTTTGTTTTACTCTCTAGCTAATTAAATATCCTTTTCTGACTAACATTGGTCATCTGGCTTGATTTTTCATTCTGAAAGAAAAATCTTAAACGTCAGTGGAATTTATTTAACTTAGATTAAAAATCCTAAGTCATATCATAATAGGACATGTATGACAACTACATTATGAAGTTTATATATTGAATCAGTCAATCTTAGCTTAAAATTGAGCTTCGTGGTTCTACACACTTACCAACCACTAGTCTTAATTCAACCCCCATGTGCCATCCCGCTCCTTTATTTATGTATTAGCATATAAAAGCGATTTACCCACTGAAGAAGAAGCTGTAAGTAGTAACCAAAAACAATTAAATCAAATTAATTTAGGCCTAGTACTTTCTAGGTTTTCCCTCATATTCATGGCAAAATAAGTTATAAACATTGCTGTAATGTTACCAAATAATAAAAAAAATGCAAATTAATTTGTCCATTTTTTTTCTAATAGAAAAACACGTGTCTCGTCTATTGATGGCATTGTTATCACTGATAATAAAATACGCCTCCTTGATTTTTCTTTTACAATCATTGGTTTCGGAGCATACTATCTTGGGGTTGCAGGGTTAGTTCATATAGATATTTCTGAGAAGTGCACTTAAAAATTATAAATTTAAATTTATAATAATATTTTTTTTATTAGCTGTTTTTTTTTTTGATAAAGTACATGTGTGCGGCTCAGACATATATATATTATGGGATCATATATACTAAAACCAAATATTAACTTTGTAAATATTTTCTTATACATTTTATAAAATTGTTTTTTATTTTATTTTTTCTGTTTAAACTATATTTATGTAAAATTCAAGAAGGAAGATGCAGTCATTAAGTGTCCAAATGCAATTAAATGGGCAGAAATGTAATATTGTTTCAGTTTTGTAAAAGAATTTTTAATTAAAGTTTTACTAAAAATAAAATGGGGAATAAAACTAATGGATTTTACTTTTGTTGCAAACATTTTTATTAAATCTATTTCCAATCTGGAAATAGATTTTAATACATTTTTGGAATGTTATATAATGGGTGCATCTCCAAGAACAAAGGAACAAAAAAAAACTTACTATTTTTTTGAGATTGGAGATTATGTTTTAGGCTATAGATAAAATAAAGCATTACACAAATACCTGAATAAAATATAAAACAGACTGAATTTGAAGACCAGAGGGATTACTGCCGAAAAAATGTATTGCCAACAGAACTCACTTGTATTTGAATGTTGAAATGCCATCTGAGGAGTAAGCTAAGCCACTTTTCCCCAACCTTTGGGGATCATCTCGCCACTAGTGTATCATCATGCATCCATCTTGAAATATATTAAGTAGCCTGAAACATGAACTCTTAAATTCCAAATGGAAGCTTGCCAGTAACAGAACAACTGAAATATGGATCCTTATATTGCCATGCATGAGCTGAACTGGTCCCATGGACTTTTTAAAAGTTTGCAAGGTAACTATCTCCATACCGCCACCTAAGAAATTAAAGCTATTCCAAGTAATCATGAATTCTCCTAACTCTGTAAATTATATAAATGAAGCTTGCTCTTTTTTCCTTTAGTAATAATTGTCTATCAATATAACTTTCTCATATGCCCTTAACTTCTGTTACTTTGGTGTGGTCTTTTATATTTTTTTTACCATTATTGAATTTTGTATTTTTTGATTTTCATTAACATCCTAATCTAAAGTAACCTTCCGAGCTTAATTTCCAAAAACTTTTTTTTTGTTCTTTGATTAAACCTTCGTGTATTGAGGTCATTAACTTCCCATCCAGTCATAATGTATTATTCATCAATACGCTTGCCAGATTGTTTTCATGAGTTAACATTTTGTTTTGTGATTTTAGTATAAAAATTGTTATTTGTTTAACTCCGAATAGAATGAAGTAATTCTACCTGGGATAACGCAATAATTGAGACTAATTAACGCTTTAAAATATTTTAAGATGTCATTTAATTACTTTCTGCAAGAGTGACCTATTATTTATATATATATAACAGCTAGTTTTTTTTTTATATTTATTTTACATGTTCTTAAAATATCAGTGACTTAAATATCACATTTATTTTAAAATCCATGAAGATGGGATTTAATTGTTTCAAATAGCATAAAAGGGATGGGGGTAAAGTTTCAATGTTTCTTTTATCAGAAGTATTATATACATATATTATTGCAGCATAGCATGTTATCTGTATAAATTATAGTATTAAAATAGGGGTCATTTATTTTAAGCAATAAATATTATTCCATGATGTTAGGGACATTTCTCCATACTAAGTTACTGACATTCGACTGACTCTTTAAATATATATATGTGCTTCTAATCTAGGGGTTGTGACAAGATCAAACCCATGGATTCATCATGTTCTGCCTCATGGATAGTTGAGCTTCCCGGGACCTTCTCCACATAAAAAGAATCTTTGTGTGGGGTTAATCCAGTATGTCTGGCCCACGCCATGCCAAGCCATAGTCTCTAAGAACTGCCCTAAAAGGGGGATCTTAGACTTCGTTTCGTCCAGGAGCACAACTATTTTATTTCTCCGCCATCATGTCAGTACCGCCACTTGACCTAGTTTTAATATTGTAATATTAAAATGTGCTCTGCTTAAATATGTATAAATTTAAATATTGCTAGCTTTATTAATTAGTAATGTTGTATTAGTCTTGTTATATAATCCCACTATTGTAATTTGTTATTCCTTTATTTTAAGAGTATATTTCTTGGGGAAAACAAAGCTTTCTTCCAAATGTTAACTAAAAGAATCTTTTGTAAATATTCTGCTGCATAATAAAATGTAATTTCAAAATGTATTTCGATTTATTTTCATGACCGCAATGGCATGAATAGTTTTTATTATGTGTGTAATTAATCCAGGAACACTCCCTGAAACTATATGTTGGTCACTACTTTCCATATCCGTAGATAAGAGCGTTAATAGCAATACATTGTAATCTTTTTATAATAAGTGATTGGCATTTTAATACCGTACCCACTAAAATTTTGTGTATATGTGTCAATTTGTATATAAAAGAGAATATGAGAACCATTAGTATGAATTCTTTTATGTATGATCTACTGCTTTAATAGACCGCTCATTCACCACATACTAATGTACATAGTCAATTTATTATTTTAATCCTTAAACTATTAAACTATCTTTATTACTTAACTTATTTGAGTGTTCAAATTGTTTCTTACACTTCCATAAATCCAACTATGCATATGCTCTCCTATTAGGTTTATGAATGGGGTTCAAACTTTCTCTTAATATTTTAAATACTCTCATGATAGGCTCATGGATTTAAATTATATCCGTGATTAAGTAATGCTGTAATAGATGTGCGAGTCTCATTGTCTTTCCGCTCTGCTAGCAGGCCGGATCCTTCATGCCATTATATGTTATTCATCAGGTGTTTGATTTGGGGTCTTGTGAATGGGTTTGAATCCAGGATAGTCCCTGACCTGAATCTTGGGCTTGACTGAGTTTCAAGTACATATCTTGAGTTCCAGCTCATGTTAGATGGATCAACATGTTTTGACCAGTACAATATATATGTATAATATACAATATGTGATTATATAAAATAAATCATAACAATAGTTTATGAAAACTGAATAAGTATTTCTTTGTTATGACATCATTATAATTAATATATATATATATATTGTAACCGGTTGGGTTACATGGCGCACAGCAACAGTTGTGTGTGTATGTATATATATATATATAAAGTAAAGGAAAAGTTATTGTAGATATTTTTCTACATTCTCTGGGAATAATAATAACTGTAAAGGATTAAATAACTCTGGATTTAAAACATAATTTTACTATAAATTAAAACATTTAAAAAAATCTAAATAAATTAATATTGTATTCTGATTTTGAACTTAAAAACAAGCATGGTTTAGTTTTTTATTAATGCTTGTATACATGTCTATTATCTATTTTTGAAAATTTTATAGATTATTCTTTGATAAGACTGTCAAACTTGCTTCCAAAGGAATTACAGAGTTAAAAAAAAGTTTTTAATTAATTAATTGGTAAATTTCTATTTATGTAGAAATCTTTGTATATCACACTCCTAAAAATTTCAAAGTTGCTTTCAAAAGGATTAGAATTCTTTTTAATCAAGAAGAAAACAGTTTTAAAATGGGTTTTTATCACCTCAGATGACTTATAAAAAGGGCTGATAAAAATATAAGTTCAGTTTGACTGATAATATTTTTGAGAAGCAGTGGCCAGCTACAAGTTTGGTTTTAAAAAAACTTTTCAGAAGCAGCTGACATAGTTGTTAGTGGTTTCCAGAGCTATATAGATAGTTGCCATGGATCAGTAGTAGCTGAAGTCAAGACAGAAGGAGGCTGCTTTAATTCACAATGATGGAGTTTGAATTCATTTGGAGTAAAATGGATCAACTTCCAGTGTCATAGCCACAAATGTGGACAAGACAGTTTGCTTGCCTGAAGTCTGTGGAATCGATCAATGCCAACAAGTTACTTAACTATACTTTTCTGATGAACCAAAAACCAAGCTTACCAAGAGAAAGCTTAAAGAATTGGTATGCATTTTCTGCTGTTTATTTATACCTGTAATGAACCACGGATAAATGCATCACGTGTATATAATGTGAGTCATTTTAATTCCTTAAAAATGACATTTTAACCTATAACTTAAAATAAACACATTAACACTGCTATCTTTCTCTTTTTGTCCTCAATCCCATTGAGCAAGAAAAACTTCTCTGAGTAGTGTATAGAGGCTATCCCCAGCATCACAAATTCCGATATCACTGACTATCCTAATGACAGTTTTTCTAGTTTCGAAAAACCGTACTCACTTTTTGAAATCCCTTCTTTATGGGTTTGAATGTGACCGTGACTGCGCCAAGTTAGTTGTGTATTCAACCATGAAGTTGAATGCAAATAAAATAACAATAATTATAGACTATACGTTTTAAAAAACAACATCGAAGTAAAGATGAAAATATATTTATTTACATTAATATAATTGCACATTCAGTAATTCTGATGACTAATAACAACTAACCACTCGGACGTTAGTCCCACATGTATATCTTCCTAAAGTTCTGCATTTGCTAACGTAATCAAATCAGTCCTTGAATTGGGTGACTATTTCCCACTAAATACTAATACTCCCCACAGTTAACAACTAACCACTGTTTTCACTATTCTTAGACCTGAGTAAATAACTAGAAAATTGTTTATTCTCACAGTCCAACTCTGAACAGTTCTCATGAGCCTTAACAGGCATATACAAATAAAAGTAAGACCTGTGCAGTCTGTTTAAGTTCCCTATCTGGCTGTTTGCACTTACAGAGGCTCGGTCTCTGGGATGATGTCACTCAGCAGAAAAGTTGCTACAACTTTTTCAACAGCTTTTTCTTTAAATCATTTCTCCTGATGTTCCATGACGCAACAGCACCACCACACAAAAGTAAGAAAAAGCTACTGCTCTTTTAAGCACACAATATACCTATTCACAGTTTAATATCTGGTATTAATTATTATACAAGTTAATAGCTATTTACATTAAGCTATCTCCCCCTCCCCCAGTACTGTGTCTTTTCACAAATTATTATCAAGCTTTTAATTGTGTCAATATACATTCCTTTCATCTGCAATTAGTCTTTCAAATATTGATTAAACTAACCCTTCTTCTGTATTCTTTTGTTTAATTAGTTTAAAATAACTTAATGCTCTAATTAAACAATACTAGCCTTTTCTATACCTAAATCCATTAGGCTTTTCTGGCATTATTATTCACATTTCTTTTATCTATCACCAATCTTTTTTCATTGCATTTAATTTACAATATTGTTCTGTATTTAAGTTTCTATTTATTTCTATTTTTTCTGGAGTCATAAATCATAGCTTTATAGCTTATACTAATTACAGTTACTAAAGCAATATTTTTTTCCCAAAATATAACACTTATTGAAGAATACAATTTTTGTATGCTTCCCAATAGTTTAATCAATAATCAATAGTATTAATAAAAAATAGTGACATTTGAAATTGTTATTTATTCAACTATAATGCTGAAAGCCAACAATTAAAAAAACTTATTGACTAAAGAAAAACATCATTAAATAAAGATTAAAAGATATTTATTTACAATTATATATATGACACATTATATTCACATTGTTCAAATCTCCTTCATTCCTGGTTCCAGATTTGTAGCCTATATCCCACCGTGATAACTGTATTCTTCTGGCCCACTTCGTGTTTGGTCTATAGTGATTTATAGCAAACCCTGACCCAACAGACTAACAAATAAGTCTGTATACTTATGTCATGGCTCTCCTATGCAACATTTATGAACGTAATTAATTTAGTCTTTGATTTTAAATTCTCCTTCAATAAATGCTAATATTCCCATGCTAGTGGCAGATCTTAGTGAATAATTAAAAGCTTTGTATTCAGAGTCTTTTACTGCACAATCCTAATGGAGTCTTATTAGGCTTACACAGTTAAAAATAAGACCGGTGCAGTCTAAGTTCCCTATCCGGCTGCTTGTACCTACAAAGGCTCGGACTTTGGGAAGATATCCCTCATGGCAGAAAAGTATTTTCTCATGATGTTCCGTGAAGTAAGGAAAAGCTGAAAAGACCCTTGCTCTTTTCAGCACACCTTATTTATACTTTTTTCACAGCTTACTATCTGTTATTATTATTAATTATTACAATAGGGTAGCAGTAATATCCATTAGGTTAATTATTAGAGTAGGGTAACAGTAATACCCATTAGGCTAATGCATCCTTTACCGATTACCATCAGGCGTTTAATTGCAGACATCCACATTCCTTTTCTCTGCAATTAGTCCTTCAAATATTTATTCTTTTGTTTGATTAGTTTTAATAGCTTAATGTTCTAATTTAAAAAATAACAGTTTTTTTTTCCTATATTTAAATGCATTAAGCCTTTCCGACATTATAATTCACTTTTCATTTTATTGCTCGGCAATCTTTTCATTTGCTTTTAAACTTACAATATCTTTAGTTTCTTCTATTTATTAGCAATCTTTTTTCATTGCTTTTAAAGTTACAATATCTATAATTAAGTTTTTTTTATCTTTTAGCAATCTTTTTTCATTGCTTTTAAACTAGATATTATCTATATTTAAGTTTCCTTTATCTTTTAGAAATCTTTTTTCATTGCTTTTAAACTTACAATATGTTTCTATATTTAAGTTTATCTTTTCTATTTTTTCTGGATTTACAAAACCCAGCTTTATAACTTTTACAACATATTGTTACTAAAGCCATATATTTTTTTACAAAATATGACAGAAATCTTTTCCCCATTTTATAGAAGCTATGGAAAAAATTGAAAAGTTTAGTTTTATTCTATAATATATAAAAAAATATCTATTTTTTCAAATTTCTGGGAATTTAATATAAAGATTTCTAAAGTAAAATTTTTCATTTCCCAGAAAAAAATTGAAGATATAATCATTGTCCATTTTTTGTTGCTTAGAAGACTTTTAGGTTTTTTTTTCAAATACTATATGAATTCAATGTCTTTTTTTTTGATGCTGTAAATTTAAACTAGGGTGACATATAGTTAAAATACAAACAAAGCTATTGCTTTTAATAATAAAAAAAAAATGTAAATAGAATTCCCATATTTATATACCTATTGTAGTAGACACTTTTAAAAGGGTAATGTATTTGTTTAAATTTTGACTTATAATAATATTTTGAAAATGTCATTTGTTTATTTCATTGAACCTATCAACTCTAATTTTTTAGATTCTAATCTTTCACCAGACATTGAAGAAAATAATTATATTATTGCCAATTTAAGTTTCAATCTAAAAATTTAAATCTCATATAATGAAAGCTTTCATCTCAGTTGAAAGAATTAAAATTTTTAAAATACTATTGTCACAATTTAATTAAATTAATATATATATTGTAACCTTCTCCTCTGATCATTGGACAATCAGGCCTACACATTTCTGGGTGCCATAATCCCATATAATCTTCATCATCCCCAATCAATCAATCAAGCCACCACGTTGCGTGGCATAATCCCAATTGTAACCCTCTCCTACATTGCTGTAATCATAAATAAATCATACCGCACATTTTAGGCACTATAATCTCCCCTGTAGCCTTTTCCACTAATCTAACTAGTCCAATTTACACGTTTGGAAACCATATCTTTCTCTGTAACCTTCCTAGCTACAACTAATCTAGAATATATGCCTAAAATAAATGATAAACTAAAGATGATTTCTTTATTAGCTAAGCTCGCATGAAACTATAATCTTAGAGAAGATCACAAGGTGATTAATAATTTCTGGTCAAGCTAGCCTCAAAATCCACAAACAAGCAAACAAACAAAAAAAATTATAAAATAAACTTCATATTTGTCAAACTAATAAATAAATAATAATTAGATCGATGGAATGAATATGAAATTAGAAGTATAAATTAGGCAATAAGTAAATGAGGATGTAAATGATTAAATGAATGATGAAAATAAGTAATAATTAAATAATAAAATAAAATGAGTCTGAGAATGAAGATGTGTAAGAGTTAATGGATGATTAAGATGAGAATGGAATAAGAGCTAATGAATGATGAGTGAATTAGGATAATGAATTAGGATGAAAAAAGAGAATAAAGAAAGATTGAAATGACAGATGAGAGGAATGATGATGATGAAAGATGATGTACAGAACTCTAAATTTGATATTGAATTAAATGATAATAAGACAATTAAATAAAATACAGATTCTAAGCTTACTAAGACCAGAATATTCACCATAAAGTCAAAACCAACTATACATTTCAGACAAAAGAAGTAATAGATACTTTAAAGTTTGGTTGACCTTATATCTCACGGTGAATGTAACACAATTCCACTCTAATTACAATAATTAACTGGATACAAATTTACCCTAAATTCAAATCCTATCACAAATTGATATAACTTATCCTTCTCAGGGTTCACATAGCTTAAAGGGTGATATACAAGATACACTTGGGTCAGTGAGAGGGATTTTACCACTACCCAAGCATAACACACACAAAATAGCTCTTAATACTGAATTGAATTACTAAACCATATTCAATAATTTTAAATAAATTCTATAAATTCCCTAACTATGCTAAACTTTAAGTTTCAATAAGTAAGAGTAATTTTTCAATAGCTAAACGTAATAGCTTTCCAACTTTCTTTCTCCATTAATTAGAAACAAGATGATCAAGACCAGTGAATGATAGATCTGTGGATTCAAATGAACTGATCAAACCAATATTAGGTTTTTAATCTTTTAGTATATCACTTAAACTAATATTCTTTAGGTTAGTATGTTTAATTATTAAGTTATGATGCCCTAGATATACTCATAAATTATAGGGCTTAACACAATTATTCTGATATACCTACATATAGTGACTTTTACAATATTGATTGATGACAATTTCCCTATAATCACAGGATA
This sequence comes from Epiperipatus broadwayi, assembly GCA_028023455.1. Taxonomy (NCBI): domain Eukaryota; kingdom Metazoa; phylum Onychophora; class Udeonychophora; order Euonychophora; family Peripatidae; genus Epiperipatus; species Epiperipatus broadwayi. The sequence continues at coordinate 8,128,219 of JAQFVV010006227.1, forward strand.
TGTCGATAGCAATAACAATAATAATGTGTGGGTGTGTTGATTAGCAATAAGAATACTGACAACTAAATAAATTTTTAGCACAACAATATTTATTTACATTATGTACAAGTCTCTTTCAGACACATTACATGAAACAAGATAAATCCATTCCAAAATTAGGGATGGAAATTAATGATGTGGTAAGTAATGACCAACTAATATGACAAACATTTTGGATATGTTTCTTTATTATTCTATCAGGTAGACTAAGATAGTTAAACTTATTTGAGCTATCTTAGCATTGAAATTGCAAACAAAATGTATTAATATCCTTTGGATATACGCAACTTTTAAATGTAAAAAAAAAAAACCTCTAAATTACAATTTATTATATCAAACTGTAGCTGTTTGAGTTATTAGAATATGATAAGGGCAATTATCACATTCCAATACAAGTAATAATTTATTATAATTTACTATATAAAAAAATTTCATTGCATTGATGTGGGGCAAACATCATAAGTTAAATGCACATATGACACTAAAACATTCACTATGTCCACAACTTAACCATTTATTAATTAACTGATCTTACTAATTCATCAGTAAATACCTACTTGTTGAAAACCAATCCACATTGTCCATGTACACACCTTGCTCTTTTATGTAGAAGTTCTACAAACACTAGTAAGTTTTGGTTGGTCTGTTTATAAACTGATGAAGATTACACAACATCAGAAAGACACTATTTCAATTAGACAACACTATAGCTATATCAGTGTCCCATAATCTGATTTTTATCTTATCCTTGCTATTCGATTTAAAAAAAACACTACACTTTATCATACACGGTGGAATATTAACTATATAACTTCTTGAGGGATCTAAATAAAGGAGGCTCTACAAAACAACATGATAGTTGTATATCAAGAAACAACATAATAGTTGTATAAGAATATGGCCAATTCTGATACCTTTTCATAGGTATAAAAGTGTGGGCAGTGCCTCTTCACTGGAAAACAGAATTCAGACCATGGGATCATCCTTTTTTTAGGCTTAACTATGCTCTAAGCACTAACTCTTAATCAGCCCCAACAATATCATCCTCTCATATTAATCAACAATGGGGAATTCTCCATCATCCCATGTACAATATTAATTATTATTATATCTAAGGCTCTTATATGTAGCCCAAACTCATCCTAAAATCTATCACAAATTCTGATCAATACAATAGCAAGGTAAAACAACACTAATAATCTAAGTGGAAACATAAATATTCCATTGCACATTGCAGAAACTGTTAATGTTTTATAAACAGACCACCAATATCAGTAAAATAACCATTAATTATTTCAAAATAATAATTATACCTTTTATTATAGCAAGCCATGTACACGTAAACAAGGAGGATTAAACTACATTTTGTATTTAAAGTGGACATTTTCGTTCATAAGCCAAATTAAGCAATAATAAAAAAAATACTTATTAAATTATTTTATATAATAGAACAATGGTATCATTATGTGTATATTTTTGACCAGTTTGGGTCTATTTGTTCCCCTCCTCAATATAATATTAACATCTGTTTTAGCAGTGAAAGAGATAAACATTTCTCTTTCTTACCAGATAAATAATATTTAACATTATGCTTTCCCTTCATTGGGAAAATAATATAAATATGGATAATAAATGTATATAACTTTATACACAGCTACATCATTACTTAGTATATTCTATACCCTGATATATATAAAAAAACAACTAATGTCTGAATAACACATGAAAGAAAAAAAAACGCATTACAATATTATATATAGCAATTAACAAACTAAACAAACATTACATTTTCTACCATTGGACTTTATCGAAGTTTGATTCGTTCTTATAAGTAAAACAACATGAAAACGGATATGATAAGCAAACATTCCTAAGTAATATATATTTTGGTTATCCGGTTCAATATTAACATCTTCAGACAAAATTCAAACACTTCTCCAATGGCAATAGAAATCCTTTATCGGTTTGTGTACTAATGTAAGCATACTGAAGCAATATTAAAACATTTTCGAGAATAAGTCACTTAAAATAGGTTTAATTAATATCTATTGATTTGTCTATTTTTGTTTTTCTTCTTTTTTCGTCTGCGTGAAGATCTGTTTATACTCTTAAATAATCTGGGTGATTTTAAAACCGTTTAAAATATTATCACGTTGCAAGTTATTCACTAATGATAAAATAAATAAATACTTTTTTTCACTTCCCTTTTATCAGCAAATTATGATGTTTTAAGTTATACTGAGAAGAATCTATTTAATTATAAATACGATCTTCTAAGCGATTTTAATTAATATGTAACATATATATTTTTCCAAATGTAGCACAATTATAATCAGTTTATTACGATCTTTGAAAATAAACTTTTAAATCATTTATGGATTTTGTTTACTTTGTTTTTCCCATCCACAGTAATTGTCACAATCTTAAATAATCTGGGTAATTTTAAACACTTAAAATATTATTACTTTATATGTTGTATAATCAAGGAAAAAAAATCAATATTTCTTTATTCACTATTATTGGCAATTTATTTCATATTTAAGAATGTTAAGCAGAATTGATTTAATAGTAAGCAATTATTAATAATATATATACGTGACTGCTTCCCGGGGAATATCAGAGCAGACGATTTCTTTCCCCAATGAAATAAGAAATATTTTATGCACTTTTCTTTTCAAACTAATTACTTTATATGATTTAAAGTGAAATTTTAATTTCTTCATTATTTCTTGAAACTTTTCTTAAAAATGATTTCGAATATTTTCTTGAAATATCAATTTATACACAAACGTATTTTTCTGCTTAATGCTGAATTAATGGCAGCGCGAAAATTAAAATACTTTAATCTTTTTTTTCTCTTCAGTCTAAATAACTTTTGTGTTATGATTAGTTCTGATAATTGATTAAAATAAAGAAAACAAAAATAAATGCTTACATTTTCTGGTATTATTTTTCGTTCCAAATAGTACATGTTTAGGCAAATACTTATTCAAATAGCGGTCCTTCCAGTTTTTCCTTCAGTAGGCAAAGTTAAGAATCTAAGATCGATGAAAAGTAGTGTAGAGATTTCACAGGGTTAGTAAGTTTACTCCATACTATTCAAATCCATATAACTATGAAATTTTGTCCCAATTAATTTTAAAAAATTATTATTTTCTAGCTTATTTCTTCTATTTTACTTCAGAAGTGGAGTTGTAGTCTTGTTCCATTTACATTTCTTAGAGTAGTCCCCCTCCCCCTACAAACTTTTATATTATATACTTTGTATTACATGGCAGGATTGGTTCTAAATGAGCCAATCACTGTAAAATGTGAATAAATTAATAGTTTTATCCCTCTAGTGAGAATCATCTAGACTGATGCATTTCAATTTACATTAAAATATAGTATATTTAAAGATTGTTTATAAAAAAATTTAGAAGACTTATAAATTGATTTTGCTGTTTATTTTTAATTATTGTTTAACAATACCAATACAATAAAGTGTTAAATAATTTTATGCTTCCCAATAATATTTTAATACTATTAAAACAACATTTGAAATAGCTGCCACTGGAACAATGTGATAAAATGTTTATGGGATTTATATCCACTCTATCAGACTTTCCAGTGTCTCACAAACAGTCAAGATAATCATCACTTTTTAAGATATTTCTTAGTAAGCTTTTGCTTAGTGGGAAAATTATAATCCACAAGCATTTCACTCTATAACTAGTCTCTACACATTGATGTTCAATATCTTAACAAATTATTACCAATTAAAATTGAAAATTTTACACATTTATCCACTGGATAAAACCTACTATCTTTGAGCCAAAACATATGGTTACAATATATATATTAAATATAAGCCATACTTGTTAACAATATCTAGTGGTTTGTCCTTGTTGTAAGATGGTAATGATCAAATAATTATTATAAACACAGCTTTTTCCATAAACTCTCCAAAAATGACAAATGAGTGGCAAAATATAACTCTCCAGATTAATCAGCTGATAATGAAAAATAGCTTCACATTTATTTACTGATCATTGAAAGCGGATTGCATTAGCTATGAACTGGCTACTTGGGAAAAAAAAATCTTAAGACTGCTTGTAATCTGAAATAATTTTCAAATTCTACTCCTACTAAATTTGAATTCCAGGTTGTGACCAAAACAAGCAGATGTACTAAGCATTACTCCACAAGGTCCTTTTATCTTTGATATACTGTGTTTATATATTCATATGTTTATATGCATGCACAACTACAAAGATATTACAAATTTAATACTAATATTCAATTAGAAACAATTAAATATTTTTATATAAAATATGTCAAAGTTTTTGTTTTTAGTTAGAATCTTTAAAAATTTATTATTGTAATATCAAAAATCAGATTCAAGAAAAATTATTATGTATATTGTATTTATTTTTATTTTTAGCTTGGTTGTGATCGAAGCTTTGGTTTATCTGAAATTTGTCATTCAAGGCATTTTGAAGTTTTTACATGTGATATTTTACATTTGCCAGTTCGCAGTTGTGTCTTTGATGCATGTATTTGTATTGCTGTAGTTCATCATCTTTCTACCCCAGTGAGTAAAGATATTCATTTTAACAGTGTGCAATTTAATCCTTTTGTTATTGTTGTTGTTATTTTTTTAAATAGAAGATTTATATAAATAGTTTAATAAACAAGTCAATATTATGCCAAGTCTCTTCAGAAAGAGCATTGTCCTCAGTTTTGAATGTTTTAATAAAGTGGATATTTATAATTTATTGCATTTAAAAAGTATAATGAAACAATACACTTTTAAAAAAGTCTTTAAGTTTTGTTTTTATAATGAATGCTTGTTTTCAAAAGTACTGTTGTATTAATTTCTTCATTGTGGTCAAAAATAAATTTAAAAAGAAAAACAGGAAAATTTTCAAATATATTTTATAAGAAAAAAATATTAATAATCTGTTTGGTAATTGACAGTAAATACAGTAGATTGTGAAAGAAATCATCATTATCACTAGCAATTTCAATTTTAACTTTATGGAGATATTTTAATTCTAGAGAAAAAGAAAATAATAATAATAGAAACAAAGAATAAAAAGTTAAAAATGAATTTTGCAATGATTATGCAAACTAACTCATGGAACACAAATATGTTTCTATATATAAGATGTTAATCCTATAGTTTGTTAATTTGATATTCTACAATGCTTTCTTTTAACCTACTCTGCAGCAAACTTTTCTTTTGAAGAACTTCAATATCTTGCCTAATTTTTAGCCATATGCCCCTAATTATAAACAATATGTGAATTCTTCTTGAAAACTGTGCTAAAAGTTAAGTGTAAAATTATTTTTTAATAAATGTATTATTCTTCATTAATTTCATATAGTGATGCTAATGGAAATGTATCCTACATTTACAAATTCAGTATATAGCAAACTGAAGAATGTTTTTGTGATCTTACCATTCTTTCACAATATGCTAAAGGATTTTTAAATGAAATTTTTCATTATCTTTATATTACATGAATGGAATTTCCCCGATCTTACTTTCCTTTTCACTTAATTTAATTAAGTAACATCATTATAATGAAACAATCTTTCTTTTCACTTAATTATGCGTTAGAAATGTATTGAAATCTGTACTGACAAGTCAATCTGTCGAGATGTATAACTGAACAGCAGTTTCAAAGTGATAACCATTTAAGATAAAAAGTGAATTAGTTTAACATCACATGATTACCATTTCTTATGTTTGCACAATCTGTTAAAGATATTAGCCACTTTCCCATACATTATTACTATCTAGTGCAAGATGTAGTAATTGTTTGATGTTAGATTAATGTGTCAAATTTCTATCTAATGCCTATTTATCCAATATCCCCAGACTAGTTTCTAGTTTAAAGCTTTAATCAATAAAAGCCTTACTTCTGAGAGCACTGCTTCTAAATCTTTGGATCTATGCATTCTTCTAGCAGCCACCTTTTACTTTTTTAGTTAAATATAAAGTTATGAGCCAAACTGAAAACATAATGATGTTTTCAATCCAAGGTTTTTCACTTGTATAGTTATACAGTCTGAAACCAGTTTAGTATCTATATATTTTATTGTCTGGTTTTTTTAATAATCAGTAATATCTTTTGGCTAGGTTTGGTGTTAAATTACTAATTTTTATGCTTATACAATTTATTAACTCAGTAGCAACTTTCTTCATATAATATTCCACCTTGTACAAGCCCTAGTAATCAGTGAATGCCAGATTAATGTATCAAAATTCTTATCTAGTACCTATTTATCCAATATATTTAGACTAGTTTTCTAGCTGTTTTCATCAGTGAGCACTAGTCCTAGATCTTTGAATCTAATGCATTCTTCCAGCAACCATCTTTTATTTTTTTCGTTTACTATGAAACCAGGAGTCAAACTGAAAACATTATAGTTTGAAAACACAACAATGTTTTTAATCCAAGCTTATTCATTTATATTGTTACACATCCAGTTCAGCATTTATATATTTTACTATCTTTGGTTTTTTTTAATAACCTTAGCCACTAATATCTTTTGGCTGGGATTGGTATTAAATTACTCTAACATCACATGAACACCATTTTTATGCTTACACAATCTGTTAACACAGTAACAATTTAAAGCAAGCCATAGTAATACGTGGATGTTAGATTGGTGCATCAAAATTTCTATCTAACGCCTATTTACTCGATATTGCCAGACTTGTTTCTATCTTAAGGTTTTCATCAATAAGGAACCTTGGAACTTAGAGCACTGCTTTTAGATCTTCGAATCTAATGCATTCTTTAGCAGCAATCTTTTGTCTTTTTAGCTAATTGTAAAGCTATGAGCCAAACTGAAAATATAATGTTTTCAATTCAAGCTTATTCGCTTGTATATTCATGCAGACCTGAACCCAGTTCAGTATCTATATGTCTTTGGTTTTTTAATAATCGTAATCACCAACATCCTTTGGCTAGGATTCATATTAAATCACCAGAACATCACATGACCACAATTTTTTATTTTTACATAATCTGTTAATACAGTAACAACTTTCTCCTTACAATATTGACATCTAATGCAAACCATAATAGTCAATAGATGCTAAAAGATGAATGCATCAAAATACCTATCTAGTGCTCTCAGATCCAAGGCTCCTCACTATTGAAAACTTAGTCTGGTGATATTGGATGACTAAGCATTGATGCACTAATCTTCTAGCATCTATTTTTACTATGGCTTGCATTAGGTGGCAATATTGTATTGGAAGTTGCCACTATGTTAATAGATTACATAAGCATAAAAAATGGTGGTCATGTGATATTATAGTGTTTTAATACCAATCCAAACTAAAGGATGTTGGTGATATAGTTATTAAAAAACCAAAGATACCAATATATATATACTGAACTGAGTCCAAACCTGTAGTCTACACAAGCAAATAAATTTGGATTGAAAATATTATTGCGTTTTCAGTTTGGCTCATAGCTTTATAGTTAACTAAAAAGATAAAAGATGGCTGCTGGAAAAATGCATTAGATCCAAAGCACCTCACTGATTTAAAGCCTTAAGCTAAAAATTGGTATGGGAATATTCGGATGAATAAACACTAGATAGGGATTTTAATGCACTAACCTTCTAGCATCCATTCATTACTATGGCTTTCACTAGATGATAATATTATATGGACAAAGTTGTTAATGTATTAAGATAAAAAGTGCTGAAGATTTTTTGTCAAGCATTCAAGTTTGTTTTTAAACATCAATTGCTAAATCAAGATCTTCATCAGTGGCGGCTTATAACTAAAATTTGTGGAGGTGCTGATTTAGAAAATTTTTAACCACATTGTATTAATATTGTGTAAAATAAAACAAACATATAAAAAGAAAATTTATATATAAACTTGATAAAATCCTAAATAAGTATTAGACCTACTGTGATTGAAACTCTACCTCAGAAACAAATTTGTACATAAACACTGAATTAAACACATTTACAATCTTCTAAAAAGGAAAATAAATTATTTTTTACCTCAATGTTACATAATCTTGTAATTGGAATAAAGTTGTTATTGAAAATTTTGCTTCTGCTGTGAATTTTTCATTTTAAACTATGCTATGATGTCATGCAAAAATGCTGGCACAAAGAAACAAAATGCTTTCATTTCTATTTTGGAGGACATCAAAAAGTTCAGTTTGCCTCAGTGATTGTTTATTATTTTGATTAGAATAAATGTGGTCATTATTACAGGGTAAATATGAGTTTGGTTTTTTTCTTTTTTAAAAAATAAAATTTTAGGGCGCCAGTTGTCTGAAGGTCCCATGCAGGTGTTATTTTATAAGATCACAAAATTAGAATAATTGATAAATATAGCAGTAATATTTATCTTTTTTATTTACTAATAGCCTAAATTGTTACAATTCAGACTTGATCTATTCATTTAAATATGCACAATTATAAAGAATTAAAGGAAAAAATGATTCATTAATATATTGAATGTTATCGAAAATAGGAAGGGTCCACACTGTGTGAGCAACATTGCTCTCTACCTAGCAATCGCTTATCTCGGACATTTGCATATGCATACAACCGCTAAACGTCACATTGGTGGAACTGTGAAGAGCACAGTTCCATACAAAGATTTTGTCATTTTTTCATGAACTAGGAAATGGCTACTGACATTAAGTTTAATGTTTATATAATGTACAAATATAAAGAAAGATTTAAAGAAAAAAGACTATGTATATTATAGGGGATACTGCAGTTCTACAGTTCCTGTACATGAGCTGTTATTGATCTTTAGAGTTTACCGGTCACCTCAATCCGTTTACATACAGCTCCTCAATAATTTGTGAGGGTCAACCATTAACCTTGTATGTGGTATATGAAAATAATTACCTACACATATTCCATTTGGAATTATTTTAAATTCATGATGATTATACTAAAAATTTCTAATTCGCAAAAAAGAAGACCAAACTAATAATAATTAGTTATATTTCCTTGTCATCTACATAACAACCATTGTACTAAATAGGCAAAGTCTATTTTTTTTTCTTCATTCCATATTTATAAGAACTGAATGTTGGCAGCCTTATATGCCAATTTATGAAGAAATGCTAAGAAACACATACAATGAAAGGGTGTATTACTCCCGATATTGTACTCCCCTATGCTAGCTCAATATTACACTACTTCTCAAGGTAAGTTGCATTTGCTAACACTCCAGGGTGAGAACCTATAACAGCATTAAATTTAGCAATATTCAAATTATACTAACAGAATAGAAATGCCAAAACTAGATATTTTAATAAATTGAACACTTTATTTACAAAGATTAATTGCAATCCATTTTCCAACTAATAAAAATAATAAAACACTCAAGTAAATATATAATGTAAATTCCCACTTACCAAAAATATAATATAATAATAAAAAATATATAAAAAAGCAAAAAGATACCATTTATAATCAATTAAACTAAACCTTCTCTTCTCTTTATCCAATCATTCATCTATATCTATGTTTGCAGACCTGTATGTACACACCCATATACACCTGAATTTTTATTTCTTGGATAAGCATCCATGTTGGTCAAAGTCTATATGTATACTGTATGCTGATTATTATATAATACTATTGGGTGTTTATATTACTCTATCCAAAATTGATCTTTTGGAACACATATTTCTTTTCTACAAAAATAAATGAATCATGATAATCAAAATATACATGTCTATTTCAAAGACACCATAAAAGTACAAATATAAAAATAATTTGGTTATATCTATTATACAAATAAATCAATTAATCAAACAAAAAAATAATAATAATAAGTTTTAACCTTATTCCCAGGATTACAATGAATAAAATTCATAAGCTTATCTGAATAAGTAATTTTCTTCCCCTCTTCTAAAACAATATTCTATTCAGAGCTTTTATATATATTATTACACTTCTCTTATTGAATATGTGATATATCATTGACAAAGATCAAAAAACTTGATGGCTCATATCTACAATAAACAGGTACTTTATTATATGCTTCTTTCAACTTCTTTTAGGAAAATCTCTCTGCAAACATTTAGCAGATGACAAATACAGAAACAAAATTACATGATTACGAATATAAAGAATCTAGTGTACTTAGAGTTTCTCTACTCCATTGGGTTTAACATTATATACTTAATGTTGAACGATTCATCCATATTATTTCCTTTTACAGGTTAATCAAATAACTATCACCAATTCTTTTTTTTTTTCTATTTAAAAATCATATATCAATTTCCGTAAATACATTTTGGTTTGTAAATTTTGAATGTTTCTTTTTGAGTTTTCTGTCCACTATAACCTAAAACAATTTCTTCAAAAAAGCAAATAAACACTGATAGAAACCAAGAACAAGACCAGATTTTCCTCCCTCAACAACTCTCTTCTCCTTTTTATATTTTTCTTTCAACAAGAAAATGCTGATTCACAACTCATGTGGACAATCTTATTTTCTTTACTCTTGTAAATAAAAGCGTCCATATTACGGAGCCTGAAAATTTAAGTAGTCTTGGTTTACAAAAGTTTTAGTAATTTAAATCTACTAATTCTGATAATGCAAATTCATTTTCCTTGAATATGCAAGAAAAATAAAATTCTTAATAACCTTCTTACTTAATCCATTACAGGATTTAGTTAATGAAATTTTAAATTAATTACTCCTAAGATAAAAATAAAATTTTTCTACAATTAACTGTAGTACCAACAATTAATGAAATTTTTATTTAATTTTGAGGCATAAGATAATCAATATTCTTAACTTATTTTATTTCTACCAGAAATAACTCTCACTCTTAATGGAACTTTTTTTATCATAATATCCAGAAGAAGAAAAAAGCAAATGTAAATTTATATCTTATGTGTATATACATTTTATATCCACAACACATCTTTCATTTTTTTTCTCTTTCTGTAACTTTTCCCAAATCTTTATCTTGTTTCGATCTAACCTTAGACTAACATAATCTCAACTTGTGAGAGGGGTTCAAACCTAAACTCCATTACAACACCCTTTCCCTGTTAGGAAGTAATTGAAATGGGTATAATCATTTTCATGATTCAAATACTCATTTTTCAATCATATAACTTTCCATAATATTTTCAACTTATAGTAACGTATATATCTCCAAACCCAATTAACAGAGAACCTACATATCCAAGAACTACCCATCACTCCACCATACTTTGATCTTATCCTACTAAAAATACTTCACCATACAAGAGCATTTAACACTACAATGATCCAGATAGAATACGAAAATACATCATAAATATGAATAGCAATTCAAAATAGCAGGAAAAAACCCTTCTCTTTTCTTCCTTTTTGCATAGCATATGTTTCCACATTTTCATTTATGCAAACCCTTATATACAGTAAACCATCAAAAACTTCATTAGGCCATTCTTATTTGACTTGGCAAGTAGAGGAATGATCCAACAATGAGAATCACTCAACTGGGATCAAGTGGGTAACAATCAACAACTAAGAGAAAGGAAAAAAAATCAAATTACAAACTTGCAATACTCCTGAAATAACCTGAGTACACATACACTAATTCATTCATTCTTGACATCAGAAGAAATAATTAAAGATCTATATTCCCAATTGTATATATAGATAGAATGAACACAGCCAGAGTTACATATATTACTTCATTAATTAACAAACTTTACTTTCACTTTATTTACCTAAGTTATGTTTTCTCCAAAACAAATCATATATACAATGTGGGATTGTAACAAGTAATACAGTATGGATGAATCAAACATTATCTGTGTCTTTTATTCACTGGCCAGTATCAAACCAGAAGGCATTGTTACCCTGACATTCTACAATTGAAAAAGGACCTTCATATAAATTGCAAAATTTCTTAAATATAAACTTGTCAGGGTGACTTACATGAGGAATTTTTATTATCACCTATTGTAAACTGATATTTTGAGATCCCTGCTCTCTTATTTCTTCTTTTACTCATTTGAGTCAATTTAGCATGTGTTTTCAAAGCAATCAATCTCTCTGTTTATAGGCTCCTCTATAATCATTTGTAGAATAGTTTTGAACCTAAATGTAAATGAATAGGTGAAAATGCTGTAGTATTTATTTACTGACCAATTTATATAATTTACATGTTTGACCCAACCTTGATGATTAATTGACAAATATGTCCAAAATAACTGACCTAATTCACACATCACATGCTCATAAGGATTCAACAGGATTTGTGATAGATGTCAGAACATGCTTAATATCATGTTTTTTTATCCATTTATCCCATTCCTCTGATATAAAAGACATATCTTGGTCAGAAATGCCTGATTTTTCTGCTATTGGAAAATGTACATTCTCCAATACTTTCATGGTATGATGGGCCATAACTTGAGACACCAGATAGGTTGCAACAAACTTTGAAAACAGGTCATACAGGTCATACACCATGACTAAATACTTTTTCCAGTTAAATGAAGGTAATTATAAAAATGCAATTTTTTTCGCATGCGTTAGTGAAGCTGTAATTATGCAAAAAAAATCACATATTTATAATTACAATTTTTAGTGGTGAAGAGAAAAACAATTTATTACTTAATTGGCAGTAATGGGCCATAGAAAGTCATTGGATTAACATAAATCTTGTTTGCAAGTTTGGCTTGTTGGAAAATTTGTTTAACATGGAAATGATATTACCACGCATTCTTGGCTAATAGAACCAAATCTTAATCAAATGCTACGTTTTATGAGTCTCATAATTCCCATACAAATAATGTATATATTTAATAAGAGTGCTTCTTATGTAAAGTGGAATAACCAATTTCCACTCATTTTTCCTTTTCTGGATTTGATATTAAAGCACAAACTCCTCTAGCCGATACCTGTCAATTTGCTATCTTAACTTTTCACTTGATGCCATGTGACACCTTCCAATTGTCCAATCATGTTTTAACTGCGTATTCTTTCATTATGTTGCCAGTTGCACCAAATCTTTCTCCACTGTCTCATGAATCCTCAATGTAATATTTGCTACATGTATATTTTTGACACTTAAAGGTATTGTGGAGCAGATTGAACATAATTGTGACTGAGGATAACAGCTACAATATTCTCAGATTACAATATTGTTTGGTATAATTAAACTCCTGCAAAAACAGATTCCACCAGACTAACTGGCTATTTGTCAAATAACTAATTAAAAAATTCCAGATTCCTATGATCTGCAATGACGATTGCTTTTTCAAGTAACATAGACTGACATTTTGGATATGACCAAACTATCACCAGAGCTTTCTTTTTGGTTACTATATAGTTAATTTCTGGGCCCTTAAAAAGCCAGCTTATGAAGTAAAGGACTCCCATCTGGGTATCCTGGATTTGGGATAAGTTCATCCCCAATTCATACCCACTATCAGTTTAGACAATGAATGACATTGTAAAATCAAGGAACGCAAGCATCACATGCTTCACAAAACCTGTTTTTTTTATCTTCTCAAAGGCCTCTTCTGGTTCTATGGTCCATTTTCTTCAGACATCTTTTCTTAATAGTCTCAACAATGGCTCCATATCAGCAAATTGATCATAATCTATTGTAAAAATTACATAATTCTAAAAAAGAATGGATCTGCTTCTTAGATCTAGATACTGGAAATTCCTAATTGCAAGGATTTTATCTGGATGAGATGTAATTTGATGACTCACAATATGTTCTAAAAATACAATTTCATCTATGACCAATGTACTTATTTTCAGGTTGATTTTAATTCCTTTCCTCAAACACTCAAAAAAACAAAAATAATTTCACATGCTGCATGTGTTTTACTGTGGTGCCACCAATACATCATCCATATATAGTCCCTTTGCAATTTTTATAAAGTTATTTAAAAGTTTATAGGATATAGCACACATATGCAGCTATATTGTAAAATTCTGTAATTTTAAAAATCGTCTTTAATGGATTTTATTTGTTATTTTAATAAGTTTCTTCTAATGCTTATTTTTTTTTTTTTTTGTCAAATTGTAAAAACCTTCCAAGTTAAAAGTTTTAATCTTTGTTTTTTTTTTGAGAAAGTTTTTAGTTTTGGAAAGTTAATTGCATTCCTGTTTCTTTTATTCTAATTACAATCCATTTTTAGTTCAATTTTAAAAGCGGAGATTTAATTTTGTGTTGTTGTTTCAATAAGATAATCCCTGGTTACAATTCTTAAGTAAGGTTGACTGCGAGATAAAGATTTGCCCTGAGGGAAGGCTTATAATTAAAAACCAAGAAAGTTTACATGGGAGATAGTGAGAAGATATAAATAACCCCAAAAATTTCGGTCATTTTTGTTCTTGGCTTGACTAAGCTAATTATGCTTCAAAGTTATTTATTTAGCTTATAAGTCTACTATTCGTTTTATATTAGCCTGCTGAGATTTGTACTGTTGGCTATCCAGATATAATTAAAGTTTTCTTCCACAAGATGTTTAAATTGACTGCTAAATATATTCCAACTTACAACATGCCTTGCTAACTTACCTAAGGATGGACTCATGATTCCAAGTTGTTCGTCCGTCATGCCTTAAAAGTCAAGTAAAAAGAATCCCAAAATATGCCTCTATACTTGTCGCTGTGAAGAAATGCTACAACCTGAAAAATGAATTCAAAATAAATGTGTGCATTCATTGAAAAACTCCGTGGACTCTGTTTTGCCGTAAAGTAAAATATTTCTTATTCATTCCAGGGTATATAAATCTTTATTTAAATCTCTGCCAATCTACAAATAAATTTGTTGTATAAAGTTTTCCAGTTATTTAATCTCATAATTATTGTATGTGTTTGCTTTTCTTTGTATTTATAGTGTCTTGGAATCTTCTTTTTAAAATTCCAAATTTATTTTCAATTTTATTTATCGGAGAATGTATTTCGAGTTATATTTACATTATGTAAATCATTTTTATTATTAACCTTTGCTAAATGCTCTGGCAGCTTTTCATAATTTCAGTTTTCTCACCTGTCCCTACTTTAACGTCCAGTAGTTAATTTTAAATACATTTAGTTTGCGTCTTTTGCAAACCTCAAATCTTTTGGCTGGCGATTTATCGTGTTTGTTATTCTGGTTTTTCTGTAGTTGGAGATTTCGTTTTTTCTTTTCTAGATTATGTAAGACTGTAATCCTTCTTCAAGTTTTCTTGTCTTGTATGTGAAATCAACCATGAATTACCTTAAAAATGGTACATCATGAGCTGTCCTGCCGGCAAAATGATGATCTTGTCTCGACACCTTATTCCAGGCCAAGAAATGCTCGCTGGAGCTGTTTTGTTGGTTTCCTACATCTCGGAATTAGGAAATTAGAATTGTTGTTCTTTTATAAATTGCCAGCAGGAAGATACTATTAATTTCTTTTTAAATTGTAGGTGAGAAAACGATTCTTTCTGCCAAGGCATTTAATGTTTTAATATTTGCAGAACTCATATGCACTCTCTGATAAATACGCTTATAAAAATCTAGGTGAAACTTTCGTATTCTGTTTCCTAGATTTACTTTAATTTGTTTTAGTTTAAATTATTTTGACTGACATTTGTCTATGTGCCATCATCACCATCCACTTTTGATCACAGTAAACAAATTTTCCCGATGTGCAGTGATCTGGTGGCACCCTCCATGATCAAAGGTAGATTGAGTGATAATATAGTCATAATTTACCCTCAAGAAATAAAATCTGATCTAAATATCACCAAGTCCTGCCCCACTGTTTATTTTAAACTGAAAGTCATTTGATTGAATTGATAATACCCTTCATATCTTAATGCAGTAAATTGATGATCCTCAGAATGGAGGGAGTTTGATCTGCCAATAACTAGAAGTTAGATAGAAAGTGGAAAAAAACTCTTTTTCCTTCAAACCTCATCAATAATTCCTTCATGGGTGGAGAAACTTTATGGTCAGGTATTGTTATTTTATTTGTCTTGCATCTAAGCTTAACCTGACTGATCCATCTTTTTTTTAACCACCACAAGAGGATTGTAATACAGAGATGAACATTTAGAAATTATGCCCCAGTCCACCATTTTCTTGAATTGTTTATCAACTTCCTCTTTATACTGGTCAGATATACTATGATCTAGATTGGAATGGTTGATTTTGTGTCAGTCTAATTCTCTGTTCAAAACTTTTGATAACCTCAGAGATATCAAAAATACAATACTACATTTTTCAAGAATAGATTTCAGCATTCCATCCCAATCACTGGTAACTAACTTAGATTCATTTATCTTTAGGGTAGTCATTGTATATGGAATTAACTCATTTACACAACAGACTTCTAAAAAATTGTATAAATAGAATAAAAACATTAGCCCTTCGTTATTGTATATGACCTTGACTCTTAGCGTAATTTGGAATATACTTATATTTATACAAAAAATCAGACCCCAATATATCGTGCATTAGATACTTCATGATTAAAAATTCATCGAGATATCAATTTTTCATTGATCTGCAACTGAGCCCAAATTTGCTTTGGTGCTAGCTTTGTATTGTGGTTATTTGCCATGGTTTCATGAATAAAGTTTAATGGGAGAGTTTGTATGTGAGGTTGATGGTCTAACACTTGTTAATCCATTTGCTCTGACATTACAGAGATTTGACTGCCAGAATCCAATAAAACCTTTATCATTATCCCTTCAAACAATATTCTCACCTTGGTACATATATGCTGAGCACATGGCATTTTATCTCCCATGAACAAACTAAAATCATCACTTCTTTTAATTCAGCTGCAGTATATACTGTCTCTTATTATCTCCCATGCCTTGAAATGAACAGCTTACCAAAGCTTCTTATACTTTTGATAGATACCTTAATATAATCAGGTATTGATGAAGGTGATTGTGAGACATTTTTCACAGTACATGTTGAACTGGATGAAGCTGATCATGTCTTACCCTTAAAGTGACCACTTAATGATATTTCTTTCCTCATTTTTCATTTGTTTTTCCATTTCCAATATGCAGTTTCATTGTAACCCAATGTCTGTAGCATTAATGCTCACAATTTTCCTTCATTTGTGGTTTAGTCTGCTGATTCTGTAAGCTCATGTCTACTGCATAAAATAATTCTACCACTTCTAGAGATTTCTCACCAGTACTTCATAGCATTGGTTCTATTCAGAATGGTAAGTTGTGGCAAATAATTCGAATAGTATGACTTTCTGTCATGTTACATAAATCCAACATTCTTAGGCTGGCTAAAAATTGTATTGCTAAAAAACCTGGGATAATTTTCTCTACCACCAGCTTTAAATTTCTCCTGTATAATATGGTATCTTGTAATTTCTGGGCATTCTTTTATCTAAAAACTATCCAACAAAGCCTCTCTATATCTTTGAAAAGTTTTCAGCTGACTAAATAGTAAATCCCACCATGATTGAACATCCCCTTGCAGGTGACTGTGTGCTATTACTAATTTGTTCTTCTGTGACATGGAATTTAGAAGAAAATACAAATAAAATATCCAAATGTTTTACCAGGGCTTTATCAGCTTGGTCTTTGAATGTCATTATTTCTAAAAATTGGTTTGCACTAAGGTGCGTTTAAGGATTTTTTCTATCTGATCCTCCCCAACTGTCTAGGTTGAGAGTTTGAGTTTTCTTACTATGTTTTGATGTGATATCACCTTTTTCAACTGTATTTATAAACTTAGCATTACACTATTGACTTACTTCATTATCCTTAACTAGAATATTTATTCTCAACTTCTCCATCTGTCCTTCTAGCCCTTTTATTATTTCTCAAATCTGTTACATTCTCAACATTTTTTTTTTTCATATTTCCTCTCCTAAATTTCTTTATTTTCCATGTCTTCCATTTGCTCTTTCTTAATTAACTTCATTTGCAATTTTATTAATTGCTCCTTTTCTATATTAGGAGATTTCCTATCCAATGTTTTTTTTCTCATGTCTTGTCAATATCTCAATTTTTCTAAACTTAATGCCAATACTTTGTTGGGCTTTTCTATATTTTCCTCAATATTTTCCTGTATTTTTTCAATACATATCATTTAATTTATCATTATTTTCCTGTTGTAGGTTTTTAAACCTTTTTTCATTTTACTGCTGCATATCTTCCTGCTATGAAGTCTCATATTGATGCTTTGCTGTATGTTTTGTCATTTCTTTTCGTTTTTACATAGTAATTCTTCCATACTCTGAAATATGGCCTCCCTATTCTGTTGCATCTCCTGCATCTTTAACTCCAAACCCTTTGGAAGTTTGTTCATATTCTGGAATTTATTATCCATATGTTAGAATTTTACATCCATATTTTCTTGCTGCTTTTGCATAAGTTTTTCCATTATATAATTTTCTTGTTTTATTTTTGGCTGCTCGTTAGATTGTTTCTCTTGCTCTATATCTTGTTTCATCCTTCTTGAAAGGGCTCTGGTTATCATTCAAATATTTAATTTAGTTTTATTTTGTATTTGTTATTACAATTTATATATATCCTTTTTCTTTCTATACTAGAGAGATATGTTTATTTCTCTATGCATCATAAATAATTTTCTCTACTTTATTCAATTATTAATGCTTATTTAATTAATACTCTAAGACAGTACACCAGATCCTCACCCCACCATGCAATTAATCCAACCATCATCTGCCATGCCTGCTTTAATCTTGATTTGCTTTATTCTATCTCCCTATATATATATATTTATAAACCTTTTTCCAATTCCTCTGCATACCTAATATTTACCCTTCATCTACTTTATAGTTTACTTAGTTTAATATTTTGGTGTTAATATCTTCACTCACTATATTTCTATTTAGTTATCATTTATTAGCTTTCTTATGTAAACAGGTATTTGTATATATAACATGAAATGTATATATAAAATGAATATACACAAACAGAAAAAATATATTCAACAAAGAAAAATCCAAATTAGAACCAAACATTATCTATTATTCTACATCCCTACCCAATAAAAAAAATAAATAAATAAACCACTCATTGTTTATTTTCATGCCCCACATTGATGCCAAAAATTATTGTACTGGTCACCTCAATCCCTTTACAGCTCCTCACTAATTTGTGAATGTCTACCGTGACCCTCATATGGGATATATGAAAAATATTATCTATAATTATCCCATTTGGAATTATTTCAAGCTCATGACAATTACACCAAAAATTTCTAATTCACAAAAAAGCCAAACTAATAATAATTAGTTATATTTTATCATCTCCTACATAACAACTATTGTACTAAAATGGCAATGCCTATTTTCTTCAGCACATATTTATATGAACTGAATGTTATCAGCCTTAAGCACCAATTCCAAAGAAATGCTATGAAACATACAATTAAAGTATGCATTGCTCCTGATACTGTAATCTCTTACTCGGTTTTACACCCTACTTCTCTAAATAAGTGGCATTTACTAACACTCCTGGGTGAGAACTTATAATAATGTTAAGTTTAGCAATATTCAAATTATACAACCAATAGAATAGAAAAATGGTTGGATGCCAAAACTAAATATTTTAATAAATTGAACAGTTTATTTACAAAGATTAATTACAATCCATTTTTCAATCAATAAAAGTAATAAAACACAAATATATAAAATAAATTCCCACTCACCAAAAATATACTATAAAAAAAACAATCTCTGTTCTGCATTTCGCATTATCACTATGAATATGAAGCAAACAGCCTCGAAAGCGTTTAGCATTTAATATTTTTTGCACTCTATATAGTGCTTCACACGCTTTTAATTTTATATATTATAATATTGATAGAAGTTTAAAATTCCTAATAGTTTACAAATACATCCCTATATACACCTGAATTTTTATTTCTTGGATCCACATCCATGTTGGCCAAAATCTATATGTATGCTGATTACATAATACTATCGAATGTTTACATCAGTGTATCCAACACTGATCTTTTGGAACACGCATATTTCTTTTCTGTAAAAATAAGTGAATCATGATAATCAATATATATATATATATTTCATTGACACCATAAAAGTACAAATATAAAAATAATTAGGTTATACAAAGTATACAAATAAATCAATTAACCAACTCCAAAAACAAAAAAGTTTTAACCTTATTTCTGGGATTACAATGACTAAAATTAGTAAGCTTACCTAAATAAGTAATTTTCTTTTCCTGTTCTTCTAAAACAATCTACTGTTCAGAGCTTATATTTTGTAACGATATATAAATATGTCGTTACATTAATTTAAAATAAAAACTTAAAAGTTCGCAAATAAAAGTAAAAAACTAAACTCTAAAATTAAAATGTTTTGTTAAACTTATATACATTCGCACAGATGCCAAACTTTAAAAATATTTTTTTTTAAAAAACAAATAAATAAGTATTTGAACGTACTTTTTTATAAAAAAAAAAGTACAAGATTTAAAAATAAAAACAGGTATTAATTAATTCTTGTAATCTGTAAATGGAAATGATTGTTTATAAATTGTTTGAAAAGCAAGCTAGCTTTGGGCTCTTGTATAATTAAAATGATCTGATGAAAGATAGATAAGAAAATAAAGAGAAATTAGCTTGACCAATGGAAGCACTAAGCCTTGGCTCGGACCCTAACGAAAGTGATGGATTAGTGACGTTTTGTTGATTGAATCCGTGTGGATAATATAAAAAGGGAAATACAGTTTTTTTCTGGAGTTCCAGCGTTTTGTGTTTGAGAGATGTGGTAGGACGCACATACCACACTCTATAAAAAAAAAAAAAATAAAAAGACTGTGATACCTTGAACCAGCTATTGCCATCTCGAGAACATTATCTTCCAATGGAGGCGTCGCGGGAATTAAAAGCAGAAACCTGGACTCTTCTACCATAAGCTATATGGACATGAACTCTAAATTTAAAAATAATTAAGAACTTTCGTTCAAGCTTATGAACTTCTATTTGAGTTTTTTAAGTTTAAAATCAAATTAATAATGTTTAATTTTATATGTTTTCCGATTGATAAAAATCATTTCCATTTTTTTTTTTTCTTATTGTATAAATTATTTATTGTTTAAATTTTAAATGATGAAATTTAGGTTGGGTATAGACGTTGCATAGATTCGTTAGCGGTTGATTATGTTGAAGTTTTCACATTTGATTAGAATATATAGGTCAACGATGTTAATGCGGGCATCTTACGATGAATGCCATGGGGCCTTGTGTATTCCCTTTTGCAATTGACGTTATCGATGATTTTGTATTTTGATCGATTGTGTTTAATTTGGATGTTTTTGACCGTGGAATCTGTGCAGCCGATCTATACTCAACATTTTAAAAACAAATTTATAAAATAATCTGTGCGAACATATTTAAATGTTAAATTTAAGTCGGGCGTGAATGGCTATATAGTTTTGTAAAGTTTTATTGAGGGAGGGTAATCTTAGGTTATTCATTTCGTAGTTGAATTGGTTCAATGGATTGGATATATTTGTGTAATTGTAGATGTAGTACGAGATCCGCTACGGGCAGGATTATATATATACGCCACACACCTTCTGTTTGCCTATGGATGGGTTTGTAAGACGGCAAAGGACTGCAGTCCATTCCTATGGATTTTTATGTTTATTGTTCTACTCGCCAACAGATGTAACATTCCTGTTGGTGGAGAGTCAATGTCTTCTCTAATTCTACTTACTGTTCAGATGTACATTCCTGACAGTATAGTATTTTGTGTTGTCGTATTTTCATGCTACATTGAATACATAAATGTATCAGATGGATTGGCGCCGGTTTGATTGCGAAATTTGTTGCCTAAGGTTAAATCAGGGAAGAATATTTTCTTTTCAAATGCAGATCTATGTAGTCTATTCATACTCGACTATCTAAATAAAATATTAAACTCATTGAAACTTAGTTAAATGTAAAATTAAAAGTTAATATAAAAATCTAAAATGTTAAACTTATTCCTCAAATTAGAATGATTTTATATGTGCATAAATAAATATTTTTATGTGTTAATTTCTGGCAGTGGCTTTTATTCTTTTATATTTAAGATATAAAATTTATATTTTATTATCTCTGCTACTCCACTGAGCTAGTGACTTGGGCTAACGATCTGAATATTTAAATAAAGTGGAATCTTAACAGCGCGTATCTGCCTACTCTATAAATTTTTCTAGGTTTAAATGCCTAGATGGCACCCTGTAGAGCAGATATCGTATTTTGCGGTTAGATTCGATCTTCACTTTCATTTCGATCGTTATAATATATTATTACACTTTTTCTTGTTAAATATGTAATGTATCATCAAATGAAGATTTAGAAACTTGGGGATCCATATTTATGATAAACAGGTACTTTATTATATACTTTTAGGCAAATCTCTCAGAAGACACATAGAAGACAGCAAATGTAGAATCAAAATTACATGATTAGGGGTATAAAGAGTCCAGTGTACTTAGAGCTTTTCTACTCTGTTGGGTTTATCATTATATACTTAATATTGAACGATTTATCTATATTATTTACTTCTACTGTTTAACAAAATAACTATCACCAACTCTTTTTTTGTCATTATTCTGTTAAAACTATCTCCCCATTCTCTCTAATGAATTGGGGGGGGGGGGTCTATTTAAAAATCAAATCTCAATTTCAGTAAATAGATTCTGGCTCGTAAATTTTTGAAATTTCTTTTTGAGTTTTCTCTCCGCCGTAACCTAAAACAATTTCTTCGAAAAAGCATACAAGCACTGACAGGAACTGAGCAGCCAGAACAAAGACTAGATCATTTCCCCAACAACTCTCTTCTCCCTTTTATATTTTTTTTTTTGACAAAAGAAATTTTTGACTCACAGCTCATGTAATCAACTTATTAACTTTACTCTTACAAACAAAAGCTCCTAATATTATCGAGCCTGAAAACTTTAAGTAATCTCAGTTTACAAAAGTTTTAGTAATTTAAATCTAATTCTGATAAAAGTATAAATTCTTTTGCCTCAAATAAACAAGCAAAATAAAATTCTTCAATTATTACAAGGTCAAAAGACAATAACCTTCTTACTTAATTCATTACAAGATTTAATTGTGGAAATTTTAAATTAAAACAGGCAAAACTTGCTATACATATTGCCACTCAGTGCAAGCCAGAGTAATCAATGGATGCATGAAGATTTGTGCATAAAATCCCCATCTAGTGCCTACTCATGCAATATCCCCAGACTGGTTTCTGACTTGTGGCATTCATCAATGAGGAGCCTTGGATCTGAGAGCACTGCATCTAGATCTTAGGATCTAATGCAACCCCCCAGCAGCCACCTTTTATCTCTACTTAACTACAAAACTATGAGACTTAAATTAAATACATTATAAAATTTTCAATCCAAGCTCATATAGGTCTGAACTTAGTTCAGTACCTATACATTTTGGTGTATTTGGTTCTTTAATAACCATAGCCACCACTATCCTATTAGGCAGGATTGGTTTTAGGCCAATAAACATCATATGATCATCTTATGCTTGCTCTTAACTGTTATTAAAACAGGCAAAACTCAGTATATGTACTGACACTCAGTGCAAGCCAGAGTAATCAATGGATAACAGAAGGCTTGTGCATAAAATCCCCATCTAGTGCCTACTCATCCAATATCCCCAGACTAGTTTCTGGCTTGTGGCACAAGCCAGAAACTAGTCTGGGGATATTGGATGAATAGGCACTAGATGGGGATTTTATGCACAAGCCTTCTGTTATCCATTGATTACTCTGGCTTGTACTGAATGGCAATAGGTATAGTGTTTTGCCTGCTTTAATAACAGTTAAGAGCAAGCATAAGAAATAGTGATCATATGATGAAATTTTAAATTAATTACTCCTAAGATAAGAATTAAAATAAAATTCTTTTGATTAATAAACAATTAATGAAATTTTTATTTAATTTTTTTAGGCATAAGATAATCAACATTCTTAATATATTTTATCTCTACCAGAAATAGTTCCCATTCTTATGAATTTTTTTTTATCATAATATCCAGAAGAAGAAAAAAACAAATATAAATTTATATCTTATCTAGATCTACATTTTACATCCACAGACCCATTTGTCATTTCCTTTCCCTTTTCTGTAACTTTTCTCAAATCTTTATCTTTTTAAGATATAATCTTAGACTATCATGATCCCAACTTGTGAGAGGGATTTGAATCTAATCCCAGTCACAATAGATTGCATTCAAATCAATAAGATTTTTGTGTAGATTATTCATTTAAAAGATTATTTTAATGATCTTCATCATTTTAACCATTATTGATCCATTATAGCAGGGCTATCCAAACTGTAATTCCCTGGCCACATGCCGCCTGCCTGTGGATTTATTTTGCACTATTTTCAATTAACATATCTCCAAACAGTGTCTGAGACATCTCACACTCACTTTTTGTATCATTTTTTATTTTTTGATGATCATTGTTTTGTTTAATCATGGAGATTGCATCACTGCTGTCACCAAATTACTAAATACATATTGAAATTTGTCTTGATGTTATCTTTATTAAGCTATTGTTACTTAATAAATTTTATTACTATTTATTGTCAAAGAAGTCTGGCAAGAAAAGAAAAATTCAAGATGAAAAGCGAATGTATCAAGGCAGATGGGATTACAAACAACAAGAATAAAATTCAATGTCATGTTTGCTTGCTAGTTTTGTAGGGTCTAAAGAATATAATGTGAAATAACATTACACAGTAAAAAATTTGGAGAATCAAGAAGTGTCATTGTTGCTGATTATATGCAGCTCTCATGTTGCCTAAGGTTGAACAATACTGCATTACGGAATGAAGATTTCCAAGTTTAATTCTGTTTTTTTGATTTTTAGCCTGACCATACCAACAAATTTTTTTATTCATACATCTATCTCATCTGGTTTCTTTCTAAATCTATTACAATCTCTTGAGAAATAGTTTAAGAATTTCAGCCATCCATTTATTATCATCTCTTAACAATATTTCTAACTCAGTTCCATTACAGTCTCTTAATTCTTTCAATGATGTCAGTAATATTTATTTGTTCTTCTCATTCAAATATTTTTGCCTTCAATCCTTTGTTATTCACAATATACATGTCTTGTTATTTCATTGAGGGATCTCAAATCTCTATAGGTCTGCTCTTCTCTTAAGTGTCCAAATCTAAGATCCAAAAAGAAAAACAGGTAAAACATTTTTATTGAAAATTTTTTCAAACACATAGGCATATTTCCTTTTAATGTTATTTCTGCCAAAAACACTTCATCCATGATTAATTTTGTCCATTTTGTTTCTGTCTATATTAATAATGTAACCAGAATATTTGTAGATGCTAATTTCTTTTAATTCATGATTATCAATATTTTATATTATTTTGAGAAAATCCATTAAACTTTTTTTTTTTTTTTTAATATTCTTGTTTAGTTTTTCTTTCATCTGGTAACTCTTGTAACATTTCCTAAAGCTCTGAAACATTATTTTCAAAAAACTATATCTATATCTTTTTAATCTAGATGATTTAAATAATCTCCATCTATTTTTATTCTCTTCCTATTTTAATCCACAAGTTACTTCTTATAAAATTGCTATAAAAAGTTTTTGAAATTTATAATCATCCTATCACACATCCTTATTAATGCTAATCTTTTTAATGACACCATGTAATCTTATCACTGTTGTATTTTGGTAAATATTTTTCAAAATATGATAATATCATAGGTCTATATCTTGTTAGTTAAAAGTTTTAATCACTGAAAATGATTATAGAATCAAATGCTCTATTTTAATGTACAATCCAAAATATAATGACAACTCATATTTATTAATCTTTTCTATAACTTTTATCAATAGTTGGATGTGATCTATTTGTCTGAAACTGTTTTTAAATCCAACGTGTCCTTCATCTAAAATTCATTGTGTTACCTTGATAAAAATTTTGTATAGAACTGATAGAATACTGATGGGTCTGTAATTTCTGATATCTTTTTTATCATCTTTGTCAAATGTCAATATTCTACTGCAATTCTTCCAATCATCTGACACATCTTTATCATTTAGATATTTGGTATATAGTTTTGCCAACAAATTTTTTTTTATTTCTTCATCTGCTTCTTTAAAGATATCAATAGTAATTTCATTATTTCTGGGAACTTTTGTCATCTTCACAGATGTACTTGCATGTCTATTCTCTTCATTTAAAATATTTGCCAATTCAGAAGATACAATAAATATAATGGTTGCTTTGTTTTCTTGTTTGTCACTATTAAATAATTGCTTGTAGATATCATCTTTCCTTTTTAGTATGAATTCTACTTTTCTTTTTATTGCTGAAATAATTTTTTTTCTAATATCAAAATGTTGATTTATACTTTTGAAACTTTTATTCCCTTCTATAGTTTTTTTGTTGTTGTTACGAATTCACAGTTATATTTTCTTATATTATTAATTCTTTTTTATATCATTTTATAGAATTCCAGATATTCATTTCGTAATTGACTATTCTTAAAAAAGAAAATTATTCCTTTTCTTCATATGTTGTTTTGTCTCAGTTGAAAATTTACTGAATTGCTGCTTTATTTTACCAGCTATCTATTTTACAGTTGATCAACATATTGTAAATCTAGAAGATGGAAGTTCCTGCTTCTCCTTTTATTTCAAATTAAAAATCCCATTATCAAATCTATATTTCATTTTAATACCTTTTTTGTTAAGTTGTATATAAATTAATCCAAAGATCACTATTATTAAAATGGAAAACAAAATTGAAGCCACTATTTGTTAACATTAATTTTTATTTCAAATGACTTAGAATTTCATCTATATAGAAATTATATAATGTGAATAAATTTTGATTAATAATGAGCTAATTGCACATATTATCACAAACCTTGATTGATCATTTTCATTAAAAAATTGTATAAATTATATCTTCATTCACAACTATTTTCTAAAATTGCATTTAATGTCTGGCATATTCATCTTTGTATGTAAGAAATCTTTGAAAATTCTTTTGATAAATAAATAACAATGAATTCAGTAATAATTATTAGTCTTTTCTATCCTCTTTATTTTTGTAAATTGGAACAATAGAAGCACCTTTTAACATAATGTCGCATAACTTCATATGTCATATGTTGCTAAAAAAAAATATTATAGTCTTGATCTAATATATCATCATCAGGTTTAAAAAATTTAATCATCATAACATTCAGCCTTTCCATTTTAAGATTCCATAAATAATAATCTCATCAAGCTGCATATCTTTATTTAAACAAATACAATATAACATTAAACACCCATTCATGATATTATTTTTTAGATCCATATATTTGCATCAAAAAAAAAAATCTAAGACTAAACTGTACCAACACATGGTTATATTTGCTTTGCAATTTTAATTCATCACTCTTGAATCACTATATTACTTACAAAGTGTCACATTCCATTATTATTTACCCAAGCAAACAATGCAGTATAGGTATATGTTGTTGTTGTTTTTTTTCACTCGGAACAATAATTTAATCATTGTTAGAAAAGCCATCAAAATATTTTTTTTTAATAAACCCAACATATTTCCTTCATTAGTAAGTAACATGAGCATCTTGAAACTCCAAATTGCTAATTTTAATGCCCCTACTATTGGAGCATATTAATATTGACTTGCCCAATAATTGTCCCTTTTAATATTTCAATGTCTTACTATAACATATCTCACAAGATGCCATTGTTTTGAATATGGTTTCATCCAAGTTTAGTTGTAGTGATAGTTGTTATGTAAATAAAATGTTTGGAATATGATGAGCAAAAATGTAGTTAGTATTATTGAAATAAGAGTGAAAATTAAATAAAAGTAAATAGACTAAAAACAGATGCTCAGGAGGTCAAGTGATATTTATATCCTAAAGCAATATGCTGAGTACAATAATTCCATTCAAATGACCTAACATTTTTTCAGCTGCATTAAAATCTACAAACATAGTGAATACAGTATTATAATGTCTAAACAGACTTATAATAAAAATTTAAAAAGTTATTTGAGGTATTTTTTTTTTTTTTTTTTTTTGGAAGAGAGGGAGGTTCACACATGGATTTATAGGAATATTTTTTCTGTATAATAATTCAAAATAAAATTGATTTATATATTCATTTATTCATTGAATGTTATCATTAGTTTTTTTTTCTTTCCATTTTAGAGCTAAAGTGTATTACTTTTCTTAGCATAAGTTTATAAATGGAATTTAGTTCAAAATAAAAATCACTACATACACAATGTTTCACTTTATTGCTATCAGAATATTCTAAATTAATTTTCTTATCAGAAATAAATATTTTATCAGAAAACCAGATTAATGTTATAAATAATTTTAAGGTCATGGAGATTTATGTACGTGTTATTTCTTATCAAATTATAACGTTTATTTTTAAAGAAGTCCAATAATTTTTTTTTATTTTCTTAGATAAATCAATAATGTGGCATGTAGTAAAGATTAAATTTCTTTTTCTATATATATTATGTTTAGAAGATAAAAATAATGAAAGTTGGAATGTAATGTGAGCTACATAAATTCAAAATAATGTGAGTTAATGGATCACACAAATAGTTTGTTTAAAAGATGAGTTAAAATGGTTAATTTTGAAAGTAACATACTATGGAATGAAATCTCATGAATAATTAAAAAAGAAAAACAAATTAATGAAAAGGCTAATGTTAAAAGAATTATACTATATGATTTTATGAATAGTAGTTACCATAGAAGAGATTATTAGATAGTAACAAATGACCAGAAAGTAGTTTGAAAATAATATGCAATCTAATTAATTTTACATACACATATTTCTAAACTTAGGAACAATATTAAATTTATTAATAGTTAAAAATATAATGATATAAAAATATTCTCTTCCATAGCGTAAGCTTGTGGTTAAAACACCTGTAGAGGTCCCTACTATCGCATTTTATACGCATATTATCGAGGTTATAGCCTCAGTAAATATTACTTCAATTAAATATGTAAATTCAATCAAATTTTATCCAGGTGTAAGTTTTAGTAAATGATGATCACTGCCAGTTGAAGTACTTAATAAATCCTTATCCTGTGGTCTCATTCAAAATTCTTAGACTAGAACAGCACAGGATAGATTTATTAATCACTCATTTGGTGTCTATCATCACTTACTAAAGCTTACAGTAAAAGCCAATGTATAAGCAGATAATAATATTAAAATATGTTGACAGAATAAATTTATTGATTTTGATCAAATTACTTTTTGGAAAATTTAATATAATTTTTTTTATTTTTTTATGTCACTGAAATAAGCAATTGTAGAAAGATTTAACACTTTAAATTACTAGCAAATTAATGTCAGTCATTCCATTTAAAAGCAGAAGTAAATGCAGAAAGTGTTTTGAAGATCAGTTTTTCTATTCAAAATTTCAAAAAAAAAAAAAATGAATTTAATTCATGCTGCAGTCAAAGAAAACAATAAATAGAATTAAGTTGTGAAAAGCAAAGAAATATCATATTGTATAAAAATTAATGTAAATAGAAAAATAAAATAAGATTATAGGAATGTTCAAATAAAAACTGGTTTATTATATATTTTTTATTCTAAAATTGATTTTTAATTATTAGCTACATATTGTTTCTGTCAATGGATGAGAAAAAGATAATTTAGATATGATAATGAGCCTGAGGTATTTGTAGACAGTTTTCATACAAAGATGACCCCAGTGGAGATAGTTCAAAGGATGAATTACGAAAAGTTCTAGATGAGATACTGGATGAGAAAAAAATATGTAAATGAAAGCATAGTTGAAGTGAATTAATTAATGGAAAATTATAAGTATTTCTTCTAAAACCTGATAAATTTCGATCAAACATGGACAATCTAAAAAAAGTGGTCCTTATGAAATATTTTTTATAAATAAATCTGCCATACCACTACAAAAGAATTGCCCAAATATTTAATTCAAAATAATTCACAATAATAATTTCATAAATATATATATTGAAATGATATCACTATTTCACCTGATAGTAATCATCATTTCATAGCTGCCTAAAATAGGGGGGTATAGTACACCAAAGATAGTTACTTTTTGGAAACAGATTAGGCAAAACAAGGGAAGAATAAAACCACTTAAATATAATTAAAAAACATATATATTTAGGAAGAAACAATTCATAATACTAATAGATATGCATTACATTATATACATGTGTATGTACATGCATGTGTGTGTATATTTATTTATGTAGTAACCATTTGGCTACATAGCTGCACTAAAGAAATAGATAGTTGGTAGCATGTTTCTCAAGTAATAATAGGTCTTCAATTAAATAAATATTTTAAGTTCCAAAATGATAATATGAAAATGCTCAAACATTAGATTTTAATATGTGAATATTTTAATGAGTTATAAATTATTGTAAAAGGGAGAGAAATTTATAAAATAATCTAAACAAGTTTTTTTTTATTTCTTTCTCTTCAGTAATTATAATTAATTAGTTTTAATTTTAAATTGTGAAAATGTACTACGAAAAATAATTTCTTTTTTTTTTCTGTAAATTATTTAACGAATATTAATTTTAACCTTAAAGGAGAGATAAAGTTTTAAGTTTAATAGTACTTTTAGGGAAAAAATAAAATTTTATTTTTAGAATTGTTTTTTTCTCTTTTTAACTAATTGATTATCTTGTTTTTCTTTTTGCATGAAATTTTTTTTTAATTAGAAAGGAATATCAAGAATATTATGATGTTAATTTAAATTCTTGACTTATTTTTTAATGTCAATGTTTAGGAAAGGGAATAGCTGAGCAATTGTATTTGTAAAAATTTAACTAATTGGTTATAAAAATTCTCATGTTAAAGACATTGTGATTGGCTTATAGGCAAGATTGTTCTAGAAAAAAAAGAGTGTAAATAGATCAGAAGACCCAAGTGTATAATAAGAAGAAATTTTTAACTTAGCTGTTGAAGAGAACAGTCAAGTCTTAATCCAGCTGCTGAAGAAGAAAGAAGTAGAAATCTTAACTAAGCTGCTGCACAGTATAGCATAAGTCTTAACCAAACTGCTTAGAAAAGCAGAAGTTTTAAACAAGCTTTTAGCATACTATGAGTTTAGTCATAAAAATGGTTTCTATAATAAAAACCACGTGCTAAAATCAGCTAAAAAGTAAACATCATATTCCTCCATGTAGCCTGCCTTCACTGGAATAAAATGTAGAGAAATTACTCCCTAAAGTAATATGCAGCCTTGTCTCCAGCCAAGAACATTAATACCTCAGTATATTCAATCTGGAAATTTTAACGGAAAGAAATGGATAAAATTTGCTATTGGGTTAATCTGGAAATATTGCATACCAGTTAATCATGTTCATGTATAGAAGGCTTCAAGAAAATTCAACTGGAAAGAAGAGACTCTATAGAAGAATCAAACTATGGTTAAGGTATTATTTTAGATGCATCCTATATTTTCATTTATAGTGAAAAAAAGGGGAGAGGAATTTTTTTTGTAAGAAATGATAATTTTAAATATTTTCATTAAGTTAATTGATAATTTTAAATATTTTCATTAAGTTAAATTGTGAAAAAAAAAAATTTAACTCCATTCAATTTTCTCTTAAAAATTATGAAAGTTTTTTTTTTTTTAATTTAATTTTTTTAAACTTAATTTTTTTTTTTATGAAACATTATTTTTCTGTCCTTAATTTAACAAAAGATTAATTAAGCTAAGTCAAAGATTGTTATTTTTGATTTTGAAAAGGTTGTTTTTCCAAATCTTAGTTATTTTAAAGAAATAACTTAATGAATTAAAAGTTAATTTAATGTTTAGAAATCAACTGGTTAATTATAATTTATATGAAACTAAATTTTATTGTTTGATGAAATGATGTTTAAAATGTCATACTATCATGTCAATTTATTTTATTTATTGTTTAAAATTATCATAATAAAACTATTTACTTATAGTAGGGTAAACCAATAAACATCACATGATCAATACATGTAGTGAGTTTTTGCCTGTTTTAATAATAGAGTAAACCTATGAATTATTTAAAATGATTTAGAATAAACTGCTTTATTTATGTACTTATCTTTTGCTCACAGTAATAGTTTAGAGTTCTTATTTCCTAAGCTAGATTAAAGAATAACAGTTATATGGATTAGGGTTTTAGGTTACTGTTTTGACACTAGATAACCCTGGATGGTGCAAAAATATATCCTTTAATGTCCAGGCACTACATTTTATTATTAATTAGAAACTAAGTTTATAGTTGGTTAGTATGTTAATGGTACTATATCGCTAGGGCAGTAATGATGATCAGCATGTTTTAGTACTCAGCATTTTTTGATTTGTTTATATCCTGTTGGTTAGCACTTGAATCTGTATATCCAAATTATTGTGTTGTATTGCTGCCCTAAGTTTGTCAATGGCTAAACAATTATCCTGGTCTTTAGTGGAACCATTTCAAATGCAGTCATAAGGTTTATTGTTGATCAACTTGATGATTTTTTTATCATTCTTTTCTATAATGCTGGATAAACTTACAATTAGTTCTTTACTGGTCTCATGCTCATTATATTCATTATCATTTCTTTTATATTTTATTTATTTGGGGAGATGATGGTTTCCCATCTCCTAAATCAGCTCTAATGTGGTGTGCTATTACAAATAGCTATCCAGTTGTGAGATCTCATAACCCCACATTCTCCTTGTACACTCCACCCCCCATTTTCTGAACTTACAGTTGGTGCCTAACTATGGGACCTCAGATTCTCCTTGTATTAATCCCTATTTTCCATACTGTTACAATTGGTAACCCAACTGGAATCTTGTCACCTCAGATTCTCCCTTATTCATTCCCTATCTCCAATACTGTTACAATGGGTACCCAACTTGGGGCCTAGTAATGATCTGGTGCTGATGGTCTGTAACCAAAGTTGAATCTCAGAAATACACCTGAAAAATGAAATCCTGTTTTTTGATGCAGAATTAATTTTAAAAATTACCGTGAAATCTGGCAACATTGTAGAGGATGATGATTGTTATAATTTGATTATAAAATTATAAAATAGTAGTATTAATGTTTATTTAAGGAGTTCATATTTAAAGTTAAAGCATGATTTTGGAGATTGGATTGAGTTTTTTGATTGATGAGTTTGTTTAGCTGTACTTTCAGTACTGATGACAGATGGAGTTTTGTTGTTGGCATGAGGATGCATAATTTTCATGCAACTCTGTGGAATGTTCTATCTCAGGCACTGCTCCAATTCATATTTTTCATATTTCCTATTGTTTATCATGGTTCACTTAATATAATCCTGCCATCATTTCCAGCCTCTGAGTTTTCAAGAAACAGCAAGGCATTGTTCTATATTTTCCAGCCCCAAAGACTCAAAGGAGCAGGACTTTGCAAAGATTTTTGCATTATTATTTGTATTTTGTATTATATGTAGCTTATAATGTTTAAATTGAGATAGGCCTTTGAATGTTCATATTGCATTGTGTACTTAATTAAGAGTCCAGTGGCTGGATTCTGTATCTAGCCCAGGATTGCAGGTCCCTATGCATTCTTTTGCTGTCAGATTCTCATCACCTCTCTAAGAAAGATTTTGATAAATGGTTCTTGACCTGAACTTGGTTTTTATTCATGCATATGTACTTATAATAAAAATATTAGGAAAATAGAAATCAGTCACACACACACATGAACAGGGTAGAATTAGAGGATGAAACAAGGTAAATAAATTATTGAAATAAAGCCAGGTATTGAGGCAGTACCATTTAAAGAAAAGCAAATTAGAGGTAATAATAATATTAGTACTAGTTAAGAAGAAAGGTTGCATGGAAGACGTGATATTAAGCTTATATTATGAGATATTTTTAAAAGTTAATATTTGTATCTTTATGATTACATTTTAGTACCTGAGTTAAAGCTTAAATTAACATTTGTATTTCCTGTGAAAAAATAATTTAACAGTTTTCTTGATGAGTAAAAGTTCTATAATAGAAATATATATGCTGATAAGAGAAAAATGGAAAAAGTTGGAAAAATGTGATCTGAAAGAAAATGATTACATTTTAGTACCTGAGTTAAAGCTTAAATTAACATTTGTATTTCCTGTGAAAAAATAATTTAACAGTTTTCTTGCTGAGTAAAAGTTCTATAATAGAAACATATATGCTGATAAGAGAAAAATAGAAAAAGTTGGGAAAATGTGATCTGAAAGAAAAAGATCAACCAATAGAAAGAATTCAGAGATCAGAAGATGTTTTCATGTTGGCCCAATTGTTAGAAATGTTTAAACAGAATGAAAGAACAGAGAAGAGGATAATAAAAAGAGAGATCAACAAAAGAAGATGCTGCTACAGAAAATAGATGAAAACAGTAAAAATATGGCTAATAACATATTAGACTGAATCAAACAAATTAGAGAAGTTATGAATGAAATGAGACAAAACAAAGAGGAACAAGATGTGAAAATAAAACAGATATTAAAAGTAATGAATATTAAAATATGCTAGGTACAGGAGGCAATACAATATGTGAATAATGAAAGTCAACGAAGCCTGGAATCTATTAGAGCAAATAGAAGACCTGACTAGTCAAATTAAAATCAAAAAAATTAGAGAAGTTATGAATGAAATGAGACAAAACAAAGAGAAACAAGATGTGAAAATAAAACAGATACAAGAAATAATGGATATTAAAATAAGCCAGGTACAGGAGGCAATACAATATGTGAAATCAAAGAAGTCTGGAATCTACCAGAGCAAATAGAAGGCTTGACTAGTCAAATTAAATTCCTGCAGGTCAGAGATGATGGTAACATTATGGAAAAAGTAAAGAAGTTGGAGGATGACTATAGACAAGATCATCAAAAAATTGGCATGACAAAAAGAGAACTTGAAAAGGAAAAAATAGAAGAGGCAAAGATATAGTCAATTTGTGAATCAAATGCTTGGAATTATAAATCAGTTTGAAAATGAATTCGCTAAAATAAGGGCCTTCACACAAAATGCTGGCGAGGCACTCATTGAATTTGTCAACAGTTTGGAAAGATATTTCTGTATTAATGCCATGATGAAACAAATCTAGCAATAACTTGTAGCTATCTTCAAGGTGCATTCCAAGCATGGTGGAATTTATTATTATTCTGCCATCACAATTTTATTGAGTTTAAGCAAGCACTCATGAAGTGTTACTGAAATGAGAATTACCAGGACTGGATTAAATACAAAGTATCCAAAAAAATTACCCTCCTGGTGAACCCTACACCATTTTTTTCAAAAAGCAAGTGGTGAAATTGAAAGTGCTCACTGCAGATCCTCTGAATTACAGATAAGAGTATTATGACCCAAACTACATTGAAAGGATGTTAATTAGTACAGACAAATTGAGCAGGTGGCTGAAGTATTAAATGCATTTGACAGCAGCAAACCCGCATATGCTGAAAAAGAAGGGATTTAAGCTGCCAACTAAATCAGCATACAGAGGAGACAACCCAAATGAATACCATCCAACATGGGAAGCAAAAAAATCAAACCACCACTATGGTATCAGGACAGAAAAGATAAAATGCCACCATAGAAGAGAAAGCAGAAATCAACTGGTAGCATCATTAAACCTTCCAAACAATAAGGAAATGCTTATCAGGAATATGATCCTCCATCCCATTTCAGTACACAGATAAATTGATGAATCAGAAGTAGATCACATCTGAACACCCTTATTATAAGAGATCTGATGATGATCCTCAGGTTCCCTACAATAGGGTGCAATTATGTTTCTGACCCTGAAAACAAGAAAGAGCAAACTGATGAAACAAACAGTAAAGAAAGTTACTATGCAAAGATTGAAGGTAAATACGAAGTATGATAACTATGCTGATAGTGGAGAGGTGCAGGGGTGCAATGAGTTCATAATGTTCCAAAAATATTTATCTCTGCATTACATCTACCTAAGGTTTAAACTTTTCTCCAAATAAGCCTCTCAGAGGAGCACAGCTTTATATCAGAATACTGTGTTGTCTACCAGGCACAGAACTGTCATGGATGTGGAGTCTGTAGGCTTCAAAATAAATAAGCAAGATATTCCACCTGGCTAAACATTCCTTTGGTCATTTTTTCATTGTGCCCTCTGGGTAGTAAATTGTGTTTGTGCTTAAACTAAGATGCTTTTAGTGCTCATGCTGCATTCCAAACATGTTCAGTGGTGAGGTTTTCTGTCCAACATGGTGCTGGAAGCAGGCCTACATATATTATGCCAGTAGTCACCTCATCTCCAGAATTAAAAAAATATCAAAAAAATAGACAATTCACTTTTGATCAAATAGCCCAACATGCCTTAATAAATTATATTTCAGCTTGTAAGTCTGGAAATGTTAATGCACAGCTAAGCCTGACTAACAAATTTTTGTTTTAGTGAAATAAAATTGGCTGAATGAAATTAAAATATCAAGAAAAGGGTTTAACTCAATTTCCTGGAGTAATGTAGTAGTTTAGCTACATAGCTGCACCAAAAGAATAAATAATGGGCAGCATGCTCCTCGAGTTTGGTTTTTGTTATTTAATTAATGGAGAAAATAATATTTAATTTTCTCATGCATATTTTTTTATAATAATGTGTCTTCAATTAATTAAATATTTTAAGACCCAAAATGATAGTATGAGAATTCTCAAACATTAAATTTGTTAAATAATAATATGATTTTAACATGTGAATATTTTAATGAGTTACAAATGATTGTAGAAGGGAAAGAAATTTATAAAATAATGTAAACAAATTGATTTTTTACTTTCTCTCTTCACTAATTATAAATAATTAGTAGTACTAATTTAAAGTGTGAAAATATTACTAAGAGAAAAATAATTTTCTCTTTTTTTATGAAGTATTTAATAAATATTAATTTTAATCTTAAAGGAGAAATAAAGTTTTAAGTTTAAAAATAATATTTTAATACTTTTGGTAAATTTTATTTTTAATTAGTTGTTTTTTTTTCTTTGCTCTTTATCTCTTCATTACAAAAATCAAAGTATAAATTACTGTTATCTTCTTTTTCTTTTTGTAAGAATTTTTTTAATTAGAAAGGAATGTCAATAATTTTATGACTTATTTTTCAATGTTTAGAAAAGGGAATGGCTGAGGAATTGTATTTGTAAAAATTTAACTAATTGGTTATAAAAATTATCATGTTAGAGACAGATTGTGATTGGCTTGTGGACAAGATTGTTCTAGAAAAAAAAATAAGGGTGTAAATAGGTTAGAAGACCCAAGTGTCTAGTTAGAAGAAATTATTCCTATCACAGCTTGTGAAGAGAACAATCAAGTCTTAGTCCAACTGCTATAGAAGAAAGAAGTAGAAATATTAACTAAGTTGTTTAATAGAACAGAAGTTTTAAACAAGCTTTTATCATACAAATGGTTTTTCCAATGAAAGCCATGTGTCAAATTCATTAAAAGGTAGGCATCATCTTCCTCCATGTAGTCTGCCTTCACTAGAATAAAAGATAGGGAAGTTACCTCTAAAGTAATCTGAAATCTTATCTCAGCCAAGAATATGAATGACTATATTTAACCTGGAAATTTTAGTGCAAAGAAATGAATAAAATTTGCTATTGGTTAATCTGGAAATATTGCACACCAGGAAAAAGACAAAATAATCATGTTCATGTGTAGAAGCCTCCAAGAAAAAAAATTCAACTGGAAATTATAATGGAAAGGACTCCACAGAAGAACCAAACCATTGTTAAAGATATTATTTTGTGTGCACATTGTATTTTCATTTATTGTAAAAAGGGAGGGATTTTTTTTTATATAAAACAATTTTTTTTGCAAGAATTGATAATTTTGAATATTTTCATTAAATTAATGTTTTCAACTTGTAGAACTTTTTTTTTTTAATCCATTCAATTTTCTCTTAAAAATTATGAAAGTTTTTTTTAGAAAAAAAATTTTTTTTTTAACTTTAATTTTTTTTGTTTTTTTTTGTGAAACCTTATTTTTCCCTCCTAAATTTAACAAGAGGTTATTTAATTATATTAGAGGTTTTGGTACCATATTGAATTTTTTAAAAACTCACTTGAAACATAATTTTCACAATTCAGTTTTAATAATGTTAAAGCAAAATGCTATATATTGACAGAAAATAGAAAAACCAAGGAAAACAAT
The DNA here is from genome assembly GCA_028023455.1 of Epiperipatus broadwayi. Lineage (NCBI taxonomy): Eukaryota > Metazoa > Onychophora > Udeonychophora > Euonychophora > Peripatidae > Epiperipatus > Epiperipatus broadwayi. The sequence goes on from JAQFVV010006227.1 coordinate 8,166,438, forward strand.
TAAGTTAAGACAAATAGTGATTTCAACATCTAAAATAATTATTACTCTATTGTTTGTTCATAATTTCTAATTTATCATTAATCAAGTTTTAATTAGATCTTCATTGATAATTTCTTTGTATTCTTCACAAAATTCTCATTCAAATCGTATATAAGACTTCCTACCTGAAATAATCCATAGCTTCAGAATTCCCAAAAATAGTCACATAAGAATTCTTCATTTTTATCTTGTACCCTGAAAGTTAAAAAAGTCTCAAGGTGTCTATAAGAATAAGGTTCATACCAATAAAAGATACAAAATAAATCATTTCCAGAAAGATGGATATGCATTTGTCATCATAGCAATTGGCTTCTTGCTTATCCAAAACTAGAAATTGAAGGCTATTGTCTGTATTAATGACAAAATGAGTTTCATCTCTTCATTTTATATTTTGTGCACACCAGTGAAAAATAAGGAAATAAAATGACTAATAAAAAATTTCAAATTTGAAAAAAATTGATACAAGACAAACTTTTTTTAACTATAATATTTAATTTTATTCAAAACTATATTTTTATGCATAATTTACAGTACAGTAATTTACATTTTTTTATACACATTTTAATTATTATCGCTATTGGCCGATAAACAGGTTCATTTGCAAACTGGTAAAAAATCAGGTTCTTCACAAGAGGAAATACAACCAATGCCAACTTCACTCTCATGTTGTGTTAATGGTTTTCTAGTGACAACGTAATTAGTAATTAATCTTTGAGACGATGATTTTATTAATTGTTTATGAAGCCAGCGATATCCAGACATACTGTACAACCATTTAGCTCTCATTGGAATTTAAGAGCATGTTCATGATTAATGTCATTAATAAGAAAATAATTTGCCAACTGATTAGAAAGTTGAAGACCTTCTCGAATCATTTTTGCAGTGAAAGGAACAGGTTTTACTTCTGTTTCATTATCTTTTTCTACACTGCTGGGAAAAATTTATTTAAAACTAACAACTAAAAATTAAATTCTTATTTTTGTCTTTAATTTTTTAATTTTCAATTCCGTTTAAAAATCAAATTGCGTTTCACATCACATTAATTTCAGGTCACCTTAAGTAATTTTTAAATTGTTAATTAAAATTAAAAATCAGATTTTAATTTTTAATTGTCAAATTTAATTGTGCCCACTGCTATTACTCACCTTTTAAAAATAAACTTGCGGACACTAAATGATTAATAATTGATTATGTTCTTTTTTAAAAAGCAAAAACGGAATGTGATTTAAAATGCAAAATTAACACACACAATGTTTGAACAAATTTACATTATAATCTTATAAAATTTAATGTGTGTACATAAAATGTGGAAATCATGATTTTAATTTCGTTATTGCATAAAATCTTACTATTATAAAGCACTGAAAATATTTAAATTATTAAGATGAAAGTCGAATTCCAATAATGTGCTATTACTTTAAATATGACGTAAGTGTGCAAAATTTATTATTTAAAGTAATAGCACATTATTGGTGTTCGACTTCCGATCTAATACAGTGTTAACGCATAAAAGAAAACCGCATACAAAAATATTAAGAAGAAACATGAATTGCGTAACTTCAAAATCGTGTTAAATAAATCCGCATAAAACGAGACCCAGGTGTATATGTCATTACTTATTTTAAAAACACAGATATGCCATTGCAAATGCAAACACACTAATACAAATATAAACACACTAATAAATTATTAAACCTTTTGAGAATCATAAGATTCCCCTCAAACTTGGATCAGAGCCCCAAAATTACATTGTACATAAACTACTACATTATATTTGAATACAAATATAATTTTTATACTACACAGACACACTAATACAAATGCAAACACATTAACAAATTATACATTTATCAAATAAGAATGAAAATAAAATTGAATACTTATGACTGATATTATGTTTTTATCGGGATGATGGTCTTGAATCATCGAGACATCTTTAGTACATTTTATTACAGAGTATTGCCAATACAAAAATTGTACCTTTGTCTTCTTTGTGCAATATAGTAAACTAAACAGAAAAAAATTTAAATGTGAACGCATTAATAAAAAATCCAAATTTTGTCTGATTTTAACATGGCATATGCCATTTTAAAAAAGGAAATAAAGCTGCAGAGAATTATGGGTTTTTCATAAACATTCTAATGGTTTTCTTGCAATTTTAAAAAGAAATTTTAATTTCAACGAATTAGCTGCCACGAGCAACAATCATGCTACTGCTACTAAAGCCGTTAATTGACAGGTTGATTTCTGTACATTAAATTAACTTTTAATTCCTTAAAAAAAATCTTAGAAAACTAACCTGGCTTGAAATAAAATCATACACACTGCCAATTCATGTAACAGGAGTTGGAAAGAATAAAGACAAATATTTTACAACCAATTATTTAATAGCTAAATGATTTACAATAACTAAAAGAAATTGACATGACAGTATGAAATTTTAAACATTCATTTCATTAAAACAAAGTTTCAGAAAAATTATTAACCAATTGATTTCTATACATGAAATTAACTTTTAATTCATTAAGTTATTTCTTTAAAATAACTAAGAGTTGGAAAAACATTTTCAAAATCAAAGATAATAATAATAATCTGACTTAGCTTAATTATAATTTTTGAGAAACTAAATTTTGTTTGATGAAATGAATGTTTAAAATTTCATACTATCATGTCAATTTCTTTTTTTTTATTGTTAATCAATTAGTTATTAAATAATTGTTTTTTTTAAATATTTTTGCCTTTATTCCTTTCAACTCCTGTTTCAGGAAGTGGCAGTGTTTGTGAATTTATTTCAAGTCAGCTTAGTGTTCTAGGATTTTTTAAAAATTATCCCACTAAAACTTATTTACTTATAGTAAGGCAAACCTATGAATTATTTTAAATGATTTAGAATAAGCTGCTTTGTTTATTTATTTAATTTTTGCTCAATAGTAATTGTCTATAGAGTTCTTGCTTCCTGAGCTGGATTTGAGCATAACAGTTAGATCGATTAGAGGTTTAGGTTATTGTTTGGACTCCAGATAACCCTGGATGATGGAAAAGTATATTCTTTAAAGTCCAGGCACTACATTTTATTTATTATTAATTAGAAATTAAGTTTATAGTTGGTCAGTACGTTAATCGCCATTTCATAAGTTACCTCAAACACCACATATCTGAAGTGCTTGTAGTTCACTGTATAATCCATAAGCAGCGTTTAGTAGCCAAGAACTTTAGCGACAAATTGTATTAATCACTTTAATTTATTATAATAGCTGTGAACAATATTTAAAGTAATGCTGTGAACACTAGACTGTTTGCTTGATTGTGCAAGGAAAGCAACGATTTCTATCGATTGGTTCTCCATATCGAAACCTGCTTGCTTTCAAAGGGTTTACGTTTTGCGAGATTTTTTGCACTTTTTTAATCTTGTTTTAGAGTTTTTAGAAGACGAGGATTCTAATTTGAAAGAAAAATTATTTAAGAGTAAAATAGATATTGCTTATTTAACTGACTTATTTGATAAATTTAATGATGCTAATTTATAACTGCAAGTAGATAATTTGAATCTCATCAAAGCAAAATCGATCATATTGACTTTTGTTGTCAGATTAATGTTTTTAAGCAAAATATTGCAAGATCTGGACTTTCTTAGTTCCCCAACTTATTTAAAATAGGCACAATCCAGGAAGAAAACATCTTGCTGTATGTCAACCCCTTGGAGGCTGTTCACTTAGATTTCAAAACTATGTTCAAAAATATTCTGTCATTGGAAATACCGGACTGGATAATAAACACATTACTAGTGCTGAACTGAATATAATTTTGCAAGATGAGCTGATAACCATCAGCACAAATGAGAATATCAAAGTACAATACAAACAGGATAATCAAAAGTTTTGGGTGCAACAAGATATTCCACTTCTGTGTCTGGCTCTTTGGTCTGTTGTATAAAAATATTTGCTGACATTTTCATTGTCATATCGGGTAGAGAGAGGCTTCAGGGTAGTTTTAAACCTGCTTCAGAACAGATATTGATTGCATATCACTGAACATTGAGATTTGAGAATGTAACTCACTAATTTAAAACCGGACATTGATAAATTGTTGACAGATCACCAGATGCAGCCATCTCATTACATTTAGTTTTCCAAGCTAATTTATTTGGTATTTTTATAATTCTGATTGATTAAAATCTTTCATTGTTGTAATTTAGTTGATGTTAATTCTATCTGAATATGTTGATTTATTCACTTCATTTTTATGTTTAATAAAGTGATTTCATTATTTGTACTTGTTTTGAATTTACATATTTATTTCATAAATCTCAAAAATTTAAAAAAATTCTGCTCATATTTTTTTTACTTTAATTTTCGTTAGTGCAGGTTTCAATGTTAAATGTTGCACAAAATAATGACATATTTCGTAGTCCTTTTATCTTTTTCAGTCATTAATTACAAGTGATTAAAATGAAAAGTTTGATATTTAGTGAAATATTTAATATCAATTATTGTACAAATTTATTAATTTGATTAAGTAAAGTAAATGACAAGAGGGTTGATGGTTTTAAAGGTTTTTAGAAAAGGTGTCTGGGCCCAAAAAAAGTTTGGCAATTCTTAGTTTAAAGTGTGAATAGATAAATAGAGGAATTAATGAAGTGAATATATATTTTTTGTATTAAATTGTTAATCTACAATTCATATGCCTAGTTATATTTTGCTTTAATTATTATATTTTATCAGTTTTTCACATCATGTTTGTTATTGCTATATAAGATAGTAGGATTAAAGCTTTATGCTTCTGAGATATAGTCTCTCTTAGATTTCTTTTCTTTCACCAATTTTAACTAAGTGTAAATATATTTTCTGTTCATATGACCCGAAAAAACACCATTATCAAGTGTCTCAACTGGTTAAATGATGATATTAAAGCCCTATCTAATGAAAAATACTAAAAGATAGAAGAAGGTTAGCGAATGCATTTACCAACAAGTGGAATAATATGTATTATTGCTTTGACAAAATTTGGATAGTTAATGCTTCCAAAATATTTAGATCGAACACTATTTACTATATATGAAATATGTAGATGATGTACTCATTTGCACACCAGAAGTGCAAATTACTGATATAAAACAAGATCTTGCACAAACTTCATCATGAAGTTGGAAAATTGAATGAGAAGATAGGCAAAAAGGCCTTAAATTTTTTGATTTATTTGTGCAAAGATACAGATATCAATTGGACTATAAAATGGTGGTTAAACTTATTCAGATTAGAGGTGTAATTCATCCTAAGTCGATAAATCCTAGTGCTCATGAACTAGCAGGTTTTAAGGCTTTTTTATATCAAAACCTTAAATTATGTAAATTCAAATGTGACTGCAAAACAGACATTGAGGCATATATTAAAGTCTTTTGGAATATAGGATATAAACACCAAGTACCTTATTAATACAGTCAAAACATTTTACTCCAAAATCAGAAATATGCCTGAAAAACTATGGATATCACTACAATATATGATTGGAATATCACACATCTTGAGTAAAATTTGTTCTGATATATATAACATCAGCATTCAGATCCCGTCCACCTACAATTGTTTGATAAATAATACCAAAGACAGGCTGCCACTGGGACAGGGCCTCCTAAGTTGCTTACAAGATAGAATGTAAACATTGCAATTAGGGTTTCCCAACACAGATATCTTTATAACTGGGCAAAAACCAATATGAAATCCAGGTTTATATTTTTTAAATATAAGATCAAACATGGTAATGTCTTTGCAAACATTTAGGAATTATCACTTCAGGTTTACATAAGAAAGTTAAATGATTTTCTATTTTGGCCAGCTTTAGAAATAATTTTTCATGAGATCTAAAGTTTGATACAGTATTGGGTCTATACCGAATACTTAGTTTTTTCCTGAAGGTTTGTGATGATAGGGTTCTAGTTGTATTTTTATATTTGACTATTTTCATCATCTAATATGAGTATTGATGTCTTTAGAAAAATTTATCTTTTAAATATTCCAAATACATTCAACTGCTAGTAATAGCACATCAAACAGCTTAATGTATGTACAATGTTTCAAGAGGTATTATTTCCCTCTCTTCGTCAGGTGTTGCTAGCATAACCAGTGACTACCATGGGATTTGAACCTGGACCCTTAGATTCTTGAGTATTGAATTTTAAGGTAACACTCTAACTAACTAAGCCATCCTGCCAAAGGCAACAGTCAATAGAAATTTCACATACCCATCTATGGGGTTCCTCCTGATTTCTCCACTTTTTCTTCTTAAGAGCAAAGCTGATTAGTGTTTTCCATACATTGTGTATAGTCAGCTTATGGGATTTTTTGCCATTGCCATGTGAGAAGCTTCTTTAAGTTTTCTTCTTTGTACCCCCTTCTCTATCCAATATTTTTGTATTTTCCCAATTGGCACATACATGGTCTACTACCTTAGACACATCTGTTTTCTCTCTTCTAATCATCACTTTGTGTTCTTGCAAGCACTTTTCAATGGGACAATTGGTCTCACCAATATATGTTCTTCCACCTTCAGGTGGTATTTCGTAGATGCAGTTTTTTCTTTTCAGCATTTCAAGTTTAGGCTTTGTAGATATTAGAATTCCTCATAGTGTGTGTGGCAAAACATAGTTATACTATCATTATGGAACAGAGAAAAAAAAGTTTGTTGAGAAACCAGCGATTTGGAAAAAGAAAAGATTTATATAGAATAAACTCATGAAAAATGGTTATCCATTAGCTGTTAATAAGAAAACATTAAATAAACAACAGAAAGGACCATCAAGAGAAAAAACAATTATTGGTACTATAGTGTACCCATACATTCCAAAAATAGGAGACAAATTAAGGAAAATCTGCAATCAGTATAACATCAGTACAGTTGAATTTATTTGGTATATTTAAATAAAAATGATTTTTTTTTTCTAAAAACATTCAATACTCATATTAGATGATGTAAATAGTCCAATATAAAAAATACAATTACACCAGATATATCTTTTGTAAGTTATCATATAAACTTTAATGTAAACTGTTTGAAATTTAAGCAAGAACTTTTAGTGTAGAAAATTATATTGAGATTATTTATTGTCATTTATGTATTTAAAAGTATATTTATTGTAATAATTTAAATATTTAAAGTTTAGTACTATTTTAATTTTGTATTATAATAAAAAACTTTAGATTGGTTCATTTATTGTTGACAAAACAATGAATAAGTTATTTAAACTGATCTATTGGAAAATAATGATCAAATTTCTCCATTAATAGTAAGATTTGTAAGAACCAAAATTAGAAAAATCGATATTATGATTTGATTGTTTGTGATATAATGTAACACCTTTTCTAGTAATAAAGGCCAAGTTATTAAAAGCTATTTGCACTGGAAACATTTACAGTATCAGGTTGTTATTATTGTAAGCTAAATATAGAAATATATTTCTGTATTATTATTGGTGAGATGAACAAAATAAGTAAAAAAAAAAAAATGAATAGTATAATGATAGTTGTATTTATTATCTTTCTTTTTTTTTTAAATTATAAGGATAATTATGTTACTTTAGTAGAATATTTAGAAAATAATTTTATATATATCATCAACATTGTTGTCATCATTGTTAATATTATTATTATTATAGGAATTGGTTTATAGTATCCAAGATTAATATATATATGTGAATGTATTTATGTTAAGTTCTCTACTAAAAGGCTACTTGAAATAATTAGGCAATAGATTACTGTGATCATTTGATAATACTTGATGATTGTTGGTAATTTTTTATAGTTGTCACTCTCTTAATAAATTATTTTTGCATCTTAATACTTAAAACTATATGTTAATTTTAATAATCTGTTTACATCTTAAAATACATACATATCTCGGGACTTATTGTTTAATCATTTGTAAAGATCATATGCTTGATTGTGGTTAGATCTTAATGAATAATCAGATATTTATATATCTTGGATTAGAATTGATCCTGGCCTCTGTGCAAAAATAATTTTATAAACTATAACTTCTATGATAAGATGTTGACATTGGAAGAATTCACAATGCCTTCCTCTGATGATATTCTATGGAATTTTATGACTGCTTATTTATACTTGATACTAGTTAATGAATCAGTAATGAATAGTTCTATATAAATCTTATTAATACTTGGAATATTTATTGTAAAATAAGAATTGTACTAATTAAGTGATATTTCAGTAATAAAATTTGTTAAAATAGTTACAATTCCAATAAATGTAATGTATTGGTCTTCATATTGTTCCAGAACCAAGTAATTTTAAATAGACATTGATAGTCAATATTTATTTTTTTATAATATTTAGATATTGCTATAGAAATTTTTAATTTTTTTCTTTAATAAATTTTAAAAAAAATTTTTTTTTTAAAAAGTATTCAAAATATATTTTTAAAAATAAATGTTTTGTTATAGTTTAAAGTAATGAAATTTTGCTTTGATTAATAAATATGTGAATTTAAAGTTTTAATCTTTTTATTGTTGTTATTATTATTAATTTATTTCTTTTATGAAAATGCTTAATAAAAAAGAAAAAATTCTTTATAGTTTTAAATCATAAATAATAATTTCTTATTGTTGTTTCTATTTTCAGGATCGAAGGTTGTCTGCTCTTCAAGAACTTACAAGAATTATTTCACCAGGAGGTCAAGCTCTTATTTATGTCTGGGCTTTTGAACAGGAGATAAAAAGTAACAAATCTAATTATCTAAAGGATTCAAAATTACAAGGAAAAGAAAAAGTAAAACAATTATCTGTTGGTGAACACTTGATCAATAAATCAAAAAATCTATATGATATATCCACTTACTCAGAAAAACAAGCAGAATTTATTTTCCCAGTTCATATTAACCGAACTCACTTTGATTATCATGATATGTTAGTGCCATGGCATTTGCAAAAATCAAAAACTAATAAGGAAGATGATAAATTAAACACTAATAAAGATGAATTATCTGATGTCTATCACAGATTTTACCATCTTTTTGAAGAAAAAGAGTTATCCGATTTATGTAAAGAACTACCGAATATTGAAATAACTAATGAATATTATGATAAAGGAAATTGGTGTATTCGGCTAAAAAAAAAAAAATAACTAATGAATATTATGATAAAGGAAATTGGTGTATTTGGCTAAAAAGAATGTATAATTGAGAATTTTGTATACATATTTTTTTTGTTGTTGTTTTGAAAGCAGGATTATGGAAAGTATCATTATGATTTGGACCAAAACGTTCAAATCTTTCCCAGAATTTATAAGATTATTACAATATTTTTTATCATTCCTTTTAAAATGTACTTAAGAGTAAAGACGCTAATTTGTTAAGATATAGGTAAATTGGCATCAATGAACAATTGAATTCTATTTATTTTAGTCTTCAGTCGAATTTTACTTTTTTTTTTTCAGATGCTCTACATTAAATATAGTTGTTTTAGATTCCTTGTTCAGATACCTCTTTTTAAATTAATAAAAGCATCAACTTAATCACTTGCAATATATAAATGAATATTTCTTATACTTTTTTTTTTTCATATGTCAAATGCATTGACCGGGAAGCAAACCCTGGCCAGCTGTTTGGAAGGCAGCTATGCTAACCACTAGACCACCAAAGCTTGACATGTTTCTTATACTTAACACTATATAATGTAAAACATTGCATAAAAAAAAAAGTTTATTTATTAAATGTTCATACTTTTTTTTTTAAATTCCTTACCTTGTTTTTAATTTTTTTTCCCTTCTAATTGTGATACCTTTTTTACTGAACATAATTAACAGGGGATTTGTTTCATTCAATTTTTTTTAAAAAAATTATATTATTGGATCTATGTAAGAATTATAATAGTTTGACTTTTATAAATTGATCAAAAAATGATCAGAATTGTGATTGTTTAAACAAATTGAATACTGAAGTAACTTTAAATTATGGAAAGAAATTTTTATGCAAATGTCATAAGATGGCATTTTTTATTATACACTATACATTCTTGAACTGTATGAAAGAGTTTTAAATAATGCTTAAAACATATTGAATAACTGCATTTTTGCTAGATTGAGATATATATTGTGATACTATTAGCAGCATTTGCAATGGAAAAGCAAAATGAAGATGAGAATGGCAGAATTTTCATATCATTTTTATGACTCACTTTCCATGAAGACTAAGTTGAAATGCTGTAGATGACAAGTTTTACTTAATAGTAATTTTAGGAATCTAAAATTTAAAGTGATAATGAGATATATGCTAATACTGGAATAATAATAAAATTGTTAATTACTCAGAAATTTTTATGACATTGAGCACTGGGAAATAATGGATTAAGCTTCAGTTCAAAAATCTTCAGCTCTCAGATCTATCCCTCTACTTCTGTGCTAAACTCATGATAGATTTTTATGTATTAATAATTATGAAGATAGATTGTGTGAAATTCTATAACAGACACATTCTAAATAAGGATGAATAATAATTGACAATAAAAGAAATTCTTATCAATGGCTTGCATTAACAAGGAACTCAATAATTTATAATAATCCTAAGAACATTAATTAAAATTAATAATTCCAGTTGCTATATGTAAGCTGTTATTAAACAAACCATGGATTGAAATATTGGATCAATGAGTTCACTAAGAAAAATCATTTTCTGTATGTGTGATTATAAAGATAATTGATTTCATAATGTATTAAAGTGGTTTATTAATGTTGTTATAAATAGAAGTATACTTTAATGTCTTAAATTATGCTGTAATATTTAGACAATAAAAAATCTTTTTTTTTAAATGTATGCATGTAGAAAAAAAAATTAAGGTCATAATCTAAAATTTGATCATTATATCGTGCTTGAATTATAAATTCACAAATAGTCAATGAAAAATATATAAAGTTTTAAAATTGATCAAAATTGAATGTTTTATAACAAAAAATTAGATAGCATGTTATACTTTTTGACAGTAGTATACAGTAAATGTGTAAAAAGAAGGATTGAAATCTAAAAGCAATCACATTTTATTAAAAAGATAGATTTTTTTTAAAAAAATTTGATTTTTTATTAAAAGACTGAAGGAAAGAAATATTATTTCAGGTAAAATAATAGATCACAAATTAAGTTTTCAAATTATTTACAAATTTTTAGATTTTATATATTTTTATTTAAATAAAGAAATAACATGGAGATGAGTATTTAAAAATATGCAAATAAATTATCCACTACACACACAAATTGAGAAATTTGGTTATTTAATTAAAATTGTAGAAAAAGAACACAATGTTTAAAATACACAATCAAATTTGAAAGTATTTTCTATTTTATCATCAGTGAAAAATTGTTGAATGTGTTAATTAAAAAGTTATGACATATTAAAATAATAATATACTAAATGAATTACAAATTATATTGAAATAATACATTTTGGAAACTATATGTTCAGGTGATCTGAAAAAAAACTATTCATTTATTATTTATTTATAAAAAATATTTGACTGGTTAATTGTTCAGGAAATCTTATTATGTTTGAATCCCAAAGTTGATCCAAAAACTTCATTCAGCTTTTGAATCCACTCTGTATCACTGCTCTAAGAACATGAGGTGTTTACTTTTGCTATTATTTAAAAAACATGAAAAATAATATTCAACAGCATTAATTTTTAACATTATTAATAAAATTTTATTAAGAAAAAAATATTAGTAGTAATAATATTATTTTATGATCTTAACTGTTAAAAGAAAAAAAAAATCACTTAGTTTTAAAATATAAGAAAGTTATTTTATACTAAAAGTTAAATGAAATTGTCAATTGTTTATATCATTTATTCAAACTAAAATTAATATGTGTTAAAACAATTTTGTAAGAAATTTTCATTTACACAAATCAAGAGGAAGTAAATGGGAAGAAAAACAATTTTATCACTGTCTTATAATATTTGTTAATTTTCTTAAGTTAATTGTTTATTCTGAAAATTATAATTGTTCCAAATCTTTATATTGCATATATCTTTAAATAAATTATAAATATAGTATAACAACAAAAGTTCAGAATTTAATATAGTTTTAATTCCAAAGTTCACAAAATATTAGTGAATAATCTATAGTTATAAGAATACATATATATGAAATAAATCTCTATGATATAATTTAAGAAAAAGAAAGTCTAGTAAGAGATCTTTTGAAAGATATAATGTTTTTCAGAAACTTCGTATAAAAGAATATTTTGTTTGTAGACTTTCTTTCCTTTATAATTGACCTTCATGTTGAAAGGCTATTTGAGAGCAGTAGATGGTAACATGATAATTTATTATTTGTGTAATAAAAATGTTAGAATGAAAAAAACTATATAATTAAAAACGTGTTTAGTTATATAATTTGTATATATTCATTTTGTTAAAATTATGAAAGATGGCATGCCCTCTATGATAGATAAATAAGAGATTCAGTCTATCTTCAATTAACTTTTAAATATGTTTGTTTGTTGTTGTTTTTTTTGTTATAAATATGAGACAAAATGTGTACTATTTCAAAGATGTTCTCAAAGAGTAGAGTGCATATGATATTAAATGTACTCAATATCAAAGCCATTTACTTCTGTTTCTAATCACGACTCAATCCTTTTTATCTTTTCAAAATATACATTACATATAGCCATATAATTCTATAATTAAAACACTTCTTTTCTTTTCAAAAACTTTATTTGATGTATATATATATATATCCACTTGTTCCAACGTTTGGATTGTAAAAAAGATAACAAAGATGTATCATATATTGATACAACAAAGAACAAATTAGAGACAAGATTGAAATAGCATTTCAGAGATAGGAATTCTAATGTAAATATACATAGTAAGGAAGTTGGACATACAGATTTTAAGATTAAAATGTTGGAGGGGGTTAGATTATATAAAGAAAGAATGGTAAAAGAGAGTTTATATATAAAAAGATATAAACCTGTTTTAAATAGAATTGGATAAGTAATGGATAAAGAATTATTTTTTGGAAATAAATTCATTTTTGAAGTGTATAAGAAAGAAAAAGGAACTAAGTTTTATATTGTAACAATTAGTTTTTTGGATAAAAGAAAATGTAAAAAGGGAAAGTTTTTTGAGAAAAGAGTCAAGTAAGTGTGGTGTATATTTTGTGTTTTAATTTAATTGATTTTAATGTATTTTATTTATTTTTAATTTTTATGGGGTTTATATATTTTTTTGTGTGTTTTTATATTGTTTTGTTTTTTTTTGGTCTTTTTGGTTTTATTATGTGAAGTTTGTCATAATGTAATATGTTTTTTCTAGATCCTTCAAAATGACTATAGAGTAAAAATAGTCGAAACGTTGGAACAAGTGGATATATATATACATCAAATAAAGTTTTTGAAAAGAAAAGAAGTGTTTTAATTATAGAATTATATGTCAATATCAAAGGTGAGTAGAAAATATAAAAGAAATAAAATTTGAATGCTCTATAGTAAATATTAGGACATATTCAAATTAGCCTCTCATTTATGATTTATATACATGCCATTAACTTTGAAGTATTTTATTATTTACTTAATAAAAATTATGAAAAATAATATCTGCTTAATTTATTTATCTTATTCTGAAACGATAATTTTTAATGCTTTAACTAAATTTTTCATCCGTATTATAGAAGTATGAATTAGGTTTGAAGTATATTAAATGCATTTATATCTCTGCATTGTTTGCAACATTTGAGGGCTAAGCTTATAATTTTCTTTCAAAACAACAATTCTTGTTAGATAATGCTGATGTTTTTTTATTGTTATTATCATAATGCCTTGTATTAGATTTATGTGTTAAATTTTTTAAATAAATATAATTTTAAAAAACAACCCGAAACACTTCATTACAAAAGGAATCAACCCCCCCCCCCCCAAAAAAAAAAAAAAAAACAGTTTTCTTTTTATTTCCAAATTTACGTTATTCTTCTAATAGCAAATTAAAATGTTGAAACAAAACTAAAAAACAACCCAAAACACTTCATGAAAAAAGTAATCAAACCCAAAACAAAACAGTTTTCCTTTGGATTTCCAAATTGATGTTATTTTTCTAATAGGAAATTAAACATTTAAACAAAAATAAAAAAACAACCCAAAACACACTTCATTAAAAAAGAAATCGAACCCAAAAAAGCATTCAATTTTCTTTGGATTGCCAAATTTACATTATTCTTCGAATACTAAATTCAATGTTTAAACCAAATTCGAAAACAACCCAAAACACTTTATGAAAACAGTAATCAGCTGACTTTGTTTTTTATGCCACCACCAATGAAAAGTAAAAAACAAAACCCAAATACTTTTCTTTTTTATTTCCAAATTGATGTTATTATTGTAATACTAAATTAAACATTTAATCAAAATTAAAAAATCAACCCAAACCAAAAAAAATCATTAGCTGATATTTTTGTATTTTATCAGCTGAATTGGTTTTTAAATCTGTAGTACAAATGCCAAAAAAAACTTCTTTGTATTGATTGGGTTTCAAAGAAATCACAACAACAAGCATCGATTCCATCAACAACAACAACAATTTTATTTTCAAACAAAAAAAAAAATCTCACTTGTGAGTGGAACCAAGTACAAAAGAATAACACTGTGTAAGACCAAAAAGGTCTTTTGAAACTACTGGTTGTATACAGCCATTTCATCAGAATGTGAAATTTGCTGTGAATCTGCCACACCGTGCTCTGAAAAGTCTTTCCAAATTTCTAGCAGCTTCCAAGATGGGTATGGAAGTGCACTGACAGGGTGGTAATTATCACTACACAATATCACTACAGTTGGTGTGTGAGACAATGATTTTGAAAAGAGATTTCAACAACTTGTGTGAAATTGAACAACAGACACTGTATACATCTATCAAATTTATTATCAAATTTAACCTGAATGCATTACCAATAACACACTTTATTCAGTACAGAGATTTTACACAAATGTTGATACAGAGATGAAGAAACAAACCCATTTCCTATATGATTGTCTAGCCCTGGAAAAAGTTTGATTAATGATGCTGAACAACTACAGACAAAACGGGACCACAATCAATAAAATAGTAGAAGTATACAAAAAACCGCAATACCAATAATATGTGCAACCACATTTAGCTTATATGCATATTGATGCACCTGTTGCACATTCACATTTGGAAACAATCCAAGAAGACGCCCCAATAGCTACCAAAATAATAAGTATTCTTGCACCACAGGATATTTTTGCGGCAACATGGTCTCTCTTCAAAATACGCTCAGCTTTATGACAAGGACTGGAATTAGTACTCCTAAAAATAAATTTAAAATTGAGATAAGCTAACACCAACCCTATTGATGGCCAATCATCGTAACAATTAAATTTTTTTTTACATGGTTGAACAAGATAACTTTCAGCAGCAAGGACTAAATCAAAATTAAAAAGAATTCTTTCATATAAGTACGTGTAACCTATTTTGATGTAACCAATTGATACTCAACAAAGTTTGCTTTGAAATATATTAAATGAGATAAGAAACCTAATTTTGATTTATGTCTAACTGTTAGTTAGCATTCTCCAAAATGGTAGCGATAGATAATTGGCATATTGAATTACTGGAATAAGTTATGGTACTTTTATTGAGGTATAGTTTGTGAGCATAAATAAAATTCTAAGTTAATAAAAGTACATGTAAAAAAGAAAGCAATAAAAACAGATTACGATGATCAAAACTACACCTAATGAATTGATTTTGTCAAAGCAATTGAAAAAAAAAAAGTTGATAACCATAACATTTAATCATTTTGATATATTCTTATATGAATATTAGTATTTGTTTCCAATTAATTATCAAGCATGATTATAAGGGATTTAGATATATAAGCAGTAAATGTATAAACAACATCTTAAAAGAAGAATTTAAATTGAGAATCTATATCAGAGGCAAAACTCTCCATACAGTAGTGCTACTCAGTTCAATCCAGAGTAATAAATGGATGCAGGAAGGTTTGTGCAAAAAATCCCTATCTAGTGCCTACTCATCATTGTGGCTTTCATCAGTGAGGATCTTAGAGCACTGCACCTAGATTATAGGATCTAAGATCCAAGGCTCCTCACTGATGATAGTCTGGGGATATTGGATGAGTAGGTGCAAGATAGTGATTTTATGCACAAACCTTCCTGCATTCATTGATTATTCTGGCTTGTACTGAGTGGTGCTACTGTATGGACAGTTCTGCCTCTGTGTAAACAAAGAATAGTGATCACGTGATGTTTAGAGGATAATCTATATCCTCTGATAATAAAATAAAAATCAAATACGAATATATATAATAATTGAATTCAGATTACAAATTTGAAATCTAAAAAATAAATGCTGATTGGGATAATTAGCTATTGAAATACTGTTATTAAGAAATAAGACCATATTCATGGCTTAATTCTATACTATCAAATTTCATATGAATTTCTGAATTACACATCATTCAATTATATATATTGCTTGCAATCATCTTAACATAGTTTGTTTAACATCTTAAATTTAGTGCAAAAGCTTAAAATAATGATGTCTTTTATATTATTAAGATGACAATCTGTTAAATGAAGCATTTATCCAATTAAATGAGAAGTATATTTTTTAAAATGATAGTTATACAAAAAAAAAACGAAATATAAAAAGTCCAAAAATTACATATGGTCAAATGAAATAGATATGAAATTTTTTTGCAAATAAATGAAAATCATTAATGTAGAAAAAAAGATGAGACCTGGTGATAAATAATTATTATGTATCTCTAAATGAACACTTAAAATAAATAAAATCATATATTGTATGATGAATATGAAAATTGAAGAAATAATTGGAAACTGGTAAAATACAAGTTAAAATAAAAAGAATGCTGATTTGAACAAAAGACCTCTATTATTTAATAGATGTAGCAAATTTTCATAAGTAATGATATTTTTTACAAAAAAAAAATTAACAATTTCATATATATACATTCAGAATAAGTTATACTTATAAGCTCAGATATTTTATGTAATTCACACAAAATAAGGAATGCATGTATTAAGATATAAAAGAATTGTATGTAGCTACAAACTTGGAATAAATGTGAATGATATAATTCTATCTATATTCTGAATGGAATAATATATATTGAATTAGCTAAAGTTTGATAAAATGCTTATAGCAGGCCATCCGACATTTCATCTAAGATATTACAATTTAAGTTAATTGATAAGACTAAAAATCTAAGAAGATTTGGCAGATTGGGTTTGTGGAATATAATAGATTAATATAACCAAAGTTATCCACTGTGAGGAGTGAAATATACAGACAAAATATATTTAGACAAGTTTATACCAGATCTATGGAAAAGCTATAGTTTTTTAATTGGTTAATTTAACAAAGTTTTTTCCAAGATTTAATGTGAATTAATATATTTTAATATATAAATAAATGTGAGCAATTCACAATTGAAAAAAAAAAATGTTTGGAACAACCCAGCCTGTTTGGTACACTTCAGAAATGCACCTGGCAAGATACATTTCTGAAGTGTACATAATAAAGTATTAATAAAGCTAAATTTGAATTTTTAGATATACCTGTTATATTTGATAAGTTATGTATAGTTAGGTATAATTTTCTCTATAAATAAAATCCGTACTTCGTTATGAATTTGATAGCATTATGGACAACAGTTTAGATTTTGTATAAAAAGATTATTTACTGGAGCGTTCTCTGAATAAAAAAATTCAGAAGATGCTCCAATAAAGTGTTACAAATATATATTCAGACAACAGACAAAATAAGGATTGAATATATATGGATAATTGATGAAAATACTTTTGATAACAAAATTTATATAAATATATAGAACTGTCACATTTGTATGTACTTTTTTCTCACACCTAGAACATTCGTGAGATGTCAACTTATGCTTGATACTAAAATAATAACACTTTAGAAAGGTGACTAATATAATATTTTTATTAAATCCTAGATTAGATTTTATAATGAATGTCATGAAACTGAAAAAAAAAATAATTTGCAATAATTATTTTAGCAAGAATGTTCATACCATAAGTAGAAAGATACTTAACAGAATATTAAAAAACTGAATAATCCATTGAAACCACTTGATTATCTAAACATAGAATAAATGTTATTTCATGAAAATATAAAATTTAACATCTCGTGTCAATACATGAAACACTTGATTTGTGCTATGGACTAAATAAGGATACCACTTTATGAAAAAATTTTGCTGCTGCACTTTGCTTTCAAAGTGAACAATGTTTTTATTTCCACAAGTTCTCTTAGCTTATAATATATCTTATGGCTCTTAATTTAGGCTAACCCACAATTTTTTATAATCTTTTTTAAGAACAACTGAGATATTTCAAGAACTTTTATCTTTGAAGTAAATTTAAATATGAATAAAGCTTTGTCATTGAATTTTCATATTTTTCTAATTAATATGAAAATCATATTGTCTAAAAAAAAAAAAAACTCTCTCAAGATATCTTTTTTGAAAATCTAAATAGTTGTTCTTTCTGCTGCAGTCTTTAAATATCAACAGATTCAGAACTTTTCATCAAAATATCTGCCCTCTTCTATTATTAACTGCTTTTATACCTTGAAATATGCCAAAGATCATTATTAATGTTTCTTGTAAAATTTGTTGTAAGATCCCTTTTTTATGTGCAAAATCCATCATTACAAGTGCCTAATATGACATTTGATTTGCTAAAAGTGCATAAAATTATGAAAAGATCAGATTCTTAATGTTTCATTAATAAAAGCTTAATTATAATAAATTAATGATGAGAATTGGGCAAAGCCTTCATAAGTGAATTCAGATGAATTTCCTTTGAAAATAATTTCTCAATAAAGTTAGTTCTTTTACATACCAATTATATTGTTTTACTTTTTATTTGTTTGATGGCATAATGACATTTACACATACCCTGTCATTTTCGGTATTTAACCCCCAGGTTCACTCCATTTACCCACACTTTTTTTGGTAGAGCTTATGGAAAAATATTTATTTCTAACAGTTCTTTCCATACAATATATGTAGAATGTTTTTGAAATTCCAATAAAATTACATTAAAGTTAGATAAAAATAGAAATGAGTCATTTAACAAGTTACATAAAATTATGAGTAGACTTGTGTTTCTAAATTCTATTTCTGAAAGTAGATTACAGCAAAATACTGAAAGAATGCAATAACTAAGAGTGTATTGTCACTGCTTGTAAATTATTTTTTTCTAAAGACAGAAAAAAAAATGCTGAAAGTTTAAAATATCAAGCTTTTTCCAACTTTCAACTGCAATCTAAAATTATTATAAAATCATTAGTTTAATTACCTACATAAATTACTAGAAGATTTATATATTTTAACAAAAATTATAAGATTACTTACAAAATTTCCTACATCAAATAAGTCTAATTAACTAAAATGCAACTTTTTTTTTCTTTAGCATATTTAATTGAGCTAGAGTAAGTTTATTGTTAAATATAAATAATTAATACTGTTTCACAATATTGTATTTTTTACTACAGATAGCTAACAACCATTTGTTCTTTTCCTTCTAATGGTGACTACATGTATCATTTGATTCTATTTCCAATTCACTTATATATATATTGTAACGAGCACAGACGTTCGTTACATTGTTTTTTTTTTTTTATATTATTAAACAAGTTAAAATAAGAAGTTCGCATTTAAAAATTTTCTTTAAGAATTAAAAATTGAAATTAAATATCTTAAACTCGTACAGGTTAAATCGCACAGATAATGAAAAATTATTAAAATAAAACTTTATTAAAGAAAAAGTATTTTAAAACTAAATTTTAAAAAGATTTGGAGATAAAATTATATCTTTAAATTTATCTTTAAATATATTTTTGATTTGGAAAACAGGGTAATTAATCAGAAATGGAAATGATTGTTAATTAGTTAAATGTAAACCAGCCTTGGGCATTTAATAATAACATCAGTCAGATAGGAAAACAATAGAAACTGTTAGCAAATAAGAGGAAATCCCTATGGAATCGGACCGCAGCGAAAGGACCATCGCATCGGTGACGTAATGTAAATTCAATCCTTCACATTAATATAAAAGGAAAATTTGGAAATTATTAATCAGTGAGTTATTGATGATTATTACGATGTAACAGCTAGGTGTTAGTGCTGAGGGGATTGAAAAAGACGCACAGCTTCAATCCCTTCAGTTCTGCTAAGAAAGGAAGAAAAATGAACCATCGTTTCTACATTGAGGACCAACACACTAAAATCTGATGGATAAATAAATCGGCCAACAGGATACCAATCTTCGGACGACGTGGAAGTCGATTACCAACGGCAAGGAATATATGAAGATGAACTATTTAAATAATTTTATCTTTAAATCTTTTTAAAATTTAGTTTTAAAATACTTTTTCTTTAATAAAGTTTTATTTTAATAATTTTTCATTATCTGTGCGATTTAACCTGTACGAGTTTAAGATGATATTTAATTTCAATTTTTAATTCTTAAAGAAAATTTTTAAATGCGAACTTCTTATTTTAACTTGTTTAATAATATAAAAAAAAAAAAAACAATGTAACGAACGTCTGTGCTCGTTACAATATATAGGATATATATTTTTTAAATGGATACAAAATGGCATATGAATTAATATGAATGATTTTTAATCCACACATTTTCATTATGTAAGAGGTAAATCTATTAAACTGAATTCATGGGATTGCATAGATAACTATGAAATATGTTTAGTTTATACTAAATGTAAGCAAATTAATATGCATTAGAATTTTAAATATAAGTTACAATAATCATAATATATGTGATAGTTTATAATTCTCTATTAATGTTTGTAATCTTATATAACATGATAAACAAATTACTTGTTAAATATTTAGTATTTAAAAAATGAAACATATCTTGAGCTTAATTTATATAATAAATTTCTAAAATATTTCAAATAACAAAAATGTAGCTTACAATAACTATTATATATAATTAAAACTTTTAAATATCCCAATACTTTAATTCTATAAAATACAATTCTTACAGTAAATATTACTCAGTAGAGATATAAAAAAAATGTAATAAACCATAGCATTTATTTAATAAAAAGAATTCCTTTTCAAAAAAGGTTTAATTTAACTATTAAATAATAAAAAAAAGGTAATTCTGTAATATATTTTGACACATCACTTAATGATTTAGTAACTTTAAATTATTTTGTCTTATAGGGATTATCAATCCACTGCAGAATGAACGTCTCTCCAAGTTCAACCCATCTCCGATCTTTAGCTTTTCTTCTCCACATCACTCCTTCACACTCTTATTTCATCCACTCATCTCACATGTCTCTTTCTGGATCTTTTACAATCTCTTGGAATCCAGTTTAAGATTTTAATTGTCCATCTATTATCATCTCTTCTAACAATATGTCCAGCCCAACTCCACTTCAGTCTTTTAATTTTTTCAATGAGGTCAGGAACACCTGTTTGTTCTCTTACCCATATATTGTGTTTTCGATCTCTTCTTGTTACTCCCAACATGCATCTTTCCATACTTCTTTGAATGGTCTGAAGTCTCTGTATTGCTCTTTTATTAAGTGTCCAAGTCTCAGATCCATAAGTAAAAACTGGAAAAACACATTTATTGAAAACCTTCCTTTTCAAACACATAGGCATATTTCCTTTTAGTATCAAGTTATTTCTACCAAAAGCACTCCAAACAAGTTTAATTCTATGATTAATTTCATCCATTATGTTTCTATCTGTATTAATAATCTGACCAAAATATTTGTAACTGTTAACTTCTTCTAACTCATCATAATTAATCTTTATTTTCATATTTTGAGAAAATCCATTAAACATTACTTTAATCTTTTTAATATTTATCTTTAGTCCTACTTTTATCTTATAACTCCTGCAACATTTCCTGCAGCTCTAAAGCATTATTTACAAAAACAATTACATCATCTTCCAAATCTAAATGACTTAAATAATCTCCATTTACTTTCACCCCTTTAGCTTCCCATTTTAATCCACAAAATACTTCTTGCAGTACTGCTGTAAAAAGTTTGGGAGATATGGAGTCACCCTGTCTTATACCCTTCTCAATGTTGACTTTCCCAGTATCATTATGTAATCTAATTGTTGCTGTTGCATTTTTATAAATATTCTTTAAAATAAGACAATATCCTGGATCCAATGCTTTAATCACTGAAGAAATGTTTATAGAATCAAATGCCTTTTCATGATCTACAAATCCAAAGCATAATGGCAACTCATATTCATTTGTCTTTTCTATAACTTCTCTCAATACCTGAGTATGATCTACTGTACTAAAACCACTTTTAAATCCAGCTTGTTTTCTTGGTTGGTGGAAATCCAGTGTTCTCTGTAGGCTAGTTGTAATTATCTTGGTAAAAATTTTGTATAAAACTGATAAAAGGCTGATAGGTCTGCAATTTCTAATATCTTCTTTATCACCTTTTTTAAACATTAATATTAATACTGCGTTCTTCCAATTATCTGGTACACATCTTTATCATTTAGACATTTGGTATATAACTTTGCTAAAAAAAATTCTATTTCTTCACCTGCTTTTAATACATCAATTATAATTCCATCATTACCGGGCGCCTTTCCTTTCTTCATACATTTAATTGCATGTCTGACTGACTTCATCATTTAAAATATTGGGCAATTCGAAAGATGTAATAGCTATAGGAGGTACTTGTTCTTTATTACTATATAATTCTTGATAAAAGCTTCTATCCATTTCATGATGTCATTTCTCTTTTAAAGTCCATCTTTTTTTCTTATTGCAGATATAAATTTCCTACCAATACCAAAATGTTTTACCTCTTGAGACTTTTATTCTCTTCTACAGCTTTCATTGCTAGTTCACAGTTATACTTTCTCATATCATATTCAACTCTTTTCTGCACTTATTTTACAAAATTTGAGATATTCAATCCTTTTTAATGCATCATTTTTGTATATCTTCATATTCCTTCTTTT
Source organism: Epiperipatus broadwayi (assembly GCA_028023455.1). Classification (NCBI taxonomy): domain Eukaryota; kingdom Metazoa; phylum Onychophora; class Udeonychophora; order Euonychophora; family Peripatidae; genus Epiperipatus; species Epiperipatus broadwayi. The sequence goes on from JAQFVV010006227.1 coordinate 8,189,544, forward strand.
CTTCATAAATTCTCTAGTCTCAGTAGAAGTTTTATTGGTCAATTGCTTAATTTTTTTACCAGCTATCTTTGTTACAGTTTTTAAAAGTGTATCAGTTATTTTCATATTAATTTCATTCAAATCTGAATCATGTTCAAAATCTACTAATACTTGAAACCGATTTGTAAGTTCTAATTTAAATTTGTTAGAATGTTTCTGAAGATTAGGAATATCAACTGTAAATATTGTTTTTCTTAATAATTTTTGTCTCTCTACTTTTGCATTAACACTAAAACATTTGAACACTGACTTTCAAGCTCCCTTCAACCATCCACTCTTATCTCATACAACAGCTTGAAAGTCTGTGTTCAAATCCCCTATATTACATCTAGATTCCAGGTATATAAAATATACTTGTATTTTAAAAAAACTAAAAGATTGTAACAAATCTTATCTTTTTTGCAAAATGTGTTAAATATAGGAGTGATTAAAATGGTAAGTTTTCTTTTTTTTTTAATAAAAAGAAATTTGAAAAAATTATTTGTTTCATGACGTTTTAATTGATTTTAAAATATGCAATAAACTTCCAAGTAATTATGCTTAACTAGACATATTAAATATGCAACTAGAAATCAATGTGTATACTTTGTAGATCAAGACACTGAAGTGGGGTTGGGTTGGACATATTGCTAGAAGAAATGACAATTAATGGACAGTTGAAATCTTAAGTGGATTCCAAGAGATTGTAAAAGACTTAGAAAGAGATCACATGTAAGATGCATAAAATAGACACAAAAGAGATATAGGCTGAAAAATTAAGTTTTTAAGAGAGTTCTTATCAGAACATCAACTCAGCATTTGGGATAAGCCAGCGATAAGTATCCTAGTCTTTAGATTAGTGAGCGCCACATCTTTATCAAGATAATTGCTTAAAAACTTTTATAGCATATGCCAATTATGCAGACAAGTGAAACGTTACTTAAGTTAAGGTTTAAACCCATTGGTACAGCATATACATAGTGCAAAATATAGCAGCCAAGAAATAAATACAAACACACATTTACAAAATATAAAAATATTTACATTAAGAATTTCTTAATAAGAAATCTAAAAGAAGATAAAAGCTATTGATTTAGACCTAGTAATAAATGGATTTTAATGTAATTATGAATAAAATATTTGAATTTAAAATCATTGTATAAAAATATTACATTTATTATTTTAAAGTTTCAATATTATTATTAAATGCAAATTTTAAAATCTATTATTTGTTTCAGTTTTACTTTCTAGTGACATTAACAATAGACAAAATAAAGTTGTTAGTCATGCAGTAGTAAAAATGTTTACATCTTTTCTTCCTGCAATATGCTTGTCAAGTGATAAAATTATCATCACTACATAAACAAAAGTTTAAAATGTAGAGAAAATCTAAATGCCTTATTTTTAAAGTAATTGGATACAGTAATAATAGATTGAGAATTAAATGAAAGTTTAAACACATCCAGGTCAAATGGTTACCTAAATATTTTCATATTTTAAATTGCTGAATATAGACCTAATTTAAATAATTACAAAATTATCTAATTGTATTATAATCTTTATGCTATTTATTCATATATCATTCAAGAATAGTTAATTATGCTATACTGTTCAGCTTTATTTGATATACATTGTTACTAGTAGAATAGTTTAACAGCAATCTTCATAGATAAAAGTATAATCAGAAAAATTTGAAATAGAAAATCTACATATGCAATAACCAATATTTAATTTCTCAATACCAACATATATAATGAAGTGAATAATTCAGAGGTGGTATTAGTGATTTCATAAGGACTATAATGATTTTAATTGCTAAAAAGAAAAAGGCTGTTAGATGTGAAGAATGTAGGGCAATAAGTGTGTTATGTTTCAAAAATATTGAGAATTTTAGCTTAAATAATTTATGGGAAAGTGGAATACAATATTGGGAAAAAGTGCAAAAGATGTTATTGGTGTTGTTAGAACAATTGCAGAGATATATATTGAAAAAGCAATTGGTATGTTTTGTGGATTTAAAAAAAAGCATTTGATAGTATAATTTAGAATAAAATTAAGATCATCTTGAAAAATAAAGGAATATTTTGGAAAAAGATAATACTAATTTGAATATGTGTACTAAGCAAAGAATAAGATTCAGTGAAATAATGAGGCTGAAAAGGTGAGTATAGAAAGAGAGATAAGGATGCTGCATGTCACCTGTAGTTTTAAATGTTTATTTAGAAGACTTACATAAATATTTAAACAGTGGAGGAGCTAATATGGAACATAAAATAGTAAAATGTATACTATTTGTAGATAACATGATTCCTATAGTTGAGGATAAAAAGAATCTTCAGAATATCGTAAACAAATTGGAGGAAGTAGGTATAGAATGAAGAAGATTAATGTTGAGAAGACCAAGTGTCTATGGCTATGAAAAAATATAGTTCAACAGGTGAGTAGATTTATGAATTTAGATAGTTGATTGAGTGAGGATAGAAGTGAATATGAAAAGAATAGCACTGGCAAAGGAGACATTTGTTAAGAGAAAGAAAATACTTTGTAAACTTTTTCTTTTTGTATTTAAGAAAAATATTGTATGCTATGTATTAAATGCATTATATAGTTGTGTAACATGGGCAATGGGTAAAAAAATTAGGAGCAGATTGTAGGTCTTTAAAATGTAGTCATATATAAATAAGATGATAAATGAGGAAGTTTTGGAAAAAGTACATGAAAAAAAAAATTATTAAGGAAATTAGAGATAAAAATTGAATTAAACATATACTAGTGTTGTGCATTCAGCTATGAAACTGACTACCAACAATTATCACAAAATTATTAATTACCCAAAACATTATTAAATAAGAATAAATAGATTTGTTTACATATTATATTGTAACAGTATGTATATACACATGTTGTGTAAGTGTGTGTGTGTATATTCGAGTTACATAATTTACTTTTTTTTTAAAAATAAAATTTAAAATAATCGTAATTAATAGTTTGGGAAAGTAGAAGTTGAAATATAAAGAAAGATTTAGAAACAAGTTAGAAACTAGTTAGTAATTATAACTTATCTTTTTTATATACTTTTATTTTGTATAATCCTGCCAAAAAATACTCTTTGCAAAAGGTATTTTTAATTTAAAAAATTATGATTAATTAAAATAATTCATACAAAACTAATCAGGCTCTGGAGATTAAGATTCCAAACTGATTAGTTGAACAATATAGCTAATCAAAGAGTAATTAAAATAGAAAAAAAAAACCCAGAAAATAAAGAAATGTAAATTTTAATTAAAAGAATTTAGAGATAAAATGTATTGGTAATATGGTTAAAACTGGAGCAAAGGTGGGGTCAAAGTAGTATAAAAGACTGACATTTGCTATTGTCAGATTATTTTTAGATTGATTATTATTAGATCATTAGCTTATTATATTATTATTTTATTGAATTATTAAAGAGAAATGAGTGGCTAGATCTGAACGCTGGTGTTCAATCATTTTCTTCTGCTCGTCTCCTGAGTGCCATCAGCCAAATGCTGTGGTAGTCTATTCTGACTCACCTTCTGCCAATGTTTCAACCCATCCCACCAAATTAAGTGAACCAGACATGCTTTAGGTCAAGAAATCAAGACACTTCATTTATGTTACACATCCACTAACCGGATCTGAAGAAAAGGGTGATCACCCATGTACATAAACCAAAGTCTGTGCATAACCCACTTATGGACACCAGAGGCTGTATTAAAACCCCTCATGGAAACCAAAGACTGTGTAAACCGCTTATTGAAATCAGAGACGGTGTTTAAATCCTGTTATAATATATATAGACATTAATTAAGATTTAACTAAATAGCATTTATTAGTTCTTTTATATACACATTAACAATTCGTCCTTAATTTAACGTTCTAAATCTTTAATGGTATAATCGCCACCAAGCAACCAAATATTGCCACTACAATAGTGGTGGACCTAAGTGAATATTAAAAGTTTATACTCACAGTACTTAAAACACTCATAATTGGGCTTTCTCTGGCGTAGACAAATAAAAAACCTGGTGAGATCTATAGACTTTTTCCCTAGCCGGCTACCTTTCACCTTCAGAGACTTCCATCATTGCAGAAAAGTCTATGGCTACTTTTCCCTCAGCTTTGCTCAAAGGTCTTTATGACAGCAACAAACAACAGCATGTGATGAGTGGAGAAAAGCTTATGATGGTGCTTTTTTATTGCATGCACTATTTATACTGTTTTCTCCTTGCTTGAATTCATTAAGAAATTCCTATCATTCCAATGTAAAATTAAATCCATTTGGATAATGCATTTTTACAATGATGATAAGGATCCAACTTCTAATTATGACCATTCTCATTCCACAGTAATTAGCTTCAAATACTTATTCCATTTCTTTTCTCCTAAAATAGTTTAATGGTCTGATGTTAACAATACACAGTTTTCTTAGTATTTTAAATCCATGAGTTATATCCGGCCTAGAAAATAATCTTTTGCATTATCTTTCAGCAATCTTTTATAGAATGCTTTTAAGTTGCAATCTGTATCTGTTTAAGTCTAATTTATCTGCAAATCAATCTTTCTTCATTGAATTAGACTTAAACTCAAATTATCAAAATAAAGTTTATTTTTACGGAATTTATTTTTCATTACTTTTTAAACTTATATATTTATTTACATTAATTATTAGCAATCTTTTTATTGCTTTTTAAGCTAGATATGTATTTACATTTCATTACTGTTTTTTCTCTGAAGTAAAACTTAGCTTTATAATTTATAGCTCTTGAGTTACTACAACTTAATATATTTTGTACAAAATGTAGCACCTCCCCCCACTTCTGAGAAAAACCTTATAAAACTTGCTACATATAATCACCAAGTCTATCCGGTTTACATTTTTTTTACGAATAGGCTTAGGTAATTTTTTTTTATTACTGAAATTTTCTGTTGTGAAACGTTTTTTAGGGGTTTATTTTTCAAACAATTTTCCCACCACAACATTATCATTTTTATTTCATGACTAGTCTTAGGGTTTCTCATTTTCTTTTCAGATTTTTCATTCCACCTGCTATATTCAATGGTGACTGGTCTACCCCACTCTCTAATATGGTTTTTGTGGCATCTTTTTATGCCATCATCACTTAATCATTTCTGCTCGATTCAACAGATTCTTTAGTGCTGCCCCTTTGAACCAAGTTTAACTTGACCTCTCTCTCTACCACGTACTGGTGCTTTAATTCTGAAACTCTCATTAACCATTTTTTTCTTTGCTCATTATGTTTCTCTCTTCCTTGGCTTCTTGTGCTAGCAGCCATAGCTTGGCCTTACCACTCATAGGCTTTGCTTTTCCTATTGGTCTGCTTGCCACATTATTCACAGCATTAATATTTATACCTATGTTTAACTTGTGAAACCAATCCCACATTATTAGTGAACTGATTTTTCCTCTTGTTATATATAAAGGCAAGTTTACATTCCTATTTTTGTGCTTTATAGGCACTATAGCATAACTTAACACAACCAATTCATTACCACCGACATCTACAGATCTTATAATTGTCTGTCTAATTGGAATGTCAGAGCATTTTCCTTTAATCTATTTCCATAGTTTTTTTGAGCACAATGAAATGCCTGAACCACTATCAATTTCCATTTTGATGTTTTTGTTATAGATTTCTAATTTTAACATAAATTTATTTCTCAGTCTTGCTCTCATATTATTTATGCTCACAATATCATCTGTTATGATTGCATTTGAATTTATATTATTCTGCCATTGATGATTAGCCTTTGCCTTGACATTTTTTTTTAAGTATTCTTTTTGTTTACAGTTATGTCACTTTTCACTCAGAAACCTATACTGGATTTTTATATGTCTTTTTTTACCACAGAATTGAACTGGATTGAAATTAGGCAGTGAGACATCAAGTGAAACCAAATTAATTTAAATATACATTTATTGATTGATTAATGTAAGAAATATTAACAAAAGAACATAATCTAAGGTCAAGGAACACATGCAGGCATTGCAGTAAATGAAAACATTGTCAAATTACTTTCATCTTACATATTAATTGCATGTGTGTGTATATATAAATGATCACTTTTGTTATTCCTATAAGAAATGCCAAATCCTATCCTTTAATGCTATGGTTGCTCTTTCATAAATAATTACACTAGCCCTTGGTAAATTATTCACTATAACACTTACTTCAGACATATTTGTAAGTAACATATGAGTGTATAAACCAGCTTGCTGAGGTAGATTGAACTTAGAAATCAAGAGAAAGGTTCAACCTAATGCTGAATATGAATTCAAGAGGAGGTAGAATTGGCTATTCTAGATTGCCAATAAGTGCTATAGCACTGGAAAATATTATTATAGAGTTGCCCTCTGGATTGATTATTTTATTCAGGATTTCTTGTGACCAATGCTGGTACCCTGAGATGACGTTCTGCTGCATATGGTGCAAACATTCTGAGTTCGAGGTCAGTGTGTCCAGCATACATACCTGGTATTCAACATCAGATCTTACTGGTGCATGTCCCTGAAAGAAGAAAATGGAATGGCCTTACTAAAGTTCCATTTTGAGAGAGGCAGCAAAACATTAATTATTATTTATATTTAATCAATATCTGATTCACCAAAGCAATAAAGATATAACATTTAAAATCATATATGCTGAGATGATAGCTTTATCAGTTCAGCTAACAAGAGCCAATTCTTAACTAGCATTATATATAAATATCTACACTATCTAAGGAATAATTATATTTCAATCCCAGTTACATTTTCAATCTACATCGTAATAATCAATTAAGGAAGGAAAAGTATATTTGAAAAGCTTTTACTGAAAGATTAATAAATATATACTTTCTCATCATCCTAAGGCTAGTCCATTACTTATTAACATTGATTAAAATTATAAGTCAAATTTATGAACAAACTACATTATGCATTTATAGTAAACAAATATTTAATAGTAATAATGAGTGCAAAGTGTTCATTATTACTCTGAATATAGGAGTTTGAAACACCGAGCATAAATGGTGACATTCAGAATTAATTATATGAAGATAATCTTGAATATATCTCCTCTAAAATTTTAATAAAATTAATTGCCTGTTGTTTCAAAGCATTGGTATATAATCAATATCAAATACATTTCAAAACAATTGTAAAGAAAATATAGGCCTAACCACAGTGATAGAAAATCGAAAGTTTATTAATTTGTTTTAAATAAAAGAATTATAAGGTGGGTAGACAAGTTACATATTTTTAAAAGATTAATTAATTTAGATAAGATTTATAATAACATTAATTTGAACATTCATAAGATAATTTACATTTTAGCTAGCTTTAGATTAAGAATTTTAAAATTAAATAGCCATTAATACAGAGCTCTGCAGTTTGGGATTTATATTACTGGTTATTTATTTCAGCTGGAGACATAGGTGCTTGATGGTAGTCTTTCTTGGTCAGGCTTCTGGTGTCTTCTCTTTTTTTTTGCAGCAGGCTATGGCTGTAAAATTTCATCATGCAGTGCTCCAGTGGTTAAGGCATTAGATGACAGTAAACCTCACCATTCACCCATGGAAAAACAGCAAAACTTCATCTTCCTTAGCCAGACATGTTGAAAAACGGTGGAATGAAGTATATTAGAAAATGCTATTATAAAAATTGGATTCATTTTTCACAAACTTAAAATATGGCCTATTCATACCCAGTGTTCCCTCTAAGCTGTGCACGTGTGCATGCGCAGATAAATTTTAAACATAGAACACATGAAAAATATTCTCGCGCACAAAAATGTTTTTTCATGCAGAAAATAAAATTGCATCTGCATATGAAATCCATATCTAAAAATAAAATGGAAAAAAATTGAATCAAATGTAGTTTTAGATTTAAATAAACTGCAAACTATAGTATTTGTATATAGGTATAGATGGCAGCACATTTATCGTTGATGAGAAACGAGGCTGGAAATTACCGTAACGCTTTTATGCCATACATAAAGATTGGATCATCTTTTATCAGTGTTAAAATTGCCATATTTTTGTTAAAATTTAAATTCAAAATCATTACCAGCTTTTATTATTGAATATATGTGTTTCAGTGATATAATTTTGTGAAAATAAATATTTTTAAAAGTATTTTTACAGTATAGGGTTAAAAATGAGTTTGAAAAGAAAAAGAACACCAAATGAATTTAAAATTGAGTGGCTTAATGAATTCATAGAAACGGATACTCTGAAAAGTCATGATAAATTACAAATTCAGTTAAAAGAAATATTTGTATTTAATGAAGAAAAGGGTGTAATTTGTAATTACTGCCGAGATGGAGGTATGTAGTGATTTTGTTAGTGGAAAAATGTGGGATTGCATGTGGAAATTGGACTTTTTAAAACGGCATTTAATTAGTAAATCACACTTAAAAAGTGTACAAAAACTGAAAAATAATAATGCTTCATTATCAGCAACTGGTTTGGTACGGTTTTTAAAAGAAACACCAGAAGATCGCGAGAAAAAGAAATCAAATCCTGAGGAAGTAAAAATTTTAATTGATAATCTATTATTGGCAATTAAAATAAACCTATCTTTGCTTTTGGTTCAAGAAATAAATAACCACATGGCAAAATACATCCATATTCCAGAAAGTTGTCATAGTAAAAACTATGCTTTTTTTTTTATTTTTGGAAGTGGTGAATACTGTTGTAAAAAATGAAATTAAAATGGCACATTTTCATACTTTAATTGTTGATGAAATCACAGACATTTCTACAACCAAATGTTTAATTTTATATTTTAAGTTTAGAAAATCTGATCAATATAAAACTGTTTTTTGATGGGATAATCCAATTAAAGACATGTGATTCCTCTTCAATTTTTTCTGCAATTTTACAATTTTATGAAGATAACCAAATTGATTTTCAAAAGCTGGTTATGTTTACATCTGATGGTGCATCTGTAATGCTTGGAAAACAAAATGGTGTAGCAGCCAAATTAAAGCAGAATGTACCACATTTGGTGCAATAACATTGTGTTGTACACCGAGAAAATTTATATATTGCGGATGCATGGAAAGAAGTAAAAGCCACAAGAAAAATCGAAACAGTGGTGAGAACTGTTTATACATTATTCTTGAGATCCACAACAAAAGCAAGTAAATGTAAAGAGATTATTGAAGCTTCACAAAATAAATCTATAGCTTTCCAATCTATTAATGAGGTGAGATGGTTGTCAAGACATTTTGCAATAAAAGCAATTATTACAAATTATGAATCATTAATTGAATATTTTAATCAAGATAAAGATGATCCAATTTCCAAATTTTGTTTAAAAAAGTTAAGCAACATTGAATTTTAAATAAATTTAGAATTTTTGTCTTCAATTTTAGAAGAACACAGTGCTTTATGTCAAATTTTTCAATGCTGTGAATTAACAACCATAGATGCTTTTCAATTTGCTCATGAAAAAATTAATAAAATCAAGGAAAAACATCTTGGAAACATGGCATGGAACAATAAAGTAAGCGTGCTTTTAAAAAAGGCTAATGATTTAAATATAACTATAAAAACATATGTTAAAATTTAGTAATTATGTGAAAATTTGGAAGAAAGGTTTCTAACGGATGAAGTAGAAGATTGGATATCTTTTGATGTTTCCAGTTTATTATTCTGTGATTTTAATTATGGACTAGCAGAAATTGAAAAATTGTGTTTAAAATATAATGCTTTTCTTACAGATAAATATGTTATAAGCAAATAGTATAACGATTTTAAATATGCAGTGCAGGAAAAAATTAAAATTAAACAAATAAAAGATTTTGAAGAAATGCTTATGTTTAGTTTGAATAATGAAAAATTTAAAGATCTATCCAAATTACTAGATATCGGAGGCACTTTTCTGGCCAGTAGTGCAGATTGCGAGCGCAGTTTTAGTTTGATGAATTTGATTAAAACAAAACAAAGAAATCAATTGCAAGAAAAACATATGGATATGCTGATGAGAGTAAAGTCATATATGAATGACGGAAACAATGCACATTTAAGTAAAGTTTATGCAGAATGGTTAAAACCGAAAGACAGGAGAGAGAAGTTATAAAATAAATGCCATTAATAACAAATGTAATCCTTAATTCTAGAATTGTTCAATATTAAGTAATTGTGAATTGTTGTTCTTGTTTGTTTGTTTTGACAAATGTGTTAATTGAAAAAATTAGAAGCAGACAACATTTTTACATTGTAAGTATTTAAACTTTCTTATTTTTCATTTGAATGGAAAAGAGAAGCCACAGTAATCAGCTAAATTCTGTCTTCACGAACTAATGATTTGACTTGATTTTAGAGTAGTTTTTTCATTGTGTTCCATTGTAATGTATGTAGTACAACTTACAAGTGGTATGCTGTAAGATTGAGTCAATGCGTATAAGTAGGTACAAAATTTGGCTGAATATTAATACTATTCTTATATTGTCTTTTTTTATTTTTTATTATATGTGCTTTTTTAAATTGCCGCACAAAATTTTTTTATTTTTGAAAAAACTGCACACACTTAAAAAGTGCACACAGGTCACAAAAAATTAGAGGGAACACTGCTCATAACCCTTAGATTCAAGCACTTACTCTTGGAGAATTTATTTCACCTGAAAACCCATTAACTTAAGGAATTACATTAGATTGTACAAGTTGATTTTAAAACTTTTGTTTGAATTTTCAAGGTGTTATAAATTTTCCCTAGGCTGTTCAATAGTGCTGGTCCTGTGATTTTACTATATAACCATTTTGTTGTAAACAATTTAGAATACCACTTTTTTTTTTCATATGTCATAGTATCGGCCGGAACGCGAACCCACACCCGTCTGCAAACAACTACTTGCTTGCAAGGCGGATGCGATGACATCTCAGCTAGCAACGCTTGACTAGAATACCACAATTACTAAAACTTAAATTCATTTTTCTTTATTTTTATTATAGGTGTGGCAGTTTAGTGCAAATTTTTGTTTACTACTATTTTTACTTTAATTAAGGAAACTAAAACTTTTAAGAAATTTGAATCATGCTACCATATATATGTATATAATATAGATTGGATTATACATCTACATCCGAATTTATAACAAAATAAATTGACTTTATAATATTAAATCTATAATATAACATTTTTTATATAGCAAACAAATCTCTCTGCTGTAATACTTAATGCAATGTGTATTTACAGCATTTATCTATATGTACATATATAATGCCACACATATAGCCATGATAATATCGTTATATATTTATTTTAATTAGTTTTGAACCTAGCACAGATAGAATTGGTACTCAAGCTGGGGGTGAAATGGAGAGGGTTAAAGGGATTACCATTTCAGTGTGAATTTCCTATTATTATTATCATTATTATATGCTATTTAAATATTGATTCTATTTTAAATATTGATCATTTTATATTTATGTGTTACAGGCTAACATACCAGAAAGAAGTTCACTTATATTATTATTATTATTATTATTATTATTATTATTTATATTTATTATTATTATTATTATTATTATTATTATTATTATTATTATTATTATTATTTTTTTTTTTTTTTTTTTTTTTTTTTTTTTTTTTTTTTTTTTTTTTTTTTTTTTTTTTTTTTTTTTTATTATTATTATTATTATTATTATTATTATTATTATTATTATTATTATTATTTTTTTTTTTTTTTTTTTTTTTTTTTTTTTTTTTTTTTTTTTTTTTTTTTTTTTTTTTTTTTTTTTTTTTTTTTTTTTATTTTTTTTTTTTTTTTATTATTATTATAATTTAGCATTAATGATAATATGCTATTTAATAATTTAGTATTAAGATTTTAAAGTGTTGTGATGTCCTTTATTGTGAGAGGTATATTTATAATAAATATTATATATTTATGAAAATAATGTATATTTCTTGTTTCTATTAATTACTTAAGGCTACATTTTTATTCAATCATATTTGACTATTATTATTTATCAGTTTTATGCATCAATTTAATATTATATTTAGTGAGAGTTTAAATTAATTCCTTTCTAGTATACATGATATGTTATTCGACCATTGTGTGTTTCCAAGGTATGTGAATTATTTCCACCTTGAGTGTTTGGAGATCAAGCTTAGCTCTCTCTCTCTCTCTCATTATTACTGATATTGAAATAATTTAGCTAGTTTATTAAGAGATATAGGGTCACTCTCTCTGATAGTGTTGATATTTTCCTTGAGTGATATTTTCTCATGTTTATGGTCATAATGGTGTTATCTATTCCCATATTATATATGTTGAGAGATAATGTGTAACATATTTTATTGCCTCAGATAGTAGGTGTGTACTCTGGGTTCATCCCATCACGTTAATTGCTTTAGTAAATTTTCTTCTCAAAAATATCTTCGTTATAATTTTTTTATCACTGTGTAAGGTGTTGCTGATTTAGTGTATTGGTCATTGATATGTTTATTTATTTGAACTGAATCATCTTTTTCAAAAACACTAGTAACTTCCTAAGTGTAGGTTGAGAGTTTTCATGTATAATGTGTTTCAGTGTGCTTTTCCAGCCATCATCAATAAAACCGATAATGATTTATTCAAAATTTTTAAAAATTTATTATTAGCCTAAAGTAAGCAATGTACATTATAATCATTATCATCCAAAAACAAGTCATCGCTGGACTGGTAAGATCTAAAGATAGGTTACTTTTACTCATTGTTGGGACATATATGGCATTGACTGTGTGGGTGTATATGTGTAACTTATGAAATGATTATGGCTTTATTATAACTTTGGTAGTTAAAGACCATAAAGTTAATAAGTAAGGTATGGTTAATAAACTGTGATAATTAAAGACCATAATATTTGATAAATAATGCATAGTTAGTATAATTTTATGTTTGAAGACCATAAAATAAATAACTAATACATAATTGATAAAGCTAAAGATTATAAATTTATAGCATTAGTTAGATTCTTACATTTTATGCAGAAAGATATAACATGTACTCTAAATTTATTGATAATTTATTAAATTATATTACAATAAAATAAAATAAGGAGCATGTGAAGCACTGGAGAGAGAAGCTATAATGAGTACAAATTATAAGATTATAAAATAATAGCAGCTTAGCGCTTTCAAGGCGAGTTGCCTCGTATTCATAGCAATAATAAAAAATATATATAGTGCAGAAAAGAGTGTTAATGACATGATGCAAAATACATGCAAATTCGAAGCAGGTGTCATGTCTGTTGATGGAGTTTTTACTACCAGTAATGAAATATGCCTCTTTAATTTTTTACTTGCTGTTGTTTTTCTCTATGTACGCTATTATTGGATTAGATGGTTCAAATGTATGACCAGTCTTCTTTGAATATTCTAAAAATATTGATGAGTTGTCATTATTTTTCTGGGCTCTATTGTATGTGTATCTATGTTGAGCACTTAAATGACACAGAAGAATTATTTATAATGGTAGTAAAATAGGAATGTAATTAAAAGGGTAAAAATTTATAATAATTTTAACTGATCAATATGTTTGTCCACCTAAGACCATCATGGACATGTAATTAAGTCATATAATGTGTTAATTTAAAGGAAACTGAAACTGTAAAGTATTCTCCATAAGCAGTTGCATAAGACTATTGTAAATATTTTTTAAAAAATTCTTTATAATGGACTTCTATGATATTTTGTGTTTTATAAAATTCTGTTTATTGTTAATAAATGTTATTTGTTGTTTAATCTGGTGTGGTGTCTTTATGATGTTCTTGGTACTCTTTAAATCCATATCCAGAAATCTAAACATTATACACGTGTTATTACAAAAATATTTTCAAATGTTTATTCATGGTACAAATAAGTAAATTAAATATTAAACTATTTAACTGATAATTATTTGTAGATATGAAGAGTGCATTCAAATAAATATTATTAATTTATTCTATTGATCACTATAGTTAGAATAGCCGTTTATTGAAATAAGACTGTGTTATAATTAATTATTGTCAATTTTCATGTAATAAATTTATTATGTTGTTGATGAATATTTTAAGTGGACATAAAATCTCTTTTCCATTCTGAGTATTCAAATGTTCTCCTAGTAGATGATGATGTTATTCCAAATTTAGAGTTAATGCAATTTTATCTTAGTTAAATTATTTATTAAAGCATTATTATTATTATTATTATTCAATAAAAAGAGAACATTAACTTGTAGATTAAGTGTATGTCTGCTTATGTTTATCACTAGAATATCATTCATTTATCAATATGTTCATAAAATAAATATTGATAATTTAATAGTATATATAAGAATCCTGAGATCATAGTATTGCAATTTAGAAATAAAAACTCATATATCTAATTACCAAAGAAAAATAAAGTGGCATAATAAATCAGTAAAATTTATAGAACCATTTGTTAAATGTGGATATAATCATGACAATATGATTGTGAAGTAATTAGAGATATAAGAATATGTTGGTGAAAGGATGATGAAAGAGATTTATTATAAGAGAAAAATTAATTGCACTCTTACTACTGGAATATTGAGATTTTTAAGATTTTTTGCAAGAGTGAGTTGAGATTTTTCCTCCTCCTAAATTTAGTTGATGATACTTTATAATGTTTGTTATTTTTGTAATTCTTGGAGTTCTCTGCAAAAATTACAGTAGCAATAGTAGAACCTGAGCTAAGCTAGAATGTTATTATTAACTTTATATTAATCTTATTTGATTTATTAGCTGTAGCATTACATATATCAAGCCTCTTATTATGGGTGTAATATATTGTACCGATACCTTATCTGTACATATATAATTTTGTCTAGAATTATTAAAATAAAATTATCAGAAATAACGCGAGGGTTAATAAATAAATAATAAAGTATTGCAGTATAATAATTTTGTCTAAAAATGACCGAAATAAAAACGTTTCGTTCAAAGTTTAAAGAGTATTTTTTTAAAACAGTTTGTTAAAAATCAATTAATTAGAAGGGGGTAGGAAGTATAACCTAAAAGAAAAGCTTAAAATATACATCTTTACATGAAATAGAAATATCTCTCTTTTCATTCGATTTAAAGAAAAAAGTAATCTTAAAACTAAATAATGAGTTTATTAGAAAGAGATATATATGTGCGTAAATGACGAATTAATTTTAAGTATAAGCCAAATGTGTGCATATTGATAAAATAAATACATGCATGTTAAATATTAAAAAATGATATAGAAGTTAAAATGTAAAAACAAAATGTGCAATGGCTACTAATTAAAAATCCACAAAGACAACAAGTTTGTGATGGCTACTAAATGAAAACACATAATTAAAAGCTTATCTAAGGATTGTGTTCAAAAACAGTGAAGGAACTTCAATAACAGAAATAGCTGGCAGACATAAAAACCAATTATCAAAATGACAACAGGTCATCCTAATAAATAATCCAGTTTTTTCATCGGACAGTTCGTTGAGATTACAGTTTTGGATCAGTCAATTAGTCTGGTCAGTTCAATCTGAGTTCAATTCGTCAATCAGTCATGCATTGTTAACAGCTTCATCGGAACATACGATGAACTTCAAACATTGTCCAAATACTAGTACTCTGCCTGAGATGAAGTAACAGTTACCCAATAGGTGAGAGCCACCAGAATATCTACTGTCTTAATAATAGTGCGGTGAAATAAATAACTGTCCTCAACCTTAATAAAAGAAGTAACCCGGATTGTCAATCAACAGAAATCCTCCGCAGAAGCATAAATCCAGCTAGCTGGTAATAAAACAAGTCAGAAACACACTGGAAACATAGGAAGCAAACAACCAAAATCTCCAAACTCCAAAAACCTAGGTAATTAATAACTTTCTTATTTTCATTTATAAATTCAAAGTAGTTATTGCCGTCCATAAAGCCTCCGGAGTCAGTAATAAATGAACTCAATCACATGCATAAAGAACTATTGATGTGCATGTTGGTTTGAATGCCTTATATTTAATATTTATCATACTATTTAATACTTTTGTCATTTAATGTTGTTAGATTATATTTTCATGTGTATTTAAAATGTGTGTGTGTAATCATTTATAAATACCATAAATGTTTATGTTAGTTAAAATATCTAAAAGTAGTTTAAAACTTTAATAATTAGTGCTTAATTAAAATAAATTATCTTTTAATCTTAATATTTGTCAGTCAATTCTTTTTACCATTAATTAAAACAATGTTGTCCTTGTATTACTTTGCTGAGCTAGTCATGGGATATTTCGAGTGCTGAATTATGGGCCTACTGTCCAAACACATTAGTTCTAGAAACTAGTTGGCTGCCCAGAGTTTACTCCGAAACAAATAAAGTGCTTGGATAGTGGGGGTTTGAATCTAGCAGTCGAGGTGGGGCCACGGTCTGGAAATGTGATCGTGTTATGCGTTGCATAGCTCGGTCTGATCATGGGTATTGTTGACAGCTCTGCTATCAATATTATTCACCCCTCTGCTCAAAGGGTGAATCCATTCATATAATTATATAAAATCGTAATAATAAGGTTTAAACCCAGATAAACCTAGCATGTAGAGTGCACTGGATGAACAGTCTTGTTCTGATTATTATGCCATTATTTTATTATATTTAATAAATTTTGTTGAATCTTAAAATTATTTGCATTGATGTATCTTTTCAAGATTTGAAAAATAAATCTTTCTTCCATTATAACCTGGTAGGGAGGAGAAATAGATGGTCACCATTATTTTTAGCTGTAAAATAATATCCAAAGCATTTAATTACTTTAAAAAATTTGAGTTTTGTTTTATATATAAATGGAAAAGTGATAATGGTATAATTATGTAAATGTGTTTGATTGCCTGTTCTTCACTAACTATCAGTATCATTGTTTCTGTGGCATCCTCTATAAATAAATATTTTAGAATATTGGAGAGAAGGGCGTTTATGTGATAGTTTTTAATTATAGGTTTGATTAAATAAATACCCTGCTTGACTCTTGCTATGAACTTTTTTAATATGTTGTTTTTTAAAGTGTAAAAAATAAACAATAGATATGTAAACTAATAAAATATCACATCTCTATCACATAATTTCGACTTACATATTATTGTTTTAGCAGCCTATATTTTTCTTTTACAACCTCTATGCTATTAACTGTAGACTTTAGTAACTATCAAATGACAGTGGCATAGAGATAGTGAAAAAATTCCTACTGCTAAAATAGCAATATATAAGTTGACAAAGTATACTAGTGCCTATCATTGTTTAAAACCTGAGGATATCATAATATATAGAAACTGAAATGATATCAGATCTATATGATTACATAGGCAAATTGGCTAAGATTGAAAATAGTTGGTTTTTTCAGTTTGGGATGATAGCTTAATAATTGCTATAGGTATGGTGCATTACATTATAGTGGCCCAGATGCACTACTTCAAGATCAAAACTCCTCACTGATGAAAATCATAACATTTAAAATTAGTCTAGGGATATTAAGCACTATCATTTGGCATCTACTAGTTACTAAAACTTAGTATCATATGGAAGATGAAAGAAAAATATTTGCTGCTAAAATAGCAATATGTAAGTTCAAGTCATGTAATAGTCATGTGACATTTTATTAGTTTGTACCAAATCCTGGCCACAAAGCAGAGTTGCCTATATTTGTTAAAAAACTAAGGACATCATAATACATAAAAACAGAACTGTTTTCCGATTTGTATGATTATATTCAAGCAGATTAAGATTAAAAATATTTATATGTTTTTCAGTTTGGACTGATAGCTTGATAGTATATCAAAAAGATAAATGATGATTGCTAGAGGGAAACTGTATTAGATTCTAAGGGCTCAAATCCATTGATTCAAGATCCAAAGATGTCTCACTGATGAAAGCCATAAGAGTGAATATAGTCTAAATATATTAGATCGGTTAGCATAGGCTAAGGATTTATTAAATAAATTCATCTGGTATTATTAGTTACTAAAGCTTACAGTAAATGGCACAGAAGTGGTGAAAAAAAAATAGATATGTAAAATTGATAGAACTGAAGTATATTAAAAATTAAATAAACATAAATTATAACATAATCATTAACTTATAATTTAGATATATGATTCAAAACATTTTATCCGGTACTAAACAATATGCTAGGCCAGATGGCTGATGGCGTTGTTTCTCTGCTAAAAACACAGAAATATGCAGTTTCCATGGCCCAAATTTTCTGTGTTTTTGCAGAGGAACTTACGGCCTATAGAACAGTAATGTTCATATTAGCCACTGCAGGCATATATGGCAAATGCACATCTACTAATGCACTTTGTGATACTATGCAAATACAAAAACTTAACAGATTGCTATCATATGATGTGAGGGTGGAGGGAATTCAAGTGGCCATAACTGTTGTAATATGCATTCTAATTAAAGAGCTTACCCTGTAGCTGATGTATTATTTGATACTAATAATTGTAAGACCGAACAGTACTGTTCATATTGTCCGCTGCAGGTGTATATGGCAAATGCACACCAATATTTGTGATACTATGCAAATATAAAACTTAACAGATCGCTATCATATGATGTGAGGGTGGAGGGAATTCAAGTGGCCATAACTGTTGTAATATGCATTCTAATTAAAGATCTTACCCTGTACCCGATGTACTATTTGATACTAATAATTGTAAGACCATCCCCGTGCTTCCCTACAAATTTTGGAAGGTGGGAAAAATTGTAAAAGTTATAGCCAAGCACCTTTTCCCAGAACTCACACAAATAGCCATGTAAATTACGAGACATAAAATGTCTGAGGTTGCATATAGTTTTGGAAATAATTAACTTTGTTTGATTACTGATGACAAATTATTTGTCAACCCCCCACCCCCCAAAAAAAACATTAAAATAAGATTATAACTGTTGACTTTTAAACTATTATTTTTTTTTATTTTTAAAAAATACGGCAACTTTTTTTTTTGTTTGACTATACAGCGATTTTTGTATCTGCTTTATTTGTATACTGCTGCTAGACTAAAATTTTTTATTTTTAAAACCAATTTTTATTAACCTTTTTTAAAAAGTAAAAACAATAATAACTTTTGTCTCAGTGACGACAAATTATTTCTCCCATCTCCCCCCAAAAAAGATTAAAGTAAGATCAAAACTCTTGACTTTTTCAACTTTGGTTTTCTTTTTTAAAAGTTTTTCAAATATGGTGGTGACTAGATGGCAATTTATGTTTTAGCTTGATTTGTATTACGTGATGTTTTTAATTTTGCCATTTTTGAAAACAAAAATGTACAAGTATTTGAATCAAATCTTGTATCATAAATTATTTACAAGAATGTCAAAATATTGATAAAAAAAGGTTGTATTAAATGTCAAAATATGTCAAAAAATGAGTAAAAAAGTTGTATCAAATGTCCAAATCTTTCTTAGAAAGGCGGAGAAAATGTAAAAATATTTTAATTAAAATAAAAAAGTCGGACAAATCGGGCAGTGTAAAAATAATTTAATTAAAAATAGTTGGGCATGGATCGATATAATTGTGTGGCTTTAGCAGAGAAACAATGCCACCAAGCGGCTGGTCTAGCATACTGATTAATACCTTTTATCCTTATTTGAAAAATATATGTATACATATAATACAATATATATTGTAACACTCATATTTGAGTTTATAGGTGTTGCTTTAATGCAAATATTTCTCATTAATGTGTGTTATGTCCGCCTTACTATATTGCTGGACACTTTGTTTGTGAAACCAACCTTTCTCAAAATAACGTAATGATAATAATCCCTTAGTAATGACTCGACTCTATTAAGTTAAGATTAAATCCAATTTAATAATAATAATATTAGTAATTGCTAATTAAATGTTACAAACTATATATACATACATTACATATTGTAACAGTCAGAGTGAGCAGACAACAGCAAAATCACCACTAGGGTAACTTATACCATCACAACTCATTTCAGTCCCACATAATATGTCATTTTAATTACCTCAGTGATCAGGGAGAGAGAGAGAGAGACTCTTAGAACTAGATCATAACTATATGACCTTCCTGTGACAAACAAAACACTTGATGCAATATATATGTGAAAATACAAACATTTTATTAGTAATAAAATTATAAAACAAAAAAAAATGAACACTGCTTAATTTGTTGCTAGACTCATTGGAGATAGTGGAAATTATAATAATTAGTGATTATATGTGTCAAGAATTTCAATGTATAACATATATATATATAAGAGACATGACATTTAATTTATGATTGTATATATACAAGGAATTTTAATACACCCAAATATATATTTGAATGTAAATTTGATGACCTTTAGAGCAAATATCCTTTAAGTATGCACATGATACTAAATTAAGCATACACAAGAAAACATGTGAATTTAAGAATTCTGGTTAATATAAATGATCACATAGCTCTCATGATCATGACCCAGAAATGCTGAACTATCAGACTTGACTATACACAAGAGAGACAGTACTAGGTTGCTAAAGTAATAACAATCCAATGATGACTAGACTGTAATATGCTCACCTTTGTGAGGCTTTACCCAAGTCTTTATGAAATAAATGGATCATATTAAGATGAAATGAGCATCTGCCCCATGGTCATTAATAAATTTCCCCAACAGGCAGGAATGATCCACTGCCCAATTAGTGATACAAAATGGTCTTCTGGATTTGAAGTAAGAGGAATATTCCTGCATTTGCGTGGATCATAATCCAGCTATTCCACATTCTCTGAAGCAGGAATGTGTGTCTTCTGGAGGAATGAAATAAAAATAAACATGAAGTTAGACAATCCAGTAATACCAATTTATATAAATAATGAATAATTGGTCTTAAAATTATATATATATAAAAGGTGAACAATCATGTCATACGATTACAATATGTGAATGTCTATTAAATAAGGCTAAATCAGGACTTACACAGTTCTATATATATAAGAAAAAATTATGCTAATAAAGTTATTCCTTGCTTAATTAGAGATCTGCTCCATAGATCTTACATATATAAGGAATTATTGATACGATAGCCTCACAATCATAATCTATATATTAAATTGTATTAAACATTTTATAGAATTAAACTATCATATCTACAGAATACATATATATTTTTCAAAAGAAAAGAAAGTTTTAGATTTATTAAATTGTATTAAAGTTTCATAGAATTAAAAATATTTTATCTATCAGTACACATATATACCGGTTCCCTTTTAAAATAAGTCTTAACTTTAACTTCTTAACACCGAATTTTAATTTTTAAAATTGGAAGTTATTTATAAACCATTTGTAATTGCATTAATGGCTAAATAACATCTTTGAAAAAACAGATTTTAAATAGACAAGTTTAAAATCTCAAATAAAATGAAAAAAACAAAAACAAATTAGAAATAATGAGAGGATTGATTTACATGTCTTGATTTGACAGAATTAATGGACTTCTTTTAGATGACATTAAATATTTTAGTCACTGAATACATATTTTCTAAATTTATCTCCTTCTTCTGATTCTTAAATAATAAATCTAAAAAATTTAGAAAGAATCAGATATATTACAATATTCAATCTCCTTAAATATCAAATTAATTAAGCTTGTTTTATAGTACAATAAGAAAAACATTTTAATAACATAATATTTTATATAATACTAAAGAAAACAGATTTCAAAAGAACAATTAATAAATGAATTATTTAAGCAAAGAAAGCAGAACATTAGAGGCTTTTATCATTTACCAGTAAATTAAAATTTATAAACTTAAAATAAATCACTATTTTAATAGACAGTAAAACGCAACACTGAACTTCCCGACATAGATCATAGGTCTTCTATAATAAAGTTGTTTGATATTGGCTGGATGGCCACTCAGTGACATTATATATTGGGGGATTTCTTTAGATGGGGATTGCATAGCATGTTGGCAACTTGGATCGTAAATTGTAGGCAGGGACTTTAGTGGCATCACATTCTATAAATACCATGGGGCCCTCTCCCCCCCCCTCCCCTGAGGTGGTCAGAGAAATTGATTCATTCTACTCATTGGTCATAGCATGATGTAATCTATAACAGCTTAGAAAAACTTTATAAGAATTAAAACTCTTTTCTCCCTCCCTATATATATATATATATCACTCAAAACAAAGGCATCCAGATGTTTTCCAAATTGATTAATTAATTTTAAAACTTAAATAAAATTCTTTTCTTTACTATCTAAAAAGATCTTACTGATCATAATCTTGATCTAGTTTAATTTTCAAATTTTACAAATTGCATTTTTTTTTTAATTTAAATTCCGAATACTTTTGGTTTAATCTAATCTTCCCACAGCAATTACAAATTTCTTGTCACCTTTTACTGTAATGATAATGATACACTAAAATATGAATTCCAAAATTAGATTTTAATTCATACATTCTTTTGAACATCAGTTGATTTTAATTAATTAGTTAAATTTTAATTGCTGACTTAATCGTCTCCCCCTCATTCCCACATAACAACATTAAATTCCATAATAAAATTAAATTTCTTTTATATATTTTTTTAAAATGCCTTAGTATTATAACTTTATGGCCACAATATATACACAAAGCACATACATATATGAATGTATATATATGACCACTTCATATCCCACAGCCAGAGGTAAAACAAACAAAAGAAAAAGAGAAAAAAATCTCTTAGTCTTGCCGAGTGGTCAACCATTATTAAAATTGAAACTATGTTAGTATATATATACAGAAAGGGTTTAGTAAATGACTACATAGTTAAAACAGTAACAAGAATAGATTTATTCAATTAATCTAAAAGCAAAATATCAAGGTTTCTTTAATTATTCTTAGGTTGGAAAATCTGCCTGGCATGGTTTGAGACATCTGGAGTTATAGGTCCCCTTTATACCTGTCCCCTTCCAAGATAAAATCATTATCCCCACATTTTTTTCTTATAATAAATGAGCCATCATAGGGAGGAAAAAACTTTGTATTGCCAGAAAACATTAAAATTTAATGATTAATGGTTGTGTTCCCACATTTACAGATACAAAATATACATGTGAGCTCACAAAGATGTTAAAATAAATCAACTTTCTACAAATATCTTCAAAGAAATTGTAAGTTACAAAGATTTTTTTCCCTCTCACGTGTGATTGCATATAATTTTCTTAACCGTAAATATATTTTTATTATCATTAGTATTATCATTTTTTGATTAAAGTTATTGTTAGTAATAATTTTATTGTTTGTCATTTTTCATCCAAACCAAGCTGATTATTGATTTTGTTAATGTGATAACTTATTAGGTGAAGGCTGGTTATGATCAGGAAATATAATTGAATGTGTATGGAAACTTGTTTTTATGCATATTCAATTTGATCATTATTCGTGACTAGTACCAACCTGTCAATTAAAAATAAATTGTATTAAGTCACTCCACCATGTACAAAGTCACCCATTAGTTATTTTTAAATTTCCCTAGATGAAAATTTTAATTTGACTAATATTGTATTTATTTATTATTTAATTGTTAACTGAATTTATTACCAATAGTTTAAATAGGGTGCTTACTGTTACATATGGGTACCTGAACTCTGGGATTATTTTGATTAACACAAAAAGGGCTTGAACCCAGTTTAGTTTTAAAATATTTTATTATTATTATTAAAATTCAGAAAAATAAAAAATAGTCACTGAAATACACAATATAAATAATTGGTCAGATGAGTCATTTATTTCATTATAAATATAAATTGATCAATAAACTCATAAATGTTTTAGACAAAAATAGTTATAGAAATAGATTGGAATAGATGATGATGATGATAATAATAATAATAATAATAATAATAATAATAATAATAATAATAATAATAATAATAATAATAATAATAATAATAATAATATAGTTATAAATAAAATGAGGCATTAAAGTGCCTTACAGTTCGAGAATGATTGCATGATGAAAAGAGGGTTGAGCATTCTAATTATTTAATAAATAAATAAAATATTAGTTTTTATATGGTTTTTTTTTTAAATGTTATAGAAAGTTAGTAGCTAATTTTTTTTATATAAATGATCACCTAAGCTAAAACAAAAATGGAAGCCCAGGAAAGTAAAACTGAGATTCATGATAGTGAGCATATTCACAGAATTGTATAAAAATTGAAACACAAAACAAACAAATGAAAAAACAAAATGAAGATTTTAAAAGACAAAATAAGGAAATTAAAGAGAAACTAAAGAGAATATGGCAAGCACATTTAACAAACAAAATAGAGGAATTAAAGAGAATATGGAAAACATGTTCACAAAATACAGAGACCAAATCTAAAAATAGAATTAAGTAACTGATAGAACAAATGAAAAATTTGTTTTCAAAAGTAAAAGATGATAGAACCCAGCTAATAGAGGAAATAAGAGAAAATAATAAAGCTAGTTGTGATATAATTTTAGAACCACCACAAATAGATATATCTAAGTTAAATGAAGCAGATAATGCTAATGATAAATACCCAACTGTGTTAGTTAAAGGTATTCAGTACATTGATAATCTAAATAATTTTAGCACAGAGGCTTTGGGAGATGATATTTGCATTGTAATTGACTGTATATCTGAGTTCACCTACAATAAAAGTAGAAATGAAAAAATATATAACTTGAAAAACTAATTAAGTTATTTAAATATTTAAAAAATAGATGATCAAGAAAATCACTTTAACAGAGTCAAATATAAAAGTATTTTGTTTGGTAGGGTGTATAATAAAAATACTAGGAAGCCATCCAGGTTAAAATTTAGAAAACTAGAAAAGAGAAATGCAGAGTTTAGGCAAGTAATTAAGCTAGATAAATCATCCAATAAGAAAATAAGTTCAAAAACTCATTATGTGAGAATGAGAATAAAAGTAGAGCTAGAAAGCATAAAATGAAATATTCATTTTTTAAGGTATTACAGATCATTCTTAGTAATATTGATTAAAAAATATTTAGAGAGGAACGAGGTTTAATCCTTCTATGAATAAGGATGGTCTCTGAGTTGGTGACTCTGGACTTCTTAATGAGTATTTGGTAAAGGAAATGGAAAAATAATTTTATATTCCACCTTACAAAAGTAGATCATTTTGAGTATTAAAAAAAAACTAGTTTTAAAAAAGGTCATGATAAAGGAATTAAATATAATAATGATGTTCCATTTAATATTGAAAGGTTGTTAAACAAAGCAAAAAAATAGAAATAATGTCTTGATAGTTTAAATATTTGATAGAAGTTTCAGAATTATTGTGTCATATTTAAATACAAATTGTATACTCTACTTTCCAACAATGTCAATAAATGAATAGTTAAAGAAAGATATCAGGGTTCACAATTAAATGATATCACTTTATTCTTTTCATTGTCGATTAAGCATGTAAAAGAAAACACTATCTAGTTTAGAAACCAAATTAATTTTATGAGTTTATTAATCATTGATCATGTTGCTTTCTGTCTTAGTGATGGAGAGTGTTTCATTGTTTTGAGGTTGTCATGTTTATTTGATATTTCAGAGTTCTTATCCCAGTATTGTTATCAACCATATTACTTTTATATTTATCATTCTCTAAGTCTCCAAAGTGAGATAGGCATAGTCATACATTTGTCAGCCTCCAAGTTTCAAAAATGAACCAGCATATTTTGATATTTGTCAGCCTCCAAGTCTCATAGTAGAGCAAAGCTTTATTTAAATGCATTATTTATTATATGATTTGGTTGATATTATATTTGTGCTAGAAATAGCTCTCTTGATATTCATATTGCATGATACATTCATTATCAGTGGAAGATTTCCTTGTTCATCTCAACATTGCAGGAATATGATCAGGTCCAGTAATAATTTTAAGTGAATTAATGAAAGGTTTTTTTAATATGAATACCAATGTACTGAATTTGTAAAGATAACATTATTTGTTGTGCTCATACCAGCTTGTAAGACTGCTTCCAAAAAAGTACAGTTAAGCATGATATTATTGTAAAATTGAAAGAAATTATCTTTTATTTAGAAATAAAATCAAGTGATATTTATGGCTGAATCAACTCTATTTTATTCCTAAATGGAGGAGGGGCATATGTAATCCTCACATCTGAGTTTACAGGCATTGCTTTAATGCAAATATTTTTGTTAATATGTATAACAAAATATTAAAGTCATACATATGGAATAAATTTTAAAGTGGTTTCAAATGTTGAAGTGTAGAGATAAAATGTGTTATTACTTTATTCTTTTAAAAATAAACAATAATTTGCCTTTTTAAAGCAAAGGGTTGTTATGGTAACCAACAGAAGCTTTCAAAACCCAACTGTTTTTCAAGAAATCAGGAAAAGAATATTAACAGACTTGGTTGACATGTCTTTTACTAGATAGAACTCAATATAAAATTTTGTGAGGAGTTTTAAGATATCATTAGTTTTATGGAGTAGAGAATCTTCCAGAATGCTTGACCTTTCAAAGTAATGTAGCTGAATTTAGAGCTGGAGACAAAAAATGCCATAAAAATTTATCTTGATTCTGCTGATCCATCATTATTGAATGCTGAAGAAATATTTGACAGACTTGGTATAAAAGGAAAACTACTTATTTAAAATGTATTTCTAGAATTAATATGTGAATCTTCCTATTTTAAATGCTCAGAAGAAAATTGCAATGGAAACTCTCATAAGAAAATTGCCTTGCAACAAACCAAAGAAACTAAAATATTATATTGCCAGAATGTGAGCTCACAATGACATCAACTGAATCAACAGAACTTTCTATAGATATCTTCAAAGAGATTGTAAATTACACTTTTTTACCTTTCACATATCATCACTATATAATTTTCTTAATTGTAAATTTTTTTTATCATTAGTATTATTATTTTTTGCTTAAAATTATTGTTGTTAATAATTTTGTCATTATTTATTTTGTTAATTTAATAAATTATTAGGTGGAGGGAGGTAACAATTAGGAAATATAATTGAATGTGTATAGAAACTTGTTTTTATGCATATTCAATTTGATCATTACTTATGACTGATACTTTCAATTAAAAATAAATTCATTCATTCACTCCACCATGTACCCAGTTGCCCATCAGTTATCTTTAAATTCCCCTAGATGAAAATTTTAATTTGCCAAATATTGTATTTTTTTTTATTATTTCATTGTTAATTGAATTTATTACCAATAGTTTAAATAGGGTGCTATATATTTTTTTAATATTATAATATTGTAAATTCTCAATTTATTATTTCCTAAGGAACCAGAAAAAATAATCAATAGAATAAGAACCTTAAAAAAGTTTATTTACTGAAACATATATAAATACTTAACAGATTTTACCAAATAAAACATTCTCCATCTATTATTTGCAAAGAAGAAAAGTTTAAAACTCTTTATAAGAATTAAAATTAAATTTGAAAAACTTTTATTTATTTATTTGCTATTATAGTTTTATGTAATTGTAGTTGATGTAATTTAATATTTAAGCATTACCTGGAAGAAAAAAATGAATGTTTGTGGGGTAACATTAACTTCTTAAAAATAAAAGAAACTTGAAAAGAATTTTATTAAAAATGAAATCATTAAAATGTTTTGTGGAAGTACAATAATTGTTTTAATAAACTAATTATAATACATATATATATATATGTGAGTGTAAACCTGGTTTTGTTGAAATTTAGGTGGATTTATAAATGAAATTAATAACAGCCACAAACTTATCTAAAACATGAATCTTCAATCTGCTAACAAGGCAATCCCTAAAAGTAAAAGGTGGATTCCCATCTTTCACCTTTATCTAAAATCTTAATATAGACAAAAAAGCTGACACTTGAACTATAGCAAATTGAGATTTTTATATTTCTTAGAAGTTTATATAAATCCAATTAAACAGGTAAAATATAACTGCCTTTGAAAGTTCCACTGCTATTCATTATTATTATGATAATAAATCTAAATTTTACACAAGGCTAAATACTTCACAAATGTAAATCACATCATGATAACAAACCAAGCATACTTATTACATAAATCTTCAGTCTGTTGTTAAGGCAATCTTTATAAGTAAATGGTGACTCCCACTTTTGATTCTGTTCTAAAATCTTAATATGCACAAAAAAAATGCCATTTAAACTGTAATAATTGACATTTTAAAATTTATATAAGTTTAAATAAACCCCATCACACAAGAAATATAAGCTGTTTGAAAATAGATTAATAATCTTTTTTTAGCTTTCAAACTGAAACACAATTTATTATTGTTTAGATAACAAACCTGGTTTTGCACAATAGATGGTTCATCTACTTATAGAGATTGCCTTGGCAACAGATTTACATTGTTCATAAGCCCATTTGTGAATCATTTAGCTTTGTAAAAAATCTATTTACTATTTAAATAATAAAGAATAATAGTGGAGTTTGAAAGTTTTAAGAATTATTAATTTATTTTCAAAACATTTGCCTGTTTAATAATCTCAATCTGTTGTCCAAGTAACAACCTTTTGTTTATATTAAGATTTTAGACCAGAGTGAAAAAGTGATAATTCATCTTTTATTTATAACAACAGATAAAATTTATAATGTAGATAATCATCATTTGTTATGTGATTTACATTAATATTGGTATTCTCTTTAGAATTTAAAAAAATCATCCATGCTGTAACAGATGGACAACTATGCCTGGATTCGCAGTTGCCCACATACCAGATGTAACGGATGGGAAAATAACTTGTGGACTGTGATCCTATGCAGAGGTAGCAATCTGGAGACCATGACTCAATGTGCCCTAATTTATTGCCCCTAATGACCCAGTCTGCAGAGACCTAGCAGGCTTGGAAATGAAAAGTCGCATATAACTACGGTCAGACTTTGGGTTTTCTGGTAGGATTCTAATGAAACTTGATGAAATGCTTAATCAATGATTACATGCACCTTTAATTGATTAGCTCTATCCCTATTTAATAATATCAACTGCAATTTAGGTTAGTTCATCCACTTTCACCCCTTTCTGATTCCGTTATGCCCTAATATTCGAGCCCAGAGAGAATATTGCCTTTGACTCTCTTAACAGGTGTGAATAGACATACAAAGCAACTCCTGCACCTATATATAGGTTACAACTAGCATTTATTATATTTGTTTTACTCTACAACTTTTATCTGACAAGAAAATATATGTGTGTGCATGCATGATTGTTTGTTAACTGTGGAATGTCAGGACAATCCAATAAACCAGAGACTGGAATAATATAAACTCTTAAACATTTATTGACAATGATAAATAACATTAACATAAAGTATAATAACAATAGTAATGATATATATATATATATGTGTGTGTGTGTCACATGTGAACTTCTACCATTCTGTTAGCTAATAATTCTCTAGATCCATCTTTTTTATTCCATGGTAGAAATCCATCTATGTCACTCATTCTTTACAGATCATGAACTATACAAGAAAAATAAACATTAATAATTTAAAATGATTGAGATGCTGGTTAGCTAAATTATATATTTACTGATTTTCACAATCTATTTAATTTAAGTTCCCCCAATTTATATATATGGTAGGTATAGAAATTAATACTAGTTTATTAGTCAATCACACTGGAAAAATATATATACAGAGAGTTAATCAACAAAGATGTATTCTGTATCAAATGTTGCAATTTAATCTATAAAAATAAATGTAAACAATCTTACCTTACCATTTACATGGATAACCTGATGTGAAGCAAGTGGGTTGATCTAGATTTTATTTACAATAAAATAGAAAAATAACTTAAGTGAATTACCCCCCTGAAAAATTAGATTTCTAGCACCAGAATGTGAAAATACAACATAGAGATAAAAAAAAAAAAATAGAACAAAAATTTACAACATTAATTTCTTGATTAAAATTGTAGTTGGAACAAAGTTCATAAAAATCATTCTAATAGAAGTAGTAGTTGATGGTTAGGCATGTTACTCTCCAACAGCAGTTTGACTCAGCAAATCATTTTCCTTGGTAAGGATAGATAGATACAATAGTGTCTCCTGTAGTACTTGGGTATGGTAAACACCTCAATCCTTAACTGATTAACCTTTAAATATTCCAATGCTTGTTTACTTTGGACTGCAGGCATCCTCTGTGTTTTACAAATAACGTAGAATGAATAAAATAGAGGTTTTATATTAAAAAAGTTATTTCATTTTTGCTCCCTATTTTCAGCAGACTTAATTTTCATTTTTCTTTTTGAAAAGATTTAAAATATTAAAATTATTCCAACAACTTTCAAAACATAATTGAATTATTTTATTCCACATTCTATAAATTATTCTTACTTTTATTTCACTTTTTTTCCTTCTGACTTTGACAAAATTTAAGTTACAATATTTGACTTTAAAAACTTCTATGATTCAAATAAAAGAAGAAATAAAACTCCATTTTAGCATTTGAAATTTTAATTTAATTGCTGTTATATTGTTATCACTGGAATATTATTGACAAGAAGAATTTCTTAAAATGTTTTTGTTTTTATGCAGTTCATGCGTAATCTCCTGAAACGCTTAGATTTTTAACTGCCTATTGTTTAAATACACTTCATTTATAACAAATAAAAAATAGAATAATAAAATCAGTTTTATTTTCATAGTTGCTATGTCCATTTAACTTGACCTCATATTATCCCTAAGTTATCTGACTATAAATTACATTCAATTTTAGATTTAAAACAATCCATTAGTTTATTAATCAAATAGTATATATACAATATTATTTTCTAAAATATTGGTTCTATTAAATTTATTACAAAATAATAATTTATTGTGAGTTCCCTAATTCACTGTGAATATAAATAAATATATGTGTTGTACATGTATACATGTGTTAATAATAAACAAATAATCTCCCCATTATTAATGCAAGTTTCAAATGGATTTGATTCAATAAGTAGGCCAATCTTGTTAGGAATATTTGTGTTGTAGGCTACCCTTTACAATGCAAAAAATATTGTGTCAGGACTATGATTTATCAATGATAGATATCAAAAAATGATTGTTTGAAGAATCATAGATGTATATTTTTATAATAAATATTTTTATGACTCTGAATCTAGGATCAAAGAGAACAGATAATGGATGTGTAAAAATGATGTAAGCATATCCTGTAGATCAAAAGGGAAGATATAATTTATTACTGCAGTTTTTGTTTTACAGTTTCAAGTTTCTAAAAAAAACTATCCATGTGTCTAGTCAACATGGTACATTTATCAAGTAATAAAATTTAATTATTGTCATAATAGTTTGAAATTGCTTGTTCCCTCCCCAATTAACAAAGTTTGTTTTTGGATCCCATATCTATCATTAAATTGCAACTAGATACATATGTACCTCAAAATCATGAATAAAGAGATATTGCATCAAAAATATTCAGGTTCACATTTACAAAAATAGCAATGCAACCAATAACTAGATCTGCTCTCTTTGAATTATCCTAACAACACACACACATATATTAGGAAAAAAGTCAGTTACAGTGTTTATTTATATCTTAAAATGACAATTCAGGTTTTCTCTTATCACTAAATTAAATACTTTGCTATAAAAAGGTATTTTTTTCAAAATGTAACCAAACACTTTAGCAGGCACTCCTTTATAAACTTAAAGTATAATTTAAGTGTTAAATGTGATATTAGTCTGGATTTGTCATTTAGGTAGTAAAAAAAATTAATTTCTTGTCACATAAACATATCTGAAATTTATTGATGAGTCCCAATTAAAAATCAGTACCCCAAGTGACTGTCATTAAAAATCATTACCTATTAAATGTGATCAAATTTATGAGCAATGATATTTGTAATCATCTTAAAAACAAATACCACAATATATCACAGATTAGTTATATTATGTTTTCTATATGCAACACAAGTTTACAAAAGAATGGAAGAAAGTCTATGTTTAAAGACAAATTGAAATTAATAATTAATTGAAATACTCCTTAATATTACAAATGCAAGTATCTGTGTATATATGTTATATCACAAACAAACTTAACATTTATATATGTAAGCCATGTGGGCATACAATTTAAACAATATGTACATTTTCATTTCTTTATAGTCCATTAGTAATCAATATTTATATATTATTTAAAAATATATCAAAATGAAATATCATAAACTATTTATGCTAATGAAAAATATTTTAGACAGATCATTTTTTGATTATTGTTACTTTTCAATTATAATAAAATTATTTAAATACTAGATTTAAGTATTCAACAAAAACTCTTGCCATCCAGAAAACTAGTAATAGTCAATAATGAAATTTAGTATGTATGTATATTCTATATAATTCCCTTTTAAATTATATGGTTAGCACTTTCAATTACTATCATCATTGCAATGATGGCTCTGTTGCTTCGCTAAAAACCATTAAAATCCACATACTTCACAACATTAATTCATTTATATGGATATGGCTATCATCCCTGTCAGTGATCACTATTTCATTATACCACCTATCCAAAAGTTACAAATTATTGCTTAAATGTGAGACAAGAATTATTACAAGATACAATATATAACTATATTTATCATTAATCTTTGTTATTTTTTTCATTAACAGCTTTTTCATTCAGTTTATAAAATATTTTCTAAATTCCTAAGCCATGTTTTGATTTCTCTCTCTCTCTCTCTATATATATATATATATATTGAAACAGGGCTGAGTTTGATCCCTGTTTCAAAAAGTAAACTTTCTTATATGCGTCAATATAGCCCAATTAATTGAATTTATATCTTTTTCATATTTATAATTAGTTAGGGATTAAAAAAGTTAAAATAAACAGAAGAGGTGGAGGTATGTGTTTTCTTTGTTTTATGGAAATGCAGGTATATATTTTTGCTGGATAGAATAATATGAAAGAAAAAAAGTAAAAAGTATAAATGCAGATATAGAAATATGTTTTATTTTCAAGATGGAAGCTCTTGAATTTCAGTTTGGAGAAGTTAAATGAAAAAAAGGTATCAAAAAGAACTTGATCGATATCTGAAGAATTTAATTACGGAGATTTAAGTTTTGGATTCAAAAGAATTTTGATCAAAACAAAAGTAGAGCAAAATTAAATTTTGAGGTGCTAAAAGCTTTTGTTCTAAAAGAACCCGGATTTTGAATGGCAGAACTTTCTAGAAAAAGGGGAAGGGGACTATAAAAAGAAAATTAAAAAAAGATTATTATTATTCTATTGCTAATTTTTAGTCGAGTGCTGCAGCAGATAATTGTTTAAAAATAGCTTGTAGAATTATGTGCAAGCTGGTTTAAGAAGACATAAGCATGTTGGGCTATGCAATCCCACTCCATGAAGGTCCAAAGATTGCTACTAGAAGAGTGATCATCGAAGATGGAAACTAATTGCTCCGAAGCCTAAATTAAATCCTAAAAGGAATGAAATCAACAAACAAGATCAAACAAGCATATAGGACAGCCAGAATGAATAATCCAATCTGATCACCATTACATTGAGTGTAATAAATAAATTTAAAATGAATGAAATATTCTACTTTTGGTAAACCATCATTTTCCCCGGGGAAGAAAAGCAATTCAGGTATGTGCACATTCAACAATATACTATTTAGTGTTACAGATAGCATTTGTTTTTTTTTTAATTCTTCACAAATTTTCCTTTATACACTTTCTTTTCATGAACGATCTGCATAAACTTTTGTAAAAAAAATCAAAAATGACTTTTTCCTACTCATATGAACCTGATATATGTCTTATCTGATTTTATACATATCTAGCCAGTATGTGTATGCATGCAACTTTTTACAGTAAATAAAGAGCACAAAATCAAATAATATTTAATCATGGTATAAATAAAATATTGTACAAAATTTTAAAATGAAGTGTATGCTTATTTGTATTATTTATTTAGGTCTGGTTTTATGAAAGTATAAGGAATTTAGAATAGTTTATCAAACATTTTAGTATAGTAAAAGCCCCCCTCGTAGATTTTCTTTGATTTGTTAATCAACTGCCCTGAGTGAGCTAGTCAAGGGCATTTCCATATTGGTATTCCAGCTCTCCCAGCATAATTCTTATAGTAATATAAGATTGGTGCTTGGAGTCAGAAAGTGACATCCATAAATATGCTACATGAGAAATAGGAGTATAGTTTTTGAATTACTTTAAGAATAAATATTTTTTTAACAGTTAGGCATATACATGTAACATTATATATACACACAATCTTATAAATGGTTATATATATGTGATATATACAGAAAATGGCAAATCCCATTACAATGGCACCCAATGTGGGGCTTTCAAAGAATGGAGAATACAGGGGAGGGAGTATAAGGATTAAGTATGAAGAAAGGGAGGGAAATATAAGACAAAATATATATAAATTTGTTTTGTTTGTGGAAATATAGAATAGTGGTTTAACATAAAAAAAATCGGAAAATAGGCAATGGAGTGAATTAGTTAGGGAAGTTAAGTGTGCAGCATAATGCTTCGGGGAGGGAAAGTAGGCCTAAAAGTTTTTTTTTGTTTTTTTTAGGTTGTGGGTTCAATATTTATCATAGTTATATGGACAATTATATATATTGACATATATAAAGTAATGGTTTATGCATTTGTTTGTCGGTTTGTAAGCATAGAGAGTAAATAAGTTGTGACTGTGAAGATTTGGGAGGAAAGTGGTCTAATTCTGATGGGGAGATGTGGGGTGGCTGCTGGATTGGGCATTTGGTATGTTGCATTCTGTGTACAGCCACTTTTTATTACCAACATGGTTGACTCATCCAATATGAAACAGCTGATAAATGTATGTGTTAAACTTAAGCCTGTAAGACTTTTAAGGAAGCAGGACATTCACATATCATCCTACCCATAAGATTCCAGAAGTGAGCACAGTTTTGAGCAATCCCATATCTAACCCAGAAAATTCCGAATAAGAGTCGGGCATTCGTCCTGGTTACCCACACCCCTAAGACTCAGAAGCAGCAGAGTGCGATTAAGAGATGCCTTCTAGTTTAAAAAAAAAATTTTTTTACGTTTTTTTTTATTTTGTGGTCATCTAACCAAGTAAGTCAGGGTAGAGTTGGCTGTATTCATTTGTAGGAAGTCATATGCACATAAGTTGTGGTCATACCCAGGGTATAGCCTTAGGCTTACTCTTAATTTTTTATAGCTACAGGGTGAAAGTCAAATAAAATTGATTTGAGAACATACGGATAATTCTGTTGGTTTAGACATAAGCCATTCAAACATGTAGACTGCATTTAAAGGTTTCCAGGAGGGGCATATTGAAACAGGGCTGAGTTTGATCCATTTCAAAAAGTAAACTTTCCTATATGCATCAATATAGCCCAATTAACTGAATTTATTTCTTTTTCATATTTATATTTATAACAAGTTAAGGGTTAAAAAAAGTTAAAATAAACAGAAGAGATGGGGGTATGTGTGCTCTTTGTTTTATGGAAACGCATATATATATTTTTGCTGGATAGAATAATATGAAAGAAACAAAAGTAAAAAGTATAAATGCAGATATAGAAATATATTTTATTTTCAAGATGGAAACTCTTAAATTTCATTTTGGAGAAGTTAAATGAAAAAAAGATATCAAAAAGAACTTGATCGATATCTGAAGAATTTAATTATGGAGATTTAAGTTTGGATTCAAAAGAATTTCGATCAAAACAAAAGTAGAGCAAAATTAAATTTTGAGGTGCTAAAAGCTTTTGTTCTAAAAGAATCTGGATTTTGAGTGGCAGAAATTTCTAGAAAAGGGAGAAGGGGACTATAAAAAGAAAATTAAAAAAAGATTATTATTCTATTGCTAATTTTTAGTCGAGTGCTGCAGCGAAGAATTGTTTAAAAATGGCTTTGTAGAATTATGTGCAAGCTGGCTTAAGAAGGCATAAGCGTGTTGGCCGTGCAATCCTGCCCCATAAAGGTCCGAAGGTTGCTGCTAGAAAAATGATCGTTGAAGATGGAAACTAATTGCTCCGAAATCTAAAAGGAATGAAATCAACAAACAAGATCAAACAAGCATATAGGACAGCTGGAATGAATAATCCAATCTGATCGCCATTACATCGAGTGTAATAAATAAATTTAAAACAAATGAAATCTTTGACTTTTGGTAATCTGTCATTTTCCCGGGGAAGAAAAGCAATTCAGGTATGTGCACATTCAACAATATACTATTTAGTGTTACAGATAGCGTTTGTTTTTGTTTTAATTCTTCATAAACTTTCCTTTATAAACTTTCTTTTCATGAACGATCTGCATAAACTTTTGTAAAAAAATCATGACTTTTTCCTACTCATATGAACCTGATATATGTCTTATTTATCTGATTTTATACATATCTAGACAGTATGTGTATGCATGTATTTTTTACAATAAATAAAGAGCACAAAATCAAATAATATTTAATCATGAAATAAATAAAATATTGTACAAAATTTTAAAATGAAGTGCATGTTTATTTGTATTATTTATTTAGGTCTGGTTTTATGAAAGTATAAGGAATTTAGAATAGTTTATCAAACATATTTTAGTATAGTAAAAGACCCCCTCATAGATTTCCTTCAATTTGTTAATCACTCACCTTGAGTGAGCTCTCAATGGCATTTCCATATTGGTATTCCAACTCTACCAGCATAATTCTTATAGTAATATAAGATTGGCGCTTGGAGTCAGAAAGTGATGTCCATAAATATGCTGGGTGAGAAGTAGGAGTTTAGTTTTCAAATTACTTAACAATTAGCATATATGTGTAGCATTATATATACACGCAATCTTATAAATGATTATATATATGTGTGTGATATATATGGAAAATGGCAAATCCCATTACAATATATATGAAAAATTTCAACAATAATATATTAGAACATAAATAGTATAATAATGCTTTCTAGTCAAACTCAACTACAAGACTCATTAAGATTACAAAATTTTATCTGCTTTGAAATAAATTTTTTATTATCAATTCATTTTCATACTTTAATATATTTGTTTTCATTTGGATTTAAAATTTATTATTATAGAATCAAACTGTTATTACTTAGTTGTAATACCATATTGTCTAGTTGCTCAACCTAATAATTAACTAGTTTAAATACTCAGCATTCTACGCCATTCTGGTCAACTTTTGTGCTCTGTTTTTATTTAATTTTTTTTTCTGTAAACCTCCATATCTTCAATTCACATTTATAACAGTTTTTAATTTCATTATTCATTTGCTTTTATACTATTTATTTTCCAAATTCAACCTTCTCATTTTTTGATGCATTAGCTTACTTTTTTCTTAAATTTCTTGCATCATTTATTCTACTGCATTTTTGTTTTCAATTTGTTTTACTCTTACAGTGTCTTAATGGTATAATGAAGAAATCATACTTGACTCATTTAACGGTACTATTTTTTATCTTTTAAAATACAAACTTCCATTTACAAAATTTTTTGTAAACCAAATAAGAAGTCTTATGTGCAAGGTATGTTTTCCAGTATCATTTATTACTATTACTGTATACTAACTTTAGTTTATTTTATAATTGTAATTTAACTTTTGTGAGATTAGAATCTCAGACAATGTCAATACTATATTTTGTTTTATTATTTCTAAATCTATTATTATACTAATCCATTTCAAATCTTATTTGGGGTTTTTTCTATAAATAAATAAACCTGTACTGTTTCTTACTGTGAATAGAATGGCATATTCATGAACTAAATAAAATATAAATTTGATAAATAAAATACAAATGGTGGAATTTAAAACTAGGGAACAATGATATAATTATTTATATTCAAAAAATAAATAAAATTAACCTTACATACAATAAATAAATAAAATAGAAATAAGCCATATTATATATCACTTTTTTTTTCATAGGCAAAAACAAATATAATTTAATTAAATATAAGTACACCTTTTGAACAATAAATATGCTCTGTATGTAAATATCTACATACAAACTTGAAGTAAGATTAAAATGATTTTCTAAGACTTGAACTGGAAATTTCATTACTTTCAATCCACTTCACAAGTTCTGGGGGTGGTTCAGTATGTGGAAGATCATTTCCTACAATTTCTTTCAAAAGTTCCCCTGTATCAGTGTCCATGCAAACTTTTGCATATGCTATGGTATGAATAAAATCATCAGCTACTGTTTCTAAGCGGTGTTCCAGGTATAAATATTTTCCTGACCAATATAAAATCTAGACAATGTAATAAAAAAAATTTTACAATCTATACTCAGTGTGTGTGTGTATGTATATATATATATAACATAGAGAGTGTACAAATAGCTCAAACAACCAATCAGATTGCATTTTACAAAATACAGTACAATGATATTGTTTCTTCCTTTATCTATCATTTTAAAAAAATAACTAAAAATTAATTTAAAAAATAATTTTCTACATTTTAGTTCATAATAATATAAAATATAAACATATGTTCATGTGTGTAAGAGTTAAACATGTTTTAATATATATATATACACAATATGTAATGAATGAATTAGATACTTCATTCACAATTTTAATCCATTGCCAAAATCGGTGAAGCAAGTGTAGAAAGCAATATAAAGTTAGCTAGAAAGAGAGATCTAGAACATAGCTTATTTGGTTTTAAATATAATTTAATTAAACTTGATGATAATTTAAAATCCAACTTTTTTACCTATTCATGAAAGCTAAATTTCTAATTTATTTAAATAACAGAAATGTCTAAATTCAGTCCTAAATTCTAAATAAACTTGAAATAGTTTTATTTTTTAATAATTAAATCTATTTTCAATAAAAACTAAATAATCAAATTCATTATTAAAGAATCAAGATCAAAATTTTAATTAAGTTTATTTTGGTAAATTTGTTGTTTGAAAAGCAAGGGAATTAATTAGATTTAGGACTAATTGGTATGGAGAGGTGATAAATAATCTAGTCTTATTTTTTATTTTCATAGAAGGTATAAAAAAACAAGACAATAATAGCTGCTTATTCTTATGAAATAAATATAAAACTATATCTAATTACTGCATGTCTGCCATTTTTCATTTCAGATAAACATTCTGATTTACAAATAAAATTTAAATATCAGTTACTTTCCACGTGACTTCATTTACATGTGATTTCATCCAACTTTCCATAATTTGTGTATATTTCACAGATCACTTGTTTGTTCATTAAATTATATAATGTATTTGCTTGTTTAATTTTTATTTCTCTTAAATTATTTTCAATGTCAAATAAGGTGTTATCTAGGCAACATATTTCACACACCCCACAGTGTGTTATGCAACAACTAACTTAATTACCAGCTTTGTGTATTTAGCTCCACTAGTAAAACTGACTTCACCAACATTCTGCTCGATATATAATAATGTTTATTGTTTTGTAAATATTATCCTTTCCATTAATAATTAATCAATAAGTATTTAATGCACTAAATATTATATTAATACATATGGAAAAATTGATAAAGCACCCCACACCGTTTACTTTATTACGTATAAAAAATAGTTTAACTTTTTTTGTCTCCTTTTTATCTGCCATATTTAAAATCATTCAACATATCCAGTATTTAATTCAGTGGCATGTATATTTAGATTAGCCAAATGATTGTTTTTATATTTATGTAATACTTTATTCCAGGAAAAGAATGTTTAGAATCCAGCTAATTTTTGTGATAAAAGGAAATTTTGAAAGGGGTTCAATAATGGCTTAAATTTTTATAAATATTTTATATTCAATTGAATTACCTTTTCCTCATAAATTTAAATAACAAACAGAATTT
Source organism: Epiperipatus broadwayi (assembly GCA_028023455.1). Lineage (NCBI taxonomy): Eukaryota > Metazoa > Onychophora > Udeonychophora > Euonychophora > Peripatidae > Epiperipatus > Epiperipatus broadwayi. The sequence goes on from JAQFVV010006227.1 coordinate 8,229,397, forward strand.
TAAATGTTTGTAATTCAATTAGAAATTCATCTTAAATTGTTACTATCATGTTAATAATAAATAAATTTTTGAATTAAAATTAGTGACCACATTAACTATGGATCTAACATAACCTTTAACATTAAGATGACAATATTTTTTAGAATCTCTTCTTAATGTGATTGTAATATATAATCCTATGATAAATGAAAACAGAATTAGATTTAAAATATTACTAATTCTCATTTAAGATAGCCATTCAATAATGGAAGCAAGTACCAATTAGTTTTGTATAATTGATATATTTCATCTCTTTCAAATATTCGTATTAATTTTACAAAAAGAAGACCAAAGAAAATTATTCAGATTAGTTGAAATGTATCAATACAATCATCAGAGCAAAAATAAAGCAATTACTCAAATTTTATTGCTTATGCTTATTTTAAAATATACTATGAAATAAATTTGTCAGATGCTGATCTCAGGCTAATAATAGTAATAGGGGATATTGCACTGGCCTTCAAATTCGAAGGTTAACTGGAATTAAATAATAAATAATATCCAGCCAACAGTATTTTCATTTGCTTTGAAGGATATGATATAGCTTATCATTTTGTTTTCAATATATACAAAATGCCTAGTGCTTTATAGGTTGTTTGTTCATCACATAGTAAGTAGATTTTAAGTACAAATGGAATTCCTGTTTCATCTCAGTGTTCTTTCTCTAATCTTATAGTTTTTAATTTTACATTTAAACTTACATAGGGGCTAATCATCATGAACATTTCAAGCGATCAGTCAACTCTCTGCACTAACTGCGATTATGTGTATTTGTTGAATCATACTTCCAATTCAGACTTTATTTATTTGTAGGCAAGTATAACAAGGATGACAATTAAGCAAAACTCTTGAATGTGAGAAAGCAATACAGGTTGATAGTGAGAATTCTTATTTCTGATGTTTATAACATACTTCAAATACTATTAAATTATTTAGAACTCAATTTGAAATAGGAATTACATTTGAGAAATGATATTTTTGAATCCCTTTGCCACCTCCTGATTCGGCAAATGTGGAAGAACTTAGGAAAAGTTATGTCAAACAATTTGTCTCAGTAGTTAGATTTTATATTTGATGAATATTTAATTGAATTAATAGAAATATTCATAAAAATGTTAGTTTTAATATTGACAATATGAAAGGCAATGGTAGTAATAGGTTTAAAAATTTTTACCTTAAAAAAAATGCTTAGAATGTGTTGAACTTTATTGTTAAGAGCTTGTTTTGCGAGCTCTATATATAACATTTGTAAATATGAGCTTTATTAAAATTAGATCATGTGACAACTGACTTGATTTTTTTATCATTTTATTTTTTGATATCAAGGCTTTGGCGATTTTATATTGCTAAAGCTATTAATATATGGTGTATGTGAACTTAGTTCAGTCCCTTATGGCTATTTGAGTTAGATAGCTAGATTTTTAGATATATGGATGTCTGAACATTTCAGATTTTCTTCTCAATAGTTATACATTAGATAAAGTGCTGGGCTTGTCCTAGTATTTTTTATCTAATGAATATCCTGGCACCTCACTGATGACACTAGATGCAGAAACCAGTCTGGATTTGAGGATATTCTCAAAGCTTGTTAAGAGCTTGTTTTGCGAGCTCTATATATAACATTTAAAAAATAGATTCTATTCCAAATTGCTATTTGCATTAAATTACTATAACTGTTAAACACCCAAACTATAAATTTGTTTTTTCAAACTGGTAATGTTATTGAGCTTTGTAATTTTCTTAAAAAGTGTATTTTAGAGGCAAGTCGATCTATTATTGGCCTTTGTAAAATGAAAATTCATGATTGTTCTCTGGTAAAGATTATATTATGAATATTTTGATTTAGAAAATTATATAGCATTCTCTTCACAACAAGAAGACTTACAAATAAATGATGAATTTAAAATGCTATCAGTTGCTTATTCAAATCATTTTAGATTATTTTTGAAGCATTAAAAGTAACATAAAAACCCACAATAAGATATTACAATTTTTTTTTAAATTAATAAAGGGCCATCTTTTAGATGATAATGACATTTTGAACAGATGAAGAAATATTTTTATCATCTTTTGAATTCGATTAACTGCATTTAATAATTTCTAAATTTTGTTGATTCATTTAGATTTGAGTGAGTCTATGTAGCCAGCTTGATGAGGTTAAAACAGAGTTTGTAATTTGTGAGACCTTCAGAAAAAATTCTAAATACATGATTACTTCAAAATTATTCAAATTTGTTAAAAAGATATGAACCAATATTGATGAATGATCTGATGATGCCTGTAGTATTATAAAAAATAAATAAAATATAATATATTGCAAATTATCATGAAATAGCATTGTTACCCAGTTCAATAAAGCACTTTCCAAGATTTTATTGAATAGGCTATGTCCAATCACAGATAAATGATTATCAAAATTTGGTATAGTTGTAGCAATCTTTGAAAATAATTAGACATCCATGAAATTTTATTCATTTATTTATTTTACACTAATGTCATAATTATAAACTTGAGTAATCAACACATATACTGCTTGTTAAATCCATATCCAATGTCCCCCTACCTATATTCCCAGACTAGTTTATGATCTTAATCAGTGAGGTTCTTAGACTTGGACCTAATTCACCTTTAATCAGCATCACCTTTACTTTTTTTCATTCTCAAGCTATTAGCCTAATATACAAAACATTTTAATATTTTGAATCAATGTCAATCTTGCTTGCATAGTTACATTCTTCTGACACTAAGTTCCACAGTTTTTATAACAATTGGTCAGGGTTGATTTAAAACATTAAAACATCACACAATCTCCAACTTACACAATGCTTTGCAAAAACAAATTATTTATTCTACTTCCCTGTTTCCAACTATTGTAAGTTTGAGTAATCAATAGATACTAGATAATTTCACTTGTTAAATCTACACCCAGTATACTCCACCATATGGCCCTTATCATTAAGAAGATTATTTGATTTAATGTATATGGATGTTTTTGCATTTAAATCACATTCCCATTCTAATCAAAAGATAAAGGTGTCTTTAACTATAAAAACAAAAATACCAAAATATATAGTTATTGAACAACTGTCAGAATTGTATAATTACATAAGCAAATAGGCTTAGATATAAACTATTAAAATTCTTTTGAATTTCAGGAAAACAACATGTATAAAAGGCCTGCTAGATGAGAGATACACTGTTTCCAAAAGACCACACTATATCTAATACTAGTTTCTCAATAACAAAGGACATAAACTAGAAGCTAATTTGAGCATAAGGATGGTGCCACATTAGATATGGATTTAATAAGCAATATCATCTGCTAACTATTGATTACTTAAGTTTATAATGTGGAGTAGAATAGTTTGCAGTTGTGAAGCATGATGTAAAATAGTGTTGAATGTTTTTAGGAAGTTGATTCATATTATACAATTTCTATATGAAAATATGAAACAAAGATATTATGGTATACTGCTGATGGACAATCTAAAACAAGTAAACTCAAAAATGGTGTTAAACAACTATGTGCAGCTCCAACTTTGTTTTCTATTCTTATGTCAGTGATTTTTGGATGAAGTATGGATTACTTCTAAAGCAGACAACAGATGTGATATAAGTTTTGACTTTGAACTAATTAAAAACTAAAAGAATTTCATCCATTTGATAGAGATTTACAATATATTAATAATTGTGATATTCTTGCAAATTCAAAAGATTATCTATGGCATATTTTGAATACAATTGATAAAACATTTGATTAAATAATTATTGCTCAAGATGGTTTATTAGTCAGTAATGGTATAAAAATCTACATAATTATGTGGAAATGTGTGGACCAAATTTAAATATTTTAATAGATAAAAAGGCAGATTTCAATGATGAGATACTGCATTTAACAAGCTAGAAATAAATTAGTTATATATACATATACTGTATATATATATAGAATTTTTATTTTGCAAATTTATTGTAGGTTGGTGAGGTATCAATCTCCATACTAAAAATATAAATTACATCAAAATCAATCAATATATTCTTTACTTTGTTGAATATAAAGATATAAAATCTACAATTGTAAAACATATCAGTGTTAGATATGCTATATAAAACAAGATAAAAACTAATAGATTACTTTTAAAAAGATTGATTTACGGTGAGTTTGAACATACTTTTTTGTGAGAAAAATAAATTCTGTTCATATTATAAAGTTATCTTAAATAAATACTAATTGCCTTTATTAGAAGGATATGGCTATCAAAAGAATACAATGAATACCTACAATTAGGCAGAATTTTTTAAGTATTACAGAGAAAAAAACAAGAAATACATCACAGAATCATAAAATGTCAAATAAACAAATGACCATTGTATGAAATATGTGGCTGGATTTCACATATTGGTTTATATTTCTAGATATACCTAGATAGCTGATGATGATAAGGGTGATGTTAATTGTGTATGTTGACAATGAAACTTTTAGTGCTTATTTTTAAAAACAATCAAAGTAAAATATATTTATTTATTTAAATTATATACTGTGCATTGATTGAAACAATGTTTCATTGTCTCTCTTTTCCAGTTTTAAATTGTTTTACTTATATCTAATCAAAAATGTAAATAAAACAAGAACCAAAATTCTGGATCAATGTCCAGATGAACAAAGTAAAAATAACATTTCAAATTGGATAAGTGAATAGAAATGTTATGCTCAATTTCCCAATTGGATGCTTGAACATCACGTGACCTCTTCAAATAAACCTGGAAGTGATCAAAAATATATTGCAAATATCATTATTATGTGTTTCATATAAGCTTTTTGAAATCACATTAAAAATATTTTATCAGTAATTGACAGCCATCTATCTATAGAGTTTACATCATGAAGAAGTTGTTGTGAGCAAGTTTTATTTTTAACAACTCATTTTGAAAGGGCATTCAAAATAAATTAAAAATTGGTGTGACTTTTTGTTAATCTAACCTCAGATTATAATTCTGTTTGAAAACAGGCCTTTCTTCTAAAACTTTCTAAAAATCTGAAGTGCAGGAAAACTATTAATTAATTTTTCAAAATATTCTCCAATAGATATCTTCCAAGTGACATTAAATAATCATTATAGTATTTGCTTCATTACTATATTCATCAATAATCTTCCAGATACAGAAGGCAGGAAATTCACTTGTGCCAATGATATTGCTTTAATTTCTCAAAGGCAATCCTTTCTTGAAATAGAAAAGTCTCTCAAAAAGGATATGAAAAAATTACAGATGTTTTTCAAAGACTGGTGTTTTATTTCTAATCTAATGAAAACAGTTATATTCAATTTTTCTTCTGACAACAGAGAATCATTTCATAATGTTAACACAAACTTTTCCAATGGTAGTTTAAAATATAATTCTATCCCATGCAATTAAGATGTGACCTTGGATTATAACCTACCTTGTTTTATTTATTTATCTAACATTAGATCAAAATTAATTTTTAGGAATAACCTCCTTGGAAAGTTGACTGGCACTACTTGGTATTGTGATGCTTTATGGACAATATCCTTAGTTACTAGCATTTTCAATTGGTGAATATTGTATCGCTATTTGAGAAAAAGTTATCAACTAAATTTCTGAATATTATGAAATATTACAGGTATACTTAAGTCTACTCCTTTGCAGTAGTTTCCTGTTCTTTCACATATTCCTCCACTAGATATATAAGAGAAATTAGTTCACAGAAATATATAAAAAAAACTATAAGGAAGATTGAACATGACCAAAACTCAAGATGTAGTTTCACCATCTAAGACTCCATTCAAGGCAAAATGCTGTTTTTCAATGTTCAATCAACAATCTACAATCAAAAAATTATGACATAAAAAATGGATTTCTTATGACATTTCAAATAAATTTATTTTTCCACATCCAATAATAAAGCCAGATGAATTTGGATTTCCATGTAAATGGAATCTCATCAACAGATTCAGACCATTCCATAGTCATTGTATTCATCTATTTTATAAATGGAATTTATCAGACCCTGATTGTATAAATGTGGGCAAACACAAACTATGAACTATATATATGATGACATATGAATCTATGGCTACGATGAAGGAATTGAAGGACTTAGTAAGAATCATTGGTGATTGTAATCTTCTGATTGAAATCTCTATAGATTCTTTTATGACATTTTCTTAATAGTTAAGATGTCAAAAACATCCATATGCTAAATAAATAATATGTGATTTTTCAAATAATTAATTATATGTTTTTTATTTAAAAATAATAATAAATTTATAATGAAAGCTGCATTTTTTTATTATAATTGCAAGTTCACAATTTTGTAAACATGATTATACTATTTAAATAATTAAATAAAATATATTTCATTTATTGAAAACAACAGATTTTGATAAATTTAATTTATATATTGTAAATAATCATAAACTGAACAAATTTTTGACAAAATTTCATAAATGTAAAAGTAATATTACAGATTATGGACCCAGATTATAAATAAATAAACAAGAATACATCACAAAAAATAAGAGGTCAGGTTAAATAAAAAAAGAAGGTTAGCAGAAATTTAATGTAAGAAGTACTGTACAATAGCATAATCAGTTAAAAATATATCATAATTTTTGATTATAAAAAAATGTCATATAAAAACAGTAAATATCTAATCAATAAGATTCATGAAAAAAGTTGATTAGAAGGTCAAATAAAAATCCATATATAAATATAAATGTAACAAATACTTTACATTTTTCCTTTTAATAATAACTGTAATTTTTAAAAGTTTGTTTTCAAATAACAGTTTTTATTTTTAAAAAATCAATTTTTTTTATCTATATAAAGGAAAAATGTATAATATATTGGTAAATTTCAATATGTGCATGTCTACATATATAAATAAATGTGCATATGGCATTGTTCCTTAATAATATAAGCTTATTGGTGTTTGTATAATTTTAAATATAACATCATAATCAGCCTATATATCAATCTAATAGAAAGTTAAGGTTATAAAGTAGCAGGGTATTATAACCAAACAATAATTTCTTGATCATAGTTTATTCACCGTCCTATTAGCACAATTTATATCATTAGAATTAGTATTGAAGTGAGTAAATATTTATTATAAAAATTATATATAATAAGCTAAACATGAAATTTCTGCAACATGATTAAAGGTTTAATAATTGTTCAAGACTTTGGTAAAATTTCAGTATCAAGGTAAACACGCTTCAAATCTTCAGAAGTATAAATTCTGAAGCTTTCCTTCTTTCTAAGCTTCTTTTTTTTCATTGCCAGATCTTATAATCCTCAGAGTTTTATCAGTTTTCATAGCTCTTTAGCACAGAAATTGACAGATTGCTTAACAAAATAGAATTATTTGTAAAATTATTATTTCTTTATGCTTAAGATTCACATAAATAAAATAAATTGAAAATCTTAATGTAACAAAAGAATAATAATAGTGTTACAACATGACCTTAAGTCATGAATTTGGCAGCAAACGGCAAAAAAAAAAAAGAAAACTTCTAAATCAATTTTATGCTTCTTTATTAATTTCAAAGATATTACAAAAGGTATGAGAGAAAAATAAATTCAACTAAATTTCCTCCATCAATTCTATTTTTAAATGACATTTACTGACATAAATTCATTCTCAAAATATTTCTGATGCTAATATTGATTTTTAGTATCTTAAAAATGACACATGAGAATGCAGATTGTTGCATTTAAAAATTCAAAATGTTGACATTAGATGTTCTAAAACTATATACTTTCAGTGTTAGGAAATTAAAAAGGTTGAGAAAAGGCAAAAGAAATTAGTGATTATTTCTAAAACAGAAATTATATAATTATATAATGGATTTGAACACAGACTTTCAAGCTCCCCTCAGCTATTCACTGTATCTCATACAACTGATTCACATGACCACACACGTGAAAAAAATAAATCACCTCTAATGTGCATATTTCATGCTGAACCAGCATTCAACAGTTGGTCCAGATCATCATCTCCCATATATATATAATCAGTGCTCATTTTATATTAAGATAGCAAATCTTCAAATTTTAATGAATAAGCTTCAATCTACTCCACCCTCCAACTCTTCAACCATTCATACCATTGAAAATCTGCTGATGGAATGCCCAAATCCCATGTTGATGCCAATATTATTGTCCATGTTGACCTTAAGTTACTCTGACCCCTCATTTATAGGGCATTATCCATTTAAACCACAGGGGATTTAGTCATACCATCATCAGATTTCAATGGTATCGATGGATGAAGAGTTGGAGGATGAAGTAGATTATTAAAGTTTAAAGATTTGCTATCTTAATATAAACCAAGCACTGATTATATATATGTGTGGGAAATAATGACCTTGGAGATCATTTACCTTTTTCACATGTGTGTGGTCATGTGTATCATTTGTATGAGATAGAGCAGATAATTGAGGGAGCTTAAAAGTCTGTGTTCAAATCCCTTATAAAATTACATCTCTCCAAGTATATAAATTATACTTGTATTCAATCAAATGTTACAGATTTAACCTGTATCCTGCCTATCCCTCTTCTGTGTATTTAAACGAATAAGGTCCTATACATGAGGGATAAGTCACTTAAGGTCAACATGGGCATGACAATAATATTGGCAACAATAGGGGATTTGGATGTTCCATCATCAAATTTTCAGTGGTATGGATTGCTGAAGAGTTGGAGGATGGGGTAGATTGAAGTCTGTCCATTAAAGTTTGAAGCACTGATTATATATGTGTGTGGGAGACGGTCAAGTATATCAATCGTATGAGATAGAGAGGATAGATGAAGGGAGCTTGAAAGTCTGGGTTCAAATCCCTTATATAATTAGATTTCTCCATGTATATAAATTATACTTGTAATCAATCAAATGAAACAGAAATTGTAGTGAAAATTAAAAACATAGTTTAATATAATAATCCAATTTTACTGATGTAAAATAATAAACAAAATAAGGCTTTTTGTTTTATAATAAAATATAATCAAGTAAACAGCAAACATAATACTAGTAATAATTCTATCAATTTTAAAAATTTAGGTATAAAATAAAAATGTACATATTAAGCAAAAGTTTAATATTTAGTTAAATTTATTTATATATAGTCAATAAAGTAATGGGTATGTTGTTTGCATGTTACCTATAGGTAATAGAATGATGTTTTTAATGGAATGATTATTCTAAAATTTTATTTATTCATATTTGGATTTAAACCAGATATGCAAGCTTTCTGAGATATCAAAGATCTTATATCCAGTTGATATATATGAATCACCTTTACAATAAATACCATTTGAAATTGCATGGATAGAGTTTGAATACAAACATAATACTTCTCTCTTACATGAATGTGTTAAAATACACTTAAGATTTCACTTAATACATATGATATAAACAATAAAATAAGATAATAATTAATTAAAATCAACATTACTTTCTCCTCTTAATATTTTGACAATGTTGCTTTCCTAGCTTCTCCCTTTCCAGCCATGAGAACCTATTAGTAATCCTGATCAAATCATTAATAAGCATGAGAATTTTATTAAACTGACATGCCTTGTTCTATTTAGGCTATACTATGGCATTAAGTAATAAATAAAATATTTTTAGTAATAACAAAAGAAAAGTAACTTAATAGGAAATTTCCATAATAAATACCATAAATAAATAATACATTTTCATAGTAATACAAGTTAACTTTAGTATATTTACATTTTTATATTCATCGTAACATATGGAATAAGCATTTCATAAATAAACTTATAAAATAATTTGATATAGTTTTTCAAAGATTTAATATTATTCCATATCTGCTATACAAATAGTGAAATTTATTTAATTTGCATATAAACAATATTATGAATAATCATTAAGTTAAATGATGTTAACTTAAAATTTTTAATTTTATGATAAATATAATATTTTTATTGGTGTTTCAATTATTGCAAACATACATGTAAGTGAAAAAGACATTACATTTTTTTTTATTGACATGGACTCATTTGCACACACACAGAGACCATGTCTTTAAATGAAGCAATGTATAACCAAACTTGAAGTATTAAAAATATTTAAATAAAATATGAATGTATAAATAAAAAAATAAAAGAAAATGGCAGCCATGACAATATGATAAAAATATAAAATTAATACATCTTAACTTCCAGTATATAAAATAAATGTATATGTATACTTAAGTATAAGATATAATAATTATTGATGTAGTAATTTTAAAAGACTTAGCTTGAAGAGTTTATAACATTAAATGCAGTGTAGTAAAAGCTTTTTATTTAGCCTCAAAGAAATATAACTTAGGGTTACACTTCATTTATAAATATATATTTGATAACAGGCTTATTAATCTTATATAAGGTGCCATTTAACATAATCTTACCATACCAGGATTATTTAATCTCAAATAATACATCAATATCAAGAGCATTCACTGACTATCATCATATGCAGAGTTATATTAATTGCTTCTATAACCAATAATTTAACTGTATTATTGGTTTGAATTCATTATAACTCAGCAGAAGTTTATCTTAAAATAATGGAATTGTCCTTATAAAGATTGGATTCAAGTTAGAATAAAACCGAGCAATGAAACAACAAAAAAGGAAATAAATAACTAATAGCATAAACAGATCAACTGGAGAGCTAGATCAGTGAATTTGATCATAGGACTCATTATAAAAGAAGACGGCAACTTTCAAATGTTCAGACAACATCAGACAATTGTCAGACATTGAACAATATGAAAGTTGTCCACAGTATTGTAAAACACAGTGAAGCATGCTCAGACATGGAGCATGATGCTGCAAGCTACAGTCATCATCATACTTGCACATGAGAAAAATCACTCATAAGCTGGAAATATCAATTCTTAAAGGGAGATCACAGCTCTCATTCCAAATCTTAACTGTAATGCTAACAACTAGACTTATATGTATCAGTGTTCTCATTGTTCTGACTATTAATACTCCAATGGCCAGGAAAATGAGGACTACTTGCACTGACTGACACAATACTACTATACAGAATACATATAATTTTATAATTTATATGTCTTATTTAATTACACAAATTAATAAGTAAAAGGATGAAGTACATGTGTATAAACATAATGGTCGATTTTAACCACAATATTTATATGTATATATAAACAAAATAACAATCTATTGCAGTTTTAATTTATGGTATTCTTAATTATTGCAATATTGCTGGTAATATAAAGAACAACTGTTTTATAACTTTATTTGAAATTAAGCCATACATTCTAATACCTCATACAACTCATATATATATATTATAATCTATTAAGTTTAATTTAGATGAAATATATTAATATGGATTATGTCATTTCTTTAATTTCATTATCTTTTGATTATTAATAGTCTTCATCAATCCTTTAACTTATTAATAGTCTTTATCAATCCTTTATCTCAATCAGGATATTTCAATCAAAATAAATATAAATTGTTAACAACACTAATTATCTTATATACATATAAATAATAATTTTATTAAGACTAAATAAATTATAGTTTTATCAAATTTATCAAATATATAATGCTGATCAGACTTATGAAGTCTAAATAATAATAAATATTTTATCTTTCATGTAAAATATATATGTGATTAGATTGTTTATTTTAAAGAAACTACATTTAATAAAATGTGGAAAAGAAGCAAATTTCATTCATAATGATTTTAATTAAACTGAACAACTACAATTGACAATTTTACTTTGATATGCATGGTCATATCTTATAATCAATGAAATTTTTAATAGCTAATTGGTCATTACAATTTATTTGCTTGAACTCATTACATAAAACCAATATTAATAAATTACTATGATAATATTCTGATGATAGCGCAGATAGTAATTGTATTTTATCATCCCTACTAATCTTATTGATATACTGTATTTAAAAAGTCATATATTAGATCTTCAACTTTTCCTTTTGATTATGACTATAATTGGTTTCTTGCAATGACAAAGATAAGATTTTGTAGAGGATGCAAACATTTGGAATTAAAGCTTATTGGAGTGACAATCATAAAACTCGTTCAGTTCTCTATAAGAGATCCAAATTATGATTTATGTTTTATTCATTGGATGTATTGCATTGGATGATGATTGGCATTTTTCCTTATAAGAATAGAAGATATTTTTGTTTTTTGAATACTTTGTGTTAAATGCTGATGCTGAGTTTACTCTAGTTGTTTTGCTTTTTTGAAGTACTGACATACAGCATGATAAATAAATGAACTTTTCATACACTAATAAATCAAAACTGCAGAAGAAAGTTTGCTGACAAGTGATTTCACTTTGAGGCCTTAAAGAAACTAAGCAGACAAATTCCTAAAGTACATTCCATATGTTCTTGTCACTATTGATATTTGACAATGTAATTATACATGTGATAAATGAATATGGATGGGCTGCTTACAAACACACATCAGCCAGCATGATAAATTTATTGGCATTTTTGAATTTAAGATGAAGAAACCCCATGGTTTCTCTCTCAGTGGTCTAATAGTTTTTAACTGAAACATCAATTGAGTTTTTCTGAAGGTAGGATGAATATATGTGTAATCATGACAGACAAAATTAAATTATAGCACTTATTCTTAAAAAGCTATAAAATCGAGGCAGCAGTTTGTAGTCAAAGGTAGAGGATGCTAAAAAGTTCCTGATTGCAGACTCAAGCTAACATTTGATAAGTCCTTTTACTTAGCTATCTGCAACTGCAGATTATTTTCACATGAAAGAAAATTATATGAGAAAAGAACTAGAGAAAAAAGAGAAGATATATATATTTTACTATAATGGCACTAATATTAGAAGCATAAATGGAGTTGATTCATTATAAATAAAAAACTGCAAAACAATATTATAAAGACTGGTGGTCTATCAGAATTCAACTTAATGAAAGACACCAAATGTAAGTAATTCAAGTTTATACTCACAACAAATTCTCATTGTGATAAACATTTAGAGAATTTTTAGATAAGTATACAAAATGGTCACACCAAACAAGATTTTAAAATTGTCATAGGAGAATTTAATGCTAAAATTAAAAAACAATTGAAAAATGAAAGTTGGGAGAATGAATTTGGCTTTTGTGACAGATATGAGAAAGGATATAGACTTGTAGAATTAGCAGGAAAAAATTATATATTGTAAATTTTTTATATTAAAAAAAAAAAGTTAAATGGAGGGATACACAGGACATTCAAATAAAACATAGTAGAATTAGATTAGATTATGACTAACAGACGATACGCATTTCAAGATTATATTCTTAGAAAGTGATCAATTAATGATATATAAAATTAAATGTTAATACAAATTAGAGAGATGAAAACTGTTAAAAAATACAGTATTAATAGCAAATATTTTTAACCTTCAAAAAATATCAGTGAACTTAAATTATAACTTCATAAACATTTTAAAATGTTAATAGATTTTGAAACTGGTTCAAAGAGAAATGATAACTAAGAACTGACACAAAAAAAGTTTATCGCAAAAAAAAAAACAGTAATTCATTAGTAAATTTTCAACTGACACAAGACAATGTATGAAGAAAATTAGGAATATGAAAATATTTTAAAAAGATCCATTATAAAAAATTGAATATCTCAAATTATGTAAACTGATATGAAAAAGAGTTAATAATGACATAAAAAATATATAATTATGAACTGGCAAAAAAAAAGGTGAAGAGAACAAAAGTCTTAGAAGTGTAAAATAACAACTTAGTATTGAAAGAAAAATTATTTCAGCAATAAGAAGAAAGATTAAACTATTACCAAAAAGAGTGATGACATCATAAAATGTTTGGAAGACTTCTATAAAGAATTATAGAGCAATAAAAATCAAGAAAACAAAGTATGCACTACAATTACTATATCTTCTGAACTGTCAATTATTTTAAATGAAGAGATGATAAATGCAATTAAATCTATAAAGAAAAAAAAGTTCTCTGAAAAAATAAAATTATTCTTAATATATTAAAAAAAGCATGTGAATATATGACAAATGTCTAAAATGATAAAGATGTATTAAATTATTGGAAAATGTAATAGTAATATTGACATAATAAAGATGATATTAAACATTAATCCTGTTGATATTCCATATGTTTTATACAAAATCTTTACTGAGATAATTAGAACTCATCTGCAATGAAGTTTGAAATCAGATCAATTCAAAAAAATAAGCTTAGCACTGTGGATCACATTCAAGTATTGAGGGAAGTTATAGAAAGTCTTTTAAATATGAATTGGCATGCTTTGGATTTATAGATTATGCAAATCATTTGATTTTATTAACATTTCCATGATGATTAATATCTTGCATTATCAAAATGTAAATCCAGAAAATTGTTGATGAAGAATATTTACCAAAATGCAATGACAGTAATTGGATTATATTATGGCAGTAAGATTAACATTGATAAGAATATACAACAGGGTGATACTATATCTTCAACTTTTTACAGCAATTTTATTGGTAGTATAATGCTTCAGAGCTTCAGAAAATATTGCAAAAGTCATATGAAAATAAGAAAATAGGACTAAGGAAAAAAATTAAAAGGTTAAAATAATGTTCAATGGATTTTCTCAGAAGAAAAAATAAATTAGAAAAGTTAACAACAAATATTTTAATCAGATTAATATAATGAAAGAAATCAATTGTAGAATTAATCTTGGATGGAATGCTTTTGGTAAAAATAACTTAATACTAAAAAGAAATATGTCTAATGATTTTTAAAACTTTTAACAGATTTGTTTTATCAATTTTCATTTTTGGATATGAGATTTGAATGTTTAACAAAGAGAAATCCAGACTTCAGAGACCTCAATAAAATATGAAGGACTGTTAGAAATAACAAGAAAGGATCAAAAGTGAAATACTTGAGTGAAAAACAAGCCAATATCATTGATATTAATAATTTTATTAAGTATTCATTAGACTAGAGATTATTCACTTAATGAATAATATTTTTGAAATATAATTTTCATACACAAGATACCTATCTACTTTGTGTGTGAGTGGTATAATGAAAATTACATTACAGAAATATTATTCATTAAATATCACTGATAATATTGAAAAAATTGAGAGACGGAAATGGAGTTGTTTAGGACATATTGATAGAAGAGATGATAATGGATTAATAGTTAAAGCCTAAAAGTGGATCCCAAAAGATTATAAAGGACAAAGAATGAGACCATGTAACTTGGATAAAAATTTGATATGTAGCAGAGAAACTATGGATCAGAGAAACTGTATTAAACATAATGATCTTCATAATGGACTAACAATGATTGAAAATAAATATTTTTTCATTTTATGTTAGAAAAGGAAATACATGGCAGGAATGCCATTAAGAGTCCAGAGAAATTGGATTTTTCCTACTCACTTATCATAATTTAATTTTAGATACTTAAACTACTTATAGATAGCACTTTTACATAAATCTTTTTTCTTTGTATCTCTGCCTTTATTTAATTTTATATCCTATCTAAATCCAAGTATTGAGAGAAATTGTAGAACAAACCATTGAATATGAGTTGCCATTATACTTTGGATTAGTAGATTATGAAAAGGCATTTGATTCTATAAGCATCTCAGGATATTGTCATATTTTGAAAAATATTTATCAAAATACAACAATGATTAGATTACATATTGATATTAAGGATTAACATTGAGAAAGATATATGGCAGGGTGATTCCATATCTTTAAAAACTTTTTACAGCAGCTTTACAATAATTAATTTGTGGATTAAATGGAAAGCAAAGGGATTAAAAGTATAAATCATCTACACTTTGCAGATAATGATATTTTTGCAAATAATATTTCAGAGCTTCAGGAAATTTGCAAGAATTATTAGATGAAAGTAAAAAAGTAGGACTAAAGATAAATGTTAAACAGATTAAAAATAATGGATGAAATTAATAATAGAATTAAACTTGGATGGAGTGGGCTTTTTTTTTTTGTAAAAATAATTCAATATTAAAAAGAAATATGCTTTTAATAAAGGTGTTTTTCTTACTTATGGATCTGAGCATTGGAGATTTAACTGAAGAGCAATATAGACTTCAGACTACTCAAGAAAGTTTGGAAAGATGTATGTTATGAATAACAAAAATAGTCTGAAAATGAAATACATAAGGTGAGAGAACAAACAACTCTTACTGAGATTATTGAAAGAATTAAGAGAACTGAAGTGGAGCTCGGTTTCTAGAAGAGCTGATGATAGATAGTCAGCTGAAATCTTAAACTGGATCCCAAGAGATTGAAATAGATCTATAAACAGATCAGATTATATGTGTGAATGAAATAAGATAGTTTGCTATCCTATCTAATAACAATAGCATTTCTCTCTCTCTTATATAGATTATTTTTACTCAAGTTTTTTCTTCGTTAAAAAGTAGAAATTTCCACATTTTTAATTTACACTTTTGTTTTATTTTGTTATGGTCTATTAAGTAAATTTTACCATTTTCACAATAGTTTAAATTAATTGAGAGATTTCATTCCTAACATGCTTTAAATTTTTAGCATAAGAGATTTTAATAGCAATATCTCATCACATTACAGAAAAAGATAATGTTATCTTTCAAGAAAGATACAGATTTTGATATACATACACACACATTTACATTCACATAGACTTAACAAATATTTCTCATTCTTACTTATAATAATTTAATAATTTCACTACTTTAAAATTATTCTATCATGTTCCTATTTATCATTATCATTTTAAGTGACTCGTGTGTTTTATTGATCTCTATTTCCTCATTTTTCATCTAATCACATGTGACAATTTCATTATATATATATATTATTATTTATAAAACAAAAAGTAAAAATATATTCATTACCCTTGTTGTAATTCTAAAAATAGTAAATAAATTAATAGGTTTTCGATAGCGAATTGATATTGCTGCTAATACCACAAATAGTCTACGCTGTATAGCTATTTTTCCAATGCCAGATGATAACCAGAACTGCATCCGTGCCATATCAAATTCTCTCAAATAACGTGAATTATTCATATGAAGATTCCAATCAAGATCAGTCGTACTACATATGCCTAAAAATAATTTACAATATATATAATATTTAATTAAAAAACAGATATAGTAATCTTTAACTGGGTTTAAAATTTATATTTCATCTAGGAATATCATAATCTTTAGTCTAATAAATGATTAATACTAATCAGTGTATTGATCTGAAGTAAATAGTATCAAAGTCATGAAAGCAGAAAGTTTAATACTTAAATCAAACTATATTAATAATAATACAATTTAATTTTATTTGTAGGAAGCCATAAAAATTTACAAAGTTGGTATATATCAGTGAAATAACATTAGTATACAGACATTAATTTATATTAATTGCATAAAAACAAATAATAATAATAATTACATTAATAACTTCAGCATAACATTAATTTTGTTTTTAAACTGCATATAATTTAAAGAAAGTATATAATTCCCAGCAAACAAGAAATTATATTCTAATTGCACTCTATGCAAAGATGAATTAATAGAATGTTCCAAAATAGATAAATAAAATAATTGGCCCTTATCATGTGCTATCCTATCCAATATTCCCATAAGCTTGAACTAGTCTGGGATATTGATATGAGAGCACTGGATAGGAATTTAAGAACTATTATTTGGTTCTGTTAGTTACTAAAACTTACAGTAGGCAACATAGTTCTGGTAAAAATAAAGTAGTATTTCTAAAGTGTTAAAAGGACCAAAACAAAAGGCATCTTACCAGTAATTTGGGTTTTTAATAAGCTTTGTCAGTTTATATGAACTTTTCACATCATCAATATTTTCAATTTCCATTCACATGTTTTTACATGTAGTTAATAAATGTATTGAGTTTATTTCACCAAAATTTTGATTATATTAAACAAATATATAATAAAGTGGATAATATAACAGCTAATCTTTTAGATAAAATATCAATTACGTGTTTTTTCATAATATTGTTTTATTTTATTTTCACAAAATTAATAATCAACTGATCATTTGTTTTATAAAACAAAATTCATTATATAAATTGCTTAACATTCTACACAAGAGTAGTAGCCTATTAATTCTTACAAGTTATGGAAAAAGATTATGCCCAACATCAATTTTATGGAAATTGTGTGTTACAAAAGTTTTTTGATAAATCTAAAATGTATTCAACTATCCAGAATTTATTGAGGACAGATGAAATTTATTTAAAAATAAAATTTCCAAAACTACACATCATTATTCCTCAAGAATCCAATAATAATAATAATAATTCAACAATTTATTGCTCAATAGTTTATAAAAAGTTTGAACATTGAAAATGATGGCACTAGAACTGGGATCAAGACCTTGAGATCCAGAGTTCACAATCTATCACTGCACTAAACTGCACACAGCATAAACTAAGAGCATTTGATTTTTTGGGACTATTGCTACCATTACAGAGTTACAAAAGTTTTCTAGTTATGATAAATGCATTTCAAAGTAAGTAAGTAATATTCTTTTAAGAATGACAATACAATCTGGATAGTCACAATGTTAAACAATTATCAATTTTTATTAATACAAAAGCCTGAATAAAGTTTAACTTCACTTCTGTTATTGTTACTCATATTAGACATTACTACTATTAAGTACTGTCTAATTATTTGCTCCTGACAATTGCATGAATAGCATTTTTTCAGAATTATTTTTAAGCTGATCAAAGACACATTTAGCATTGTCATGAAGGGTTTATCAAATTTTAAATCTGGCTATCCTTTTCATTTTTCATCACCAACTTTTCAAGCATCATCTCATGACATAAACAAAATATTACAATTTTAACTTTGTCATTTGCACTATGATTAAAAGGTCAGATCTAAACCAATCAATAATGACTGGTTCTTTTTCATTGCAGCCAAAAAAATTCCTAAAAGGATTTGCCAGCAACATTATTCAAAAACGTGTTAATGTTTCTCCTATCAGTTTTTTTTTTTTTTAGTGTTCAACTTTCTCATTAATAGAAAGTCAAAAAAAATTATAAATAATTCTAAATTTTCATATTTAAACTTATCTTTAACAATTTATTTCCAGATTTTCTATTACAGCTTTGTTCATCATTATTGGAACTTTTCTTGTTGAAGAATAATCCAAGAAATCAAAAACTATCATCGCTTCTATGTCTTGATTATGATTTTTGAAATCAACTACTAGCACTGATATCACTTCTAAAGAAAATGTGAATACAACAATCAGAGATCAAACACAAAATATTCTCCGGTCACAATCAAAATTAAAATCTTATAAAGGAAAACAAGAGAATAAGCTGTCATTATTTATTACTGCTTATATTTTGTTTTACAATATACATAGCACTTTGTGAAATTATCAAAGAGCTCAGAAGGGTAAACAAATAATACAGTATATATAAATTGAATTTACAGAAGTAATACCAACCTTTATAAACTATCAGAAATTATGGCTACAAAGAAGATAAAACTTCTTCAATCAGTTAATTTAATAAATTAAATATAGAAAAAAGTATAATGAGCAAGTTACACAAATTTCATATAAGAAATCAAAAATAATATTATTAACATATGACTATTTTCATGAATTAAATATAGGAGACCACATACAATATTAAAAGAAGTAGAGACCAATATGTTTATTATTGGAAATAATAGAAAAAAATAATTAATTTATAATACAAGAAACATTAGACTTTGTTATTTTCATCAAAGCTATTAATGTAAACTCCAATGATGTTATGAGGAATAATTAGCTCAGAATAATAGAAGTGAATGTTCCAGTCTCTTAAGAGAAAAACATAGCAATCATAAAATCCTTCAACTTCTAAGTGAATCATCTGCAGAATAATCTTCTGTTTAACAAGTAAACACAAAATTATTTCAATTAAATATTGAAAGCATATCAAAACAAAAAATGTAATTTTTTACAAATTAGACAATACAATATGTGGAAGTAATTACACTTTAGGAAATTCATGTCTTCCTTTAATGTATACTTAAAATTTTTGGCTTCACATGATTCTTGACAGAATATATACAAGACATGGTTTGATATTATCTTTGATTCAAATTATAGAACAAAGTTATTTGTATTGAAGATAGTTCAAGTAAAATAAGAATCACTATTCAAATAGATAATCTTTATATATGCAATGTTTTCAAACCTCCCAATACAAAGTGATTTACTATGATCATCCAAATTTTTGTATCTTCTATATTTAAAGTACATTTCAATTCTCATAGTAGCTTTTAGGGATATGCAAATGAATAAAGAAAATTCTCAAATTTTACAAGAAATGACTTTAAACAACATGCATAAGGAACATTCCATTTAGATAGATGGTGTGCAGATACCATCCTTAATTTACATTTGATTTCAGTAAAAAGTATTTTATCATGGTTCCAACTTGACTCTTCTGTCTTTTTTTCTCATTATTAGTTCAATATAGGCATATATTCTAATATATTTTACCATGCTATAGAATCTTGCATATTTATCTATTGGTTTAAGAAGTAACTGGACAAACTTTATTTTCCTTGCTCCAGAAATCATTAATATTAGATAAAATGATAAATCTGATCTGATAGAGAGAGATTTTCACATGAGATGAAGTGAAGAATTTAACTTCATGTTTTAAAAGATTTCCACAATATTTTGTTTTATTTTTCTCTGAGGGAAATACTCATCATGTTCAGAAAACTTTTCATGTACTTTTCACATACTTTGCAACTAATGACTATCTGACTATCAGCTGACTAATGATTCTCAACCGAGTTAAAACCAAAACTTTTTTTAAAATCAGTTGCCAGTTTTACTTTGACTTCCAGGTTGATCATAATCGATCTATAACTCTTATTTAGATGTTTTGTGATCTTTATTAGTTAATGCAACCAATCTTGCTTCAAACTTATTTAAATATTAAATATTTTTATATATTTTATATGGGATTTGAACACAGACTTTCAAGCTCCCTTCAGCCATCTACTCTATCTCATATAACTGATACACATGACCACATACATATGAAAAAGATAAATGATCTCCATTATGCATATTTCATGCTGAACCAGCACTTATCAGTTAGTCCAAATCATCATCTCCCAAACATATGTATAATCAGTGCTCAGTTTATATTAAGATAGCAAATCTTCACACTTTAATGGGCAGGCTTCAATCTACTCCACTCTCCAGCCATGGTATGGATAGCTGAAGAGTTGGAGAGTGGAGTAGATTGAAGAAAAGTGTGAAGATTTGCTATCTTAACATAAACTAAGCACTGATTATATATATATGTATGTGGGAGATGATGATTTGGACCAACTGATGAGTGCTGTTTTTTGTCACATGTGTGTGAGCATGTGTATCAGTTGTATGAGATACAGTAGATGGCTGAAGGGAGCATAAAATCTGTGTTCAAATCCCCTATATTACATCTAGTCTGCAGGTATATAAAGTACATTTGTATTTAAAATATTACCTAATAATGTTTGTGAACTATTTATCAATATACTACACTTTAGTGTATCAATATTTTCTCATCCCTTTGAATTTAAGTTTATTTCATATTCATATCTTATCCTAATTACAGTCGTGTGTGATTTATTTATTCAAGCATCATATATGACTTTACTTATGCATGGTAAGATAAATAATGTATTGTGGATCTTTGATCATCTTCACATTTGCAAAAGTCTAACATAAATTTTAGGAGAATCCTTTATGCATTATTAATTTGTAATAATTTTTCTCTTTCCTATTCTTTTACATTTAATCTTCTCAGTAATAAAATTTTCTTATCAATTAATCAATCTATATATTATGGTTTCTATTTGGAACTCTATTTTTCCTTTCTTTGCCCCCTCCCCTAACAGTTGGAAATAATTTTTAAGTTTTGTTATATATATTATATATATATCCACATGATATCATCCAAAAGTTAATAAAATAATAGAATCTATAATCTGCTATCAAAGAAACTTCTACAGAGAAAAGATAAATTCATTTTAAATCTTTTATCTATAGAGGTTGCTTTGACAGTAGATTATAGATTCTATTGATTTATTAAACTTTGACTCTATCAAGTGAATTATATTTCGAAACTAGCTAGATATGGGGCATCCCTATGAATTAATATATATATATATTGTAATTCCACTATCTACTTTCCATGTTTTAATGCAAAGTGATATAGAAAATAAAAATATTAATACATGAACGCTACATCACCTGGATGTCAAGAAAGCAGCCACATGTAAATATAATGGCAGTGAGTTATATTTATCTATGGCTTGCACCGAGTGGCAATACTGTATGGAGAGTTTTTGCCTGTTTAAGTTATATTTATATTAATGATTCATTTTATGAATACATTCATTGTATACAAGGACAGATGTAAAGGAGTTCCATGCCTGTCAAAATTTATATAACTAAAATTATATTTAAAAAATATATTTTAACTCATTAGTTCAAAAATACTAATAATTGGAAACATATATATTTAATTTTTTTTTTTTAGCATTGAGTACTAATGCAATATTTTGTATAGGTTTATATTATTAGTTATCTATATTATACCCAGAGTTGATTAATTGCACTGCAGCATCCACCAACTCTCTTGCTACATAGTATGCACATAGCAAATTATCTTCTGTGAAGTCACAAAAAATAAAAACATGTGATGCATTATCTTTAAAAAAATTATCTTGGTCAAATAAATTGTTA
Organism: Epiperipatus broadwayi; assembly: GCA_028023455.1. Classification (NCBI taxonomy): domain Eukaryota; kingdom Metazoa; phylum Onychophora; class Udeonychophora; order Euonychophora; family Peripatidae; genus Epiperipatus; species Epiperipatus broadwayi. The sequence goes on from JAQFVV010006227.1 coordinate 8,252,277, forward strand.
TCATTTATTTCATTAAATTGTGAATTAAATTATTTATGTATATATGATTTATTTCTATTGCAAGATAATAAATTTTAATATAGTTTATTTTATGCTTACAACTTGACTAATTCAATAAACTTATCTATACTAAACTCATTATTTAATATATAAGGGATTTGAACTAAGACTTTAATACAACCCTCAACTCTCAAAGCCATTTCATATTGTGCTGACCCACCTGATCCCACACGTCATCAGATTTTCAATGAAATGGAAGGCTAAAGAGTTGTGAGTTGGAATAGTTTGCAACCTGTCTATTAAAGTATAAAGATTGACTATTTTAATATAAAGCTGAGCACTGATTGTATATATGTGTGGAGATGGTAATCTGGGCCAATTGATGAGTGCTGGTTTAGCACAAAATACATATATTGGTGATTATTTATCTTTTCAACATGTTTGATCAGGTGGGTCAGCAATATGAGATGGCTTGGAGAGTTGAGGGTTGTGTGAAAGTCTTAGTTCGAATCCCTTACATATATATCTGTATGTGCAGGTGTAAGCCTGTATAGTGTATTAATTTAAACTCATTATTATTATTTTCTTAAAATAACAAAAAAAATCTTAGTTGTTCAAATAATTCCTTTAAAATCTTAAATATTATTCTAAAAATATAAAACTCTAAACTGCTAAATTATATTGTTCATGGTAATTTTTCAATACTTTTCAATTCAAAGAAAATTATAAAAATATTTTTAATTATTTTAATGCAAGTTTAAAACAGTATAAAAATATTTGTTTGATTATCTGCCTCTATGATCTCCTACAAATATTAATACTCTTAACTATTTTTTCATAGTATGTCCAATGCAAAACAAGAGATGTGGGTAGAACATATCAAAGTGATAGTGCCAAAAGAAAATTAAGTGAAATAAGAAAAATTACAGCTGAAAAGCAAAAGAAGCACTTTGCACAAATTTTTAAGATTTTACAATAATGACACAGAATCAGAAGGGACCAATCAAGATGAAAATATTCATATAAATGAAAATGTCTCCAGAAAAGATGTTCAGGATATCAAGATGGATTTAGATAATAATCCTCAAGAAATACTCTTACTAGAAGGAAACAGTAACATGAAAATAATTCAAAAGTGATGCCTGAAAATAAAAAATTAATAAATCATTAAATATAAGAGATTACTGTGCTACTTACCCAGAAAAAATAAACTACCAAATAAGTTTATTTAATAAAAAAAGGACTACCAAAAATTCTTGTAGATAATGGAACCCATTTTTCAAAAGTTCAACTTAGAAGAAAACTTTCAAATAGTAAAATCATATACTATGCCTAGATAATATATTCTAATAAAGAGAATAAAATATTTTGTTTCTATTGTCATTTTTTTGCATGAAAATACACTGATTGCTTCATCCAGAAAAGATTCAATAATTGGCTGAATACCCATACCAGAGTGGTAGAACATAAAAAATCAAAGCATAATTTGGTTACAATGTTAAAATGTCCAGAATTTCAAAAGCAACTTTCAAATGTGAAAAGTTTAGACAAAGTACAACAGAAATTACTGAATCAAGAAAAGTTTTAATTATTTTTTGAAAGATTAATATTAGTCATACAATTTCTGAGCATAATTTGGCACTTTGAGGATCTGTTGAAAATATAAGTGATACATATAATGGAAACTTTCTAAAAATTATTGAACTGCTTTGGGAAATTTGACCCAATAATAGAAGAATTTGACCCAATAATTGAAGACCATCTTCAAAGAATTGCCAATAAACAAGGTCGAAAAATTACCTAAGCAAAACAATTCAAAATGAATTAGTGAATTCAATGTAAGTAAAATCCAAAACCATATTACAAATTGAATAATATTATGAAAGTATTTGCTACAATTCTTGATTGTATTCCAAATATCAGCCATTAAGAACAAATGTCTCATACATTTAGACATGTCTCTTGTGACACATCATATGGTTCAATCATTAGTGTTTTATGAACAGTTTGTTAAATTTATAAATGTAGAAAGCAGTACAGAGAAAATGTATATGCTATGCTGAAATAATAAGAAATTAATTTTCTGGAATTAAATATTAATAATATCAGGCAGTAAAGACTTGATAATGATCCAAATATGAAGGGAAAAATTTCTGAAATACAAGCTAGAATCGTAAAGAAAAAATTCAAGAGCATTTTCTATATTGTGCTTATCAAAATTATAATCTCGTTTTGGTAGATACAGTAAAACTTGCCCTTCAGTATACTTCTTTGCCTTTATGTTTTATTATCATTATCCACAAGGAAACGGTGAATTCTCCATAAATATGATAAAGGTCCTACTATGGAGCCTCTTTGTGATACAAGATGTTAAGGCAGTATGGTATCAAGTAGGCAAAATCTATGATGTACTTTTTGAAATATTACATATATCAGAAGTTATAGAGTTAAAAGTAATGCAAAATCACTTGCAGTACTCAATAAGATTTTTTGATATGATTTACTTTGCCAGGCAAGTTTTGTTAGCAAGGAACTTCAAAGGGATTCTGTGTATATTTCTGTAATGCTTTCTTCATTTGAAAAACTATTATGTTGGTTGACCAAATACAGGGATACTGAATTCGAGCATGTATTAACTGGGGCAAAAACCTTTGCAGATTTAGAGATGATACCAGGATTTCAAAATAAAAAGTTGAGAAAAAGAAAGATTTTAATTATGAAGTCGATGATGAGCCAGTTATTAATCCTCAGAACTGCTCAGTCAATTTTATAAATCTAGTTCAGAATAAAGCAAAACAATCATTACAAACTTGATTTGAGCAATTGAAAAATCATATTTTGAAGGAATCTATAAGAAATATTCAACTATTTAATTATTAATAGTCAGTTTGGTATTGTTTTTCAAAAAGATAATGATAAACCATGATTTAGGCTGCAACACATAATTCTTATTAAGTTCAATGATATATATATCAACACGGATTTTTATCAGTAAATACTGGGTAGCTAATTATCATAGACAACTACCTTAAAGAAAATCTTACTCCTGCTTGTGACCTGGAAAAATTTCCACGTTTCACTTAAACTGTAAGTTTGACTCAATAAGCAGATAGATGCATTAATCATTATCCCTAAAAGCCTTTGCTTATTTAACATAAATAATTTTCATATTTGTTTGTAAGTTCCATCGTACGTTCAATGTCATTGTAGGAAGTGAGTTTGTAAAAAGACATGCAGGTATATGAATATTTCGTGAAAAACGGCAGAAAACCGGTTGGAATTGCAGATGGAAAAAATTGATATAAATACTATTGTCACTTGTCATGCACCTGAGTGATTTTATAAAAAGATAATTAACAGTAAAATTTTATGCATTTACATTTAATTTTTTACAACTTATTAGGGGAAAACATGAAAAAATAGTAAAAAAAAAAAGATGCTTCTTCAATTACCACATTTTTATTTATTACATTTTGTCATAACATTTTAAAACTAGATAATTATAATCTAATACTAAATCTTTTTACCGTAATATTTAAAAACTTCAAAAATATGTTTTTTTTTTGCGAAGTACGTATTTTCGATGCAGATGATGAGCATTCTAACAAAATAAAGACAATCAAAACATAAAGAGAAAATAATAGGAATAATCAACAAGATACATAATAGACTCATTTTCTTTTTTCTAATCTCGTGACAAAATAAAGAAAAATCTAACGGAAGTTTCCGATATTCTATAAACGAAAAGTCATTTATAATAATATAAAATTTATAATTAAAAAACTCAAACACTATTTCTGCCTATGGAAAAAAAAGTCATCGTTATAAATCATGATTAAAAAGCGCGTGGAAACCATAGGCATACAACTGTATTTAAATTTACGTCACTCTTTTTAAGCCAATTAAATGATGGATTATTCTTCATTCTTTTTTTTTTAGGGATTTTTTTACGTCATCAGCGGATAATTTAGCACTGAAAAATTGCAATTTCATTTGAATATTGTTAATACTATATAAGTTAATAATTAAATAAGAAATATTACCAATAACGTAAAATTTACAATCAACGTAAAAAATAGTATTGGTAAATAAAAGCGGGTGCTGATTTTAATTTATAAAACGGTCTATTTATAATTACAAAAATAGTTTGTTGCCTATAAATCAATTTTAAAAACTCATTTGTTTAAGTATGTGCGTGATAATGAACCAGTATCATTTTGTATTGTTTGTATGTATGCTAAGTTCTCTGCCGGAAAGCCAATAGAACAGGTAATAGAATTCTACGACTAAACAATAAGTATTTTATTATTATAGACTGAAGTTTGACATTCTCTTAATGTAATTTAATCAAGCATCTCAGTTTTTTGTTTTTTTTTCAAGTGTCATAGCATCGGCCCGGACGCGAACCCGCAACCCGGGCAAATGCTTGTAAGGCATATTAAACTGAGCCTTTACATAATTGGTTTAGAAAAAAAAATGCTGAAAACGAAATAGTGTTTGATTGGTTTGGTGAGATCATTGAATTATCGTTTTGCACTAAGCACGATTTACATTTTCTATTTAGTTTCACGTTCTGCGCTATCGCGCACTATCGAAAAATATTTTATCATCGAGTTCTACATATAAAAAGTAATGCCGGATCCTTGTAACTGCGCTGAAAGTAAGCTAATTCAAAATTTTTTATTCATTAACTATTTTGAATATGTGATAATGTGGTAACATTTTAATTCTTAATCTATCATTTTAAAATTCTAGTGTTAACTTTCCATATGCTTTTGTTGTCATTGTATTTCAATTTGAGTTTTTTTTTATTCCTTGCTAATCAGGATATTCTTCCCATTTCAGAATGATTTTAATTACACACACAATTTTTTTTTTAAAAAAAGGATATATAACTTAATGTTTTTAAATAAATGTTGATATAATCTATTAATAATATTTAATTTAACAAAAGTAATTTGCGTGGATTTTGGTAACTCATATTTAGAAAATATATATATTTAATAGGCGTTTTTTTATATATGTAGTTAAATTATATATTTATAATAAAAAAATTTGATCCCCTTTACATTTGTATTTCAATAAAAATATTTTTTATAAAACTCGTGGATCGTAAATCAATCTGTCACTTTGGGACTCCAACCACTATAATTTTTTTATCGTCATCGGGAAGACCGGTCTCCCGCTAGTAAGCATGATGATTAGATGATATCTAAATATTAAATTGCTAGTTTTCTCAGAGATAGACATATTTCAGTGAAAAATGGTTATTGGTTTTTTTTTTTTTTTAAAAATACAATTATATTCCTTTCTTTAAATTTTTTATTGCAAACTTTTATATATATGAAATAATAGAGCAAAAAGGATTTTATGGCATTTAATAATAATAATTGATTGAAACATAAAACTACTGTAATTGGAAAAAAAAATACAAAATTTTGATTATGCATGTATGTGGGTCAAGTTTTCTACTGAAGGCAGGTGGAATAAACTGGCAGTATGGTATTAAAAACAAGCGATTGGAACGAGCGATTACAATAATAATTATATATCAGCTGGGTTGCTTGCACTTAGCCTAAATACTTCTAAATAATATCAAGACTTTTAAAAAGATTATTCATAGAATATTAATAAAAATTTAGTTAAATTTATTTTTAATAAATGTAACAACTTAAATATTAATATAATACACATTTAATATTTAAATATATTCCCAGAATCTTGGCATAATTTGTATGTGCACATCTTTTTCTAATTAGGACGTAAATCATGACCTTCATTAGTTATAAGATATGTGTTTCTATAAGTCATGATCTTTTTGGTATTTTATTTCTTTTCAGGAAAAAAAAAGTTGTTTACATATATATACTGTCAAACAAATATTTACAAGGAAAATTAGTACACTTTATTTACAAGTGTCAAACGTTTCTGCACTCAGAAATTTAATACCATTACATTAATGCAGCGGTCTCCAATCTTTTTGCACTTAAGAGTACATTCTATAATATTGGTCCGGTGGCGGGCACCATTTATTTTTTCAATGTAAATTTATAGTTGGATATTGTTAATAATACACATAATGTACAAAAAAATATTTATTTCAAAAATAAAATTTTAATATTTGATTACAATATAATAATTTATAAGAAATTTTAAAAATTAAATTTATTTTATCAGATAAATAATTTTTTATCGTGTTCGGATAGCGGCGGGCATAGGGTTGGGGACCCCTGCATTAATGATTTCTACTAATCATTTATTAAAGTATGTGAGAGTTTGTGACTTGTATCAGCTGATGAATAGTAGTTAAATATGAAATTATATCTTATCTTTTTCAGATGTGTGATAGTAGTGAAGTATGTGTATATATATGGAAAATTAATTATTTTTGGATTTTTTTTTTTTAAATAATAAAACAATTATATTTTGATCCCATGAGTTCCATTTATAGAATGTCGTCAGCCTTTACCATATTAAAATTTAAATTTTGAGAAATTTGAACTTAGGAGCTCAGATTTGCATGCTTTGTAATTCACAAAATTATTATTTTTCAGCAGATTTTTCCAAAAGAAAATTTTAATTTAAAAGTTTGTCATATTGCCATGCCTTTTAAATCAATTAAGTGGTGCTTAAAAACATGATTTTAAAGATGAAATCTTGCTGCCATTTAATATCTTCGACATCTGCCGCCCTTTTTTTCTTTTTATCTCCAAAAATATAATCATTTCATTCTTAATATTATAAAAATTATTTGCAGATTTTGTGACAAAATAGACAATAAATTTGATCTTTTTTAATATAGGATTTAATCTTATAATTTTGTTGCATAAAATTCTAGTAAATTATGCACTGCAGAATGATTTTACTCTCAATTTTTGAATTTAATTAATTTTTTACACTGTTCTTGTTTCCAATCATAGATGGAGTTTAGTAGTTTGCTGAAATATATAAATGTATTAAATGAAAGTTTATATTTACTTAAAATAGTTTCAATTTCCATTAAATTATTCTTTCCTGTTGTAGTTTTATGTATAGGAATTAACTCCAAAAGTCCTTTGATTATAGATTTGAAACATAATTGTGGATAAAACATTAAGCATCACATGATCACTATCTTATACTAGCACATAATTGTTTATAAACAAAACAAAACTCTCCATACAGTATTGCCACCCTGTGCCAACCAGAGTAATCAATGGATGCCAGAAGGCTTGTGCATAAAATCCCTATCTAATGTCTTTGTTTATAAACAATTATGTGCTAGTATAAGATAGTGATCATGTGATGCTTAATGGTTTAACACCAATCCTGCCTAATAGGATAGTGGTGGCTATGGTTGTTAAAGAGCCAAAGACACCAAAATGTATGGGTGCTGAACTGAGTTCAGACCCATATGACTATATAAGCTATTGAGCTTAGATTGAAATATTATAGAATGTGCTCTTAAGTGCAAAAAGGTTGGAGACTACTGCATTAATGTAATGGAGGGTTGCATTAGATCCTAAGATCTAGGTGCAGTGCTCTCAGATCCAAAGCTCCTCACTGACGAAAGACACAAGCCAGAAACTAGTCTGGTGACATTGGATGAGTAGGCATTAGATAGGGATTTTATGCACAAGCCTTCTGGCATTCGTTGATTACTCTGGTTACTTTTATATTTTTAAAAATCATGATTTCTGATAAAATAATTTTAACTATTTCTAAGTATTTTGTTTAATATATTATTATTTAGCAACAATATAATTAATTTAATTGCTGCTTCTGATATTTTATTAACTTTGCAGAATAAATGTTATTACTTTTTATCTCTTCTATACTTTCAGTGGAATATGTTATATTTTGTTCTAGGAAAGTCATATTAGTTGTGACTTAAATGTAAAAAATTTTTTTTCTCTTGAATAAAGAAATATTGCACTCATACCTATTTTGAAATATACTTTTTTAATAACCTATTTCCAATTTTTATTTTATTTTGATATAGAATTTTACTAATAATTATTACATGAAAAATTTTTGACACATTTCCTTCAAACCGTTAAAGTTTTAAACTAGGAATGAGCACTGAACTTGACAAGAAATAATTCTATTATGCAGAATAAATGAGCTATATAATAAGCGTGCCAATAGCTCTTAACAAGCTTTTCAGAATATCCCTATCCTCAGACTAATTTCTAGCTCTGGCTTTTGTCAGAGAGGCACTGGATATTCAAGCATTAGATTTAAAATACTAGGTCAAATTTAGCACTTTATCTAATATTTAACTATTATGTAGAAAATCTGGCATTTTCAAACATCCATGTCTTCAAATCCAGCTATTTAACTTAAATAGCCATATGGGATTGAACAATGTTCAGATACACCATATATTAATAGCTTTAGTAGTATAAAATCACCAAAGTCTTAAGAGCAATAACAATAATTGCAAGGAAATCAAGTGATTTATCATGTGACTTAATAAGTTTGTATTACAAAGATTATTTAATGAGCATGCCAATAGCTCTTAATAAGCCTTTCAGAATATCCCTTTCCTCAGACTGGTTTCTAGCTCTGCCTTTCATCAATGAAGTGCTAGTATATTTGAGCATTAGATTTAAAATACCAGGTCAAGCCCAGCACTTTATCTAATATTTAACTATTAAATAGAAAATCTTGAAATTTTCAGACATCCATATGTCTTCATAAAGCTTGCTAAAAGCTGTTGGCATACTCATTATATAACATTTGTAATACAAGTTTATTAAATTAAGTCATGTGATATATGACTTAATTTTTTTTTTTTTTGCAATTATTGTTATTGCTCTTAAGACTTTGGCAATTTTATATTGCTAAAGCTATTAATATATAATTTATCTGAACTTTGTTCAGTCCCTTATGGCTATTTAAGCTAGATAGCTGGATTTGAAGACATGTGGATATCTGAAAATTTCAGATTTTCTATGTAATAGTTAAACACCTGGTATTTTAAATCTAATGCTTGAATATCATAGTGCCTCACTGACAAAAACCAGAGCTAGAAACTGGTCTGAGGATAGGGATATTATTCTGAAAAGCTTGTTAAGAGCTATTGGCACACTCATGATATAAAATGTGAATACAATTAAGTCACATAATATTTGATTTTATTTCCTTGCAATTAATGAGCTGTATAAATACAGAGATGAACATAAAGAAGCAAATCCATAGATTTATTTTAAACATATGCAATATATCATTTAATAGATAAAAATGTATATAGTCTTATTTTACTTATATAAACAATGGCATATTTTAAACATAAAGAATGTCAAAATATATTATTGGACTTTTTTACATATTATTTTTCCCAAACTTAATTTCTGTTATCAAAATTATATTTTTAGGCAACATACTGACTGCTATATTGACATGCCTGGTTTAGTATTTATTATATGTTCTTAAGTATATAATTAAAAAAAAACATTTAGCTAAAACATGGCATTTGGGTCTGTTCATGAGTCACAGATTTATTAAACTAAAGGTCTTTCTATTTTTTACTGATTTGCATTTTATTTATTGTTTTATATATGTATTTTATTTGTTACATATGTGCCATATTTAAGCTAGCCACTTCATAATTTATACATTTCATTAAATATTATTGCCAATTGATTTTCATCCCCTTAAAAGTTATTGTAGCATCTCAATATTTAAAGCTATCATTATCAATTTTGGAGCCTCTTATACAAAGCACAAGAAAAACCCTTGTATAAATAGTTGCTTGCCTGGAAATCATGTGATGTTTGAGGGGGGGGGGGTCACTTTATTTAGCTGAGAGAGAATCAATCTATGAACTTATATGAATGTATCTTTTTATCATTGTGCTAACCAGATAGATATGAATTTATTGTTTCTCATTTTACTATGTGCGTGATAAATACTCTGCCTGAAATAGTTAGGGAATAGGCTATTATGTCCAAGAAATAATAATTGATCATTATCCATAATATTTGGTCATTTTTTGACAATTAATATAATTTATTATGGCATCTCAATATTTAGAACAGTACCTTTTATCTTTAATGAATTGTTATATAATAGTTCACTTGAGCTAAATTACAAAAGCAACACAGTCCTGTCTATTGTTTTTGTGAAACACAATAGACTAATTTTTTTTATTGATTTACCTTTATGATGTATTATGTGATTGTAGAAGTGTTAACAGGAGTACCACATTCAATTTGGCTTTTAAACTTGGTGGAACCAAAATGCCTTTTTGATAAGTTTATCCCTCTACAAACTGGTGCTATTTTAGATTATTCTCTCCAAGTTGGAGATTTCCATAACCTCTAATCATTACTGGAATTGCATTAGCAAGATATCAGCAGAAACAATTTCCTTACATAATAAATGAAATAAACAATGTCAACCACAATTATATATTACCATATAATTTTAGCATTACTTATTTTCAACTTTGTTAGTGTGTTGAATGATTTATTTCTTGGATCATATTTATGTCCTCTACAATCCTTAAAAATATATTTTACAAAAATAAATTAAACCATGGAAACTTCTATCTTAATTAAATGCATTTCCCCATGTGGTTTGGTGCAGTGATGGAGGACAACCTTTAGAGTCAATGTTCATAGACTGTGGCCATCTATGTTATTTTTGGTGCTCAAATTTTTTCTGAACTTCTGAGCAATAAACCAGTTATTATTATTATTTTTGCAAATACATTGATTTCTGGCATTCAGTTTAAGATCACTAAAAAAGGAAGTACATGTTGGCAAAAGGATGAAACTATTTGAATGAATTTGTAGATAAAAATTTAGGAATTGGATATTTGTTTGTTCTGATTTTATTATTTTTACACTCTTATTGACTGATAGTTAAGAAGAGTAATCTTCAAGGAAATTTTATTAAGAGTAATAATTCTAAGTGATTCTCAATTTTCTTTGGATCTTTGATGTCTAAAAACATGCAAAATCTATGTCAAATCTTTTTTTGAAAGAACAAATTATCATTACATTCTTTAATTGAATGTTCCACATGCATGGAAATTTGGAGAAATGTCAGTCAAATCACCAGATTTATTTACATGTAAACACAGTGTGTGTGTGTGTGTGTAAATAATTGAGTAGTTGAGCTTGATAAATACTTTAACTAATCAAATTTTCCAGATTTGTATTGCCCTCTTTTAAATTGTTATAAACCCTAATTCAGTGTCTTGTGAAGGATTATTGGTCTGGAGCATTTTTTTTACAATTTGGCAGACAGTTTAGAATTTACTTGCTTTAGTAGGGAATTATAAAATAAAAGATGATATAAAATATAAAAAGGGCATAGTATATAAAACTACTTGTTGGGTTTGCAGTATGGTTTATTATAGACATAGGGCAAAACAATTAGAAGAAAGGGCTAAAGAACATAATAATGCTATTAATAGGAGAGATGACAGATCTGCATTATATGTTCACTACTTAAAATATGGACATAGAATAGATTGTGTTAAGAATATATGTTAAGAATATAAATCCATTAAGTTATATAAAAAATTAATAGAAGAAAGATATATGAAACTAATTACATTAATTATAAAGAAATAATTGTATGAACATTTATAAAACGTCAATTAATTTAACTAATAATTGGATAATGAAAAATGAATGTAGGGTTATATAATATGTGTTATTATAAAGATATTAAAGTATAAATTATAGGCTTGTGTTAATTTTATATAGAGCTGGTAGATGTCACTATGTATGCAATATAGGTTATTTTTGTAGTTAAGACATATTGAAAAGGGTAAAAATTTAAAAATTGCCGAAAAGAGCTTTTATATGTTATAATTATATGATTGTATTACAGCTATTGTCATAAATTATTTTGTTATTAGATAAAGATATTTTATTCTATATCATATCTAGGATTTATTTTTAATTTACAAAAGCAACATAAAGGATTTATTCTTTGTATTTTAGTTTTTGTATATTGTTTTACAGTCGATTGTATATTTGTTTATAATATAGCAATTTTTTTTACTGACATGATGTTTCAATTGTGTAAATTAATGCTTTTTTTTTCAAGTTTCTTTATTATAAATATATATTTGCTTTAATCTTTTTATTTATATATTTAATAGCCGGAAAATGTACCTGTGGCCCTGGTTGTGAAGGAGATTCTTGCAAATGTGGAGACAATTGCAACTGTGGACCCAACTGTCCATGTCCTGGATGCAAGTCACACAAATCATGTGATTCACACAAATCATGCAAATGTACAGGTAAATATAAACAGCAAAATATTTTTTAAGAATCTGTTAGTAGACATTCAAATATTAACTACTCTAATATAATTAACAAAATATGTCACATCTAAGTTTAATATAGAGATTTTATAAAATATGTACTAATATTATTATCAAGACTTGCTATTAAATGAAATATGTTCATAGCAAATCATTGATTTATTTGATTTTTTTTTTTATTCACAGGAAATATGTTGTTTATAATGATTTAAATTTCTATTTTAAATATATATATATATTTAACTCCCTTAATAATTACTTAGTAGTAATCTAGAGGATCTTTCTGCATGTCGTATTTGGTCAACATATCTGGATCAAGTAAATCTTGAAATTCTTTCAATCCTAAGTGAGTTTAGCTTTTTTTTTCAGACAGATGGTCTATAGCCAATTCGTTACTGATTGGTAAATGGATATCTAACTATTTTTAGGTAGAGATTAAATGTCCTAGCTTATTTAATTCGAGTTAGGTATATGAGTGTCTAAAAGGTAAGCAGTGAGATTATAATGATGTGATCTTTATCACTGGTTAAAAAGAAAGGGGATATACTGCTTCAAGTATGGAATTCATAGTTTAGTTTGGTGACTTACTTTAATTTAAAAAATGCAAAACTTTTTCTATCATTATTTATATATATATATTTTAAACTTTTTGTATCTTAAGTTTTTATATTATTCAGTGATTAGAGAACAGAATATTTGTAATCATTCTAAAGTAGACGAATAAAATAGGATTTACTTTGCTTATCATTAAATATAATTTGATTTGTTTAGGGTATGTTGTTTTTTATATGCTATACATCATGAGATTCTTTATTAAAAACTATTTCAGATAAATGATTGTGATAATATTTACTTTTATTGCAAAGCAAAAATTACCGAAATTTTAACTTTTTGTGATCATATAAAATATGTAGAGAAGAAAAAAATTATTTAATAAGAAATATGATATCTGAATATAACAGTGAATTGTGTAATTGATAGTTATATCTTCATGACTAAAATTAAATGGCATTGAATTTTGTCAGCAAGCACTGTTAGCTGTCTACCAAACATTATTGAACATTTTTCTCATTATGAAAATTAATTACTTTATATAATGAAGTTAATTTGTGTCATTCTATTCTAGAACTATTTGTAACCATGATTCTATGGATTACTGCTCTAAATGCAGAGTAATGTTACTGAAACTGAAAAAAAAAGTAAACTGCTAAATATTTTATGCATTGCTCCTTTATTTTTCATCAGGATCAGTTCTATATTTATTCCCCAAAGTTGATCCAGAGACTAAAAACATGTCCTCAAATTTTTCTGTTGATCATACAAAAAAAAAAAGGTTTACAAATTTTTCTGATGTTCAAAAAAAAATATTAATTTCACTTGGAAAATAAAATAATGATACATTTTTATATAACATTATCAAATATTGTGTATGTGTTTTGTACACATTTAAATTTTTAAATTTTATTTATATTTTTTTATATTTTATCATCTTGACACCTCTTTAACTCTGGAAACCTGATCTATTCCCTACTATGTCTAAGCATAGAGCCATCCCTGCCTTTGATAATTTAACAAAATTTGTATCCACAAATTAAATTATTCAAAATGAGCTAAATGTGTGACCCATCAATAGTAATTAATTATTATATCTTTACTAAAGGCCAGATGGTTTTTATCAATGTAATTACATGGTAACAGCTATAAATTTATCTAAATTATAAATCTTCAACCTGTTTCCATGGCAACCTCCATAAGTAAAAGATCAATCCCTACCTTTTACTCTAATATAAGATCTTAATGTAATCAAGAAAATTAACACTTGGACTGTAATAAAGATTTTTATATTACTAGAATGTTAAATAAACACATTAAATAGGCAAATATAACCTGTTTTGAAAGCAGTCTACTAAATAGCCATTTTTAACTTTCAAACTCCATTCCTGTCAATTATTATTTAAATAAACCTTTTTTTTTGCTAAAAGCGAAGTGGTTTTATAAATATAATCACATGATTACAGCTCGAGCTTATCTAAACCATGAATTTTCAATCTATTGTCAAAAATCCCCATCTTTTACTTAATATAAACAAGAAAGTTGACTTAGTTTTTAACAGATTGATATTTTCATTTCTCTAGAAATTTTGATTAATTCCATTAACAAGCAAATATAATCTGTTTTGAAAGCAGACTAATAAGTAGTCATTTTTAACCTTCAAATCCCATTGCTATCAATTAATAGTTAGATAATTTTATTTGTTTAATGTGTGTTGTTTTTTTATATGTTCTGAAAAAGATTTCAAAAAATTAATTTGAACAATCCATCACAATGATAACAATTTAATTATGTTGACTTTTATAAATTACTATATTATATTCTAATAAGTTTTAATTATGTTGACTTTTAAAAGCAAAATATACACTGTTTTGTGACTTCCACAACTCGGAATTCAAATATACTTTAAGTTTCTATTAATTAAAATTCAAATCCAAACCAGGAACTTTTGGAACTTATGAATATAAAGTTTTTGTGCTATCTCAATAAAATTTATTATTATTTAAAAATATTATTATTATTTAAAAATAATTTTGTTATATGTTATATGAATATTCATTGATATTATATCCCCCACCCAGTTTTTATTTTTATTGCATGATTCTATATATCATTACACAAGGTACTCATCTAAAATAATCACCTTTCAGTCAGTACCTAAATGATGATTATTTATTAGAAGCAAAATTATATTTATTTTAATTTCCTATTCTTCAAATTTAATAAAATTTAAATATATATATAATATCACACTATCATCATTTCTTACATTTACACAATCTGTTAAAACAGTAGCAGATATAGTTGTCCCATCCAGTGCAAGCCATAATATTCAATGGATGTTAGAAGTTTGTGCAATAATGAAAACCACAAACTAAAAACTAGTCTGGGTATATTGGATGAGTATGCAGTAAATAGGGATTTTGTTGCAAAAACCTTCTAGCATCCATTGATTACTATGGCTTGCACTGGATGGCACTACTGTGTGACAAGAATTGTTACTGTTACATTTATCTATGTAAGCCTTTTATAAATAATTTATAATTAGTTTCTTGAAACTTTAGTCTCTTTTTATTCATATATTGATATCTGTATTTCTAGAAGTTATAGTAAGTGTTGACTTCTTTAAATTTTTAGCATATCCGCAGACATTGGAAGGAAAATATGTAATGACTGGAAATTTTTTTTCAACTAACCAGTTTTCTTCAATTAGACTAAATCCAATCTAATTTTCTAAATGCTGTT
Organism: Epiperipatus broadwayi; assembly: GCA_028023455.1. Classification (NCBI taxonomy): domain Eukaryota; kingdom Metazoa; phylum Onychophora; class Udeonychophora; order Euonychophora; family Peripatidae; genus Epiperipatus; species Epiperipatus broadwayi. The sequence continues at coordinate 8,267,842 of JAQFVV010006227.1, forward strand.
TTATATTTCTTGATTTATGTTATACAAATTGTGTTTTTAGATGAATATTTTTTAAAATGTAAACTATTCATAAGAATCATTTTTCAATAAGTTCATAAATAGTCATTAATTATTCTGCTTTAGAAGTTTAATGAAAAGAGGTAGAGAGATGAAATGTTTAAAGATGTTTTCATGGGTATATAAAGAATTTTACAGATATATTTTTAATTTGATTCATTTTAAAGCTTGTCAAAAGAAATTTAATAATTTCTAACTTTATAAAGAATGATTAATCATTTACATGTTTTTGAAAGATATTAGAGTAGATTTGTGTAATACACTTCAATATATTTAAAAGAACATCGTGAAATATTTGGAAAACTAACTGAAATCCATGTTAGAAATCTTTAGCATGTTTTTTTTTTTTTCCCCAGTATCTACAACCATATATTTGACATATAATTCAATCAACATTTCAATCAGCTAAATAATCCAGAGCAAAATATTAGATGTAAAAGCATTGATAAATTGGCATCACTCTATAGTTTTGAATATCTCTACAGTATAGATTGGCTAAATGAAAGTTAAACTAAAAAATATTGTTATTGATCGTACAAAGAAAATAAAGATGTTTCTATATATAAATAGATTACATATGTATATGCACACATATATTACTTTTGGTATTTAATATTATCATAATAGCATCACAAAATGTATTAATATAAATTCTATTCTAAGTTTAAAAATGAAGATTTTAGATTAGAATTTTAACTGTAAAATGCCAAATTCTTTTAATTACATTATTAAAGTTGTGATATATCACAGCAATTGTCTTCGAATGTTAATCATATGATTTGCCACTTCTGGGGATCAAGGTTCATAGATCACATGCATTCACTTCTATAATTTCTGGTAATGAAGTTTTTTATGGACTAAATAAACCAATGATTGTTTATTTATATGAATCACCATGTTGACCGACATTCAAAGATAATGATTATTGATATCAAATCTTTCACAGTTTAGGTGAAGCTTGATCAAATGCTTTGAACATTTGAATACAAATATATTAATTCATTTTATTCTTCTATTTTATAATTAATATTGTATTTATAACTTTTATTATTATATGTATATATTTATATTAAATTAATTTTAAAATAAATGGTTTTTTTTTTTCTTTAGCTGCTGGAAATTGTAATTGTGGAAAAAATTGTATTGCCAACAATGCTTGCAATTGCTGCGATACAGCTTGCAGTTGCCATTAAATAAGAGATCCGGTTAAACCCAAGTTGCATTTGCTTTAAATGTTAAATATGGATTGATATATTTTATATAAAATATTTTTGATTAAATGTTAAAATGATTTATTATTGTATATAATATTAGAAATAAACTGGATGGTTAAATAATTTGATTTTTATTTCTCATTATTTTTTCAAACATTTATATTTTATAGAAATTATAATCTCTCTTAAAAAATTCCAATATAAAATAATATTTTGTTCTCTGAAAGTGCTGCACAGTCCAAGTCTACATTGAAAGTACTTTTATGGTAGCAACAGCTTTATTACTGTAGATAATTGGACTCTACACCATTAATCGATTGAATCTTTTTTAGTTAAATCATCATAATCTAATAAGTACTGAGGTACTAAAAGTTTGCCAACAGCATTTTGTTTACTCAATAATCTGAAAATTACATATAATGTTGGGGAAATGATGTATTTAATTATATTTATTACTATAAATCAAAAAACATTGTCAAATTATGTGGTTTTATTGTAGTACTTAGATTTTAAAAACATTATGTATTATTTTTGTAATCAAAAAGAATTAAACCACTAAACATCACATGATCACTATATGGCACTACTATATGGAGAGTGTTGTTTTGTTTTGAATTGTTAAATCAAAAAGAATTGTAATATTTAACACTAAAACTAAAATGTAAAAAAAAAAAAAAAAAAGTTATATGAGTCAAGAAAGAAGCTTAATGCATTTTAGAAGTAGAGTAACTTGAATATTTTAATGAGATTGATTAAATCTGAATGAAAATTAGAAAATTGATAAAGGAATGTGCAAATAAAAGGCTGAAGGTTTATATTAAGAAAAAAATAAGTTGCTATCAACAAGCATTAAAATAATGCTTAAAAATGAACTATTATTCGATTTGTGATCTGATGAATTTATAAAAGAACAAATTATCTCCAAAAGCTATTAGAAATGATTAGAGGAGAAAAAGTTTATAGAGGTTAAAGGAATAATATAATTCGTTAGAAAAGTCATATATTAATAATTCCAAGGGAATAATTTGTGTAATTTTTTTTTTTTACTCAGCAATACAAAGCTTATAAAAAGAATTATCAACTTGCTATAGAAACTAAAAAAAAACAACTTCTAATATATAATTTTAATTCTAATGAATAATAAGCAATACAAAGGGATGTGGGGGTAGGAAACTTATTATATGTCATAAAGGGGGAACTGTCAGTAATATGCCTATGAATAATTTGACATAAACAAATAAATCAGTAATGCCATCACCAGAAGGAGACAGTATTCATTAGAATCATGGAGAAAGCAGCAGTAAACAAAGGAGCATCAACTGTCCACTGGCAGTTAATTATCTAGAGGATGACCAGACAGCATCAAATGGATTACCAAGATCCAGGAATTTTTACTAATCCAGAAGAAACCAGCCATCTTATCCTCTGTGTATCCATGTGCTGAAGAATTGCTAACTACATGGACTAACAATTTCAATTATTCAAATTATATATGTATCATGTAGAATCCATTTTTCTTTGCTGTATAACTCTTTGTTTTTATTTTTTTATTGAAAGAATTGATGATTCAGCCCTATAATCATCAATCATAATTATGTATTGTAACTGGACAAGACCATACAACCTCTTTACATTGGCTGTAACTATTTCCTGATGAGTATATTGTAGGAAGGAACCATCGATTGGTATTCCCCAATATAGATGTCACCCTACCTACAACAATATTTTCTGCTCATCAGAGGATGTAGTGCCATAGAGACTGGAAACATCTAGAAATTTATGTGTTTGGTTTCCCCAAACGGTGCCACTAGAGTTCCATCTCACTACAACCTGTCTTACCTAGGTCTAGTTATGCCGAACATAGCTCAGGAGGCATGAGATTCTTGTGAACAAGTGCAATGAATGAACAACTGGATTGTTTTTATATAACAATAAATTTATTTCATAACATTTGTTAAGATCATTAGTTCTCCATAGTTATTTTGGACAATAATCCCATAAAGTTTATCATTAGTTCATTTTTGATATAGTTCATCTTTAGGATCCATTTTCTGGTATGCGCATATTTTCTTAGGTTTTATTGATCAGTTACTCCTTATTGGTGATGTATTTATCCATGGTGTCCTTTAATTCTTTCGTTGTGATTTAAATATTATTTCTTGAGCCATGTACAGCTGTATTTTACTGACAAGCATTTGTAATTCCTTCTCTTATAGATGTGTATTATTTTCTTAAGCATTTCCAATCCTTTCCAGTATAACAATGCTTTGTACATAACATTTATTATTCCACCATCTATAGACATATTTTAATTATATAGTATTTATATTTCATTCTGATTGATATATGCTGTATATATGATTTATACTAGTGCAGACGTATTTTGTTTATTAAAATATAATCATTTATGATTTATTCCATTAAAGATGTTTTGATTATAAACACATAAGTATTTGGGATTTATTTCAGTACAGACATAGCCTGTGTTTAAAATATAAGTATTCATGATTTATTCCAACAATGATGTATTTTGTATATAAAATATAATCATTTATGATTTATTCCATTAAAGGCGTATTTTGTATGTAAAAATATAAGTATTCACAATTTACTCCAATAACGATGTATTTTGATTATAAACATAAATATTTATGATTTATTTCAACACAGACATAGTTTGCAGCTAAAAATATAAGTGTTCACGATTTACTTCAAGAAAGATGTATCTTCATTATAAACATATAAGTATTTAAGATTTATTTCGATACAGGCATAGTTTGTGTCTAACAATATAAGTATTCATGATTTACTCCAACAAAGACGTATTTTGTATATAAAAATATAATCATTTATGATTCATCCCAATAAAGACATATTGTATACAAATGTATAAATATTTATTATTTATTTCAATACAAACGTATTTTGCAGATAAGATAAGTATTTATTCTTTATTTCAATACAGACATATTTTGTATATAAAATGTATAAGTATTTATGATTTATCCCAATAAAGATGTATTTTGCATATAAAAATATGAGTATTTAGGATTTATTTCAATACAGATGTATTTTGTATATAAAAATATAATCATTTATGATTTATTTCAAGAAAGATGTATTTTGATTATAAACATATAAGTATTTAATGTTTCATAAAATCGTTACGTTCATTTTTATCCATTGTGTTCCTCCACTACAGGTCATTATTGCATTTCAGAAAGGGGTTGGTTTATTTAAGCTGAATGGCATTATTTAACTTCCACTGGTATTCACCCAGGCATGGCTTGGAGATTCATAGCAGCAGATAGAGAGATGGCTATTATTGACTAGCCTATCATCCTTATGCTTCCCATATTAATAGTTTTCTTTTCAATGTCCATCAACTGTAGGGTTCACACTTAGTAAAACTAGATTCCTCAGCTAGGATGAGCTGTGTGGCCATAAATATAATTATTCCAAAGGTGACTCTGCACTAAAACAACTAAACAGCTAAATAAAACATAGATAGATCTTTTTAATTTCGAGCTCCACTACTTATACCCTGATCAAGTCTCTGAATTAATCTAGCATGAATCCACTGTATCTGATTTTTCAAAGAGCTTTCATTTAATCCCATATGTTTTTCTCTTTTTGATGATTGGATAGTTTAGTTTTAGCGGGAACAGATGAGGAATTGGGCAGATAATGCCTTGTTTTCCAAATTTGATAAACTGCCCCAAGCAATTATTACACTTTGTATACAACATCGGCTCAAAAATTAAAAATATATTTTAATAAATGCCCATTTTAAATGCTTAAAGATGTATTTATTTTGTGATTTAAAAATTATAAAAATCAATGGTAAAAGTTATCTTTTTTTTTCAATTCTTAATCATTATTTTCTCTTAAATTTAAACATTTTGCTTTTTTTTATATATAAGATTGAAAAGTTGGTTTCTTTTATATATGTCTGTTTTACTTTAATCAATCACTTTAGGTGGAAAGGGAAAATAACTCTTAAAATATATTCATGAAACATGTCTGTTTCAGTATCTATAGGTCAATCACCATAATTTTGGATTGTAATAAAATCTAGATGCTGATCCCTAGACCTACCAATTAAAAGATTGGATAACTGACTGGTGCTAAGGTGGGATTTTATTTATAAAATATTAAATGCTCACACTCATACAGAACAATTTTATATTTATTGTTAAATTAACTTCATTATTATTATTTGTTATTCTGTATAAGTGACTAAATATCCTGTATGAATGGCTATTGCTATCATAAACAGCTGTAAGATCAAGGGGGGACTTTATAACTAAAGACAACAGTCAGTAAATTATACATTTCTATAGATAAAGGTAGACAAGTTAAAGTTGGGTAATAGAAGGATTGGTCAACAGGATGACCATATCAAAATAATAATAAATTACATTGTTAGACTAAATCAAATCCTTACAGTGGATAGTGTATGACTTCTACATGGGGTCAAAGGTTAAGAAGATAATCATAATATATGAATCAAATGAAGGATGATTTAACCTACCCAAATATCAAATTAATTTGTTACAAAAGATTGTAAATCACCCATAATGGAAGAAAGCTGTTCATGATTTATTTTATTTAATGAGAATTTGTGTGTTTCCTCATTTATCTAACTTTCTATTACCCATGCCATATCATTTATCTACTTTTCCATTACCCATGCCATATCATTTATCCAACTTTCCATTACCCATGCCATATCACATACATAACTCAGATGTAAATATTTTTAATTTTATATCAAACTTATGGTAATCATCACCCTAGCTTATTAAAATTGTGCATATAACAAGTTTGAATCCCAAGGAATAATGGGAATGTGAGGGAAATGCAGGATATTGAGGACCTAAAGGGCAACCATATGGTAGCAATACATATCAAAGTTGAACTAAACATACTGTCTGATGTGATATATTTATAACTGGTAAACTTTAGGGAGACAAACTCATACCAACTTCTCAATTTACAAATACAATGAGTGGCGCTAATAGCCATTTTACTTTCATTCCATTACAGTTAATGACCACTTATTGGTGCTAGACATTGTACAGTTGTGTCATTAGGAATCTGGTCACACACTTAATACATCCATTTTGCTATAAGTGGTGTCCAATATTTCGGGGCAGGAACTCATGGTTGTGATATTGTACATTGTAAAATCTATAAAATGATCAGTTGTTTTCAAAATGATAAGTATCATGCCACTATAATGACATCACTATCTAATAACCTTGAACCTAGGTGATATATTTCATTTATAGTCAAACTTGGGAGTAACCCTCAAAAGAATCAGAATCACGAATATCAAATACAAAGAAATTAAAATGTTACAATAATATGGTAGATAAATTAACTTAATATGTGGCATGTGGAAATCAGGTAAATGAGGAACTAAAAATAATAATAATGGGTAGTTATTCAATTAAATGGAGATCTAAACAAAGTGCATGATAACAATCTAAAATATTGAATGAGAAGGAAATAAACATTAGCTTATAGTAGGCATGTAAAGGTAGGGAAACCTCTGTGACATTGAATGAGTATTATTGCTAAAAAGATAGTTCAGTATAAAACTAGCAAATATGTAAAACAGAAAAAGGTCAAGATACTTGTAAATGATAACAAGAATAAAATACAGATTAATGAATATAGAAAGATTAGGGAGAAGTTAGAAAAAAGAATAGGCAAAACCCTATAAAAAGGTAGATCCATCCATTTCAGAGGATATAATGGAACAGGATGACGGTATTCTGGGTGATTGGAACTGAAAATTGATCAATCTCAAAAAGATTTTAATTGGCAAGGGCAAAAGAGGAGGGTATAAAGGTGTATGAAAACCCTATACACCAAATTATGATGATAATGCATCTAATGGTTGACCAACAAAACAGCAAGTGAAGCAGATCATGCTAGATTAAAATCAGAAATAGGATCCATGAAGTCAGATATGGCCAAACTTACCATCAATTTAGAAAGTAAAATAGATAAACAGAATAATGAAATGAAAACGGAATTCATAAGGCTTAGTAACCAACTTCAGAATTGGGGGATAATGTTTAAGATATAAAGAGAGAAATCAAAAGAATGGACTTGAAATGTCAGAAAAGAATCAAGGAATTTGACAGATAGCTAGAAGGCTGATTTAATGATGAAGTTGCAGAAATTACATGAATGTGTGAGAGCCTAAGCCTCAAAATGAAGGAAGGACAAGAACAACAGGAATCACAAGTGAAGGGTGGAATAGAAAGTAGATTCAAAAGTACAGGCTATTGAAATCATACAAAATAATAGTATGATGAATGTAGAAGGGAAAATTAAGTTAATGGAGGGACAATCAGAGGACTAATGGAAGTACAAATTGTGATTGAGAATGAAATTCCCAAAATAATGAAGGCCTCAAAAAGATAACCAAGAATAAAAATGACTAAAGAATGGGTTAATAAAAAGAATTAGAGGAATATTGGGAGAAATAACCCAAAGGAGCTCACAGGTCCAAACCGTCACAAGAAAATAGGAAGTTACTCATGGGAAAACTAAATACTCCCATTAAAACAGTCGTAGGCCAAAGACAGGATCATGATAAGATAGATTTCACAAGCAGAATTGAGGGAGGAGGCAGAATGATGCCCCTACAAAGTGTAATGTAATGGGCACACATACCGTTACATTATATTTTTTCATTAAAAAAAAAAAACTATTTTAAAACTCAATTTTAAGCAAAAACTTAAAGATATAAAGATAAAAATATATATCTTTAAGAATGTACAATAATTAAATTACTTTCTATTGTGTTAAAACTCAAGATGGAAATGATTGTTGGTTTTAATTAATCCAAAGTAAACAAGCCCTTGGGGCAAATTTATAATTAAAGGGTCAGATAAGAGATGTAAAACAAATTTTAAAAAAGATTGTTACTACTTGTGGAAGGTCAACTAACCCTCGGACCCTAATGAAAACCACTGGAACAGGAAACCATGGTCAATGAATCCGAAGAATTAATATAGAATCCGAAGAATTAATATAAAAAGAAAAATATTTAAATTAAGAACAGTTCCAGCTTGATTTTTGAGGAGGAGTGTGAAAAGATGTACTTTTCGCCCTCTTACTTATTTCAAATGAAGTGACTTGAAAAATGAATGGCACTATTGTAGACCTGAATCATATGGGTCTTACAATAAAATAGTTCCAGGATCGAATCAGCTAAGGCAGCCTCCAGATTGATAACTATGGTATGAACAACAGACCAGTCTTCACTGAAATTTTGAATAATAAAGACTTTGTGGGAATTGGCACAAGGAACTGGGAGCTCCTCTAATGTAAAGTATAAACTATGAACTCTAATTATTACAAACTTTTACTAAATGAACTTTTAATCATTTATTAACAATTAAGGCCGAACCAAGTTTAAGTCATGAACTCTTATCTGACTAACATGAAAGGTTAAATCAATTATTAATATTTTAGATGTAATCGTAAAAGAGTCATTTTTATTCATTTATTTCTTATAATTAATAAGTATAGTTGCTAGCTAAATCAAATGATGTTATGTATTATGCATATATGTATGCACGCACCTCCACACTTGGCAACTTGGTAAATATGACACCTTATGTTAAGTGTCTTCATGTATTTACCTAAGCCTCCCCTATAAGTTCATTATTTGTGAATGTGACACCTCATGCTGAATGTCTTAAGGAACTCAAGAAGAGTATAACCCTTTTATGCATTCAATTAATAATAATTGAACTAGAATAATTCATGGTGGACGGTTGTGGTGCATATATGTATACATGTACATGCTCATTTAGGTTTTAAAATATTAAAGTTATAATTGTTAATTAAATTAAGTGATGTCATGTGTTATGTATATGTGCATGCATGTACCTCCACACTCTGCATCTATCGGTAAATATGACATCTTATGTTGAGTATCTTGATGTATTTACCTAAGCCTCCCCTATAAATTCATTATTTGTGAATGTGACTGACGAGTGTCTTAAGGAACTCGAGAAGAATATAACCTTTTTTATTCATTCCAAGTAAGAATAATTGAGAATAATTCGTGGTGGATGGTTGTGCTGCATTTATGTATACATGTGCATGCTCATATTAAAGCTTAAAATTTAAAACTGGATGTAAATAGCTGTATGGATTTGTAAGTTTTATGTGTGCAATCTATGTAGCATATTTACATGTATAAATAAGAATCTCTATCTGTATGAACTAAAATTTAAATATAATAACTGTAAAAATTAAAGTAATAATGTTTATTCCTCCAGTTCGACTTCATATATGTGTGATAATAAATGTTTTTTGCATAATATTACTGGCAGTAGTTTATTTTTTTATCTTTTCATTCTTAAATATGTACATTAAGAATATTAGATTATAATCTCAGTTACTCCTAGAGTTAGTGACATGGGCTAATGATCAAATATAAAATAAAATTGGATCTTAACAATAAGTATCTGCTTACTATATAAATTTTACAGGTTAGAAAGGCCTGGTGGTGCCCTTGTACAGCAAATATGGTAAGACCACAATATACCCTGACTGTTATAGTATGAATAAAGACTCTCATTAAAAGAAAGAATACCCAGGCAGTTGGAACACCAAACCAGTAGAAAAAATAACTCAAGAATCTATTCAATATAATGATGGTACAGTGATCTCAGTCAACCAGTTTGTTAAGCTGAAGGGATTCAAAGGTTTACCCACTGACACCCTACTTAACATCTTAGCAGCCTAGACCTGTATGTCTCGATAAAGCATAACCTATAAGAAGGGGAGCTCATTTTCATCTAGAATCATTTGCAGGATGATGCATTGGCATGGTGGGAGTCACTGTTCCAGTCTGTCAACCTATATAAATTACAAATCCCTAGTAACAAATAGTTTCTGGAATAAAAATAGATAGAAGCATTACTATATCAGATAATGCAAGAGAAGTTACATAATGCACCAGGCGATACATTGGTAAAATTCTTTAGTACAGTTCACCAATTTAAAAACCCTGGATATTTACCCATTAAGTGAGAGGCAAATTTTTCCCATAGTATGGCATAACCTTCCCCTGAAGATTGAGCAATATGTTAATATGCACCAATGTTAGTAGAATTGTGCAGTTGACAGAATTACTTAATAGTATTGGTGTCAATATCAAAACCATATACAGTAAATTTGGTAAAAAAGAGAAAGAAAGAAATTTCCCATTAATATAACTACAAAAGAAAAAAGCCAATAGCCAACACCAAAAATGAAAAGAGAATGGTGAAAAGTCTACAAATATTAGAAACAATGAGATCAATGGCCAACAGTCACAGAACACAAAATGTACATTTAAGATCCATCAACCTCTTTGTTAAATAAAATCCCAATCAAAACAGTAGCATAACAAACTAAATGGGTACTTGAGAGATTGTTCCTCATTTCAAGTAACCATATTAAATAAGAGGAACAAACTAAAATCTTTAATCAGGAAATCACCAATATGACATTCATGGGACAATAGAGCACTTAGCTATGCTCTGCAAAGTTGCCCCATGATAAAAATATCCGAGGATTTACTTATCAGAGTACTGGAAACCAGATATCTGTGGTATCGATGGACTTTTACAACAAAATTACCTGTAACATTAAAGTCCAACTACTGAGGTCAGTCCAAGTGACACTGGCCAACATTACGAAGGCCAAACTGGCCAAAAGCAAACCTGTGTAGAGGCAAAGGTTGGCCAAACAATATTCTACCATGTGTTTTTGTCTTAAATGGCTTTATTCATGAAGCCATGAGGGGCAGCCTTTCTATACATGAACAACTATCTAGTTGATTTCCTTAATAAAGTAATCAGTGTAGGTGATGAGGTCTTAGAAATAACACAGCTACTGAGATATGACCTACCTAAAATTGACTGCATAGCATCAAATGTTCCTGAGGCACTCATACAAAGATCACTGAATACAATTTGATTTATGATAATGACAAGAGCAAGTTAAGGTCTATTCTTGATAAATACAACAGAATATTTCTGAAGTGCCAGGAGTGATAGAGGAGTTTCAACAATGCATCAAATTATTCAATGACCAGTCATTACAATCCAAGTCATACTTCATACCAGACCAATATCACAAATAAATAATGAAGCAAATTAACAAGATGCTTGAGTGGTGGATTATTTCTAAATGCTCTTCTCCATACTGAAAACTTTTAGTGGCAGTGACAAGAAAGATGGGTCAGTAAGATTTTGTCTAGATGCTAGGCAACTAAACAAAATTAACCTCCAGCTATTGGCAGATAGAACTCGACCCAAGGAATCACCAATACACCACTTTCAGGTATGAAGCATCATATACCATTTCAATCGAATACCATTTGGATTGATAAACAGTGGTGCTGATCAAATCAGACACCTGTACCAAACCCTCTCTCCTGAAATCAAATGTTCACCATTTATGTAGATGACATCATAATTGCCTCATCTACTGTTGAAGAACACTTTCAACATTTGGGGAAATTCTTTAAAGAATACCATAATAAAGGGATCAAAGTCAATTTTAAGAACAGTACACTAATGAATAATAGTTACCTTCTTTGGATATATCATTGGTAGCAGTGGGATGAAACCTCATCCGATAAGCTTAGTCCCATACAGAACTTTCCAAAGCCTACAAATAAAAAACAAATCTGATCATTTTGGGGCTTTATAATTTTTACAATCATTTTTACAAAAATTCTTTGACAGCATGAAACCATTGCTGAAATTCATCAGAAAAGATGAAAATGGAATTGGACTGAAGAGCAAGACAAAGCATTTGAAGAAATTAAAACAGAATTTCTACAGCTAATAGGACTAGCTTTTTCTGATTTTAATAAATCCTTCATCATACAAACCTATAGTAGTGGCTATAGATTAGGGGTGATCCCAAATCCAGGAAGATGGCCAATCAAGGATGATCTATTTCATTAGTTGCCTGCTAAATGGTCCAGAATTAAATTATATAGTTACAGAAATGGAGGCACTATCAATAGTGTGAGCTTTCCAAAATTTTTGACAAATGCTGCTAGGATCAGAGGTAAAAGTAATCATAAACCATAAGAACCTTGAATTACTGAACCACAGCTACCTTACTAACAGCTGATTGGTTGAAGCATGTTGTTATAAGATTTCAACTATACAGTTCAATTCTGTAAAGGATTGAAAACAGTAGCTGATATACTAAGTCAAAATCAATGCAGGTCTCTGCTTATATATTAAGTTTATCTCAAAGCATCATTTTGATTGAGATTGATTTCACTGGTACAATATGGCTCAAATTAGAGTTATAAAAAACTCCAATTACAGTAGATGTTGAATTTCCTCAAAAAAAGTAGTTTGGTTCAGTAGTAGAATGCTAGTCTGAATTCAAGGTTCTTGACTCAGCTTTCAATACCTGACTTGCTTACAAACTCCCATTATTATTAGCAGAAAAGTTTATTGCAGAGGATAAAAAATAACATCACAAGATATCAAATAATCAGACTAATGACTAATATAAAGTATAAGTAGATGAATTTGTTGATTACATATTGGTTTGTATAGTCATTGTAAAACGTATTTTTAAATTTTTCATTCAAGTTTGACTCTCTTCTTTTCTGGAGTTAATCTGTTGCCATTATTGTTTGCAAATGGCTGCACTAATGAAACCTATCTATGTCTGTCTGTCTATCTATCTATCTATCTATTGATATAATTAATCATGGTACTATTTAACATTTAAAAGATTAAATAATAAATTACAGAACCATGCTTTCAATTACTCAAATGTAATCCCTATCAAATGCGTGCAAATTTAAAATGAACACATTTTTATAATGCACAGTTTTATATTATCCTCCATGCTCCTTGAAATTTTATACTAGATTCTTGTCAATTAAGTTATTACTTCCTCTATTAATAAAAAAATAACTTATTTTATTCTATTTTTATTTTATTTTTTTCTTATCTAAATTTTTTAGATCTCTTTTTTAATAAAATAATGCACATTTTCAGTGTTTAAAAACCATGAAATGTAATGAATAGTTGTTTTTTCATTTGGATGTTACACGAAGAAAAGAATAAAAGATGTTATTTTTATAAATATAGGAAGTAATCTGCTTAAATGATAAAGAACTAATATAAAAATTCATGAAGAACAGATGATAATGTAAAATAATAATGCTTTGTGTAAGAAAATGAACACAATTTAATTTTGTACACAGTTGATAAGGATTACATTTCTGTATTGAAAGCATGCTTCTCCACACATTTATTATTCAGTGATCTAAAAGCTAAGTAGTACTATGATCAATGTATTATTATAAATATTTGTTGCAATTTATTTGATGTTGTATATATGTTTATGAAATTAAAGCTCCATATAGAAGGCAGCACTGAGAAGAATTTTGTATGGTCAGAACAAAATGGAAGCGCATTGGTGCACATCTTTTAAAAAAATCTGATTTTGAAAATGGAGGAAAGTTTTCTGTAGAAATGGCATGTATATTAAAATCATCAATTTTAAGTTATTTAATTGTATCAAAAACTTTTTATTTATATACAATGGTTATTTCAAAATTACTGCTTTACATATGGACATGTACATGATATTATTTTGACTTCTATTCGTGAAAAAAGATCCTAAATTATTGGCAGTTACTTTTTAATGTTTTTGATTGTATTCACATATCAACATTCACAATTATATGTTTAATAATGCTCATTTCTAAAACAACCTCTAAAATATCTTAAATCGATGCTAGAAAATAAAAAAAATGATATCACTGAAAACTAAGCCCCAGTTTTAACAAAATAGAATGACTAAAAAGTTTCAAATTGTTTTACTAGAACTCTTAAAAAATAAAATATATCATTTATTTTGGAGTCCATTAAAAACAAGTTCTTTCTTAGTACTACAGCAAAAAAATTAACCTCAAACAATGATAATTTCAATATTAAATTGCCTCACTTCGATGCTAATGAATTTAAAACTACTTAAAATTGTAACTTCACTAATGGATATAAAGTTTGATATAATGGGTAAAATATGTAAACAGAAGTTTAAAAAAAAAAAAGACTAATAAGCTAATATAATAGGAATGAGGTCAAATAAGCTATTGAAAAAATTAACTTGAATTGTTAAATCTGTGCATATGATAAATTAATTTCAACCTTAATTTCTTGCTTGTAAAGAAATTGCACCATCTTTGCAAAAATTTAACAATTACTATTGTGATATATACATCAAAATTTTTGAACTTTCATTCACTTGTTTTTAGAAAACAGATTTTGTTTGCAAGTCATCATGTGCTGACTATTTCACAAGTGTTATATAAAAGGCCAATCATTTCTTAATTCTATTATTCAATGTCCATGTCTCACAATCATACATTAATATACTTCACATGTAACATTTGATTAATCTCTTCCTTAATTCTCTTTCCAAAGGTCCATAAAATATCTTCTTTCTCTTCACAAATGTCTCTTTTGCCAATGCTATTTTTGTTTTAACTTCATCTTCATTTCTTCCATTCTCATTCAACCAACTACCCAAATATCTAAATCCCTTCACCTGTTGAACCATATCATCACGGATTCCAATTTGCAGTTTTTTTTTTCATTTCTCCCTATCCATAAACACTTAGTCTTTTCAATATTAATCTTCAATCCATATGCCAGACATCCTTCCAATTTATTCAACATATTCTGAAGACCCTTTTCCTCCTCAGTGATAAGAGCCATATCATCTGAAAATCTTATATATTTTATTTGCTCCTCCACAGTCTAAATAATTATTTATCATGTCTTCTAAATAAATATTAAACAGAACAGGTGACATACTACATCCTTGCCTAACTCCATGTTCTATATTCACTTTGAGATGTGGAATTGAAGAAGAATGGGAAAAATCAGTTGGATGAGTAAAATAACAAATGGAGAAGTTTTGAAAAGAGTAAGTGAGGAAAGAAAGATTAATTGAGAATATCAGAGAGAGAAAGAGAAACTGGATTGGACATATATTAAGACGAAATTATAGTTTAATGAAAGATGTTTTGGAGGGAATGGTGAGTGGAAATAAAAAGAAAGGATGGAAGAGATTGACATTATTGGATGATATAAGAGATGGGAAGAATTACGTGGAATTGAAGAAATGGGCAGGGAAGAGAATGGAGTGGAAGAATGGATGACTTGATATTGTGACTACTCTCTGAACCTGTCTATTGGACAGAATACTATTGATTGATTGATTGATATAAAAGGCCAACCTGATGATTCTCTTAATTTCATCTTATTACCAACATTTAGAGACTTCTTGCAATTGTGTATATGATTGTAAAGACTACTAAAAGCAGAATACAATATTCAAACCCTGAATTTTGACAAAATCTATTACAAGCAATTCTATTGCATGTATAAAAATTATCTGTGTATCCATGTGTTTCAATTTGTCAAGGTTCCTTATCATTCTTTATACATTGGAACAGTGCTGCAATATAATCAACAATATAAAGAAATGATAAAAACAATGAAAGGGAAGCAGTATTTAAATTTATTAATTATACTTTTTATATAACATTTTCATATCTTTTTTCACAAAAAAAGACATAATCAAATATTTATTTATTCTAACTGGTTATTCATTAAAAAACAGTCAACACTTAGACAATATCAATAACAATCAACAATTTGTACTGCTTCTAGAATGTTGTGTTCTGATAACATTCTCTTACTCTGTCATGTCATGTCTGTTGTAATTTTGAAATGAGCAAGTTATTTTAAATTATGGCATAATTTTTACTGGAAAATCCATTCAGATCTCTAAGTTTTATAGCAGGAAAACCAAAATTAAAAATAATAGATTTAAATAAGAAAATTAAAACCACTATTTGATATTTCAATAGTAACTATTATGATACAATAAAAAAGATATGGAATTCAGTAATGATTTAAATTACTTAAAAGTGATGACTTTAAATAAAACATGGTTTGGTTCATATTTCAATTCACAATAAAAATTTGAATTGTTTCCTTTTCACTAATATCATTAAACAATAGTTGAATGAAATTGTGTTTGTTGCTGTAAACCTGACTATATGTTGGGCGGTTCGATAGACTAGGTCAAATGATATTACCTTCCAAAAAATTATTTTGTTTTCATGTGGTGGAAAGAGGAATTATAAATATCAAAATATCAAATCACATTCCAGAAGAAATAGATATCAGAATTATTACTTCCTTGTTTTTATTTAGAGTAAATATAATTTGTTCATGATTTTATGGTACATTAATGTGTTGGATACACATAATGTTCTTTTTTTAAAAAAAATAAGAGAATGCATAAATTCCTATAATAAGAATGAAATAAAATATTTCTCTCAGAAATTGTTAAAAATATCAGGTGTTCAGCAAATTCAACATAGATAAATAAAAAAATTTCATCTCCAATTTGAAACAATGATTTTTTTTTATTAATATCTCTGAGAAAAAAGATCTCTTTTTGCTCTTCACAAATCAAGATTGAAAGCCCAAATAAATGAAAATTTTATAATATTTATATAGAATAAAATGCATATTTTGATTAAACAAATGCCTCTAAAGATGAAGATACAAAGAAAAATCATTTTAAAATGAAAATACGCTAAGTTGAATATGGCTTACATAAATTTTCTTTTTTTATGTTTTAGCCTGAAAGAAGTAAATTCCTGTTTCACAATTTAAGTTTGTTAAAAAAAATTTTTTTTTACATAACTTTGATTGTAAAGTTGTAATTATTTATTAAGTACTCAGGAAGTATATGTAAATACTTTTAAGACAGGTTTTAACCTGTATCAAATGTGCCTTGAAATTTATAATAATCAATCAATATCTTTATTTTGACAATAGAGGGACCTCCCAAACCATGACACAAGATAGCAACTTTTATAAAGATATAGTGGACTTTAAACAGTGGAGAGAATAACAGCTTCACACTCCCAAATCAAGATGCTTCAGATTGGTCTATATAAGTGGAAAATTAGGTTAAAGATAAGATGGCCACTCTTATCTTTATAAAAGTTGCTATTTTGTGTCATGGTTTGGGAAGTCCCTTTATCAGCAAAATAAAGATATTTCTTGATTATTATAAATTTCAAGGTGCATTTGGTACAGGTGAAAGCTTGTATTAAAAGTATTTATATAACTTTGATTGATTTTTTAATACTAAAAACTAAATGTTATTATAAAATGAATATGAACATGTTCAACATACTTTCTCTTTGTTGAAGTCTAATACCCTTATGAACAATAAAATCATAAGGGGGAATTAATAAAGATAAGATTTCTGATCCTATACTTCATCTGAAATATTTATTATTATACCATATTATGTTGTGAACTTTAAAATGTGCTTCATATACTTTTCATATAGAGGAAAAGACATGGGGAAATATGTTGGATCATCACTCTGATTATCTTTTATCATGCATTATTTTCTTAAGATAATACATAGGAAACATCATCATAAAATGTTGGTTCAGAGTAACATACTAACAATGGATCTTAAATGAAATTGTGGAGTATCTCCAACAATGTTCTTCCTCAATATATCTTGTAATTCCCAAATAATCTTGTATAATACATATTAATGTCTCAAGTTTTTTTCATTATATTGTTTATACTCTAGTCTATATTATCAGAATGTCTAATTGCCTTCATAACTCTTTTCCTAACTAATCATAATGATACTTTTCCTATTATTAAGTATAAATTTCCCCACTTTCATACAGAAGAAAATTTGATAGATCCAAATATCAGTACAATTAAAAATTTCATGATTAGATGGAAGCATTTTTATTAATCTAAATCCATGATGTCAATTACAACAAAAGGTATTATCCATGAGAAACTAACTAAAGCATACATAGCTCAATTCTCACAATTGATTAATTCATCCATTTTATTAATTAAGTCTTCAGTTTTGCAGATTTTAGAAGGTTTATATCTTCTTTTTTTTATTTTTAGAAACTTATCCAAATTTAGAATCAATGAAAAAACTAGCAAACTTTAAACAAAAGTATTTTTCACCATATTAAAACAAACTATTTTAATCTAACATGAGAATAAAAATCAAAATTATAATTATGAATATTGGTGATATCTTGATTAAACTACTCTACATTGAGAAATGTAAAAATATTTATCTCTGACTTTTACATTATATACTGTAACATATAACACATTAAAAATCTTTATATATGCAATTATATTTATTCTGGTGAACCTGAACTTCTTTTTACAGTTCATCAAAATAGCATCAGAAATTTCTTTAACATTATTTTACCTAATATTGAACTTGTTCTTCCTGGTTAGATGGAGAGTTACATACCTAAGCAAAATAGACTAAATTAGGGTATGTATTATAATAATGATAAGATACAGTAGTAATATATAGCACTCAGTATCTTCCCCTAAAATATGATGTTGTCTTGATATCTTCATTAAATTCTTTAAGAAAATGTTTTAAGATAGTCTAACTTTTGCAGGAGTTGATTTTATTTATGGGGCATCTCAAATAGGTTTTTTCTTTGATTTATTTCATAGTAATCATTTTGTGTGTATTGTGTGGTATTTTTGAATAGACAATTACATTATATACATTGCATATTTATGTAATTTTTTAATAATTTAGGAAAAGCCTCTAAATTATCTAAATTATCTTCTTATAAAAGATAAAAGCAAATTATGATAAGAAAAACCATTTTATAAACAAGATGTAAAGCTATTTTTCTAAATTATACCTATTTCCTCTATTAAAGCATTCTTTTATTTCTGATGAAATTTCTATCAAATCAACTTACATTTCTTCCTTTTCATACTTCAATAAAAGTTGTGACTGCAGAATAAGATTTTGGAAAATGTGGTTTCATCTAACTTATCTAAAATTAAATAATAATTGTCTGACTATATTAATGCCTACATAAAACCAAATTATGAAAGATTCATAGATAAAATACAAATTGAAACTAAAATACTAGATGGTATTACCTTTATCTGTGATGTATTCAAATATTATTATAATAAATAATCAGTAACAATCATTCAATTACCATTATTTTTATATGCACTGAATACATAATATAATGTTGCTTTAAAAATTTAATTTTATCTATCTTCAATAGAATTTTAATTGTATCTGTCCACAATTTTGACTGGGTAACAAAATTGTTCAAAAATAATTAAAATAATTAAGCTCTGAAATATTTTTAAAAAAAAAATATGCACAGAAATCATAAAATGTAAAGATGAATTTTTAAAACAATATAATATTAGGAAGTAACAGCTTCATCAACAATTGAGGACAACTTTCTAAAAAAAAAAATCAGAAAAATGTCATTTAAGTAAATAATGAATACATTTACAAAGATATTTTATAAATTTGAATTTAAATAAGATATGTTTATAATCTATATATTACGCTTTGAAGATAAACCGAAAGATTTTTTAAATTAGACATAGAATGCCTTGAAGGATCGATCATATTGCAGAATCACATTTGAATGTGCTCACATAATACTTTATAATTTAAAAAAATACAGGTTAATGTAAAATATAAAATAACCGTAATATCTAATATTTTAGATTACATCTTACATTGATAATAACATTGTAATCAGAATATACCTCTAATCTTCCTTTCTCTATATCTTAATCAATTAGACGACTCTTCTAGACACATGACATATTTAATCATTGTTTATTTGAACATTTATAACTAATCTAGTAATTATTTTTATTTTAAGAATGATAAATTAATGCCGTGATCAATCTTCATTTATTATAATCATTACCATATTTATATAAATATTATACAGTATATATAGTTTTGTAAATGATTTTATTTTTATATAATTGTACATTCATAGACAAATATACTTTAAATATTTACATTGTTCAACTTACTAACACATTATTTGAATAAACAACTCAAATTAAAAAAAAAAAGAAGAAATATAAGCAGAGAACTTAATAACTTATATAAAAAATTTGCATTTGCAACTTGAGAACTCGTTTCTATTGCCATGAAATGTAAATCCTTGACATACTTTTCCTTATAATTTTTTAATAACTATTTAGAAAAATTACAACGCACATAACATTTAATTAAAAAGAAAAATTATGTACACTTAGATATTTTTTGTTTTTTATGTAGTATTTAAGAAATGTAAAATATATATGTAAAAAGCATAAATTATTTATTCATTTAAATTCTAAGTGGATTTTTGCGATAAACATATATTTAAAATATTATATGTAATTCAACAAGATTTTATGGTTAATATAATGTATTCATACCTTAACAAAAGAATTATTGAAAACTATTATAGTAAAAACATAGAAAATATTATTTTCTACAAGTACATACGTATACCCGCCTAGGACTGCAGCAATTGCTAGAAAATCCACATTTTGTGCCCTAATCTGGGTTTGAATTTTGTATAGACAAAGCTTAGAAATTTTTTTAGGTAGCCAACTTTTAACCTTCTACTATTTATTGGTAAATGGATATCTAGCTATTTGTAGCCAAGAGACAAAAACCCTTAAACATATCATCTAATGAAATATGCCTTAATGTCCTTATTCTATAGTTCATTACTTAAATACTGTTTATTTTCATCTTATCTACACCAATCTGATTTAAATATATGATGATGGTTATACTGATGACATATATCTATCTCTATATCAATGTACAGATAATGCTCCCTGTGTACATATGAATTATTCAAACATAATATTTCATCAGGGTATCCAAAGATTAATTGATATTTGATTAAAATGGATCTTGATGATGATGATCAAACTTCAGTTCCTTATATAAATATTTGTATCAGGTACCCTGGTTATATTTCCTGATCATTGTTGTTATATTTTGGAAAAAATATTGCTTTAGTAACCGTAATTTTTACAAGTTATAAAGCTAGGATTTATGACTGCAGAAAAAATAGAAACTTAAAAATAGAAAGATATTGTAGTTAAAAGCAATGAAAAAAAAAATTGCTGATAGATAAAAAAAAATATGAATAATAATGCCGGAAAAACTTAATAAGTATAGAAAAGGCTAGTATTGTTTAATTAGAGCATTAAGCTATTTTAAACTAATTAAATAAAAGAATATAGAGAAAGGGTCAGTTTAATCTATATTTGAAAGATTAATTGCAGATGAGAGGAATGTGCACTGACGCAATTAAAAGCTTGATGATAATTTGTGAAAAGATGCATTACTGGGGGGGGGGGATCTTAATTAAATAGCTATTACCTTTTATAATAATTAATACTGCATATTAAACTGCAAAATATAAATAACGTGTGCGTAAAAGAGCAAAGGTAATAGCAATTTTTTTCTTACCCATCATGGGATGGTGCTGATGCTGTTGCGACGTGGGACATCAGGAAGAAAGAACCCAAAGAAAAATCTGTTGGAAAAGTTGTATCAACTTTTTTGCTACGAGGGATGTCATCCCAGAGACTGAGCTTCTGTAGGTGCAAACAGCAAGATAGAGAACTTAAACAGTCCTCACTGGGCCTATTTTTATGTATGTATGCCTGATAAGGCTCATGAGAACTGTGCAAAATGGGACTGTGAGTATAAACAAATTTTTAGTTATTTACTCAGGTTTGAGAATAGTGAAGCCAGTGGTTAATGTTTAACCTTGGGGGGTATTAGCATTTAGTGGGAATTCAAGGACTGATTTCATCACATTAATCAATGCAGAACTTTAAGTAGATATATGTGTGTGAATAACTGCTGGGTAGTCAGTTGTTAGTAGTCATCTGAATCATGGAAGACACAATTGTATATAATGTGTTATGTATATTAATGCAAATAGGAATATTTTCATTTTTTATTTGATGTTGTTTTTTAAAACTTATAGTCTATATTTTTGTTATTTTATTGGTATTCAGCCTTGTGATGAATACACAACAATTATACACCAAATCCAATCTCAGAAGATGTCATTTAACATTTACTCATAAGGGTTTATTCAAATCTAACAGGTTTGAACTTAGTTAATCTGCATTTAGGTGCCATTTTTTTCTAAGAAACATCACATAAGAATATTTTAAATATCTGGCATCATCATCTCAGTTTTCATAGTAACAATCCAGTTTTACATGAGCACTCAGAATCAGTGGAGAATTTACATGTACACATGAGAGAAGACAACTAAAAGAATGATGCACCGATAATTAAATAGTATTATTTATTCATTCTGGACATTCTCGACTGATTTCAAAAATTATCTGTGTGCATTATTTTTTGATAATTAAAATTAATAAATTGATAAACGTCATTTTTTTAAAAAGTCAATTATAAATATTTAATTAATATATATATGTCTTTCTAATGGTATATCAATAAAATTCATTAATGATACACAAAAAAAAATATAAATGATCTAAATAATACATGCATTCTAAAATATATATAATTATCAAAGTTGCAAAGAAATTAAGTCATATATCACATGACCTAATTTAACAAGCTTATATTACAAATGTTATCTAATGAGCTTGCCAATAGCTCTTAACAAGCTTTTTAAATATGTCTAACTCCAAACCGGTTTCTGCTTCTGGCTTCCTCAATGAGGTGCTAGGATATTCAAGCATTAGATTTAAAATATCAGGTCAAGCCAAGCACTAGAAAATCTGAAATTTTCAGACATCCATATGTCTTCAAATCCAGCTATTTATCTTAAATAGCCATATAGTAATGAACCAAATTCAGATACACCATATGTTAATAACTTTAGCAATATAAAATTACCAAAGCCTTAATAGTAAAAAATATAATTGCAAAGAAATCAAGTCATATATCATATGGCCTTATTTGACAAGCTTGCATTACAAATTTTATTTAATGAGCTTGCCAATAGCTCTTAACAAGCTTTTCAGAATATCCCCAACTCCAGACAAGTTTCTGTTTCTGGCTTCCTCAGTGAGGTTCTAGGATATTCAAGCATGTATTTGCTTTAAAATACCAGGTCAAACCCAGCACTTTATCTAATAGTTAAATATTAAGTAGAAAATCTGAAATTTTCAGACAACCATATGTCTTCAAATACAGCTATCTAACTTAAAAAGCAGTTCAGATACACTATATATTAATACTTTTAGAAATATAAAATTGCCAAAGCCTTAAAAGCAAAAAATATAATTGGTAAGATATATGAATGTCTGAAAATTTCAGATTTTCTATTTAATAGTTCATCATTAGATAAAGTGCTGGACTTGGCCTGGTATTTTAAATCTAATGCTTGAATATCCTAGCACCTCACTGAGAAAGCCAGAAGCAAAAATCGGTTTGGGGTTGGAAATATTTTTAAAAGCTTGTTAAGAACTATTGACAAGCTGTTAAATTAGGTCACATAATATATGATTTGACTTCTTTGCAATTATATTTTTGCTATTATGACTCTGGCAATTTTATATTGCTAAAGCTATTAATATATGGTGTATCTGAACTTAGTTCAGTCCCATATGGTTATTTAAGTTAGATAGCTGGATTTGAAGATATATGGACGTCTGAAAATTTCAGATTTTCTATTTAATAGTTAACCATTAAATAAAGTGTTGGGCTTGACCTGGTATTTTAAATCTAATGCTTAAATATCCTAGCACCTCACTGAGGAAGCCAAAAGCAGAAACTGGTCTGGGGATGGGAATATTCTGAAAAGCTTGTTAAGAGCTATCGACAAGCTCATTAGATAATAATTATTAAAATATACATTTTATAATTATATTTCAAAAAGGCCTTATATATATGCATATATCTGTACAATCTTACCCCTGTTTGGTTCAAAACAGTAGAATTAACTTACTAATGTTAAGCCTTTTTTTTTTTCATGAGTCAAATGACTAATAAATGTGTGTTGTGAATTCTAGCAGTATAATAAATTGTATAAAAATATGAGTATGTTTAAAAATTAACTTTGTTTATTGAATCTGCAGTAAATTTTAAAATGTATCATCCGAAGAATCGTTTAAATTTGAAAATTATAAATATGTTTAAGTAAATTCACATTTGTTGTTTTATTACAATTAAATTTTATAATAACAAAGGTGTTTAGTAAAATAAACAAACCATTTGTTTTGCAGTGAAAGGAAAGAGGATTAGAAGGCTCAGAATTCAATTGCAGTCACTTTGTTTTAAAATGTCAGAAAGTATGAAAATGACTTATCAACATATAAACTAGAATATAAATAAAAAACACAAAAATTAATGAAGACTATCTTTTTCTTGGTTTTGGAGATATTAATAACTTACGTATTATATTGTATGAAGCAGAATATTTTTAATATATATACGCACACATTATAATAATTAATTATTACAGCAATGCTTAACAAAACTTGGTAAATGCTATATTGTAAATGTAGATAGAAGATATTTAAAAGTCAAACCTTGACAGTTATTGTTTTTCAAATTATAAATGTGTTGCATTCTTTTAACCGTATATTTTATCTTTTTAAAGTTATATATATATAAAACATAGCATGATTCCCGCAGTTTATACAATGGTTAAAAATACAAACTTTATTTATTTTATTCTATTGTTGTATCTATTGTAATCTTGAGAACTCAATATAAAGATAGCAATAAAATATTGAGTGAGGAAATTAATATTATAAAAAATAAGACAGAAAAGTCATTATAAAAATGTAAAAATATTGAAACGATAGTTGTTTTTATAAATATAAAAACAAAAACATAATTAAACCAATGTATTAGAAAATAGATTTAATGTTAATAATAATAAAAAAGATTGGAAATACATGAATGGTATTTATATTGTGAATTGAATAATAAAAATGTTTTTTATAGGAACAGTAAAAATTAAATCAACACTAGCTTAAAACATTTCTTAAGCTTGTATTGGTGGTCGAGAGGTCAGCGCGACTGCCAGGCAGTTGCCCGGGTTGCGGGTTCGCGTCCCGGCCGATGCTATGACACTTTAAAAAAGGAAAGAAATTTCAATGGTATATTTGCATTTTAAAGACTATTTGGTAAATTTTAAATAAAAATGTTAGAAAATATTAAAGCCTGTAAAGAAAAGTTTTTATTATATATAAGAAAACAAACCAGTTTTGAATAGGAACAGTAATAAGAATTTACTATCTAAGTAATATTAATAATAACAGTTATTATTATTATAAAATAATAATAAGGAATAAAACAGCCACTTGTAACTGAGAAGGACCAGTCTAACTCAGAAAAAAAGGAAGAACAGAGAGAGAAAAACTACTCTATAATGAGCTTTAAGAGGACTAATCTGTGACCCACAAATACATACACATACAGAATATGATCCTTTGATGGGGAGTGGTTACTTGATAATTTACAGTGTTATCTTTTAATTTCTTCAAAAAAAAACTTTTTTTTTCTGAAATATTTCAACACAATGTCTAATTGCAGTTCTCCAATGTATTTTATTTCCTACTATATTTTCCCAATGGAAATAACTGATATTGCCCTTCTTTAGAATATCTTTAAGATAATTCTAATAACATACATAGGGCAAAACTCGCTCTACGTATTGCTATACACAGCAAGCTAGAGTAATCAATGGATGCCAGAAGGCTTGTGCATAAAATCCCCATCTAGTGCCTACTGATCCAATATCCCCAGACTAGTTTCTGGCTTGTGGCCTTCGTCAGTGAGGAGCCTTGGACCTGAGAGCACTGCACCTAGATCTTAGGGATTTTATACACAAGTCTTCTGGCATCCATTGATTATTCTAGCTTGCTGGGTGTGGCAATATGTATAGTGAGTTTTGCCTGTTTTAATTATAGTTATAAGCAAGCATAAGAAATGGTGATCATGTAACATAGATAGGGGTTATCTCTTTCACAAAATCTATGCTCAGGTTCACTATAAAACACTCTTTTAGGAAGTCTTACATTGTTCACTTATTTTACATATCCATTCCAATGAAGCTATGATTTTAGAATAGCAAATTCTATAGTATTACATCCAACAAGTTGAAGAACATATTGATTGGGTATATAATATTACCATTGTATTTTTAAAATTTTACAGAGCATCTCTTAAATGAAACATTTCTAATGCTTTTATATTGCTGATAGGATATCTGAGTTTCACTTCCATAATTGTAGCAGTTGTTTTCCTATGATAAAATACTTTATATTTTAATTTGTTAAAAATATCAATACTTTGAAGTCTGTGTTATTAGGTGATAAATAATTAAATTTTTTGAACATTAACTAATAAACTAAAGACTTTATGTGTTGCCTTCAAACCATTAAGTACATTGTGTAAATTGTTTTTAAATTGGAAAAAAATAGCATAATTATCAGCATGATGTAAATTCAGAATTCAAGAAGTTATTGTTTTAACTTTTAATGGATTCAAATTAAAAATTCCACTATGTATAATATGTTAATCCCAGTTTGATATTAATCTTCTTATAGATTATATCAAAGACCACTGTCTTAAAAATTAAAAATAATGTTAAAGCAAGTACACATTCTTTCTTAACTCCAGTTTTCATTTCAAATACTCCTCTCATTCCATTATGTAAAAACTGTAAAATATAAATAAATTTTGCTGAAAACCAATTAACTTCAAGCAATGCCAGAGACCTGCCCTAATAATTGGATCAAATGCCTTGACCAAATTAATTAAAGCAATATATAAATTACTTCTGTGTTCTGGCATTTTTTTTGGATTTCCCTGGCAACAAAAACCATATCTATCTGGAAATCTACAATCGGTCTTTGGAAAACATCCAACTGAAAGCAATCTATTCAACAAAATTCTTCAAAATACCTTTGTTATAGTAAATAATAATGATATTTTATGATAATTATGGTGATCTTGTCTATTCTTATTTTTAACATTTGGAACAATAAAATCAGATAGCACAGCCTCATTGATCATCACTACCATATTTAAAACTTCTTTGGGTATTTTATCAAGGCCTGCAACCTTTCTAGTTTTAAAATTACAAAGAGCAGTTTTGACTTCACTAAGCCAAATATATTTGTCCAAATCTAAATAAGTAAATAAAAGGGATACATCATTAAAAATCATCATATCAATTCTTCTATCATTCTTCAAAAAATTATCAAAAATACTTTTTCCATCTGTTCAAAATGTCATTGCCATTATGTAACAGAGGGCTATTGCTAGATTTAAAAAGATTGTGGTACTATTTTCAGATCCATATGTATGTTTTTAGCGCATCATAAAAAGATCTAGAATAACCACAATTGTAAATCCCTATACCCTCTTTGTAGTTTTAATCCACCAATCATTTTAACTCATCTTGTAGTTGTTGAATGTCTGTTTTCAATCTTTTATACTTATTATGAAATTCCACATTTAATCCATTATTCTGCCAAGCAGAAAATATCACATTTCCTTTTAATGAAATCACCAATAGTAAGATCACTGTTAGAAAACTAGTTGTGATTCTTTTTAGTAAATCCAAGAATAGAATTTCTTGTAGTCATAACAGAATCCTTAAGACAATTCCATGCTTCAGTAATATAACAGTCCTGAAGTTCCAAAAATAGCAATTTTAATGTTTAATAACTATTGAAATTTAGTATGAATAGATGATTTTTCTGAAGAACAGACATCAATATTTTTATATGATGGAAATGTAACTATCATTTTAATCTTGGAGTAAACCAATCAATGATTTTTTGAACAACATTTCAATGACCTGCATTTATAAATGCACACATAATGTAAACTTCTTTATAATTCTGATTCCTAACTATAATATAATTAAAAAAAAAAATCAAGTCAAATGTCACATGATTTAATTTAAATAAGTTTGTATTACAAATGTTATATAAAGAGCTCCCAAACAAGTGCTTAACAAGCTTTTCAGAATATCCCTAACCCCAGACCAGTTTCTGCTACTGACTTTCTCAGTGAGGTGCGAGAATATTAAAGCATTAGATTAAAAATACCAGGACAAGCCCAGCACTTTATCTAATGGATAACTATTAAGTAGAAAATCTAAATTATTTTTTGATATTAAGACTTTGGCAATTTTATATTGCTAAAACTATTAATGTATGGTGTATTTGAACTTAGGTCAATCCCACATGACTATTTAAGTTAGAGAGCCAGATTGGAAGACATATGGATGTCTGAAATTTTCAGATTTTCTACTTAATAGTTATCCATTAAATTAAGTGCTAGGCTTGTCCTGGTATTTTTAATCTTATGCTTGAATATCCAGCACCTCACTGAGGAAGCCAGTAGCAGAAACTGGTCTGGGATTAGGGATATTTTGCAAAGCTTGTTAAGAGCTTATTTGTGAACTCTTTATATAACTATAATATAATCTATTAAATGCTATTGTTTTAGCATAAATGTATCCATGTTCCTTTATGGCAATTTTTCTACCTAAATAATATGTTTATGATAGTCAATCCATGTGTTGTGTAAAAATTCAGTAATAACAATCATTATTTCCATTCATTTTTGGCCTAAGTCTACTATTTATAGCAACATGTGCATTAAAGTTTCCAAAAAGAAAAAAATTGATCTTTTAATATTATTGCTGTAATAATACTATTTAACAAGAAACAAAAACTTTCTTTCCCAGAATCTATAATCAAACTATAGGCAGTAATAAAATGAAAACTAGTATGATTGTGCAAAGTGATATTTAATGTCATTAGCTTTTCATTGGTACAATGAAGAATTACAACAAGAAAAGATATTAAATTAAACTTTATAGCAAATTCAACACTCTGCATTTTTCTTCATTGACTGATCTTTTTTTCCAAAAAAATTTGTATCTATCCATATGTTCTATTAAACTCCCTTCCCCTAGGTGTAAGTTTCACTAAAAATCATTATATCAATCTTAAATCTTGACAACTTCGTAATCACCAATACTGTCCTCCATTTTGTTTTTGAAGTGATTGCATCAAGTAAAGTTTGCACATTCCATGTAATTATATATATTGTGACCTTCTGGTTTGGCACCAGAAATAGTCATTGTAGTAGTGTAGTAGTATATCAGTAATCTCTGATATAATCCTCTTAAAAAAAATGAAATAACATGAAATTTTTAAAATTTGTTTATTTTGACTTAAAACTGTAATCAAAAGTAAGTGTAGGCGTAATTAAAAGATTTCTTAATTGCTTGGTATCTTGTTTTATTTGGGGTATAATCAGTAATAGAATAGGGGGGGTGGCTTGTTATATGCATAATCAGTACAGTCTGAGTTGATACTTACTTGTTTTATTTGTTCATAAAGCAGTATTCAGTTTTGTTAGAATGATTTTCTAGTCCATTTGTTTTGTACATTTTAAATTTATAGCATAAACAGTAAAATATGTTTCACTCATCATCATTCACATTGTCATTTCAGTCAGTATAGTGTAATACCTATAGTATATTACTACTGAATATTCATGCATTATCCAACTTCATTTTTCATTCATATGTTTCATTAAGTCATTAAATATCCCACATTACATTCAAATATTTAATTATATCAATAATAGTATTTTTAAAAAAACTAACTTAATTACATTTTAAATAAATCAATAAATTATGGACTGGTGGATATGACAAATACTGTAAAATATTTTATTTATTAAAACAATTGTCATCAATTTTATTCTACTGCTTTAAAAACATTTAATTATTAGTTCAATATTTATTTTTTTCATTTATTTAAAAGACAAAATATTTTTTTTTTCATCTCTATTTTTTTTTTTTTTTACTGTCTCAAGTTTTGCATATTTAAGTAGGTTTGCAAGGGGGAGGAGCAATTGACAATCTTTTTCTGATGATGTAACATTATCGTAAACAATTGGAAGGGAACAATATGATGTAATGATTATTAAAAAAGTTTATAAAAGAAATACTTATTACTTTTAAGTAGTCAGTCAATTATTACTTCAGTCAGTCAGTCAATTATTAAAACTTTTACGAGGGCAGTTATAGCTAACCAAAGACAGCTATAACTAATTTATTTAGCAAAGTTTAATAGTGAAATTATTTTTCCTCTTCCAGAGTTCAAGTTAAAAATTTAATTATATTATTTTGTTTGCAATTAAAAACCACTAAAAGATATGTCAATTTTGCTCCAGCTGATCGTTTAAATTGTCCCAACGTTATGCTAAAGTATACGTAAGTGTTATATTCTATTATTCAAGATAAATTATTATTTATGAAATGGGAATGCTTAATAGGACTGTAAAATTGTTTTATTTAAATTTAAAATTAACAGGGAAGGATAAAAGAATATTTGTTTATTTTATAACAATTAAGTTTTTAAGATTTAATTATACTATGAAGGGAACAATTGCTATGTGCTTCATTTATGTGTGTGAAAAATGTGAACTGTCATTGAACATTCTCAGAACTTTAATGTACAAATTTCATGTCAAATATAAAAGAAAACTCAAAATTTAAAATATACACAAGGAATATGTAATTTTATTGTCATATGTCTTAGAATAGCAGCGTAATTATTTATATTTTTACCTTTGGAAAAGAAAAATATAAGATTAAATATGTCATTAAATGTACTTTAATAATTATTTGTTCTTCTAGACTAGTAGGATGAATGAAATTATAAATGGATAAAGTTATGTGACATTGCTGTATTAATATTATCAATGAGTTTATCTAAATAAATATTATTAATTGAATAACTACGTACATTTCTGAATGGCTTTATGATTTGTGAAATTAAATGTTAAGTATATCCTAGGAATAAAATACAAACTTCTATTTTTCTTGCATCATGAAATATATTGTTTAATTAAGGAAATTCATTGTTTACAATGTCAATAGCAATTCATTAGTTGATAACTAAAACATTGAATATGCTCATATGGATTCAACAAAGAAAAATAATATTGTGTTGTTTTCTCCTGCAGGAATTGTTCCGTTCTGTGTTAATATTTGTCTTGTGCAGTATAATTATTTTCCTTATCTATTTGAAAACATGACAAGGAAAGTCATGTAAAAACTTTTATAAACTTTCGTTTCATTTCGTTTGGAAAGAAAAAAGAAGAGAACTTTATTTTATGTAATGGTATTTTAGATAGCTTTAGTATTAGTTAAGGAATGTTTTATTATTTTAAATATGTTTATTATATGTATTATTATTATTATATTTTTCTCCAAGAATGTCTCAAATAGCATAATAGAAAAATACATTATGCTGGTAATTTTATTTTTATTATTATTATTTTGATAAGATAAGTTTGGTCATGCATGTGTTAATAATCTACACAAATAATAAATGAATGGAAGAGTCCATTCAAAGGGGTGAATAATTATTTTAAAAAAATAATTATTATATTAAATCTTACCGAATATATTTCTTTTATAAATTAGAAAACTATGATTTTCAAGAATTATTTCAGCTATAACATACAATTTTATTATTTATTCAGGTTCAATTTAACTACAGATTCTTGCCAATATTTCTGTATTATATTATAAAAAAAATTATTCGTCTTGCTTTGTCCATAGTAATTAGTATTTTATTCTCCAATTGTTCTTTGAACATTACCAGGTCCTAAATATTGTCAGATATGAGATATTTTATTCTTTATTAATTCTAGCAGTAATAATTAATATTTTAACAGTAATTCTTTGCTTACTGTGATTTTAAATGGTCCGTATATCACATGCTTATACGTGTGTGTGTCTATTATTAAGCTTATTTATAATTATATGTAATTGCCAGTGAAAATGATTTTAAATCAATCGGATTTGGAAGGAAAAGGGGATCAATCATTTGAAGAATTAGAAAGTTGTTTAAGAGAGAATTATTTCTTTGTTATGACTGAATGAAAAGTATTTTGTGGCTATATGCTATAAAGTTTACAATGTTTATAATATTTTATGGAATTGAGGTAGTGTGTTTGTTAGTTGAATATTTAATATGGGTAGTTGCCCAGTGTATTGTAGTGTATAGGATTGAGTAATCCTTTATTTTCCATGTATTGGAGTATTTTGATAGGAGTGGATTGAGTCCTCCTTTTATATTTGATATATTGAATTAAATGTGTATGAAGCTAGAGATGATCTCTCCCTGATTTTCATTTGGTGATGAGTTATTCCACCAATTATTGAATTAAATGTGTATGAAGCTTGAGATGTTATCTCCCTAATTTTCATGTGGTGATGAGTTATTCCACCAATTATTTAGTCTTAAAGACAGACTTGGAAGCTATTGTTATATTTACCTGATTTGAAGTATAGAAATCTTTTATCCCATGTGTGTATTGGATGTTTTCCAGCTTATGCTATAGCCTAATGTTTGATGATTTATGATAAAAAAGAAGAATAAAAGGAAAGTATAGTGTCTTATAAAACAGCTGTATTGTAGTTGATAAATAAAGATTGATTGATCTTCACTTCCAACCGTATTATGATTATATTGAAATATCATAAGCAAACCGATTAGATTGATTAACATTATTTATTTATTTTCTTTGACACACAGCATAATACAGATTCATGCACAAATTGTTAATTTTGATATAAAAAAAAAAATTCATTATTAATGTAGAACTTTACTTATCATTTTAAAACATTTTGTAGTAATCATTTAAGCTTCATCTCATTGATTTTTATCATTTAATCATAATTTACATAAATAATTAAGCAAAGATAGGATATAGTTAATGCATACAAGGATTTACTTTATTTTGGCAAAGCAGAACCTAATTATCCAATAGAATGCTTTACTTCAAAACTACAAAGGAAAATACATTTAATTAATAGAAGTATTTATTTTCTTTGGTAAGATGGTCTAATATTATTCTTAGTTTAAATCCTCTTATTTTAATTTTATTTAAGATATTTAAAAAGTAACAATGCAAAATCTTAATTTGTTCAGTAATTAGAATATTAATCTATGTTGTTGTTATAAACTTTTAGTAATAAATGGGTGATATTCAGCAAAAGGCTGAATAAAAGATACTTTAGTAATCAGTTACTAAAAGTGTAAGGTCATATTTATTTTGTTTTTATTTTTGTATAAGTCTATCAGAAATCACTGATAGCTAAAGAGACATTTCTTTATAGTAAATAATAGGGACTTATTTAGTTCATTTAATGTTTCAAATAAAATGTTTATTAATTTATCAAAATGTTCTGATGAAAATATATAGTAGATGTAAAAGTTAATGAATCATGTTGTATTATATCTTCTTGTATAATCTGTACTCAATGATATGAAATCCATTTGGAATTTTTGTTCATAACAATAAAAAAAAAAAAGTAGATGTTGATTTAACTATTTTCTATTTGATTAATAAATATTTTGTTATCTAAATTTGAATTTGGAGTTTCTTCTATAACATTCATTCGTGTTTCACACTTCCACACATGCTTATACATTTATTTTATTTAATGTAACATAATTGTATTTTATTTAATTATAATAAATCTCAAGATATGATGATGTTGATTTCCTTGATTCAAGCACTATATGAGATGCCAATTACCTACTGATTATTTTTAAAAGGGTTTTGTTATTTAATTTTTTGTTTAGATGATGAATTGAAATCAAAATGTGCCCGATTTCTTTCATTATCTAACTGCAAGTATCTAATTAGGGTATTGTTTGGTTTATATTATTATTTTCATAGTGTTAAATAATAATTTGAGGTATATAAATGTTAGATCAAGCCATACCATAAGTTAATTCCCTGAGATCTTTAATTTTAATTTAGATTAGATAATAAATTCATTTATCCAGATTAGAGTAGTGAGTAGTTAAAATTTAGTAGTGATAGGTTTAGTTTGAGTTTAGATCTAGTGAATTATACATTACAATTTCTAAAATATTATTTTTTATTTTATTTTAGTTATTAGTTTAATTGTATAATATGGTAGAGGTTGTTCAATGCATATGGATGATGGGAGGAGGTGAAGTAGAGAGTATTATTAGTTAATTTTAGCTGGTAGAATTTTACCAATTTAATTTTGTCTAACATAGAACTTAATAGATGTTTATTCCTATTAGTAATAATATTTTCTCCCACATGTAATGTACATTGTACACCTCATATATTCTCTGTATCCCTCAACTGAGTTAGTATTAGGTGAAAGCTTTAATTAAGAGCCTCATGAGTAGATTTAGGTAAAGTTAAATAAATATTTTATTCTATGATCCATAGAATTGGCACCCCTGGGTAATTGTTAGTGTTGGTGATAGGTGTGAGGGATTACAATATATATATATATATATTGTACCATCACCATCGACCAATCAAATAAACATGAACAAAATAAAATAAATACTCCAGCTAAAACTTTCAATCTTAATATAATAAAATCAAGTACAAATAATATCTTATGATAATTTTGACCACTAGACTAGCTCAAATTGATAATAATAAAAATATGATTCAATGTAAATAAATAATAAGATAATATAATAATAACCATGAGACATATGGTGAAAGGCAAAGTAGTAGGGCTACATTGAGCATATATCCCAAAAAATACAATCTCAATGTCATAAAAATACTATCTCCCTCTTTATTTCAAATAAAAGTATAAAACCATAGCATTCTTAAGACTTAAAAATATTATAAATAATCAAATATATTATTAATAAATAAATTCTAAAAAATTCTGTTATTAAAATATAATTATCTCAGGTTCTTTAAATAAAACCTCTAATTAATTTATAATCTCCTGCAGCCAAGTATGATAAGGGATTTTGTATTATTCCTAACTACACCCAAACAATAATAATAAATAATACTCCTATGCCTAATCTAACTAGCATTTGGTACAATATTTGCTACTCAATAATCTGTTCACTAGTAATAATAATAATAATGATAACAATAATAATATATTCCTATTCTCTCATTTCTCATGTGGCATATTATTAGTATGGTATAATCTGAACAATATATGGCAACAAAAAATATACTTAATTATATGGCAGTATTTTAAATAATAAATTATGACTAAAATAATCTTATATGATTTTGCTGTATCATATTCTGAATAATAATTAATATTATTTAAATAAATAATATCTTTTAAAATTATAATGTGCAAAATATGTAAAATGTTTAGTTCTGAATTCTGTATAATTGAATCCTGTGGTGGTAAGCAAATCAATTGTAACATGGACAACAAGTATATAACAACTTTAACAAATTTATTTTATACTAGAAAACAATTATATACAAAAATATTTACAATTTTTATAAAAAAGAACTGATAAATATTATATTGAAATTTTTAAAAAATACATAGTTTTTTTTTTTTTTGATAATTTTTTAAAAAAGATTGAATTTACAGGTTTTCAATCTTAAAAATTATTAATGTATAAGCCTTCACTCTGGCTTAAGAATTTTATTTAAAAATACATATCATATACTTAGTTATTCAAAACATTCTATTATTTATCTTACAATATTATATTAAACTTATTTCTAAATCAATGAATGATCAATATCATTTTACTTTCAGTAAATGTAACAAAATATCTAACATAAATTTTATAAACCAAAACATATAATTAGGTTTATCCTAAGTTAATGAAAAGTAAATTAATAAAATATGTTTATTCGTGTACTAAATAATAATAATTTTTCTAGGCACCATTCTAATGTTATGATGTGTGTTCATGTTCAAAACATAAAATATAAAAATTTAAATAAAGTATAAGCATTCATCATACCCTAACATACTTTATTTGATATTTCACAGTAAAAATATGCATTGCTTTATCAAAATGCTGTCGATTTATG
This sequence comes from Epiperipatus broadwayi, assembly GCA_028023455.1. NCBI lineage: Eukaryota > Metazoa > Onychophora > Udeonychophora > Euonychophora > Peripatidae > Epiperipatus > Epiperipatus broadwayi. The sequence continues at coordinate 8,303,937 of JAQFVV010006227.1, forward strand.
AAAAATCAAATGTATCAAAAACATTTGAAAATATAAGTTAGGAATAGTTATGACTTTTATCATCAAAAATATTTAGGAAAAATTATGATTCATTTGTTATATTCACCATCAACATTATGCCTTCAACATCATTTGTATTTTTTCACAATACCAAAAACCTATCTTGCCTACTTTAAAACAAATCATCTTTCTAAAAATTATTCATTATTCATCTTTCAAAAATACTAGTCTACTTGATGTTTTGCTAATAAAATTCAGATAGCAATACAATGCATAGGATATGGAGGAATAACTAGAATAAAGATTCCATCGTATAAAGCAGTTCAATAAACCTCGTGGAAATCAGTGTGGAAAAATAACAGGTATGACTTCATCTAATACCTTTTAAAATAATGTCTAGGTACTTATAGACTAATTAAATATAAAGATCAAAACACTGACCTTAAAAATAAATACAAAGTAAAGGGCTAGTTGACTGTATTTGCATAATAACTTCTCAGATATAATATAGGTTAATTATCCTATTTTCTTAACACATCCTACTATATAAGCATTCAGGATTTTACTATTCTACTCCCCTGTCACTATAATTTGTTATTTCAAAATAGATTTAGACATTTAACATTGTAAAATAACTAAGCAAATTTCCCAATAACAAACAAAATTACACTTTATCAAACCATGACTACTATAAGAAAAGGTTTCACACACAAACTTATCTACAAGTACAAATGAGATTTGATTTTAAAATATTTGTTCAATATGTATATTTTGAAATAAATATCATATAGTTTGTCTAGCAAAGAATCATATAAAGTCATGATCATTTTATGAAGTTATAACAAACTTTATAATATAATAAATAAAAAACAAATATATACATATTTCTCATTGCTTATATTCTTAATAAAAATCTATATGTGTTATTAACTCACACATTCATATCTTCATTTATTCATGTAACATAAGATAAATATTTTTAAAACTCCAAGCAACTTTAAGTCAAAAAAAAAAATACATCATATAATAATTATCATATTTTAAATTACCTAATATGATTTTACTATTTGCAAAATCACATCTTTGATGTCTTCCAGTCCAGTTTTACATAAAATATAAAAATTAAAATATCATTTATACCACACTCAGTATAAACATTATTATGATACTTATAATACTTAAATTTCTAATTTAAACTTTTTTAAGAAATTAGCTTTTAAGTACATTCTGCCCTAATGAAAAGGGTAAAATGTATATATATATATAAATTATATTTATAAGACTTACCTTTATTATTACCACTGACTCCTGCTTTATCATTCTTACTGATATTATTATTATTGCTTTTAACACTGTAATAAGTCATCTTCCAGGTGCAACAACTAGCCAAATTGTATAAGTCAAGTTATTTTTAGATCACATGTTTTAGCTTTGGTCCACTTGAGAGAACTCTAAATAGAGCTGCTTAAATTTTTCAATTTTTGCCATCCAAAACTCCTGTTTTGTTGAAATTCAGTTCCAATCCAACTCATTAGTGATTGTTCTGCTTTGAGTAAGATTATAACTAAGGAATTCCCTACTAAGCCTGTGTCTTATTACTTTTTTAATTCTTGAGAACTTGTGCTCAAAAAAAAAAATTGGAGTAAGAAATGTACATATAGCTAAAGAATGGAAATATTGTACAAATACATAATTCTATTCTCACAGTAAATATGAAATGTTTAAAGCATAAGAGATCATAACAATCAGTCCCTGTAATAATTTAAATGATTGAAGAAGGGGGGGGGGGAGACAGGAAAGATTGTTTGCATCTTTAACAATACCTAGCCTTTGATGAATCAACATTCTATTGTACAAAAAAGCAGAAGCTCAGGCACTATTTATTTATAATTGACCTTCATAAATAAAAATTATTCCATTATCCAGTACCTGTGAATCATGTTGGTAGTCTGAGGACAGTACCCAATATTCAAAATAATTATAGGAGAGTATTTACATATAAATAAAAGATAATAAATATATAAATTAAATATATATTTTTAAATAGTTAACTGATAGATTTAAAAATGAGAGATGCTTAAATGTGAAAATAAATATGAAAAAGAAAAAAATATATCTGAAATTTTTTTTTATGCATTACTGTAAATATCATTTTTAACCATTATTAATCCAGTAAAAGATGAATGTCTCTCCAAGTTTAATCCAGTTTGTCTGATCTCTAGCCTCTCTTTTCATTATCACTCCAGTACACTTCCTTATTTCATCCATCCATCTCATATATAGTCTTTTTCTAGATCTTTTACAATCTCTTAGGATCCAGTCTATGATTTCAACTTTTCATCTATTATCATCTTTTCTAGTAACATGTTTATTCTAATTCTACTTCATTCTCTTATTTTTCAGTAATATCAGTAATATCTGTTTGCTCTCTCACCCATATATTTCATTTTTGATCCATTCTTATTATTTCACCATACATCTGTCCATACTTTGTTGAATGGTCTCAAGTCCCTACATTGCTTTTTCATTCTGTATCCAAGTCTCAGATCCTAAATAAGAATTAATAAAACATATTTATTTAAAAAATTTCCTTTTTGAACTCATAGACATATATATTTCCTTTTAATAGGAAATTATTTCTGCTAAAAGTGCTCCAAGTTCAATTCTAAGATTAATTTTGTCAATTATATTTCCATCTGTAATAATAATCTTACCAAAGTTTTGGTAGTTGTTAACTTCTGATTCTTAATTATCAATCTGTATTTTATTCTTTTGAGAAAACTCATTGAACATTACTTTTAGATGTTATAGCATTTATCTCTAAAGCCTTTTTTTTTTTTTTTGCATTGATCTGATAACTCACAATATTTTATGAAGCTCAAATATTATTTGAAAAAGAATCCCATCTGCAAAATCTAGATGATTAAAATAACCTCCATTTATGTTTACTCTTTTAGCTTCTCATTTTAATCCACAAAATACTTTTGTAAAACTACTGGAAAAAGGTCTGGAGACATGTAATCATCCTGTCATATATCCTTGTCAAGCTAATGTAATTAATATCATTATGCAATCTATTCATTGCTATTGCATTTTGATAAATATTCTATAGAATATGGCAATTTATATCTTGATAATCCAACACTTTAATTACTGTAGTTCTGCTTATAGATTCAAATGGCTTTTCATAATTTATAAATCCAAAGTATAATGGCAACTCATATTCATTGGATTTTTCTGTAATTTTTCTCAATGTTTGAATGTGATCCATTTTGCTAAAGCCAATCTGTTCTTCTGTACAGTTAAATTCAAAGTTCATTGTAGGTGAGATATTGGTAAAATTTTTATACAGAATTAAAATATATTACATGTTAAACAAGGCAAAACTCTTCATACAGTAGTGCCACCTTGTGCCAACCAGAGTAATCAATGGATGCCAGAAGGCTCTGGTTGGCACAGGCTGGCACTACTGTATGGAGAGTTTTGCCTTGTTTAATAACAATTATGTGCTAGTATAAGATATAGTGATCATGTGATATATTACATGTTATTTATTGCACATCATATATTATTAATATGTACATTTAAATTTAATGAAATGTTCTTTAAAAATGACCATAGATTAGTCATATAATTAAACAAGAATTGGAAGGGGAAATGTGTGTGGAATATTTACTTATCATTTGTAATAAAACTTAGTACACAATGTGCACTCTTCTTGGTAGAACATAATCTGGAGTAAATCAGAAGCTAGAAAGAGAATGCAGAGATAAATAATTACACCATAATAATAAGGTGCATTGTTACATATAGTTTCTTGCACTGCATTATCTTAACTAACACTTTGATTTTGATTAACAAACCTGCTTTTATAATTTTATTCTAAGTCTGAATTTAGTTAATTATATATGTATTATACTTCGATTTCAAAAATGACCTCAAACATAAAATACTTATTAATATTAATTCGGAAATAATTTTTAAAATAAAAAAAAAATTAATCAAGAGGATTTAACTGATATTTTATCCAGCTGTCAAGACTTTTTCAGAGAAAGGAGAGGGGACCATTAATATCCATTGCAATTATAATCTCAAATAAAAATTACGCGATCAGCGTTTGATAACAAGATTTTAGTTTCTATTAGCAGGGGGAAGGATTATTAAAATGAAGGTGTTTATACCGTATTAGAATTAAATAACATACGGCAATTAAATAGAAAAATATATATTGTGCTAATGAAGTTGATAATTATTTAAGAAAAAAAACAAAATACCATAATCTGAGGTACTGTAGATTTTAGTATGATCGCTATATAGAAAGTTTGCAAAATTTTAAATAAATAAATAGAAAAATCCTCAAGGTGGCAGATTATCACAAACGATAATCAAATATTGATACTTGGTCGTAATAATCTATTGCCTAGTCGTCATTTGAAGAATATTATGTGTATAGTATTGGTAATAAAATCGTTTATCTATATTAATGACAAAATAAAAAATAAATTTTGTGATAATTTAACTATATATATAAATTTTATTAAAAACGCATAATTAGTCAGCAATTTTGTTTTGTAATACATTAACAAAGATAGCTGTAATTCGGTTTTTGTCACGCTACTATAAATATAGTCATACTTTGGTCTTATCGTATTAAGTCAATCGCGGAAGTTTAGGGTAAAGGTAAAGTGACGTGTTTGAAAGTTAAAGATGTCTGGAGTGATTATTTCTTAGTGTTTGAACGTCACGCAATCTTTCAGGGAAACAAATTACAGTATTGTAATTATACTATAAAATGCCTTGTTCGTGTGCATCAAGTGAGTCGTCTTTTTCGTCTGTTTTTTTTATTAATACGATCACTTTTTATATTACAATTTATTTCATATATACCTTTCGTAGAATTAAATTTGTTTTTAAATTGCACTGCATTAATTATGTTGCTAGTATATTTTTTTTAAAAGTAAGTATTCTTAACTTTTTTTGTTTCAACTACCATGAATATAATGTTCTTTTTTTTTTTTGTCTCCCATATTAAATTATAACTTCCTTTTTTATTTTCTTTATCTTTGTTTTTTCTTAAGAAGTTATAATAGCCAAATCTTTTGCGACTGATTAGCAAATGAGTTAATTAAAGAGTATTAGTAAAAGTATTAAACTAAAGTAAACGAATGTGTTTAAAGGAAGTAGATTCTATTTATTTATTAAGTTTTGGCTGTTAACTTGTGAATTATATTTGAAAATTAAATTTGCTTTAATGTATATATAATATAAGGTATATGAGAACAGACTTTCACACGATCCACCACTCTCCACTCTATTTCATAATGCTGATACACTTGAACACATATATGTCAAAAAGATAATCACCACCAGCAATCATCAGTTGATCCAGATTATCATCTCTACACATATATGCAATAAATGCTCAGATATATATTAAGGATAGCCAATCTTTATACTTTAATGGATAGGCTTCAATCCACTCCAACTCTTCAACCGTCCATCCATTTGAAAATCTGATGATGGAACGCTCAAATGCCACCCTGAGGAGGCCGAGATTCTATAATGTATATATTGTATTAAATATAAAATAGTTATATATAATAATGTCCAGAAGTATCTTAATATTATTAGTTGGAGAACAAAATAAGTACAAAAAAAAAAAAAAACAACGAATTATCTTGAAGTGTCTCCTTCAATAAATTTGGAATATGCTTGATAGCATGATTAGCAACCAAAGTGCAATCTGTTGTTAAGACAACTTCTTGACTGCAGATTCTATTTATTTATTAAATTTTGATTTATCTTGTGAATTATATTTGAAAACTAAATTAGCAATTTGCTTTAAAATATATATTGTATTGTTAAAAGAAAGTTGCCTTGTAAACAGTTAGAAATTATTAATTGTTACTGATTTTGGGATTGTCTAAGTGTTGACTGTTTTTTAATGATATTGTATTAAATATAAAATATTTATATATAATAATGTCCATATATTAATATTCTTAGTTGGAGGATTAAATAATTTTAAAAAATTTGCCAATGAATAATATTGAAGTGTCTCCTCCAATAAAGTTGGACATGCTTGTTAGATGTTTATTTATCCTGATGCATATTTGATGCTACTATTTTAATCAGAAGTTGGAGAGAAAATAGGAACAAATAGAATAGGATTAAGTTAAAATCTGGCATGTATTGTTTATAATAAATATGAAATATGTAGAATTACTTGAGTAATTATAATGCACTTAATATTGCGCAGAGAAATCAGAAATTTTTAGGTAGAATACAAAAAGTAGATAAATATGTATTGGGTGGTGAATTTTGCAAAGGATAAATATATAGAGAGAATGTGTTACTTTTAAATAATTATGAAAATGGAAAAGGATATAGATAAATTGATTAGAAAATGGAGTTAAAAATTGTGGAAAACAAATATGAATTTTAAAAACAGAGTTCTATAAGAATAAAAATTACATAAAATATCAAAAGATGTGTGATAATATAAAGGAGTTTATTATTATTTGATGTGAGAACAGAAGTTTTAGATACCAGAGAATGAAAGCAAAAATAAAATAAGTATAAAGATAGGAGAGAAAGTAACGAACACTTATTATTGAAGTCTAGAATGTTAAAAAAAAATCAGGTATAAATTTATAGAGAATGATTTTTTGTTTAGAACTATATATATATAAAAAAAAAAAAGGTGAAATATGAGGGCAGGATGAAGGAATTACTTGAGCAACTTTTGTTGAAGTGAGACAAAAAGAAAATACGAATATCAAGTCATTGAAGGCAAATCTTAATCAAGCCGCCAATATGAACTCTTTAAAAACTTTCACGTTAAATCCTCAACCAATTATAATGTAAAATTCTCTTTCTATTTAAACATAACATAATGCTAAGTGTAACCGTTCTATAAAGTAATGACTTTCTCTTTCTGTTATAAAAATCTAATGCACGAATCTAAAACTTTATTTTTTGTAATGCATTTCTTTAATGGGTTTTCACAATTTCTATTTTTAATATTTTAAATGTGGCAAACTTTTAATTTTAATATTATAAATTTCGTATGATTTAATTTAATATGCTAATAGTTCAATCGAGCGAACTGATATTAAATTTTCTTAGATATCCTCGATATTATAGGATGTTAAATCGTAAATGTAAGCTTTCTTACCTAACTAAAAGTTTGTTCGATTGAATAATATTTTTAAGTTATTTTATTTGTTTAGTGGCAGATTATTCGCTGCTACACTTAATATGTCATTTTATTGTCACATTTACGCTATTGATTTTATTTTCAAATTATATTTTAAAGTAAACGTAATGACCTACCTTTGCTGGTTTTTTTATATTGTCAATCATTTGCCTATCACACCATCTCGCATGAGAATTATTTGTGGAAATAATTACTAGTTAGCGTATTAATATTTGTTTAATGAAGGGAACAATAATCCCTCTTTTTTCATATGTCATAGCATCTGCCGGGACGCGAACCCACACCCGTCTGCAACCAACTACTTGCTTGCATGGCGGTTGCGATACCTCTCGGCTAACAACGCAAGACAATATAATCCCTCTTTTATTTGTGACATTGTAACTAATATTAAAGGTCATTTGCGAACTTTTCTTTATTTGTGACATTGTAACTAATATTAAAGGTCATTTGCGAACCTTTCGAGAGAGATTAAATTATGTCATATCATTATACCAGATTCTAATAAATTATAAGGACCTTAATCTACATATCAGTGTTATTAAGAACCTGATTTATTTTTATTATTAGCGTTACTTGCCTTACATAACGTTAGAAATTTCCTCGCTTTGCTTTGTCAAACTTAAAACCCGGAGAAACGGGATTCTTTTACTTAATGGCATATCTGTGAATGGGGCTTGGAAGCACCAGCTCCAGGATATTGTCAGGGGGTCATTTAGGCTCTGCACAGGTTAACACTGGAAAACAGACTGTGATATTTCCTACACCATCTCCTCTTCAAATGCTGACCTGTCACGTGTACAGGCACATTTCATATTCTTATATTATTGCCGAAGCGTTCGTCCTAAAATGGACTCAATCTATTCTAGCGTTATTACTTTAGTCAGCACCGCGATTCTTAATTAATATTTTTATACTTGCCCATTTTAAATCTGTAAGATGTAATGCCATGATTTCTAAATCCATCTCTTATTTTCATTTATCTTATAAGTTAGGTAATGTCATTTTAAAGCTTATTTAAACTACCTTCCTCTCATTGAGACAATGCTGAGTGCGCTAACAGATAAAGCTAAATAAATCTTTTCCAGTCAGAAAGAATAGATTAAAATATAAATAACTTTTCTGTTTGAATATTTTAAAGTCTAATGACTTGTGAAGTGAATAATGCAAATTAATAAATATTTTCATATGTGGTTCAAATGAACTATAATAAAGTTATGTAACTTACATCCCATTTATCTGTTTCAAGGTCATTTATTTTTCATAAAAATAATCATAGCGTCCAAGTTATAATATGGTAAAAGTGGTATCTCCCATTAGCATATTAAGCCGCATCTTTTGACTATCTGTACATTTTTTTTAATCACATTCAATTGCCGATTTGCATATTATTTAATCATTAACTTGTGCTATTATTATGTAATTCCTTCAATACGCATTAATGATCGAGTGAAACCCATAATTCTATTAATGTTATATATAAATAGATTCGCAGCTGTTAAAGTAAATATTTGTTTATTCATTTTTTTCTAATTAATATTAATAAATTATTAACTATATTATTACTTTAGTCTGCTTTGCCTCATGATTTATGCATACACATCGTTAATTAGATTGCATTATATATAGCTGATTTCCACTGATCTTAGGCCAATTTCTAGATTTATTAATGAATTATATGAAAAGCCTAATTATAATCTTAAGCTATTTCATTCTGTTGGGGTCGGGGGGGGGGGCTGGGGTTCGAAGCCTCGTAGTTTATAATTCCCTGTAGATCTCTTGTTTCTCTGCTGTTGCTCTGGGATGGGTATAAATAAAATTTCATTTGTTATCATCAGAAATGATGTTCGTAATGTTATAGATCTGGAAAATAGGCAATAGAGCAGAGTTCATGATTGTTCCTGGCTTATGTATCTTGCACATGATTGGATTCGAGGTACTTTTGCCTAGATGTTAGCTTTTGTTAGATGAAAATACAATTCTGACCGGTACACTATGATATCAAGGATTTCTTAAATGAAGCTCTGTGATATTTTGATGTGTGAATGAAAGACTTGCATTAGGGTCAAACAATTATCCGACCCAAATACTATTTTTGAGTCTCCCAGGTGTCTGTCTGAGACTACAGTGAGTCAGTTGTCTCCATTAAAGAAAACTGATCCCAGAATTAAAGGTGTCAATCAGAAAATTGGATCAAATGAATATTCAACCAATCAAAATAAAATTAGGGGATCTTTAGCTACAAGTGCTAAAACTGGGCAAATAAATCTGAAAAAACAAATGCAAATCTTTGCTATAGATGTCACAATGAAAAACATGCACATCCCACATGTCTGCATTGGCATACAGTGTATAGATATTGTAATAAAGTCATATAGAAACTCCCATGCTTAAAAAGAAAAAAACAAAGTCAGAAAAGAGTGGAAGGATTCATTCTAAAAGTACCAAAGGATAAAATCAAGTAAAATTAATATCAGTATAAATAATATAAGAGATTGATTCAGCTCTCAATACATCAATAACAATGATATTAGATATTGTAATAAAGTCATATAGAAACTCCCATGCTTAAAAAGAAAAAAACAAAGTCAGAAAAGAGTGGAAGGATTCATTCTAAAAGTACCAAAGGATAAAATCAAGTAAAATTAATATCAGTATAAATAATATAAGAGATTGATTCAGCTCTCAATACATCAATAACAATGATATTAGATATTGTAATAAAGTCATATAGAAACTCCCATGCTTAAAAAGAAAAAAACAAAGTCAGAAAAGAGTGGAAGGATTCATTCTAAAAGTTCCAAAGGATAAAATAAAGTAAAATTAATATCAGTATAAATAATATAAGAGATTGATTCAGCTCTCAATACATCAATAACAATGATATTAGATATAGGATCTGCAGTGTCCATTATATCCAAAAATTTATGGGCTATCATTAATAAACAAAAATAATCATCAGCTGCAATTACCAATGCAATCAAGTACAATTCTTTGGTGAAGCAAAAGTTGAAATAATTATTCTAAATAAAACTAATCTTTTGCCTCTTAGTGGTATCAGCTGATGATTTCAGCAATCTATTAGGTTATGACTGGTTCAATCACATAGGTTAAACATGGATTAAAATGAATCAATTTACAAATATAAACAAAATGTGCTTAATGTTAAGGTGGGTCTGTACTTAGGGCCATCTGTCCATTTATAACTAGATAAGAAGTAAAATCAATAAGTTTTAGTTGCTGAACTTTGCCATTTATCTTAAGAGCTAAATTATTAGAAGTTGAATTGCATATACAGTTGACTGAAGGAGTTATTAAGCCAATAACCTCATTAGAATGGCCTACTCCAAGTGTACTCTTCATAAGAAGTAATAGCAATATAAGAATCAGTGGTTACTACTGATGCTTAATCAGTAAAGTACTGGTGGTTGATAATTATCCTCCACCATCAATCAAAGAAATCCTCTACACAGTTGGGTGAAAATTGATCTAAAATATGCTTATTTGCAACTGTGAGTTGATAAACAACTTGCAAGAGAATTAGCAATTACCACCCACAAAAGATTATTAAAATGAACTGCCTGATCTTGGTACTACTATACAGTATTTTGATTGTTTTCTGTTACTGATTAAGACTGGAAGAATTGTGAATTTCCACCAAGAAAATGGCATATTCAAGGATTTCTTGGATATAAAATAGATTCAAAAAGCATTACACAACATGGCAACAAGGAATAAAAAGGATCTGTCATTTTTAGGCCACATTAATTATTATGAGAGTTTTCTCTACTATAAAACAGGCTCAAAACTGTTATGCAGATTGTTAGATTAAAAGGCAGTCTGGAAGTGGGAAGTCAAGTATGTCACAAACTTAAAAAAAATTATAAGATTTGATATCACATTCAATGGTTTGATATTTTTTGATTCAGAAAAGATGCTGATACTAAATTGTGATGTATTACCTGAGGGGTGAGTGCTGCACTTTTTTCATAAAAATATTGATGGGATACATAGTCAAAACTATTAAAGATAGATTCAGAGTTACATGCATGCTAACAGTAAATCTGGCAGTCAATGGACCACTGGTAATCCCAGATTTCAAAAATTAGTTAACTTTAAGGATTTAGTGAGCCTTCAACACTTAATCATAATAGACATATTCATAGCATAGATGGTGAGAAGAAAATTGTGGTATTTATTAGGGAGAAAATCACAATAGGGAATTTTCATGTATGAATGGTAAATGAATTATTTATATTGGCCATTTTTTTGACAGGAGGATAGGAATTTTTTTTGTTAATTGCATTTATTTCTGGCAATGTGCCAGGCCTTTTTCACTTTGCCCTTGGCATCATGACATTCAAGACAGATAACAATGGCAGATGCAGGTTTGAAAGTGCAGCCTAGGTTAAATTTGTTCTTATAGAAAATTTTCTTTAGCATCAATATGCATTTAGGCTTGGTTATGCAAGTGGATAGATTGTAGCATGATTCCCTATAATAAACAGTATGGCAATTGGTTTAGCTTCATGCAATTTTGTAAACTATTTGAGACTTTAGCTCTAAGGGCAGACTATATTGGGGAGGAGTGTGAAGGCTAATTTGATGAGTTAAAATACAGACTTTGATAATATGATGTGTAGCACCAGGAATATAATCCAATGATATCTAGGGTTTGTCATTGGTTATGATGGATGGATGTTTAATTTTGGAATAAAAAATTTTAAGTTTGAATAAGAGCTATGTTTTATATATGTGTAGATCTGTGATATAAGTTTCATTATTATTTTTCTATCAGATTCAAGTTTACACAGATAATGGTTCCTATACAAAAATGTCTTGAGACTGGCAAATTTATGATACTTTGGTATAATAGACTCAGGGTGTATAGTGCGTTGGACAGAAATAGGCTTCAAAAGCACTTTATACTTAAGGTAGGTAATTTCACACTGAATGTATAAGTCTAGGAATTTTATGCCTTTTAAGTTGTCCCCATTCTCTCTTGTCCATTTTAATGAAGAGGTATTTGAGAGGTCCAGCTGTATTTCATTGATTTGTACATCGTGGGTGCAAATAAGGACATCATCCATTATGTTGTATATATATAAAAAGGAAGAAATGAACTCAAAGTATTTGGGTAAGACCTCTTTCTTGAATTTATTGAATATACTTGAATTTATGCTGTTCATGGGAAGACCCATGGGCCAGTTATGATCCATTTTGTAATAAACATTGTTAGATAAGGAAATTAACTCATTGTGGATTCATTTTAAACATTCAATGATAAATTCAGTCCTATGCATATTCAGCTTTATGCAGTGCCTCTGATAATTTGAATGGATAATATATGTGAAATAAAACCATGTAGTTCAGTGATGTCCAATGATGTTATGCGGTCTTGCTTAGTGAGTCAAATATTTTTAATTCTGTCAAAACATTTAAATGAAGACCAGATAATAAATCTACCAAAATTGAATTGGTCCATAAGCCTTTTCCCAATCATTTTGGAAGTTATGTAGTGATATGGTCTTCTGAAGTCAGTCATTAAGTGTAGGAGGTGTTCAGCTTTATATATGAGTTTATTTGTTTAAATCTTGGTTTATTAATTTGTGTGTGCCTCTTAGCAACAAAGTCCTGTTTGGATAATAAAATGAAATGATTTCTCTTATCCTCTTTCATATAAATGGCATTTTTCATGAAAGTATTGCTTGATAGACTCAATATATTTAAATCATGCTTTATCTTGCCCTTGACTTGTTTATGAGTGACAGTCTGCACAACTTGCCCAATAATTGCTTTTGTTTGTTGACTGTCATTATAAATTGGTTTCAATGTCAGCAGCAAGTTTCCTCATTGGATATTTCCACATTGTGCTGACAAATTGTGAACCATAATTTAAAATCTTCTAATATTATCTGGTGGATTGTATTTTGTTAAGTTGACAAAGTTATAACTATAGTGGGAGCTAACTTTACACCCTGCTTGGTAATGAGACATTTTCTTGGCATATTTTGCTTGTAAATTAAGGGCCAAGACTTTCTATTTATCATCAGTCGCAGATGGTATATTCTGTAATCCCCATATTTTATGTTTATGTTGCTCTTCATTTTTTAAAAATCTTTTACAACTTTTAATAATGTTTTTAGTAAAAGAGTTTAGTTGGAAGGTGATCTTATCTTGGTTAAAAATAGCCTTAGACACATAAATTTTGCAACAGCTTGGAAAGATTTTTTGAGCCAAATAATTTTCAAGGAATTTAATTCTTTCATGTAACACACAAGTCAGCTTCAGAGTTTGTGTACTGTCTTAATCTTTAGATAGAAATTAATTAAATGGATCTATTTGGGTTGGCCAATTAGAGCTGTCAATAAAAATGATTGTGCATCTGGGGATTAAGAGTAGTGATTTCTCCAGATTACTGTTGTAAAATGCTAAACGTTTTGTATAGTTGTCATCAAAGAATTATGAAAATGCTGGTTAGATCCTATACTTGGTGGCTTATCTTGGATACTGACATTGAGTCTAAAGGCTACGAATGTTGGAATTATAAAATATATCAAAACATGCCAACAAAGCATAAGACAACTCAATGGCCTGATCTTGAGGATTTATGAATAAAAATTTATATTGATCATTCTGATATATTTGAAGGTACGCTGTTATTAATAGTTGTAAATGCATATTCCAAGGAGCTTGGAGTGTTTGGAGTATCATTAATCTATGCCACAGCATCAATTTAAAACTACATTTACAACTCATGGTCTATCCAAAATATTAGTATCTGATAATCACAACTTTTGCAGCAAGTTTATTCAAACAATTTTGTGCCAAAAATAATATAGAACAATTGTTCAGCCCACTATTACATCCTGAGAGCAATAGAGAGGTTGTTGTGAACTCATCCTAACTCAGCAAAAGCTTATCGCAAATAATGGAATTGTCCTTACTACAACATTATCAAAAGCAGATTCACATTATAATAAAATTGAACAATGAAATAATAAAAGAAAATAAAAAGCCAAGTTAGGTCAGTAGATGGGGATTTTATTATGTGTAGAGGTCAAGCAGACAACTTTAAGATGTTTAGACAACTGTCACATAAATGATAGCACATACATTATCCGTAACAGTGTAGAATGCAGTGAACATGCTCAAGTCTGAAATAGGAAGTTGCTAGCTACAGTTGTCACCATATCTCCACAAGAGGCAAGCCATTTGTAGGCTTAAAATGTCAAGAGTTCAAGTATTATTTCCCAAATATTAGCTGTACCATTAGCAACTAGACTTGCGTAGTTCACCGGACATAATAGGCATACTATATTGTATTTAAACATTTGTATATATTTTTTATTATAAATACACCTAATAAATATTTTTTATATTATTTACAAATTTGTGTATTATTATTAAATAACCAGGAATATTAATCCCACCAATACTATAGTATAAACACAACAGAAGTGGATGAACTTATTTTGATATAAGTTTTGGAAGGAAGTAACTTGGTAACAGAATTTCTAGTATGTATAGATTTCTAGTATGTATATAATATATGTACAAAAGTTTTGATTTCATTAAGAAACCATTTTGCACCATATTCTTATGTAAGCTTTCTTTAATAAATAATAATTGTTCACTAAATTGAAAAATGAAATAATCATTTATTATTAATAATTATATTTTAAAAAATCTGATGTCAATTTTATATATGAAATAATAATGATATTTTGAGAATACAAAACTTTTTATATGAATAGAAGAAAAAATATTTTGTCCTCTTTTGATAAAAGATGACATTTTTAATATGAATAAAGAACTAGAAAAATAATTAAGTTCATTTAAGTCTTGAACATGGAACTACCTGATAAAAATAAATATTGATAATAAAAGTACTCACACAATACCTTGAGATATTCATATTTTACACATAATAAGAAAAAGACTGGCACGGTCATATATGGCAGTCATTAACTTCAAAAATATTATAATTTTAAATCTATCCATGAAATTGAAGTCATTAAAAGTTGTAATATTCTGAATAAATGCAAACTCAACTTTGTATTCATGTAAGGACATCTAAAAAAAGCATTCCTGAAATCGAATAGTTTTTGGAAAAAAAGATTTTAATACATATGTGCCATTATGCACATAGATTATAAGGTGGGCATTTTGAATAAACAAAATTGTTAATTGCAAGGAAATTAAGTCATACCAAACATGATTTGACTATTTATTTTAGCAAAATTTTATTCCACAAATCTGCTTCATATAGCTCGATGTATTGTTCATTATTTATATAATTATTTTATTTTAATATTTGCCATGAAGCTACAAAACTATAATTCAAACTATGAAAATGCATTATGTTCAAAAGAAATGAATCTATGGTTCATTATTGCATATGCTGTCTACATTTATTTATTATAGAAATGCAGAAGAATTTTGCATCACATATTCCTTAAATGATTCTATCAAATTTCAAAGAAAAAACTACATTAAAAGTATATAAAAAATAAAACTTAAGAGAGGATAAATCAATATAGACCAATTGTGACACTGAATACTATTAGATGTGATACTATATTCATTATATTTAAGAGGATGTTAATTGATCAGATCATGTGACAGGTTGAGCCTTAATTTAGAAATATTTAGTTTTCAAAGCTGACACTGCACTAAACAACCAGATCAAAAACAACATAAAAATTTTAAATCAAAAATAAAAAGTAAAATCTGATCTTTTTTTAAATAAATAAATGATTTAATTTAGTATTTTGTCATTTGTTACAATTACATTTCTTTCCAAACTCCAACATTCAGTAATCCTATTTTTTGTTATTTTCATATAGAAAACCATATTTGATTTTAGTGATAACATGTTAATAATAATCATAAACTGTATTCTGTATATTTTAAAATAACAAAAACTATTTTTTAGCTGGAGTTTGCACTTGTGGCCCTCATTGTAAAATTTCGGATAATTGCAAATGTTCAAAAGATACTTGTAAATGTGAAGCCAATTGCCCTTGTCCAAAGTGTCAACCTCAATGCAAATGCCATGGTATGTTATATATTTCAAAAAAATTATTCCATTTTTTGTGTGTTTTTATATTTACTTGTTTTAATGATTTTTAATATTTTTATCTTTTTTTTTTTTTTAAGTGTCATAGCATCGGCCGGGACGCGAACCCACAACCCGGGCAACTGCCTGCAAGTGCAAGGCAGTCGCGCTGACCTATCGACCACCAATGCAAGACTATTTATATCTTTTAACATTATTTTTAATTTTATAACAAGTTTAAATGATGTTTTTGATTTATTGCTATTTATAGGTAAGAGTGTTTGCCAGTGTGGAGTAGGATGTACTAATGACATAAACTGTCATTGTGCTGATATTGGATGTTCATGCCGCTGAGAAAAAACAAGTTATTCCAAAAAAAAAAGAGAGTCTTTTGTATTACTTATGATAGTAAATAAAAATATTTTAACATAAAGATAAATAAATGTCAATATTTTCAATCATTTTTTAATTACACAAAATGAAACATAATTTAAATATGGACAATTTATATATGTAAACATTTATTAACATTCAATTCAAATCAAAACATTTTTAATAAATAGAAAACTGGCATTATTTTTTTCTACTGTCTTAAAAAAAAAATTGCCAATGCATGTAAATACAAAATTGCAAATATATCATTAAAGATATGGAAATAGAAAAAAATACAACTGCATTAATATAAAACTTTCATAATAGTTTATGGCTTAATAATTAAGTTTTAAACACAAAAAGATATCACTGAAAATAGTGATTGATTTTTAATTAAAACCTAAGTTAAATTTTATGCCAAGCCTATTATTAAAATATAAGCTCAGAACATAAAAATTGATGACAAAAGAAATTCAAAAATAATTCATGTAATAAAAACTTAAAAAATTATGACTCCTGAATTCATTATGAATAACTAAAATAGAAGTGATACAATATATTGCACCTATGCACTTAATTCAATTAACTAATTAAAATATCTTGAGTAAATGGTAACAAATGACTGTAAATAAAGATAACATTTATTTCTTAGGTAATGTCTTTGCTGCTAACCAAGAAGCACTTTGTCCATCAAAATTAAAATTTGTTATTAATCTTATGGGCTTTATTCAAAATGATGACATTTTCTGACAACTGATCCAAACCTGAATTAAATTCTCCACTAAGGATTCTTATTCAAAAAAACTAAAATAGAAATTTATAAAAATCTTCTCTAATGATCAAGTATGGAAAAAAAATTATTGAAAAATGTAGTATGATTTATTTATAGTATATTTAATAAAAAAAATCTATACATATCTGCAAGGGTTTAATTAATTCATGTATCTCAAATACTTTGGCTTTTAAAGTCAAATTTGTATAGAACTTATAATCATATATTTACAAACAATTTTTTATAAATTGTCTTCACTGGAAGTTTTGATTTAGTTAGTGATCAAAAATTTATTGAAATAACTAGTAGTTGTTAATGTTTTAATATTCTCCGATGCAAAAAATATACCACTAAAATGCATACTGTGTTTGTTGGAAATTAATATTGGTAAAGCCCATTCCTAAAGCAAATTGTTCTTTTAACTTTTTCAGATTATATGCCAATTAATGTGTGTTTCCTGTTCTAACTAAATTATTTGAAAAAATTCTTTTAATCGTCAAGTGTTGTTAGCCGAGAGTTCAGCCCAGCCGCCTTGCAAGCAAGTAGTTGGTTGCAGACGGTTGTGGGTTCGCCTCCCGGCCTATGCTATGACATATGAAAAAAAAATATTTTAAGAAATTATGTAATTCAGAAATCAGTTTTATATATAAATGTACTTAGATGTAAAATTTTATTGATAAATATTGCTTTCTAACATAGCATTAGGTATCCTTTGTAAGATAATTTTCAGCAGAAATGTCAAAAATTCAAATGATAAAGGCGCGCGTGTGTGTGTGTGTACATGTCTTGTCAATTGCTGGATGATGCAGATTTAAATATTCTATTTTTGGTTTATCTAAGAAATTGAGATATCCATTTCGTGTTCAATATTAGATAAGTGAATTGCTTATGGATCGATTGCCTAGAAAAAAATCCCAATTCTAATTTTTTTCCGAGTTAACTAGACCCAAATTAAAACCTTAGTTGTAAATATTATAAACAAATCTGCTGGTTACAATGTGAGATCCTTCACATGCTGTATATTATGATAATGGTATAGTGTCATCACATTTAATTTAAAATTCATAACAATTAAATTTTACAGTGACAAAAAAGCTTTAAAACCTAAAAATGTATATATAAATGTTATATAAAAGATTAATAATAGAACTATAGATAGCTTTATTCAGGTTCTCTCAAATAAATATAGGATTGGGTCTATTAAAATAAAAGAGAATAGCTAGTAAAAAAAGGTTAAAATAGGAAGAACATAAAAAGTAATTTAATCGATTTCTAACCTTCTTGAAACATATGGATAAAAACTTTCGAAAAAATTAAATTATCCCTAAAGTGCATGGACATATATATATATGCTCAGATCAACAACATAACATATATAGGTATGTACATAGATTAAATTATATTTTAATTTTTTTACAATATATACTTTAATTATAATTGTGATATTTTAATAAAAACTAAATATATATATAATTTGGTAAAAAAGATATAGAAAAATATAAAACGTTCAAGGAATTTTTTTTTTCTCAGAAAATTGCTCAATAAATACTACCATATCTTTATAATTTATTGCTTGTATTAAACTATTTCATTAAAACGTTATTACTTAAAAATGTAGTCGGTTGAATTGCACAAAGTAACAACAAAATGTTTATACTGTTATATACCAGGGGTGGGCACGCATGAGCTCAATGAGAGCTGCTTGCCGATTTTTCACATATTGTAAAGAGTCGCACTTTATTACTATTATTTAGTCACATAAAAATAAATACTTATAGTCAATTTTATTAAACTTAATTAAAATAAAGACACATTCTACACAAGTTTTAAGTGCTGTATAAAATATATAAGAAAATATAATTAAGAGAGAGAGAAATAAAATACAAAATAATTATTTCTAAATTTTTATAATAAAAAATCATTAATGAAAAGTATAACATTTAATGAAGACCTTTAGTCAAATCATTGAAATTTGGCATATAATTTACTAAAAATGTAGGCAGCAATTCTGTGAGATTCTGATTGGTCAACTATAAATGATATTTCAATTTCATGAACTTCATAGTGAAGTACAACAATTCATAGCAATATGTTGTACCAAAAATTGAAATTAGATGGTAAGCAGCTTTCTTTAAATGTGGATGTTTTGGTTCTGGCTTGAGTTTCCAAAATTTAATTAGAGAATTAGATTTGTGATGCTTTTACAATGCTTGATCCTTTTTCATTTCTAATAACTCCAATTTTCCAGTCACTTTTTCAACAAGTATTATTTCAGAAATTGAAAATCCATCTTCAATAATATCTCAAATAAACAGGTTCACAAAATATGCAAATGTAGACTTAAATGTTTTAAAATCTTCAAACCTATATTTGGAATTCACTTGCAATCCTGCCAATTATTCTTTATATTTATCTAAATTTTTTTCTTTGATTCTCATGGAGAATAATTAAATATTCCGAACTTAAGATCATGTACAAAAAGTCACAGTTTAGCTTCAAAACTAAATACAGTTTGTAACAAATCATTAATAATTTTTCACTTTTTATATAAAGCCAAATAAAGTGTTTCCAAATGTTCCATAATGTCTGTAAGGAACATTAAGTCAGGGAGCCAAGTTTCATTGTCTAATTCTGGATTATTATTTTTTTTAAAATGTTATAATAGGATTTAGGAGTTCCACAAAACAGCTAAAAATATTCAGTTGATAGCCATCTTATAACATAGCAAAAGGAGAGATCACTGGGCAATTCATCTGTTTCATCATTTAAATCTTCTAAAAAATTCTTAAATTGACAGTGTGTTTTGGTATTTGTTCCAATTAAATTCACAATTTGCAAGACAATTTTCCACACATTTTTATATTTTAAGTACTTCACTATGAAATGTTCACAGTGAATTATGCAGTGAGAAGAGATAAAGAGTGAAGTTTGAGGATCATTGCTTAAAAGATTAGTAAATTTCAGGAGCTTATCAGTCACAACACTAACAAGTTATCATGAGGCAACTCAAACCTGTTCATTACCTCATCAAGTGCATTTTTGACATTGATACTGCAAATTGTTTCAGTAAAAGCTATTATGTCTAATATTTCTTTCTTCATATTTACATCTGTAGATACAAAGCCTACAAAAACAGCCAATTGTAGAACATCCTGAATGTCTGTAGACTGATTGAATCCTAAACTGAATACTGTCCAATTTTTCACATCAAACTATTTTCAATATTTTTACTAATTTCACTAATAAGGTCTTCAGTTGTACTATATGACATAGGAACTTGTGTGATCAATTTATGCAGATTTGTATTGCCTGGATCCAAAACTTTAACCATTTCTTCCAAGTATCCTTTAATAAATTCTCCTTCATATGGACATTTGGCATGAACAACATTCCAAGCTACCAAAAAACTCTGTCATCTTTGTTATCCTTATGACTAAAAGAAGACAAGAGTTTTTGTTGCAATGCTTATATTTCTCTGTTCCCAATTTTGAATCGTGCGAATATTGAATTGAAAAGTGGGAATGACATTTCTAACTTTGTAGTTTGCAATTGTAACTTTACAAATAAAGCACAACAACTTTTCATTATTGCAAATAAAAGTAAATTTTTCTACCCATTCTTTTTGAAAGCTTCTATTTTCTTGTTGGTATTTTCCTTTTTTCAAATTTTCTGAAGTCATGTTAACAAAAAATTTAAGTAAATTTATCAAGTCTGAAATTCAAACAGAATACATAAATAAATAATTAAAATATCTAAATATTAATTCTTGTTTTAAAAGATTCGTAAATGGTGCAACAAACTGTTGAAGAAATAGGTCTTCTTAAAATAAAATAAGAATAAAAATAATTTAGAATAATTAAAAGCAATTTTGGAATATATTTCTGGACGGTATTTTTCTGATAATTCTTAAACGTCTGTTTCATTATTATTTACCATCAAAAATTGAAACAATATATCCAAAATCAAATAAATGCTTTTCAGTGAATAATATAATATTCTCGGGTAATGGCATGATTTTACAAATTTTAAATCATTATAAATGCAAGCTAGTAGATGTTTCACAGAATTTGGTACTTGACACATCTTTATATTCTTGTGAGACAATTCATGGTATATATAATGATGATATTAGAGCTAAACTATCATCCATGCCTGATAGAATACACCCTGGTATCCATGGAATACCAAAATTCCTGTTCAAACATCTTGAAACCTTCACAGTCCCAATAGTGAGTAGAATGATTGATCTACTTGCCTAAGGTCCCCTTACAATTGATCAACTCTATCCCATTGCAATGGTCCCATTTCTTAAGAGTGCTATTATCCCTTCGCCTCTGGAGAACCTTAGACCTATCTCGATGACTCCGTTGATTATTAAACTGATTGAAGCAATCATCAAAGATAAAATTCAAAATCTCATTCTGCCCTTTATCTCTCTTTTCAATTTACAAAGAAAGGTAATTCCACAGCTGAGGCTCTCTGCTTTATTCAGGTTAATTACGGATTATACAAGAAAAAATAAAAAGTCAAAGCCAGTAATTGTTCAACTTGATATTTCAGCTGCTTTCGATTCAGTCAGAATTCCTCACCTTATACAGCTCTTAAGTGGTCTGACTATTCCTACAGGTATAATTAATATCATTACTAACCTTCTATTCAACAGACATAATGCCATTTCACTAAATGGTAAAATTTCAAACTCATTCACACCTACCAAGTCGATTCCACAGGGCTCTCTTCTTAGTCCCCTGTTCTTCATTCTTTATATAAATCCATTCCATAAATCATTAGAGATGAATCTTCCTGGATTGTACTTTCCTGGTATCAATAAATCCATTCAGCACATATCCTACTTGGATGATGTGGCAGTGTTCTTACCATCTAGAAAGTTCATCCTGAAACTAATTCAAATTTTGGACAATTTCACCATAGAGTCATGTCTTGCATTTAACCTTAGAAAATCTGCTATATGGAGGCTTTCATCTGGAAAATCAATTCCATCCCTTTTCACAGCGATGCCACAAAAATTTTTGGGCTTACCAATGAGTCTCTCTCATGCAGCAATGAGGAAATTAATACAAGACACCATATTGAATTCTGCAAGAAAAATAATTGATTCTCTTTCAAAAGTTTATACTTCATTATTTGCAAAAGTAGTCCTTCTCAACATGTTATTGTTCCCCAGAATTTCTTACTATATGCCATTCATTAAATTCTCATCAAAATTTATCAAGAATATAAACTCTCTTTGTTCTAGACTAATGTGGAAGGGTAAAACTGTTGCTATTAGCTTAAGAAAAGTTCAGAGACTGACAAAACTTAATGGTTTGTCAATGCACTCACTTCAGGTTCTTTATCTACAGAAATCAAATAACCTCATTACAAGACTTAATGAGATTTTTCCTGATGACTCACCTTTTCTATATATTCATCCTACAGATACACCATCTCCAATTAATGATGGTTAGTTGTCACAAGTCTTAATTGACATTGCAAAAATTCTCACACCTTTAACTCAAATAAAACCAATGAAACTTCATTATTGGGATGCCTATCTTCTTTTGTTTTCACCAATTATCCAAGATCCTAACATTCTCACCTGTACAAACTTTGACATTATAAAGAAATATAAAAGATGGAATCTAGAGCCAAAATATTTGGATTTCCTTCTAAAGTTAAATATCAATGCCCTTCCCACAAGCCATTTTCTTGTGATGTACAGAGGTTTTTCATCTTTGGACCCTGTGTACTCACTCTGCCATAGGGAGGATGATACTATATTTCACATTTTCAACAATTGTTCATCTCTTCAGGACTGTAGAATATTGATTAATCAAATTTATATACCAAAATATCCAATTATCAACACTCATAGAAGGTATTGCCTCTGGGGATTTTGCAACTATAAGAAGTGCCACTTTCATTATTTTTTGTCTATGGTTTGTCAGATGCATTCTAATCTTCAAGTCAGTTTTGCCTAATCAAAAATTAATTTTTCTACAAAAATTAAAAGAAATCAAAGAAAGAGATTTGAAGTTAGCTCCTCACTTTGTGGTGAATTCCACGTGGAATCTTGTTAATGTTGGACATTCCTCTCTGGAGGGAGTTTTTGCTATTTTTTTTTCTTTTGTTGTATACATAGTTGAATAAACCTGTTTTTGATAATAAAAAATCTAAATGCAATAACTATAAACAATTAAAATAATTTTCTTAACCCGTTCACACCTTTAGAAAGCTTGTGGTGGCAGCACGGAAAAATTACACACCATAAACAAATTTAAATTGCTTAATAAAACAATCTACATACTAAATTTTTTGAAAAAATATAAAATAGGACACTTAGTTGATAAGAAAATTATTACTAAAATATATAACCACAGAATTGCACAAATCATAAATATACACGTGATCACTCCATACACATTTTAATTTTTATAAGATTAAGTAGATGCCATTAACGTCCAGTTTACCAATATGTGAATGCCAAATGAGGCAGTTCAATGAGAAATGGGATGGTCAAGTTTTTATATGAGAGATGTGAAAAGCAAAATGAAAATGCTCGGTAGATTGCAGTTTATGGAAAATGAAAATGCTCGGTAGATTGCAGTTTATGGATAATAAAAGAATAGTCAAAATAGTATTTAATTGGATTATGAATAAACAGGTGACAAGATGGATGAGAAAGATAATGCAGTATGTGGAAGATTTGGATAAAAAATTTATGACGGTATACCTGTACAAAAGGTGGGAAGATTGCATTAGGAAAATTGTTGAGTGTTAAGGAGTGGGATAGAAGTATAGATGCATTAACAAAGAGTAGGGAATTGGAGAGATGGAGAACTAGTATGGAAGTAAAAAGAGTTTAAATATATAGAGAAGTAAACAGAATGTTAGGTGCAAGTTAATTTATGATAATAGCAAGAAAAGTAATTTACTATTTAAGGTTTGAACAGGATCTTTAGCAACTGGGGATTTAGTTTGTTTAACCACCAAGGTTAAACAATGTTAAATTATTGTTAACTAAACAATGCCCAACTGGCTCTAAACTAGATAATGTTCACTCTACTTCAAGAATTAATTTATAATACTAGTCGATAGTTCTTGGCATGAGACTTCAAGTCAGTAATCCAGTATGCCTAGTTCATTTACATGCAAGTACATGAGACTTATCATTACGAATCAATTTATGTTAGCAGCAATAAATACTCCAGTGATCATTATTGTTGTAAGTACTAATAATTTTACAACCAATCTCTAGCAAATAATTTTTTTAATAGCGAATACCTTGTCAGCCGATGTACATATACTGGGAATGAATATGTCCCATCTGATCTGCACATTCCCATTGTTCTGGGTAGTATCTCATGTCAGGTTGTAATTAGCCAATAATCTTCTAGTATGTCACAGGATTATAAACACCAATGGAAAAATGTGAGTGATTTAGTCTGCAAGTTGTATAAGGAAGGCATAGAAAATATTAGGCATCTGTTAATTGAATATAAATGCCTGAAAGCAGAAAGGGTACAAATAATAAGCTGTGGAAGAATAAATATAAGCAGTGATTATAAGGGGGATTTAGATATAAAGACCATGGAGTTGATAAAGATTATATTGTGGAAATGGGATGGAGCAGGATATGGAAAAATGTAGGATGGTGAATGAAAAGGGAAGGTAAAGTGGTTAACAGATTTCTCAGGGTATAGTTGCCAAGAGTTTCCTGACTCTGTATAAGGAGAAGTCATAGTGCATCACATTACAAATTTTTGTACATTTAAAAAGAAATTCTAAATTAATAACAATATAATCGGATTTCAATGGGAGCCGCACTTAGCTTGACTAAGAGTTGCATTTGCCTACCGTTGTTATATGCTAATAAAAATGACTTTTTTTGTATAATAAATAATCAAACGCTTTATTCCCCGGGCGTTCGTAAGAAGTTCGAACACCAAAGTGCCTGCACTTCTAGAGTTCACCATTCTGCCACTACATTAAAGCATGCAGAACACTCTTTGAATAATATTACAAAATAATTCTTATAAAATATGCTAAGTATACTTTTGAATAATTATTATATAAACAATCTAGGTTTCAATTTTTTTCTTTTTGCAATTGATATTCCTAAGATTAATGTTTTTCCTTCAATATATATAATAATTAGTTGTAATTTACTTTTGACTTTCCTTAAATGGTTTCTCTTTCTAAGCACTCCAGCTTCAAAAACTACTGTTGAATGTAATCAATCATAATTTGTGTTATAGGAAATTTGAACACCGACTTTCAAGTTCCCTTCAGCTATCTACTCTATCCTATACAACCGACAACACGTGGAAATCATTTACCTTTTTCATGTGTATCGGTTGTATAGGATAGAGTGATTAGCTAAAAGGAACTTGCAAAATCTGTGTTCAAATTTTCCTAAATTACATCTAAACTCCAAGTATATTAATTACACTTGTATTTAAAAATTTATTGAGTTATTTATTGATCATTATCAACATTCTCGTATCTTTGAACAGGTGTTCTTTGTTATCTAATTCTTGGCGATGTTTCAAAAGTTAAGAAAATTTTAATTAATCATAATACTATTTAAAAATCAAAAATAAATTTTATATTTTTATTTATAAATGAGGAAAATAAAAAATTGTTTTCATTAAAGACGCATAAAAAATGTACATAAACAAAAGTATGATTGAAAAGAGATCAGCAATTCTAAACATGCATTAAGAATTTTCTTTCAGTAATACTAATTAAAAAATAATCGAATGATTAATAGTTCGGAATTCATATGATGTTCGATCACGGAAGTAATAGATTGAACCTATTAAGGTCATCACTCTACCACTGCAAATGCGATGTTAATTTTTATGAAGAATATACAAGAAGAGAGGTTTTTTTCTTTTTGTTATTGAAAAGCAAATTAAAAATTTTGCCTTTTGTTTTGTTTATTGAATATTTATCCTGGCTTTAATGCAAAATTATTACAAAAAATATTTGTTTTCACGAAGAGTTAATTTATCATTTTTAATAGCTAAAAAGTCACTCTTTTTGTATATTAGTCATTCTTTTTGTATATTAATTTAAAACCAGTTTGACATATCAGCATCTGCTTTCTTAGGTGATAAAGTGCGGTTTATTCCCTACTCTGTTCGAGCTGAATTTTTACTGCTTTTATTATCAAAACATTACTAACATTATTATTCGGGGTTCGAACTCAGACTTTCACACGACCCACCACTCTCAGTGCCATCTCATATTGCTGGCCCACCTGATCACACACATGTTGAAAAGATAAATAATCACCAATATGCATATTTCAGGCTAAACCAGCAATCATCAGTTGGTCTAGATTACTATCCTCACACATATATATATAATCAGTATTCAGCTTTATATTAAGATAGCCAATCTATATACTTTAATGGACAGGCTTCAAACTATTCCAACTCACAACTCTTTAGCCTTCCATTTCATTGAAAATCTGATGATAGAACGTTCAAAGCCCTTGTTAGTGCCAAGGTTGTCATCCTACCCATGTTGACATATTAGTCATTCTGATCCCTCAGGTACAGGAGAATAATCCATTTATACATACATATGCGAGGGATGGGCAGACCTTTTACCCACTATTTATATAAGTTAATACATTGTACAGGTTTAAACCTGCATTTATATATGTAATACATGTGGGGTTCGAACTCAGACTTTCACACGACCCACCACTCTCAGTGCCATCTCATATTGCTGACTCATCTGATCACACATGTTGAAAAGATAAATAATCATCAATATCCGTATTTCATGCTAAACCAGCAATCATCAGTTGGTCTAGATTACTATTCTCACACATATATATATAATCAGTATTCAGCTTTATATTAAGATAGCCAATCTATATACTTTAATGGACAGGCTTCAAACTATTCCAACTCACAATTCTTTAGCCTTCCATTTCATTGAAAATCTGATGATGGAACGTTCAAAGCCCTTATTAGTGCCAAGGTTGTCATCCTACCCATGTTGACATATTAGTCATTCTGCCCCCTCATGTACAGGAGAATAATCCATTTATACATACATATGCGAGGGATGGGCATACCTTTTACCCACTATTTATATAAAGAGTTGTGAGTTGGGAATAGTTTGAAGCCTGTCCATTAAAGTATATAGATTGGCTATCTTAATATAAAGCTGAATACTGATTATATATATATGTGTGGGATAGTAATCTAGACCAACTGATGATTTCTGGTTTAGCATGAAATACGTATATTGGTGATTATTTATCTTTTCAACATGTGGGTGATCAGGTGGGTCAGCAATATGAGATGGCACTGAGAAGTGGGTCGTGTGTAAGTCTGAGTTCGAACCCCGCATGTATTACATATATAAATGCAAGTTTAAACCTGTACAATGTATTAACTTATATAAATAGTGGGTAAAAGGTCTGCCCATCCCTCGCATATGTATGTATAAATGGATTCTTCTGTACATGAGGGGTCAGAATGACTAATATGTCAACATGAGTAGGATGACAACCTTGGCACTAACAAGGGCTTTGAACGTTCCATCATCAGATTTTCAATGAAATGGAAGGCTAAAGAGTTGGATAGTTTGAAGGCTGTCCATTAAAGTATATAGATTGGCTACCTTAATATAAAGCTGAATACTGATTATATATGTGTGTGAGGATAGTAATCTAGACCAACTGATAATTGCTGGTTTAGCATGAAATATGTATATTGGTGATTATTTATCTTTTCAACATGTGTGTGATCAGGTGGATCAGCAATATGAGATGGCACTGAGAGTGGTGGGTCATGTGAAAGTCTGAGTTCAAACCCTGCATGTATTACATATATAAACACAGGTTTAAGCCTGTACAATATATTAACATTATTATTGTAATTTAAAAAAAAAACTATTTATGATACAGATTAAATAAACATATACATAAAAACGTTAAATTAACACGTGAAAGTTCTTAGGAGTATTCACGTTACGAAAATATATATGCTTACATATACGTAGAACAAATTACATAAATCAATACACATTTACAGATGTAAACATGCAATATATTTCCCAAAGCAATAATAATATGTGATCGTCACAAGCTAAGCTAATGTGTAAACTCCTGAATGAGATTCATCAAAAAATATATATGAAAAGTTTCACCACAATTTTATTGGTCGGGAACAGTGTCTCATCTGGTTTATGCTAACATTCTATTGGCTACTTGCAATCTTTTCTCTATGCTAATTCTTGGTGCTAAGCATGTTACTACATTTGTTCTAGGCCTAAAAGAGGAGAATCTAATTGGTAGTGTAACTCCATTTCCTTCATAAGCATGACCATCACATAGGACTAATCTGTCAAGAAATGTTTGTTAGTAATAAAGACACATTAATCCTTATATATGTGTATATATAAATTATGTGAATAATTTTGAAAGTCAGTATTAAATGCAGCTACTAAGAAAACTTCTATTTGGCTCAGATATGTGGATAATACATTTGTTATATGGCCTCATGGTATAAATGTTTTCAACTCTTTTTTTGTTGTTGTTTTTTTAATTATTGGTATTAAGTTTACTGTGGAAGTTGAAAATAAATCAATTTCTTTTCTAGATATTTTGATTACAAGAAAATGTGATGACTCCTACAGAATTATCATCATCCTGTGCAAATATTTTCTGTAGCAAAAAATCTTTTGATGAGAACTTGTAGTTTGTATGATAAAGATCATCTTACTCAAGAAATAGAACTAATAAAAAATATTCTACTTTCTAATGGTTACAATAAAAACATAATATATAAGACATTACATAGCAGTGAAACTAAAAAGAAAAAGCAGGATAAAATTGGTAATTCAACTATTTATAGAGTAGTTTTATCTTATATTAAAGGAATCACTGATAAAATCAATAGAAGACTATCTAATTTTAACATAAAGACCACTTTTTCCACTAGCAAAAAAATTGGTAAATTTTTTTCATAAACTTAAAGACAGAGTACTTTTGGAATACCAGGGTATTTATAAAATTCCAATTCATAGTACTCAAAAAGCCATGTACATCAGTCTAATAGATGAATTAATGTCAGAATTAATGAACATAAAAAAATTCCTTTAATCAGAAGTTCATATTTTTTAGAAATTGACCACAAACTTGATTTCAATAATGCTAAATACTTGCTAATTTGGAAAAATATGATTTGAGAACCATGAGGGAGTCAATTAAAATATTAAAAGATGTAAATAGAGCTGATAAAGCACAATATATTCCAGCCTTATGGAGACCACTTATTTTATCTCTTTCTTCTAATATAAACTTGAAATCAATTGATGGTGAAACTGAAGAAAATAAACATTTTGTTAATCCACATATTCTGAATGCTCAACTACTTTATGCTCAATCTCATCTTTTATCTCACACTTAATCTTGTTACTATTTGAGATCTAACAGTTTTGTTTTTAAAGTTCACCTTGACAATGGCGGATGCTATTTCATTGAAACTTTGGGAAGTAATCAAAAATAACAGTTTAATCCAAAAACTACTTTATTTACATTATATAACCATGGAAATATTAAATATAATGTGTATATAAATATATTTCTATTTGTAAATAAATACTTTTTAATTATTATTCACTCTCTTCTATATTGAGTTAAATAGAACGACTGATAAAGTGAAAAAATGGCAGGGAAAACTTTGCTCATCTTTAAGCTCTAGCATCAAAAATAAGAATAATTATCACTGACTGTAATATTAAATGGCTAAAACAGATTTATTTTAGAAGTTTGTCATAATCCCTACTAAAAAACTGGACAGTAAACTTAAGCTGTTTCAATTTCCTTCTTAAAAGTAACTGCATAGTCGAACGAAAGTTAAAGATGACATTTTTCAGTATATGTGGATCATCCATGTATGTAATTCTAACATATGTAGACAGTGCTAGCATATCAATAAAGTAAGCCATTTGATAAAACAAATACATTAACTGCATATCCCCCCTGCCAGATCATTAATCGTTTTACAAATATATAAATTCGATCAGAGAAGTTCAAATAACATTAAAATGCAATGGAGTTTGTGAAACTATAGTATAGTTAGAATAATATTTCTAGTCATTTAAGAATAATATACAACTCTAAATAAGTATACTATATACCTTTCAATATAATGATTCACCTCCATTATGATTGGAAAACTATGCAAGTTTCATTGTTAGCAGTATAGCTAATGTTTGGGAAAGAATACTGTAACTTCCCTTTAGGACCTTGATACTTCTAGCTTATGGATGGCTTGCATCGTATGCAGGTATGGTTATGACT
Source organism: Epiperipatus broadwayi (assembly GCA_028023455.1). Classification (NCBI taxonomy): domain Eukaryota; kingdom Metazoa; phylum Onychophora; class Udeonychophora; order Euonychophora; family Peripatidae; genus Epiperipatus; species Epiperipatus broadwayi. The sequence continues at coordinate 8,334,691 of JAQFVV010006227.1, forward strand.
ATTAGCAGCTTTCTGCTCTAGGTTTGAGCATGCCTCACTATGTTTTCAATATTGTGTGATAACTTACATACTGCTGTTCAATGATAGACAGTTGTCAGTTTACCTTCTCAAATGGATCTCAATTTATAGTGAGATTTCTGTTCTTACTGAATTGATCTGTTTATGATGTTAAATTTTGACATTACTGATCAGTTTATTGTAACTTTGATCTGATTTTGATAATATTATAGTAAGGACAAGTCCATTCCATTGAGTTAGAAATAGTTCACAATATCACCACAAGCAAAAGTTAGCTTTAAAATATGTAATCCTTAAGATAGCTGAGTGGATATCTAGATTGACTTCATGCTTCATTTTTTGGCCTTGTTTCATTGTTCTTGGGTCTGGTTTCTTCATCGAGTTTGAATTTTACATCACATCAGATGTGGATTTTTTATTTGATCTGGTCTTATTGAATCTGATGAACTTTTCATTGAATCTGGTTTCATCAGGTCTTGTGAACTTTTCATAGTTGCATGACATTTCATAGTCTGGCCTTAATTAATCTCTGCATCTGTAATAGTGTTGTCTGTTAAGTTCCTTCTATATTTATGATTGTTGCTGGAATCCATATGGTGGTTTCATTGAAAATACAGCATATAATTTTAGTATCTATCCTCATTTTTAGTAATTTAATTTTTGTTTATATGATAATACTGATTAGGCCTTGGAGCAGACAGGCTTGTTCTGGGGTCTTGTTAAATAGCAATTTTAACAGAGTGTTTGCCTATAATTGTGCTAAGTGTAATGCAAGAACATTCTAGCTATCCAGGGGTTTTAAAAGTTCTTTGTCTCTGCAACCAATCTCAGCCTAACTATTTCTCTCAGAGTAAGATAATTGACTGAACACTTATTTTATATTATTATTGGCACAAAATTGTTTGAATAAACTTGCTGTAAAGATTATGTCATTGTCTGACATTATAATCTTCTCAGGGCTTCAATGAAGGCAGTGGGATTGAGTGATGATACTTCAAGCCTTATTACTTGATGTATCCATTTATGACTATTTTAACTGCTTGCCATTCCATGAATTAGAATGATCAATGTGAATTCTAGCCAGAAACTCTCAGGTTTAGGTCACTGAATTATTTTATTCTTTTCTGGAATGTTTTGATTTATTTTAATATTCAACAATTGATGGCTCTTAGACTCAATATCAATATTCAAGATAGTTCACCAGATATAGAATCTAGTCAGCATTCTCATTCTCATGAAGCCTGGGTGATCACTATGTAAAACCTTATCACTTGAGAGCAGTCATTTGGAGAAATTACTGCTCTTGATTCTCAGACAACCCAATCATTTTCTAATGAGAGTTGTTTGGCCAACTCAAATGAATTCATTGAAGTAATTTCTGAAATCCAGGGGTTACCAGTGATCCATTAAGCAACAGATTTACTGTTTATTGGTGTCTTTGTCTTTAAATTTATCATATCAATAGACTGGATATTTGATTCTAGCTCTTCTAAGCCCTTCTCAAGTAAATGACTTAAAGATTTACATGGGATATCTTTCCCCTCTCAACACATTCAAGCTTATAGTCATATCCTTATAACAAATGCTGGAGAATGCCTTTATCTGATTCAAACATTTATAATAATGATATGCAATTGATTTGCAAGATAAACGATCTACCATTACCAGTGATGAAAACTAGTATTTTCCTAAAAGTTAGGTGATGGTATATTAGATGTAATAATATGTTGAACTATTTCTACCATTAAATATTGAATGTCTAAAAAATTTTGAAACTTTATTTAACTTTTTAATTACAAACATCTGTTAATAATAATACCCAAATATACAACACAGATATTAGCCTGCGTTGTCTATATGTGTATTATTACTAACAGTTGTTTGCAATTGAAAAGTTTAAATTTTTTTAGTCATTCAGCATTTAATGGTAATTAATGAAAATAGTCCAACATATTATCGCATCAGAACTAGTGCTTCTCTATCTATCTGTGTATATTTTTTCTCAGTTTTAGAGATGCATTCTGAAACAAATATGTTGGGAGTGGTATCTCATCATTATTTTTATGAGGCAGTATTGCACTGACCCTGCAGGTAATACATTGCAACTTAGTATCAGCATTTTTTCTGGATCAAAATGTGCTAACACTATTGAATGTAATACATTTTTTTAATTTTTAAAAAAGCTCTATTATGCTTGACTTCCCCCTTTCAGACTGCCTTTTTCTCTAACAATCTGTATAGCAGTTTAGCAGCATCTATTTTATGATGAAAGAAGCTAATCATAATAATTAATAAAGCCTAAAAATGATTGGAGCTCTGTTTTATTTTTTGGAGTTTTTGCCTCCTTGGTTGCTTCAACTTTTTGTTTGCTTGAATTGATGACTTTTGTATCTATTTTGCATTCAAAATTCTCTTTTATATTCCAAAAAGTCAAGTTATCATGTGTATTTTTCTAAGATCATCTTAATATGTAAGACGTTGAACTTGTCTAATATATTTTAGTGGCTGTCCACTAACAGAAAAATCATCAAAGTATGATAATATGCTAGGTATTCTGGCAATAAGTGGATTTACCACTCACTGGAATTGGAATATAACATACTCAAAAAGGAGACATTTCATTTTAAATAACTCTTTGTGGGTAATGATTGATAATGCTCTTGCAGCCTGATTATCAACTGGAAGTAGTAAGTATACATGCTTAAGGTCAATTTTTGTAAAGAACTTTACCCCAGATAGTGTGGAAAAGATCTGTTTGACTGATTGTGAAGGATAATTATTGAATAACAGTATATGATCATGCATAAATAGTTACCACAGATACTTGTATCAGCATTACTTTTTACAATGCGCATAAATGAAGTATTAGCCAGCAAGCATCATATGATCACATGATACATAATTGTTTATAAACAAAGCAAAGCAAAACTCCATATAGTAGTGCCACCTGTGCTAAACAGAATAATCAATGGATGCCAGAAGGCTTATGCATAAAATCTCTATCTAATGCCTACTCATCCAATATCCCCAGACTAGTTTCTGGCTTGTGGCCTTTGTCAGTGAGGAGCTTTGGATCTGGCAGCACTGCATCTAGATCTTAGGATCTAATGCAACCCTCTAGCAATTACCTTTTATCTTTACTTAACTACAAAAATATGAGCATGAAATTGAAAACACAAAAAATATTTTCAATCTAAGCTCAATAGCTTATATAGTCATATGGGTCTGAACTCAGTTCAGCACCCATACATTTTAGTGTCTTTGGCTCTTTAACAACCATAGCCACCACTACCCTATTAGGCAGGATTGGTGTTTAACCAGCAAGCATCACATGATCACATCTCCAATACTAGCACATAATTGTTTATAAACAAAGCAAAGCAAAACTCCATATAGTAGTGCCACCTGTGCCTTCTGGCATCCATTGATTACTCTGTTTAGCACAGGTGGCACTACTATATGGAGTTTTGCTTTGCTTTGTTTATAAATGAAGTAGTTGATTCTAATGAGTTATTGGCTCAATAATTTCTTCAGTTAATTATCTGATCAACTGAGTTTTCACTTTATCTCTTAAGTCAAAGTTCTTGGTTTTATTTCTTTATTTAATTGCAAATGGACAATTTGTTCTATGTACAGACTATTATTATCAACACCTCTGGATAGTCTTCTTTTAATTTTGTTATATACTTGTGCATTCATTCACTTTAATCACTCTGGTAGCCTAAATAATTAAACCATTCACAATCTAATAGATTGCTATGGTCACCAGCTGACATAACAAGAGGCAAAGCAATTTTAACGTTTGTTTGATCCAAGAATGGTATTTTTTTGCCTTGGTAATCAGTAACTATCTACTGCTAGTTTTGCAGCTGATATTTTTTTTAGCAATAATAGCCCAAATATTTTTTAATACATTCGACTATGTAAATCTCGTAACCAATTCTACTATTATTGACATAACATTAACTATAATTTGAGATATCAGCATGAAAGATTCCAGAGATATAACCTGTCTATGCAATTGAGATTACTTATCAAAATATTCCTCATAATTTCACCAACTTTATGTTTATCATTCACAACTCTTCAGAATTGATCAAAGATTTTATGAGTAATTCCCAAAATTAAATTCTGATAATCTTAAAATAATAAATTGAACCTTCACCATATTCAATAAATAATAAAACAAATATTTATTTGAATACTAATAAAATATTTCTATTGGTATAGATTCTCTTACATTTCAAATCTTAAGTACTTTACATATTCTATTAGATATTTTATATAATCTTAAAATTATATATCATTTCATTTAATTTTTAAAATGTCTCTCTTTTTTTTTTTTTGTATTTAACGTAAATGACGATAACCCCTCTTTTGCTTATATTGTTTTCATTAACTTTTGATTTGAAATATATTTTTTATGAAATTGAGCACTGATTGTGTATATGTGTGAGAGATTATGATCTGGCCAATATGGGCATGTGTATTGGTCACTTGAGATGGAGTGAACGATGAATATAGACTGGAAAATTTTAAGTTCAAATCCTTCTACTTACATATATAAGAAACATTCAATGTTTTAGGTAAAAATATTACCAAATTTACCACTTCCTTTATTTAAATGTAAACACCAAGTAGTAGCTCCACCCAATGCAAACTAGAGAAATCAATGGATGCAAGAATGTTTGTGCATAAAATTCCTATCTAATGCTTATTCATTCAGTATTCCCAGACTAGTTTCTAGCTTATCGCCTTCATCAGTAAGGAGCCTTGAATCTGAATGCCAACTTCTATCAACCACCTTTTATCTATTTAGTTAACTATAATAACGTCCAAATGTTTTTAATTCAAGTTACTCACAGCTTTCACAAAATAGATAAAAGGTGGTTGCTAGAGGGTTGCATTAGACCCTAAGATCTAACTGTAGGGCTCTCTGATACAAAACTATTCACTGAAGCCACAAACTGTACTAGGAATATTTGGATGAGTAGGCACTAGATAGGAATTTTGTGCACAAACTTCCTTGTATCTAATGATTACTCTGGCTTGCACTGAGTGGCACTACTGTATGAAAAGTTTTTCCTGTGTCATTTCCACAAACAAAATCATAGTTCAGTGCTAGCCTTCTGAGTTCTGTGGCAAAATCATTACGCTTTTCTTCTCCTGAACACAAGTTAAAATTATATCTCTAATATTATCAGGGGTTTTGGACAAAAATAAATTATCAGGAAAGATATTGTTGTATCAAAATCCAACTCTGAATAATGCATAAGGTCTGAAAATATAATAAGATTTCATCAGTTGGAGAACCAGAAATAATTATAAAAGTTGCTAACTTTAATTCTCATTTTTTTATTTGATTATCATAAAAAAGAAGAGAACTTCATCCACATATATTGGTTAATTTTCAGAATGTCAGAGTCAAACTTTACCATTTTGATTTTTTCATTCTATGAAAAAACTTCTTTATAGAAAATTAGCAGTATTAGTACTTTTTTTTTATTAGTGTACACTAATAATGTTAACTATTAATTTTACTTTTAAGTAAATGACAGATATCTAAACAACCTACAATGATAAATCCTGACATGATTCCATCAGTTCAGTTGTGATTGTACTTTAATATATTCCTAGTCATTTAAGAATATTATACAACTTTAAATAAATATGAAAATAATTATTATGCATATTTACGATATAAAATATATGTACAAATGTGTAGATACAATGGTTCACTTTTTTTGTGGTTGATGAATTGTGTAAATTTAATTGTTAGCAAGGCAGCTAATGTTTGGAAGGAATTCCCCGTTAAGACTCTGACACTTTCAATCTATGGGTGACTTGCATTTGTCCAGATACAATGTTGACTAACTAACAGCTTAATGCTTTAGGCTTGAGCCTATCTCATTGCATTTTATAATTTGGTGTGATCAATATATGTACAGATGACCAAAATAAATTAAGACAAATTAAAAATGTTAATAGATGACATCAGAAAAATATTGGACACTGAAAGCAATAACTCCATGGTAAATAGGAACACGATTTATCTTCTTCAAAAAAAAAATGTGAGGGTTTATGAATAAAAAATGATTGCCAAACAGAGAAAAAACAAAAAGGAGGCTTTTTTTACTGATATCAACAGTTTGCTAGACAGAAACTCATTTAAAAAGCTGTACTATCAAAAACTTAAATAAATTTATTTTAAGATTACCCAAGATCTTTAATAAGGAAATAGGATATTTTAATGATCTTCCCACCCATTATCAATGAAAAGGTTAGCCAGTCTATTGCAAGAGATTAATAGGGTAAGCACATCAAAGATAAAAAAGAAATCAACCATCATGATAGAGATGTGGGTAGTAGTATTAAATGAAAATTGTTTCACTTTTTATCTAATGTCTCAATACTTCAAATATACACTTATAATTTGGAAGCAAAAATGCAAACAATAAAAATGCTGCAAATTATGATGTTAATATTGCAAATGATTTAAGTATGCACATGAATGATTACAAACAACAACTAGAACAGAAAGAGAAAGATTCTGAAGGAGAAATGTCTAAAGGTATGAATAAAATGTATAAAGAGATGCAAAAGAATTAAGACAAAAAACTATTATGATAAACAAAATGAATGAAGAATTGTTCCAGAAAATACAAAGCAATCAAAAGAAGATGAAAAAAAAACCAACCAATTTAAGAAGAAGTCATATGAGACTAAAATATGGAATAGTAAAAGAAAAAAATAGAAAATGTTATGATAAAAAGCTGAGAAATTAAAAATGAAAATCTTAAAGCTATCATAAAAATGCAAAGTACTTAACAATGAAATAGTAAGAATGTGATAAATAGATGAGAAAATAAAAAAAAATGTTGTAACAATGTTACTATGAAATTTAGAGGTAATAGAATAAGCATATTTTACAAAATAGAAATCTTCAAGAGATTCAAAATGAAATGCTAGGTCAGATCAGAAAAGTAGAGATCAAAATAAAGAATTCATCCAAAATATTCTAAAAAAAGAAATACAATAAAGAAAAAATTATTATAGAAAACCCAAGTTTAAACTCAAGTAGCTATGATAGTATACATAGGGTTAGGCTAATTATGAGAGATTCTATTAGAATTTCGAGTGCTGTTTTATTTTGAACCTATTATTAGAAAGTGACAAACTGGCCATTCTACATAGCCACTTGCAAAGTGCATTCCAAGCTTGATGAAATACATTTTTTAAATAAATTTTATAAATTTTTAATGATACAAAAAAGGCAAGTGGGTAGAATTATAAGCATTTAAATACAACCTTTATGGGAAATCTGGATTATCTGAGTAATACAGCAGAATCTTTCTTGTAAAGTTGATTAAATGCTTCATGGCATTGGTCAGTGGTAGTTGAAGTACTTGAAGGTTCCCAGTTTTCTCTTCTTGTTTTAAATATTAAGAAATGCTTTCAAATTAATTTATTACTAAATAAAAAAATACTATTCCATCAATAATTTCTTTAAAAATAAATTTTTATTCTTAAATCTTTTATTACTTTTTATGATGGCATTTAAAATAAAATAATTAAAATTTAGTAAGCAAATTTCTTTGTTGCAGAATATATTTTTTATTCTTTTTTTAACCTTTTGTATTTCTTAACTCCATTCAGAAATCTTCTCTTCATGTCAAAATAAAATGTTAAAAATGCTATGTAAATTAAAATAAAATTAATTGAATTTTATCTTAATATTTATAATGGACTAAAATGCAGTGGATTTTACTGTTTGGAATGGGTCCTTGCTATGACTACAATAAACAGTGCTTACTGTATAATAAATACTAACACATCTAAAGCAAGCAGTTAAGAACTTTTTTATTCATTTGCACAATTTCCATGACGAGCCCAACTATACTTATTTAATTGAATAGTAGGTGTATAAATGCACAAATAATTTCATGTATTATTTATTGCTTAAAACATTTTCTTATAGTCAAAAAGAAAATTTCATTAGTCATTTATCAAGTACTAAAAACATTTTCAAGGAATGGCAAATTGTCTTGATGAAAATGGTATGTGGGCCTGATATTTGCAGAATATATCTTTGGTTGAAGCTGCTGACATTTTGAGATACTTGGTGGTATGTATTGCTTGGACCTGTGATCTGCCACTGGAACTGATAGAAGAACTATTGAGCAAGTGTCTGGATTGTTAAAAACAAAAAGACATGAGTTTATAATTTTGAGAATGTTTCTAACAAAAATGGGGTTTAATTATGAAAGATGATTTATAGTTACGATTAAGGAAAGGTAATACATGAATCTAAAAATGTTAATAAAAAAGAAAAAAGACCACAATGAGTAGAATGGAAGAAAAGAGATGCAGAGAGAACAGAGAAGACTGAAAAAATAAAGTGAGAAAGAAATGGGATTGAATATCAAATGGAGAGAATAGGTGAAAAATTAACAGTATCAATTTAGTTCATAGTTGACATATAATAGTGTTACAGAACTAAAAACATTTAATAAAAGTTATGAATGAAAGTTTACACTTGATATGGTGATAGAAATCTTGCTTGTTCTGATGACTTAATTTGAAAACTGACGACAGATTTGATCAATGAATGTGAATTAGAAACGATAAGGATGAAGAAAGAAAATATTTATTATTAGTGATGCTGAAAGAAGTGTAGTGGGGAAGTATTTGATGTATGCTGAAATTTCAAAATTATTAGAGAAATGATTGTTGTATGATGTTAGTAGATTTTTCTGAAGTATTGGTCCATTAATGATTTTTAAATCATGTATGCAAACTATTCATTCTACCTTCAGAATTATATTTTAGTCTAAAGAATAGCTAGTCCACTCTTCTGATAATTTAATATTATATAGAAAACCTCTGGGTGCATCAAATCATTTTTGTACCTCACCATATGTTAAACCTATGTAGAGCTAAGAAAACTCAGGAAAACTATTTATTGCAAGTATAGGCATATTTAGATTTGTAGTATCGATGCACAATTCTGAAATACCAGAAAATTATTGTAGGAGATATATTCCAATATTGTTGGCATGAAATTAACTGATGATCAGAGAGATGGAAATATTATTTATAATGATCATAATAAAGAAAGAAAAACCATTTGCTGGATCACATAACAAATTTAATCAAAAAATATCATATACAAAACAATTTAACTTTTTAAATATATAATAAGAATACGATTACCAGCAGAAAACAGGAATCCAATAATCATATGTAAATGGTACAGTTTTGATATATGGAGGTGAGAAATTAAATGTAATTATCCATGAAGAGACAATATTAAAAAGAATAACAGATAATAAATCTGAAATATAAAAACAAAGTTAGTATATTATTGATATACATATGTAATGAAAACAAAATAAGTCTTTAGAATGTCAAAGAAATAAAAAATGGAAGTTAATCAATTTTGTTTCTTATTCTATGGAGTGGAGGTATTGTGACAGGTGAGAATTGAGTTGTAATGTCAATGCATATAAAATTATATATTATAATGTAATATTAGCCAAATCAAGGTTTATTAAAATAAATATAATTCGGGGTATTGATATCATGATTTCAAGAATGTACATAAACTATTAATTTAAAGATTGTAGTTTATCTTAAACTAGGTGAAGAAGAGAATTTTCCAAATGAAACCAATGCTTTAAGATTAATCATAATTTTATGACTGTTAATTGGCTGAAGTATTTCAAATGCTATGAAATCATAGTATAAATTATATAAACATAAACATATAAATGTATATCAACAGAAACAACATTATAAACATATATCTTATTATTATAACCATTAGAAAACAGTCAACATTTAGACAATTCCAATATAGATAACAATCAACAATCTCAAACTGTTGTCAAGGCAACCTCCTTTTAATAATAAAAATAAATTATTATAAAAACAATAAATAAACTATCTTTTTCATCTTTAACTGTAGTTATTCTCTGTAAGACTAGGAGACATGTGAGATATGGTTAACCTATAGTATTTATAAAATGATTTTTGTTATAAAATAAAAGATGCTTTTTTCTGATGTCTTAAACAGAACCAGGTATCTCCTAACATCTACTCCAAATATTCACATATGGATGTATTTGTATAAGTGCTCCTTTTTTCAACTATCTGCACACATATGATAAAGTAAATCATGTTCTACTTATTTTATAATCATCAGTCAATGATATTGGTGTTGCCTAAAAGCACAATGCTAAGAATCATTAATTCATGTTTTTAATTTTGATAAATCATCTGGTTATTTTGAAACTTAGGTCATTTTCCACGTTTGTCTGAGAGAAAAACTGCCTAGTGTTAAAAAAGACATCACATTTGGTAAAGTTAGAAAAAAAAGTGAAAAAATTTAAAAAGTGACATTTATTGTACTATAAATAAACAGATATGGGAATCACATTTGATGAAAGTCTTGTAGTAATATAAAAGATATCAAATGAAATAATTCAAAGTCATGCTCCAACAATTTCTCCATGTTATGAAGTAGAGAATATTTTTAGAAGATGGGTACAATGATTTTGATCAAATTCAACAATTAACTTAAAATGTGTCATGTGATGAGCTAATGTCAGAATGTGAAAATTATAGAAAGATGACATTGCTGAATTCAAGAAACATTAAAAAAAAAAAAAAGATTTATAGTGAAATGTTATTATAGTAATTATCCGTTATAAAAATATTATTAAAAAAGTTACTAAAAATATTGAAAATAAATAATTACAATTAGAGGCAAATTCTAAAATTTATATTATTTGTATTTGCATCTACGGAAACAATAGGTCAGAATGATTAGCTCGTTTTAAAAATTAAAAAATTGCGCAAGACCGGATTTCATGCTGTTATAAATATTTCGAGAAATTTACTTTTATTTCATATTATAATTTAATCTTATTAAAAAAATGTCTTGCTCTTGTGCGACCAGTAAGACATCAAGTTTGATTTATATTTGTGTAAAATCCTTTTTTTCGCGCGGAATTGACTTTTTTTTTTTTTTAGTGTTTATGTTATTTAATTGTATTTTGCTTTTTTATAATTACATTTTGTTTCTGGTCGACTGTGTTAGTAAGAGTTTAATTATTTATAAGAAAATGAATTTTTATTCTTATAAATTTATTGATCCATTTATATTATTAAAAAAAACTGTAATCATCCGTTATTGATTTAAACACAATACAGATTTCCATTTACAGAGAATCGTTTTGTGTTATTGGTTGTTTTTTTTTAAATTTAAGAAAAATTATCTTTTTCTTTGAGTATTGTTACACACATTTTTAAGGATACTAATCAGTGCCGAATTTAGATATAAGCTACAGGTTAGACCTCAAAAAAATCCTATTTTTTTCGCAAATACAATTTTCTTTCATTTCCTCAGAAATTTTCTAATTTTATTATATTTTGGATATATTATCTCAGACTTTTATTTATTCTAACTTGTTGTAGCCTATTTAAATTGAATAAAATAATCATCTTGATATACATCAACTTTCACCTTTTATTAGCTTGGGTCATTTCAGTCATTCTCAGTGTAAGCTGCATGCAGGGCCGGCGCTGGGTACTAGGCGCCCGCATGCAAATTTGATTTTGGCACCAGTGTCAATATGTATGTTTACTAAGGTGACCCGACCGTGTCCCGTGGCGTTTTAAAAAAGTCATGATTTTTAGAAAGAATGCACGATGTAATGCTATTTTTGATATCAAAAATAGCATAAAATTGATTGTTAAATTATATATTATTTCATACAAACGGTTTGTATGAAATAATATATAATTTAACACGGCAAATTTAGATGTTAGAAAAATTTGCAGAAAATTTAAAAATAATGTGTTTGTTAAAAATAGACAGAGTGATTCAAATATATATATATAATAAATTTAAAAAAAATAATGTTTGAGATTAAAATATTTAAATGTTTAAAATAATTTTCGAAAAACATTTACATATTTTAATCTCAAATATTTTTTTTTTTAAAATTTCATATTTATTATTTGCGTCACTGTCTGTTTTTAACAAACCCATTATTTTTAAAATTTTTGCTAATTTTTCTAACCTCTAAATTTATGCAAATATTAGCAAATTTAATAATAAATTTACAATTTATAAATGAAATAATTTTAAAAAAAGATAATATTACAAACATACATATTTAATTTATTATTATTAATGTACGCTATATCTATATAAACGCTCCATATAAACCAAATTTTTAATCAGCCCCCCCCCCCGGTCAATGGTGTCCCGTTTTACCAATGTTAAAATCTGGTCACTTTAATGTATACCACCTACATGTTATAAATATTAGTGTACAAAATCTTTCTAAGGGAAACAAACAAGGCAATGTAAATAAATAATTTTTAATATTAAAAAAAAAAGAAAATACAGTTAAAAAAAGTAAATGCATTACAAAACATGTTATAATTATAATAATTTTATACTCCTTGACTTCATATTAATAAACCTTGATATGATTGTATTTATTTCCAGTTCTGCACAAATATCATTTTCAATAGCAATTAATGCCAAATTAACAAGCCGTTTTTGTGACATAGTTGTTCTCAAGTAAGTTTTAATTAATTTTAACTTAGAAAAAGAGCGTTCACCGCTTGCAACACTAACAGGTAATGTTAATAATATTCTTAAAGCTATTGATAAGTTTGGCATAGATAAATTATTAGAAACTATAAAATTAAGTGTTTCGAAAGGGTTTTGAGAATTTAAAAAATCCTTTTGAAAAATAAGATCTCAAAAGCACATAATTCGTCGAATAAATCTGTAGCATTAATATCTTTACTGTTATCAAATTTCAAAATATTTTCTAAATCTTTGCATTTTGCTTGTAACTCGCTCTTATTAATTTCTGATATTTTATATAGAAAATTGAAATTATTATAACATGCTTCGAGGAGTTCAAAGCGTTCTGTTAAAGAATTAATCGCTACATCTAAAAGTGTAAAAAACATGTTTATTTTAAATTTTTCTTCAGGTATTTGAGGTGTTTCATCCTGATGCTCGTAATCAAATTGACGAGTTTTTTTCCGTTGTCGAACTTCTTTGGCAGTTTTAAATTCTTTCTCTCCATCAACCTCTTCGCTAAGTTCATCTGCAATTTTGAGAATGTTTTTGAAATTTGAATCTGATCGATATTCTCGTAAAAATTTATTTAGATTTGCGATCGATTCTAAAGCAAGTGAAGCATTCATATTTACATTTTGGAGCATTTTACTGACAGGATTTATTCTATTTAATATATCATGCCAAATTATTAAAGAACAAATAAATTTGTAATCCTTAAGGTTAGTGCAGAGTGATTGAGCTTCATGTTGAATTTCTCTATTAAAAGATTCGTTGTTCATTATTTCATAGAGTGCATAATAAATTTCACCCAACTGATACCGTAGAGGCCGGATTGCATCAATTCTGCTTTCCCATCGTGTTTCTGATGGTTGTTTTAGAGTTAAAGTTTTAATAAATTTTAAAAGGATTGACCACCGTTTATAAGATGATGAAAAAAAATTGTATATTTTTTGAACAATTGCAAAAAAACCAATTGTATCTACATTGACTTTGGTGGCATCGTTTATGATTAAGTTTAAAGAATGAGCAGCACATGGTACGTAAAATGCACGAGGGTTTTTGGTTAAAATCAAATTTTGAAGTCCAGCCTTTTTGCCTTTCATGTTGGCCCCATTATCATACCCTTGACCACGCATGTCTTCAATGGGAATCTTCCATTTTTCCAGTTGTTCAATTATTGTTGTACATAAACCTCGTCCAGTGGAATCTGTTATATCTATGAAACCTAAAAAGTTTTCTCTAATTTTAACCGTTCCATTATTACAAAAACGAGCGTAATAATTATGGTCATTTGTTCAGTTTTACTTGCATCTGGTGTACAGTCTAAAATAATAGAATAATATTTGGATTTCTTTATCGATAATAAAATTGTTTCCCTAATTGCTGTACTTAAAATTTCCAATAATTCATTTTGGCTATCTTTGCTCAAATAATGTACTCTATTGTTTTGATCTAGGGCCCTCTCAACATGATTTTCCATAACGGGATCAAACTTCGCAAATAATTCAATTAATTTTAAAAAATTTCCGTTATTTTTTCGTATAATTTATCAGATGATCCGCGAAATGCTAAATTTTGACTACCAAGGAATTTGATAATTTCAATCAGCCGTTCCAAAACACTCCTCCAATGTTTCTTTTCCATTTCATATAAATTTTGAGATTGACAATCAATAGTAATTTTGTTTTTTAATCTTTTCTCAAGTTCATTCCAATTCAATAAACTTTTCATGTGAGCCATACTAGTTTCATGTCTGTGTAAAGTTGTACTTAAATTTCTCCAATTATTGTATCCTTCTATGAGGCTAGATTCAGTAGATCCAAAAACTTTGCAACAAAAGCAAAACACAGAGTTCAAAATTTCGGAATAAATAAGCCATTTTCGAAAAACTACTTCTCCGTTTTCCATTTTTCTATTATAATATACATCAGAAAATTTACGGCCATGTACATCGTTCGGATATATAATATCTTTCTTTTGAACAGGCCCCATTTCTACTAAAATAACACGTAGTTTGTCATCGATTTTATTCCATTCAGCTGGATCTTCTAAATTTGTACACATTTGATATGATATTGGCACAATGACTTTGTTGTCACTTAACTGTTTCTTACTAAAATCTTGTTCAATATTTTCAACAGTTCCCTGTGATCTAGATGATGTGCACGGTTCTGGTTCTTGTTGAGTATAAGCTATTTCAGAAGCAGTTGATATTTTAAGATATTTATTAAGTGATCCACTTTGTTTTTTAATGTTTGCTATTTTTTCAGCTTGGCGTTTACGAGTTTGTGCACCGGATAGTTTTTTCTTAGTTTTTGATTCCATATTACTTTTACTCATGAACGCCACTTTAAAATAATTTTCAAATGTAATAAATAAATAAATACAGACTCTAATTTATATATTTACATCATGTATCTTAATACTTAAGATTATATATCGCTAATTTAGATGTCCAACACAAATTACTTCTTGCGCCAAAATACAAAACTCTATACGCGGAGGGGAAGAAGTTGTTTAACTTGTTTACCTAAAAAAGGCAGCTAATAAATTGGAAATATTCAGCCATTGACATTAAAAATGGTCAGGTTTTAAAATAACTCAAGTGTCCAGTTTTTTACGCTTGATTGAACATTTTAGTTTTACCATTGGCAAGATTTTCTTTTGTTATCATATATTTTTCTAATTAACACAGGTGGCCTGCCAGGCCTGATTTGCGATTTCAATAGAAAATTTCCTGGGATTATAATTATTGTTTACAAGTTCTTACTAAGATTTTAAAATTTGCGATAAACATCATAAGCAAACGTATGTAATTAATTTGCAAACCTAATTAGTATGCAAAAAAAATAGACTTTTGACAACGATTAAAATATATAAAATAAAAAGTAAACTGAAAATTATATTAAGTTTACTGGAATTATACCTATAATATATATTACATACACGTTCGAATATTTATATCAAATTATTATTTAAATAAAAAATTAGAAAATGTTTTATTTTGCAATATTATAATCGTTTCTTACGATTTCAAAATTATGTACATGATCTAATATATATATACGCATATACATACATAAGTTCTAATTTATAATACTTTTAGTGTGTGTTTATTTATATATTTGCTAGCAGAAAGTTACTTATAGTTTACTATAAGCAGTACTATATATATATAAACATTACAATATGAAATTTGTAATATAATAAACTTTATGTTTAGTTTATTGTTCATGATAAATAATAGATTTGATTGTTTTATATTTTTAATATTAAGCAGAGCTTGTGTGCAGGCCTGCTTGTGTGTGTCATTTAATAAGATATAATATGACTTCATATGATTTTCAATAATCTACTCTCAATAATTTTTGTAAATAAACATTTGAGAATAATATTCTTCAAATGTGAGTATTTTTGTTAGTAGAGTTTTAATTTCTCAGGGATGGCGCCTTCTTTTTCAGATGCTAATCTCTCAGTGATGGCGCCTCCTTCTGCCAGCGCCCGCATGCCTAGCATGCGTTGCATGCCCGCTTCCGCCGGCCCTGGCTGCATGGTAAATATATTTTACACGTCTTTTGTCATTATCTGTTAAGGATAAAATGTGGATATTCAATCCCCCCCCACACACACACACATTTTATATTCAAGGATGGCGAATAGCTATCATGGTATTCTATGTTATGTATAATATATAAGAAATTTTTTGTATATATTATTTTTCATGTTTATAATCTTTTATTTTCTAGCATTTATTTTTGCTATTCTGTTTACAGCCATACAATGAAACGAACATTTGAAAGCAGATACCAAAAGAGAAAAAAAAACAGAAGTTTGAAGACGAACTCAAAACTTGACAGATATTTCATCTCAGGAATGGAACATGATCAGCAAAGTCCAAAACAACAACAGCTTATTGACTCTGATACTGGGATTATAGAGTCTGTAATCTCAACTGATGGGAATATTAAAACTGATCTCAGTGTAATCATGGGTGCTGTTGCAAAATTGACGTCTAGTGCTGAAACAATAAAATTCATGAAATTTGGTGATATTGGTCAATGAGATGTCCTCATAAAGGATAAACTCTTATACTGGATCTTAAAGATCCATCAGAGTGTTGGCACTGGAATAGTTCCTTTGAAAACTTTAGCATTCATTCAAACATCAGGTTAGATATTGTTCAAAAGATCTTTTTCAGAACAGAAAAGTTAATAGTGAAGCATATAATCAGGAATGGTTTGTGAACTCCAACAACTGTTTGTGTTTACTGCTTGTTTGCAATTGTTTTCATCATCAACTGTAGCACTAGCTTCTGATGGATTTTCTGACTGGTGAAATCCCACAGTCATTTAAAGTCATGAAAACTCTGAAGATCATAGAAGAGCTTTGCTTACATACTTGACAAGAAAGTATGGTTTGACCTTAGACTCAGGACTACAAAACAATAAAAGAACAGTTTTACTGGAAGAATATATTTGTGTGTGTTTTTGCAGTGATATGCACATTAGCAGAATGTGGTCTGGCTTTTAGAAGAGACAATGAAATTTTCGAATCACTAAATAATGGAAAATATCTTAGTTTGTTAGAAATAATTACTAAGATTAATCCACTTCTTTCTAACCACATAGAACACTATGGAAACAAAGGATCTGAGTCAACTTCATATTTATCAAAGATAGTATATGATGAAATTGTGCAGCTGATGGCTAATAAAGTAAGAGAATCAATTTTGAGTGATCTGAGAAAAGCCAGTTACTTCATTTTGTCTGTGAACTCTACAGATATTTCCCATGTGGATCAACTAACTGTTATAGTAAGGTATGTATCACATGATGGTGGTTTACCCTTTCTAGCTTTCCTAGAGTTGGAAAATCACAATGGTGAAGGTATGGCAGTAAATTATCTAAGTAAAGACTGCAAAGTTGATTTCAATAAATGCAAAGGACAGTCATATGATAGTGCAGCAAACATGACTGATAAATACAATAGAATGCAACAAAAAAATCCTTGTGTTAAACAAGTATGCTATATATATTCCATGTGCCAGACATTCACTAAATCTTGTTGGCCATGCAGCTGTAGATTGCTGTTTAGACACAGAAAACATTTTTGTTGTTCAAGAGCTACACAATTTCTTTTCATCTTCTACAAGAAAATGGTCTATGATGTTATCTTCCTTGAAAACAGATTCAGATACCAGAGTACTAAAAAGACAGTCTGACCCTAGGTGGGAAGCACATGTCAAAGCAGTGTGTGTCATATATGTGAGTTATAAGCCAATCATAGATGTTCTAAGGCACATTTATGTTGATGAGAATGAAAAAGGAGCTATAAGACTACAAGTTAAAAGTCTTCTGGAAAAAATGGAGCAACTAGAGTTGTTTTTATGTTACATTTATGAAATCATTTGCTGGAAGATTTCATAAAACCAGTCTGGCTCTCCAAGATCCAAAGATTGTGTTTATGGCATGTGTGAATCTGTAAACATCACTTTTTCACTATATTTTTAATATTCAAGAAAATTTTGATATTGAAGAAGCTAAATCTAATTTGCCTGGTGTAAAATATAATTGTACAGGAAAAAGGAAGATGGTGGAGAAAAAACAAGCCAATGATGGAGCTGAAAATGATGCTGATGAGAAGCTTTCTCCAAGAGACAAATTTTGAAGGAAATCCTTCATTCATATCATAGACAAGCCTTGAGACAAATTTAACAAGAAGAGCAATAGACTATAATTATGTTGCAAATAAATTTCCATTTTTAGTTGATTTAGAAGCTTTAGAGTGACAGCTATGTAAAACAGTAGATACTTTAATGAAAGACTATCCACATAATGTTGATATTAATGTCATGAATGAACTGAGGCACATCCATGATTATGTCAAGCTGAATCCTGAAAAAGAACAAATTCAACACAAAGATCTGTATCAAATCATCTTTCAAAACAAGATTCAGTTAGTTTTCTTTAATGTTGAAGCAAATATTATGACTAATACTGTGGCTAATGGTAATAAATTGTTCAGGAGAAAGATTATTTTCACAGCTAAAAAAATAAATTGACAGTAAATATATCTCAAGAAAAATTGTCTGCACTTAGCATCATTAGTATAGAAAGTGACGTTATACAGCATAGATTTTGATGACATAATCAATAATTTTGCATTTGGAAAATAATAAAAAAATATTTAAATTGAACATAGAGTATTTCATTGATTATATAATATAATTTCTGTGATTTTGCAAACACATTCTTTATTTTTTTTTTTTTAATAAAAATTAAATGACAATATATTTTCCTTATCCATTCATTTAGCTGTATATATTTTAAAGTTTTTTTTAGATTAGCTGGCGTAATTTAAAGTAATAGGAGTCTCAGGGCTTTATATAGTATAGGACCTCATCAAATGTAAATCTGGCATTGATACTAATAATAGTTGAAAGCTGTAAATTGCATCTATATTTTCACTGTTGCTTATTAGTATCATCGATAGGGCGCTAGATGGCGCTGTTGCTATACAAAATAGTTAAATATAACATTACGAGGTCATGACCTTTTAATAACAAACTTATTTTTAAATAGTAAAAAATAGTAAACAATGTCTGCTTTCTTAATTAAGATAAATAATCTAACAAGTATAAGCATTAATTTGAAGAAATTTGTTTATTTACAAAAACTAGCAATCGCCGTCTACTTAATTAAAATAAATAATCCATCAACTATAAGCATTCATTTGAAGAAATTTGTTTATTTACAAAAACTAACAATTGCTGTCTACTTGCCAGCTTTTTTAAAAATCTGTTAGAATTTTTTTAACATATTATTTAGAATACAACAAAAACAATATCAGTAGTAAGGCTGCTTGCTTCTTCTTCTATCGTAATCCACTTTAGGCATTTCTGGTAGTAGTTTCAATAATAATTTATTATTTCTAATGTATACAGTGATGTGTAACCATACAATTGAGGTTTACATTGTTGTTCTAACTATCTTGTTATTTCCATTTGGGTTCTGATGAATCTATGTTGTGCTATATGGTGTGAACATTGAATCTTTCACATATTTGTTATCTGATTGTTAATTTGAAGAAATTTCATTTATAGACAAAAATGAAACAATATCAGTAGTAAAGCTGTTTGCTTCTTCTTCTTCTTCTATCCTCAAATTATACGATAGCGCAGTCTCAATACCGATCATTTGTAGAGTAAGAACAGGTTGCATTAGCCAAATATGAATTGTGAGAAATTAGCATAATACACTACAGCCTCGTAAATAGTATATTTAACTGTTTGGGGATAGCAACGGTGCCTTCCAGCATCCGGTACCATCGATGATACTAGTACTGTTATTTTTGTATTTGTGGTTATCACGTTGTTTAAGATAATTGAAGAATAGCAGGCTGTATAGAGATTAAGATCATGGTTCTGCTCTGTCATTTTGGTCTAATGGCCTATGAACTTCTAAACAATAATTACTTGATTATACAATACTTGTATGTATATTTATGTAAATAATCATAGATAATCTTTATATTTTATATGTATTTCTCAGAGCCATATTCAAATGACAATTTTTGATGATGATTTAAATTAATTGTATATAAATATCTATGTGATATATATAATTAATCGTCATCATTTTCAAATATATATAATTTGCTGTAGAATGACTTTTCCAAGTTTATTCCAATTTCTCTGATTTAAAACTTCTCTATATTGCTACCAACAAATGTATTTATACATGTATCTTTTCTTAGAAC
Source organism: Epiperipatus broadwayi (assembly GCA_028023455.1). Classification (NCBI taxonomy): domain Eukaryota; kingdom Metazoa; phylum Onychophora; class Udeonychophora; order Euonychophora; family Peripatidae; genus Epiperipatus; species Epiperipatus broadwayi. Next base: position 8,355,077 of record JAQFVV010006227.1, read on the forward strand.
TTTTATAGTCTATTGATATTTTAGATCTAAACTTCAATTATCCATTTATGGTTATCTCTTATAGTAACAGCTTCACTTAATTCCTTCAATGATATCTCTATGTATTTTTTTAAGCTCAATTTTATATATCTTATATGATCTGAAGAATTTATTTTTCTCTTCTCTTATACATCCAAGAAATGCATTGGTAAAGCATTTTTTAAAAGATTTATTTTAAAACCATAAGCATATTTATTTCTTTTTAATATTTAACTGAAATGTTGATGATGATTAGGAAAATTTTTATGAAGTATTATATAATTTTTATAAGTACTCACATATGAAACATTATATAAATTTTTTGAGTACTCAACTATTTAATAATAAACAGGATTGATGATACCATGTTTCTTTAATTTCATAGGATCTTGTGGTTACTAATTTTTTTTTTTTTCATTTTCATCAAAAGCTTGCATCAAAGCTTATTTATGCTATAATGTAAATCTGGCTTGAGATCATCAATTATAGATACTTTAATGATCTCAGTCTAGTACAATGGCAAATACTGATTTTTGCTCACTTAATTTCATCATCTATATTACTAGTAAGAATTCAGTCTGCTTAATCCATTTCAGATTAATCTATTCTCAGATTGAATAATCAATAGAAAATGAATGGTATGACCATGTTCTAATCCATACTCTATTCTGTGTCCTTCATTAATGGTAAACACTGGATTTGTAAACTACACATTCAAAAAACATTTACACTATTTAAGTCAATAATCTGGGTTTCAAATACCTAAATGTTTTCAAATAAGGTTAACAACTATATTTTGTTAAATCCCTATTTCTATTTTATCAATTTTAAAGATGTACCTCTGTGTGGAATGAAAATTCTTCTTCAAAGAGAGCCATGCTTTTAGCTTGTCACACATATATTTTTATTTGTTTGTTTTTTTAATATCTATCTATTCCTCAAAGTACTTACCTAAAGAATATATAATATTTAACAAAAATATGATTACTTTTCAAAAGTAACAAAACATAGTAAAATGGATCAAAATCAAAATTTTATCATTACTATGATTGGATTTCTCAGAAATGTTTACTAAGAAAGAATCACTAAATAAATAATTCATAGAATGATTTCTTAATCATAATTTGCTAAAAAGAATTCATATTAATTCGAACTGGGAACACATTTTTGTTAATGTAAATACATTCTTAATAAAATTGTTACATGTACAAATTTTAATTTGCAAATATTATGAATTGTCTTTATAATTGACTCTCTTCTCTCAGTATATTGTTACTGGTATCACTTCAGTTTCTTTTTTTCCACCCATCGTCTAAATTAATTTCTTCTCATTTTTTATTTATATAGATAAATTTTATTATACCCAATAATTTGTTGTTGACACTTAGCATGATTTGCATGTTTTTTTGTTCTCAATTCATCACATCCTTCTTTATTAATTTTAAAAATGTATTTATTTGCTATCAATATGAAAGATAAATCATTCTACATTTTTGTTAATTGTGATCATCATATCATCAGAATATCTTTTAATAGTTTTCTTTTCATTTACATATTAAAAGTCATCTCTGCCACTCCTTATTAATATCATTAAAAATGTTTTCTAATGATTTATTACATATTTCATCTATTTCAGGTGGAATTTGCAGCTGTGGACACATTGCAAACCATCTGATAACTGCAGGTGTTCAAAAGATACTTGTAAGTGTGGAGACAACTGTGCTTGTCCCAACTGTCAAGCTCAATACAAATGTTCTGGTAAGTTAGACTATTTCTTGTCTTTTACTATCTATTTATTAATTCAAATGATATTATCAATTGATAATATTTTGTTTATTGCTGTTTTTCTCATTTTTAGGTCTAAACAAGTGTGTGGACCAGGATGTGCTAATGATGCATCATCTCACTATGCTACTGGATGTTCATGCCATTAATTTTTTTTATTATTATTACATACAAAATTGAGGATAGAACATATATGTAGAGGGCTTTCCATTGGTTAGCAAATAGTTAGTCATATTAAAAATTTAATATAAAGTTCTAAGTAACATTACATGTATTAAACTCATATATGCTCTCCTCATTTACAACTTGATGCAACTTTTATATACAATTACGTCTTTATTTTCTGTACAATTTCAAATGTCCTGCAGTCTTCATCAGAGCTACATCATTTGAACATATAACCATATAATCATTATTTTATATACATATTAAAGATTATTATTCATAATCATATTTAAATTTAACTATATACTTTTTACCTTTTAATTTGTACCTATTATTTTATTATTATTTTTATCCCCTTCTATTTTATTCTACCCTTATTTTATTTATTAATATATCATTATACCATCAATAAAACAGGCAAAACTCTCCATACAAGTGCTACTCTCCATACAGTAGTGCCACTCAGTGAGTGGCACTTGAGGAAGCATAAGAAATGGTAATCATGTGATATCATTATACCATTTCCATATTTTTTTTAAAATTATTATTGCTTTTATCCTAATTTTTTTGTCTATTATTTCTTTGTAATTTTCTATATCTTTATTCATCCTTTTATATACTTTATTCTTTTTATTAATAATTCTTATTTTTTATTTTATTTTTAATCCAGTCTTTTTTCTTTTTCTTATTGCTATTTTATATTATTTAACTTACATCTTTTTAACCTTCACCTTTCTCTCTTACAATCGCAATTGACTATTTTTTAAATTTTATAGCTTCTTTTTCATATACCTCTTTTATGTAACTTCCTCTATTATCAATTTCTTTAACTTTTTTTCCATTTTTTAATTTTTTTATATTTTAAAATACTTTATATATATATTTATTTTATAATATTTCTATAAAAAATAGTCGTCTCCCCCCCCCCCATTTCTATTTAGATTTGGCTTCATCTTCCTAATTAATATAGCGTCTTTTATTTTTCTATCTCTTCTTTTACTAGTATAATTTAATCATTTTATACTATCTCAAATATATGTCCCGTTTCTATATAATGCATATAAATTTGTGATTTCTTATCATACCTATGCTGAACTATATATTTGAGAGAGATAGTATAAAAATAATTAATTATACTAGAAAAGAAGAGATAGGAAAATAAAAAACTATATTAATTAGGAAGATAAAGCCAAATCTAAATAGAGATGGGGGGGGGTAACATTATCTTTATAGAAATATTATAAAATAAATATATATATAAAGTATTGTAAAATATAAAAAAAATTAAAAATGGGATAATAGAGGGAGTCGCATAAAAGAAATATTTAAAAAAAGGCATGAAATTTAAAAAATAGTCAGTTGTGATTGTAAAAGAGAAAGGTAAGGGTTAAAAAGAGGTACGTTGAATGATATAAAAAAAGTAATAAGAATAAGAAAAAAGATCGGATTAAAAATAAAATAAAAAATAAGAATTATTAATAAGAATAAAGTATATAAAAGAATGAATAAAGATTTAAAAAATTATTAAAAAATAATAGAAAGAAAAATTAGGATAAAAGGAATAATAATAAAAAAAAGAAAACTAGAAATGCTATAATGATATATTAATAAATAAAATAACGGTAAAATAAAATAGAAGGGGATAAAAATGATAATAAAATAATAGGTATGAATTAAAAGATAAAAAGTATATAGTTAAAATTAAATATGATTATATGTTTAAATATTCTACCTCTAATGAAGACTGCAGGACAACTGAAACTGTAAGGAAAATAAAGGAGTAATTGTATATAAATGTTGCACTAAAGTGTATATAAAGTGAGCATATAAGAGTTTAATATATATGAAGAAAACTGCAAAGAAGGTTAAAGGAGAAGATATAACATTACATACTGAAGGAAATTTTTTTTAATCAAAAAGCAAAACTGGCGTTGTGAAAAAATAGCTGAATATTCATATTTAATGTTAAAAAAATATCTGATATGGTAGATGTTATAGTTTTATTTCCCTAATTAGAAGATATTTTGGGTAAATGTGATAGATGTTGAAGAAAGAATAATCTCATTTATTAGAGAGATTAGAGATTCACTTAAATCATTTTATGTATTATAATGCTAATGGAAAACCAGGGGTTTAATACATGAGAACCTGCAGTTACCATGTCCACAATTGGGTATTTATTTGTAACAGTATGGAAATAGAAGTCCCACAAGTTGGGTAGCATTTGTAACATTACTACCATTTTGGGGGGTTGAACCTGGGATGATAGCAAATCATCATTAACCCCAGTTTGAAATAAATATAAAATTAACTATCAATATTTAATATAAAATGAGCATGAGAAATCACTCTAAGAGATCAGCAGCTAACTACTCTAAGTATAAGCATAATTAATTATAAGTTCACCAGCATTAACATAAGTGTAAGTCATTCATCATTATGAATGATCAACAATCAAAATAAATCAACAGTTAATTTTGTGACTGGATTTGAAATGGGTCTACTGTATATCAGGCTAATTATTTAGCCCTTGCCATTTGGGGCAATTATTTAAATATAATTTGAATACACAAACTAAATGCTCATCCAACAGAATATATAACAATAAAAAACAATAATGCTAGGATATTAAAAACATGCTGATCATCATCAATGCTCTGGCTGCCTAGTACCATTAACGTACTGGCCAACTATAAACTTAATGTCTAATAGAGACTGAACTAAATAAAATGTAGCACATGGACTTTAAAAAATATTCTATTTGCACCAATTCAGGATAATTATCAACTGTATTCCCATAAACTAATATACATTCCCTTTCTATATAGTTGTTATGCATGAATCTAGCTTAAGAAGCAAGAACTCTATTATATATTACTATGAGCAGGAGAGAAATTAATAAAGTAGCTTATTATAAATAACCTTAAGTAAATCATAGACTTCCCCTACTTATAAATAGTTTTATTATGATCAAAAAAATAAATCCTAGAATGTAAGCTGTCATGATATATGGTAACACACACTACAATTCATGAAACAGGAATTGGATAGAATAAAGAAACTAGGACTAAAATCATATTTTTGTTTAAAAAACAATTATTTAATTTCTAATTAATTAACAACAAAAAAATGATATGATAGTAGGTAATTTCAAACATCCACTTCATCAAAAAAATAAATATACAGTTTGATAAAATTATGTTAGTCAATCAGTTGATTTTAGTCATGGATTAATCCTAAATTCATTAAGCTATTTCTTTAAATTAGTTAATTACTGAAAAGCTAAAATTAATAACTGAGGTGAAACTATAAGTTTATTATTAGTAAGCTTCTATTTTATGGACTTAGCACTTTCGGGGCCTTTACGGCTCCATAATCATAGTCCTTTTACAGGCTGTTGATTCTATGCAAATGCATGCAAATTACAACATCCACCTTTTCGAGACCGTGAAGCACGTGTCTTTTCTGTTGATTGACATGGCATCGCTGGTGATGTAACATGCCTCTTTGATCTTCCTCTTGACATCGTTCCTTTCTGTGCATACGATGTTGGCTTTAGATGGCTCAAATCTATGGCTTTGCTCCTGCTGATGATCAGCAAATACTGAGCTGCCCTCTCCTTTAGTTGTAGCCTTTGTATATATATATATCTATGCTGAGCCAGTCTATTGCTCACTGTGGCCCGAGTTTCCCCATAATATACCGAATCACATCCTGTCTGCGGGCACAATTTTATAAATGACATGGGGGGTTTCTTCTATATTTCTTGTGTCTTTGGTATTGTTGATGAGCCTATTTGTGTTTGGAGGGGTTCTAAATCCGAGTTTGAATTCCTTCTGTAATATTTTACTGAAATTTTTAGCTACTGTAGGTATGTAGGGTATAATTAGATGTTGTCTGCCATCTTTTGTGTTTTGTTGCAGTCTTTTATGAAAGCTTGCAATCCTTTTGGTTATTGTTTTGTGATCATAACCCACGCTTATTAAGTCCCTGATGTAGCTGGTGATGTTGTTTTTCCTGTCTGACTCCAATTTACGTAGGTGGTGATTGTGAAATAAGAAGGCAGACAGCCCTGCAAGTTTGTGTGCTTTAGGGGATTTTGAGAGCGGATGGATGTAGCCTCGGATGCACAAGGGTTTAATTATCATTGAATAAACAAATGCTAAATTCTCTCTCTTAATTTTTAAATCCAGATACCTGACCATGTTTTGCTCATCTTCGGGTGTGCAATTAAATATGAGTTTGGAAAGAGCGTGGAGTTCATGTAAAATCTCCGTAATAGCATTTTCGGGCGCTGCCAAGAATATGTTGTCTACGTATCTGCTATAAATTATGTTTGGCATTGCTGTCTGGTACTTTGGAATCACCTGTTGTTCAAAGTGATCTATCACAATGCTAGAAATGATGCTACTAATGGGAAGTCCCATAGGCCATCCATTGTTCATGCTGTACCATTTGTTTTCATATGATGCCAAAATATTTCCGTCCAGCCATTTCAGGATATCCACAATAAATCGTGCTTTGAGAACAGGGCACTCCTTCCTGTGTAACTCCTGTTCTATTATTCTAATAGATAATTGTCTGTCGATGGAGCCGTATAGCTCTGTGACATCCACTGCTGCCATCCTAAATTCATGTGGAATCGTTGCATCTTTTATTTTGCTCACGAATTCAAATGACGATTTAATTGTGCATGAACCAAACCCTATATATTCAATCAACCAGTCATTAACTAATTTGGCCACATTGTAATAGTGGACGCCATCAAAGTCCAACATTAGCCTCAGAGTTACTTCCTGTTTATGCAATTTTGCATTAGCAAAAATTCTCAGTTGTACAGTTGCAGATGGGTATATTCTATAATACTTGGCTCTGTTTAGGCCTTTGTCTTTATGTGCACGCAAAATCGTGATGATAAACTTCTCTCTATTTATTTTATTATTGAAAGATGTGACTTCCTCAAATTTCAATTTTTGTATCTGTGCATTTATTTTATCTTTGAAATCCGCATCATTCATCAAGACAAACCTGCTGCCTTTGTCCTCTTTCATGCACTTAATGTTGTTGTCATTGAGGAACTTTTTTGTACTATGTATAAACTTTCCCAAATTGTCCCCATCATTCTTTAAATGTTTGTTTCTAATGGATTTAATCACTGCTGCGATGACATGTTCTCTACGCGGATTGTTAATCAACCCTGCCTCGATGTCGGCTATGAGCTCCATTTTCGGCTGTGTCTAAGATCCTCCGACAAATTTAGGTCCCAACGCTAAAGTAGACTTGACTTCCGGTGGTGGACGAATATTAGACAAATTGACAAATGTCTCTCTTTTTCCCGTATTCATTATGTGAATGTTCTGTTATTTTTACGATATTTCCAAAATTAATCATAACAATCTTTGGTTCAATTTCTTTAGAATATTTAAGAATTAACAACATTTTCAGAATCAAAGATAACAATCTTTGATTCAGCTTAGCAAAAAAAAATTTTAACTTCTATAACAATTTTTCTTTCAAATATAAATTTACCATTTGTAATAGAAATCTGACTGAGTTTTAGAAAAAAAAGTCTAACTATTTGAAATATTTTAACTTATTGAAGTGTTTATTATTATTAATTCTTACACAACAAAAAAACCAAATTATTATTATTATTATTATAAAACAAAAAAAAGTTTTTTATTGACAAAAAATAGAGTGTGTATACATAAAAAATACCTTTAGTCATAGCTTTCTTGTTTATGAAGGTCTTTCTAATTACAATTTCCAATTTTTTCTGATTGCATTTCTCACTGAAAGCTTCTAAACATGTGCCTGGTTAAATATGTTCTTTTCTTTGTCTGTAGCAATTCCAAGTACATAAAAAATAGCAAATTTTGTCCATTTGCTTCTCTCTTGAATTTCCAGATGAGATGTAGACAGAGACTCCTACTCTTTGTTGAAAACAAGGTTGCAGACTATTTTAGGGGGGTCTACTTTTCCTACATTTTCTTCTGGTGATGGTAGTTCACATGGAAGATGATGCCTAGCTTTTAGTTGAATTTAGCACATGGTTTTCATTGTATACACTATTTTTAGGGATAAACTCTTAGTATGCTAAAAGCTTGATTAAAACTTTGCTTTTCTATTTAATAGCTTGGTAAAGACTTATACTTCTTTTTTCTTTATCAGGTGAATTAAGCTTGGGCTGCTCTCTCTTCAACAGCTAAGTTAGGAATATTTTACTTTTTACCAGACCCTAGGGTCTTCTCATTTATTGATCCTCCCCTTAAATATCTTTTCTAAAACAATCTTGCCCACAAGCCAATCATAATCTGTCTTTCACATGATAATTTCCACAACAGCCAATGAAATAAATTCCCATAGATACAACTGTTCAGTTATCTACCTTTTTAATCAAAGACATTGAAAAATAACTTTGATTAAAAATAAAATTTACAACAGTATTAAAAACATATTTTGTTTTTTTTTTCTTTAAAAAATCCTCTTAAACATAAAATTTAATTTCTTTTAAAAAAAACATAAATAAGATACAGAAACAAAACAGAATTTTTTTTTTTTTTTTAGTACATTTTCATAGTTTAAATTAAAAATACTAATTAATTATAATTACTACAGAGAGAGAGTTAAAAAAAGCTTGTTTACATTATTTCACAATTGTCTCTCTCCCCTTTATAATTATTAATAACTTATTAAAATAATTCCATATTAAAATCATATTACTATTAACAAATTAAATGTTTGAAAATTATCACACTATCCTATGGGAACTTAAAAATATTGAGTTAAATAATGACCCTTTAAAAAATAGGTCTAAAAAAATTAAATATTATTTTCCTCCATTAATAAAATAATCCTTTAATTAAACCTGAGGAATATACTGCCAACTATCTAATTCTTATTATCTTTTCTTTTAGTGCAGCCATGTAGCCAACTGATTACAATATATATGACATCAAATATAAATTTTAATAATGATATTAAAAAGTCTTTGCCATGAATTATGAAATAGAGAAGAGTGAAAGGTAAATTTTGCACAGAATAACAGTAATCCCATCCAACAGAATGAATAGAATATTTTTTGCAAATGCAATGTGGATCAAAATAAGACTTTCTTGAATTTTAATGTGGTTGAGTTTAATGTAGTTAATTGACAATGTTATTTTATGAAATTACAAAAAAGAAATAACTAAATCTACAAAAAAATAAAATTCTAGATTTTTTGCTACTACTACTTTTTGTAAAGTCATTTTTCAAAAAATAGTTTAAGCATGTTAAATTCTGATTATTTATAAAGTATTTACAGATAAATAAAAGTTTATCCAGAAAAGAAATAGACAAGACATCCAATATATATATTTGAAAATAAAAGTAATTTTACTTGCAATAGACTTGAATACATTGAACCATGGAATATAATAGCTTATTAAGATTGTGAGAATAGAGACGTTATTTTTTCATTTTCTGATGTTAAGAATGATGAGAGGATTTTGCCTTGGCAATCATTTATATAAATTGATAAAAAAGATATTGATGATGCCACAAAAGCAAAAAAATCTTTAAAAAAATAACTTTAGTATTTATCCCAAGATATGCTATATATTAATTGAGTGCAAACTATGTAATTTTTTAAAGATCTTTTTAAAAAATGTTTAGAAATGTGAAAAAAACAATGTATAAAAATGCTAACAAACTTTCAAAACTAATAATAAACTGATTTTAACTTAAAAAAAGAATAAAGGGGTAGGGGATTATGAATTCAGGTTATAAGACATCACATGATCTACGAAAAAATCACATGATATTTACTTACAAACTGTATTATCTATTAACAATTTTTTTATATTCTCACTATATTTATGCCCTCTATTGTATGTTTTAATAATCAATAAATGCCAGTTTTTAATACATCTTTATTTAGTACTATCCAACTAAATATTTTCAGACTACTATTTTTTTGAAGGTTTGCGATGATGGTGTTCTAATTGTATTTTTATATTGGACTATTTCCATCATCTAATATGACTATTGAATGTTTTTAGAAATGTTGTGCATATACTAGCCTGTTTGATGTGCTTTTACTAATGGTTGAATGTATTTGGAATATTTAAATAAAGTTAAATTTTTCTAAAGACATTCAATACTCATGTAAGATGATGAAAATAGTCCAATATAAAAATACATCTTCAGAATAGTTTCTATCTTATGGTTTTCATCAGTGAGGAGCTTTTGGATTTTTGGATAGTGCACCTGAACCATTTGGTTTTAATGTATCTTTTTTTTAGCAGTACTTTGTACTTTTTGTTATACTATCAAGCTATTATCCCAAACTAAAAAATCTGTAAATGTTTTCAATCAGACCAATTTGCTTGCATAGTTGTATAGAACTGAACCCAGGAGAGTTTCAACATATTATAATGACCTCAGTCTAAACCATTAAAATGCTACATAATCTACAAAATATCACATAATCTTTGTTTGGACATTTTGATAATATTAACAATTTTCTTATCTTATGATTGTATCATCTAATGAAAGTTTTAATAATCAATAGAAGCCAGATGGTAGTGCTTAATCCAAAAACTCATGATGAAAGTCAAAAAGTATAATCTGGTGATATTTGGATCGAAATTAGATAAAAATTTATTAAGCATTATCATTTGGCTTCTATTGATTATTAAAGATTAAATTAGATGGCATAAAACAGGTAAAATTCTCCATACAGTAATACCACTCAGTGCCAGCTAGAGGAATCAATGGGTGCCAGAAGGCTTGTGCATAAAATCCCCATCTAGTGCCTACTCATCCAATATCCCAGACTAGCTTCTGACTTGTGGCCTTCATCAGTGAGAAGCCTTGGATCTGAAAGCACTGCAACTAGATCTTAGGATCTAATGCAACCCTCCAGCAGCCACCTTTTATCTCGACTACAAAACTATGAAAATAAAATTTAAAATACAATAATATTTTCAATCTAAGCTCAGATCCAAGGCTCCTCACTGGTGAAGGCCACAAGCCAGAAACTAGTCTGGGGATATTGGATGAATAGGCACTAGATGGGGATTTTATGCACAAGCCTTCTGGCATCCATTGATTACTCTAGTTGGCACTAAGTGGCACTACTGTATGGAGAGTTTTGCCTGTTTTAATAACAGCATAAACATGGTGAGATTGTAAGAAAATTGCAAATAGATAGCAAGATGTGTAAAAAAAATCATGCTATTTTGTAGGTTGGGTGATGTCTTAATGGTTTAAGACCAATTTTGGCCAAAAAGTAAAAATGCCTAAAGTTATATATACTATGCAAAAAATTGGCTTAAATTGAAAAAAATTACAAATTTTTTATTATAATGTATTAGATACAAAGTGCAATGTTCAGAAATCCAAAAGCTTCTCACTGAAGCAACTAAAATCTATTTTGGAGTTATTTTGATAGGATAACACTGCATAAGGATTTATTATGTATTATCATTTAGTGTCTATTGATTACCCTAGATGGTATAAACATAATGAGAATATAAAAAAGTGTTAATAGATTGCTAACAGAATTCAGATTAATTATGAAAAGTAATGAAATATTCAATCTAGCAAAATAGAAACTAATTTGAAATTAAATTTTCACAAAGTAGTTCATTAATTTCATTTATGTTGAAAAGACATCTTTCTGTATTATTACAATGGCATTTGCTGTCTTCTTGTTTATAATGCATAAAAGCAGAAGATAATTTTGATTAAATTAAATGAAGTTCTACAAGGGAATAAACTACTGTTCTTTTGAAATAGAAGATTACATAGGTGTTGAAAAAAGATTATATGATTTCTTTGCTTTGCCTTGGTTTCAGTAAATAGAGAAAGAGAACTTAATAATTTTTTATGCTTGTAGAATAAAATCAGTAGCAAGTATTGGGTTTGCTCTAAATCTTGATATCATTCATACATAGATTCTATCATCTTAATTAATAGACAACAATTATCACAAGTGTAAGGATTTTTTAAAAATAGAATTTTTTAAATTCATAACACAATCCATTCTTACTATGAGAATGCATAGAAGTGATTAGTTTTGAAAGTTGTCATTAACTGATTAGATACTGTCAAAATTTTGCTAGATCAGCGCAAGATTAGTGGAATGAAAAGTTGTATTATTTCAAGCTGACACCAAGTTAAGCAATGCAAAATTTGTGATATAAACATATTTGACAATAATTAAACTGGATATTTGATCTGGTGATGCCAAGTATAAAATTACAATATACAAAATATATCAGTAAAATATAAGTGCTGTAAAATTAAAATGTTTTAAATACTAATCAGTTTATAAAAGAAGTTTATTAATATGAATTTTTTGTTATAATTCATTTTATAGATATTTTAAGTACAAAGTTATTTCAAAAGTTGAAAAACATAAAATTTTGTTTGTATTAACTATAGAAAGTATATTTCTGGATTCTCTGAATCCTGCATATGACTTTAAAAATTAATCCCACAATTAGAACTTTCACAATTCAGGAATTTTAGATTAGAGACTTTACAAGAAATTTAAAATAATTTATATTTATTATACATAAAAAGATTTATATGGATTTTATATATATAAATATTAAAATTAGAATGGGAATTTTCATGTATTTAACTATATGTATCTTAGTGATCATGAAACTTAGAAAAAGCTGGCACTGTAAATTTAAATCTTTGATAGAAAGTCAGATAGAGAGAAATTTTACAACTATATATTATAATTTCAGCATAAAATCCCAAATTTAAAATAATAGTTGCCTAGTTAAAACATAGCTAAAGTATATCTCAATAGACATAGAAATTCCTTATTATAATTTTATTTATGTATATTCACATTTATCTTCCACATATGTCTTAATATATATATATATATATATTGAAGCAGTTGGATCTGAGTTCGATCCTAGCTTCATGACATTAGCCATAAGCCCACTTCAAACCCTAGTACTAACCTTAAATTTCCGATGCAATGGGGCTTTATACGTTCAATCCATGCTAATTTCCATAAAGGAAACTTATTTTATAAATGCGTATTAAAATTAATTCTTTCAGATTTAAATTGATCAATTCTATTAATAAATTCATGATAAATTATTCATGAATTTATATATATTACAACTGCGTGGATTGTGCGTATATATTTGTAAATATTTAAATATATATAATTGTTCGAAAGTTTCATTGAGTCGGGAATATTTGTTTTTACTTTTAAATAATTTGTTAAAATTTTAATGATTAAAAGCTACATTCTTTCGATAAGCTTTCAGATTTTCCCTTTCCAAAAACAATAGGTAAAGTTTTATTAATTAGAAAAAAAAGATAAGTATTTAAAGTGTAAGGATTTCCTAATTAAAATCATTTTTCTGATTTTAAAAATTCATTTTCTAATTAGAAAATGAATTCAAGTTAATGAATTTGAAAGCCTTATCGAAGGAATGTATCTAAAAACAACTAGAAACTTGTATCATTGATAATGAAAGTGCTAGCCTGAAGGCATCAGATACAGTATATATAGCTCTGGAAAGTTTGGAGAAGAGGAAGTTATCTTTGTTGTAGAGAAGTGCCATTCAACTCTGTGCATCTTTAAATTATGAAATTAAACAGTGTTTTGATCATCGTGAAGGGCTAAAACATCAGGAATCTGGCTGCGGTTCCTGAAGTCCCCTGAAATCTTCAATGAAGCTTTTAAATTCTTTCCAGACCAATCATGCTGCTAAAATCGTGAAAATTCATTAAAATACTGTTCAAGTAATTGACCAAATGCATGCCTACATTTCCCTCACCCAGATGTGCAAACTAAGGATCCAGCCCGGAAAAAATGGGTAATATATTTCCATAATGAACCTTAAACTTTCCGGCCAGTTTCCAAACTTTACTTTGCACTCCCTTTAAGAGCTCTTTTCATTCTATAAATGTAATACTCTGTGTAAACCCTTTTATTTATGCTATTTTTAAATTTATATAAATTCTTTCAATCTCTAGTCTTTAAACTTTCTCTTTTCTTACTTGGCGGTTCATTTATTATATTATATATATATTTGTGTGCTTTATTAATGTCGTTTATTTTAATTATATGCCAATAATCTTTCGACTCGATGAGCTCTTTTGTTCTATTTGCCTTACGAAGAAAATATAATATTAAATTTGATAATAATTATAATCCATTAGAACTAGATTTATACAGTTCTATCAATTATCGAGTCGAAAAAAATTATTAAATGTTTGTTATTTTTATAATTGGCTAATAATAAATTATTAGCTCCGTTTCTCACTTATGTCCCCAGCTCCTATCTAATTTACAAATGTTTATATATCCACATAATGATAAAAAGCTATTTTCTCGTTTCACTAATGCGTATTTATTCAAATATAATCTTAAAACATGTTTTTATTTTTGCAAAAGGGCCGATAAAGGAATAAAAAATATTCTAATTCAAATTGTTTTCACGGTCTATTAATATTCAGGAGGGGCACGATGTTTGGGGCATAATTAATATAATTTTATAAATGTGTTGAAATAGTTTTAGTTAAAAGCTCATTTGACTTTAATTAAATTGATCAAGTCATCACGTAGAGCATTCGATAGTAAATTGGGTTTTATTTTTCAAACGGTGACTATCAAGTCATCATCGTCAAACATTGCTGATGTAGGGCAATCTTCCACTCCATAGGCTTGTCGGTGGTGATATCACTGTTATTTTAATTATAGAGGAAGATAACACTTCCTCCCCCGCTCATGTCATATTTGGAACACCAAAGGTTCATAGTTATGACTTGGCCTGGTTTTCTCGTGTTCCACATCTACTTAAAGGGCATAAGACTTGTCACATACAAGCTGCCATACTACTTTAAAATCACTGACCAGCTATTACCTTTCATGTTTATTTTACAGCTCATAATTCGTCAGCACCGTTACCTCTCTGTTCCAGTAAAGCCTGTTCTGATAATTCGTGATGAAGTGATTTCAATTAAAGTCGAACAAATTCTCAGTTATCTCAAAGTAAACAAGTTTTCTAATAAAGATTAAAGTTATGCCCTAAAATACATATCGTGCTTTTCATGAATGGATTTGTGAATGTGAGATTAAATCTCACATTCTTCTGTATAAAATAATAATCTTAATTTCCTTTACAACTGAATACCTTTATCTGCCTTTATTTTCTTGTTGGTGTATAGACATAGAATTTTATATATTGCGTAATACTCATTGGCATATAATAAGGACCGCCACTCTTATTATAATTATAAACTATGTGTAAAGGCTAGAGGTGATTAATATAATCATTATTTAAAATTCAAACAAGACAAACTATTATTATTAAATATTTTCTAAACACACTTGGTTTCTTAGTTCTTAATTCTCTTATTCAATAATTATTTAATGTTAAGGCTCGCTGTCTTCTTGGCAACCCGAACATATACATATGACTCGATTTAAAATTATCCTTAGTCAGTTTATTATCCAATATTAATGTCAGTTCAGGGGGGTCTCTAATCCTCACCAACCGTTGAGCTAGTTTCTTGCATAGCACTGTGCCGTCGATTTAGATTTCTACCAATCTGAGCTGGTGAGTTGGGTTTGAATTCAGTTTGGTTCAGCTGAGTTTGGATCTGACTTGCAGTTTGGGTGGTGGATATTTTTCAATCGGTACAATATATATATAAAGTGTACAGAAATCATGGGTTTATCAACTGCAGTTTATCTCTAAGCAGGTGAAGAAATTGACTTACAATTAACACCAGTGATAAGGACACGGATCATAATTTTAAGAATTATCTGTTTTGTTTATGATGTAGATTTATTAAGATACATCAAATATTATGAAGTAAGAGAATGCATTATATGTACATAAATATATCTTTTATATATTTCTGGACAAGAAAATGTATTGTCATAAATAACACTATCAATATACATTTATTTATATCTATCATGCTTCTCAATATTACATAGAAGAAGCATAAATAAATGTTCACATGTATAGATAAATATATGAAAATATTCTCATTTTATATATATTTTGATCTTGTATTATTGCTTGAAGTTTATAAGAAATTTGAGCAACAGAAGTGAGAAAACTGGGCAACAATCTATAAACACACAGTGCAGAGTTTTACTAGTCTAATACAATATCAGGTTATATATATATGATCACTAGATGGAGCTTACCAATAGCTCTAAACAAACTTTGTTTTTATAAGTGCCAAAAAAGATAGAATTCAAAACCTCCAGACGCTGTTTTCGAGCTTATGGTTCACATCAGTGGTGGCCTGGGAGTCTACAAACTAGATCTAAAATACTAGCTCAAAAGTCAGCACTTATAAAACATGTTTCTATCAATTTGAAAGCATGAATTTATCAGACATGTAAATGTCTTCAAATCCAGCTTGACAAACTAGATAGCTAAATGGGTCTGAATTCAGCTCAGTTTCACCATATAGTAATAGCTTTTACAATATATATCATTGCAAAACCTTCAAAGATGCACTTAAAATAATTAAACAAGTTATAAATTTCATAACTTGCTTTTAAGCTTGCATTTTATAATCACTAGATGGAGCTTATCAATAGCTCTAAACAAGCTTTGTTTTTATAAGTGCCAAAAGCGATAGAAGTCAAAATCTCTATCGTTATTCCCCACCTCCAAACCAACTGGTTTCAAACTTATTGCTCACGTCAGTGGAGGGCTGGGAGTCTAGAAACTAGATCTAAAATACTAACTTAAAAGTCAGCACTTATAAAACATGTTTCTATCACTTTTAAAGCATGATACATGGTTTTACCCAATAAATAATTATATATATATTGAGCCCTTAATTTCGATCAGCTCATGTTATATTTTCTGTGTATGTAAATGTACGTATATACACATATATTTATTTGTTTTTGTTTTTAAAGAAATAAATGTTGTGGGTATAGAAAGTTTTTTTATAGTATTATTTATTCGTTTTTTTTTTATAGTAGATCTTTGATATTATTTATCAGTTTTTTTTTTATTGGGATTTTAAAAAAAGAGAAAAAAACAAAGGAAAAGATAAAATGGTAGATTAGTTGTTTTTTTTTGTTTTTAATTGGATTGAGAGATTACATCGAAAATGATATTAAAAGAAGTATTTTTCCTCGTTTGTTTTTAGAAACAACTTTTAATTAAATTTTTCTAATCTGAAGGGGAGGGGAGGGGGAAAGAATTATAATTAATTCTATTGTCATGGCTTATAGTTGGAAGGTGTTAAAAATCAAAAAAAGGAATTAAAGAAATGCAATCACTGGCTAGGAACGTGATCCAATAAAAGGACAATGGATAGAAAAGACTATAAATAGAGAGAAAAACCTATTGGGATGATTATTAGCTTTTAATAAAAGAAAAAACTATTATAGAGTGAAAGTAAAACTGTTAGAAGGCTAAACAACTAAAATTCGTCCTCAACCGGGATATTGGCCGATTCCTAGATTTTCATCACACCGGGAAACCACCTCAAGCAAGAAGGGCCACCTAAGAGAAAGCGAATCTAGCCGGAGGACAAAATTCGTTACTGTAAATCAATACCCAAAGGATCCAAGGAACGCGTATGGACACTGATCGATCAGGGTAATATAAACTTTGCTTTTTGATTGAATTATAGATTGCCGAACCTAACAACATATCCCAATTAAAATTGTATTTAATCAGTCACGAACTATAAGTTGTGACAATAGCGAAGGGGTTTTGTTATATATATATTGTCCAATTAGTGGTTTATTTAAAATATGTAATTTATTTATATTTGTGGGGGTTTTTTGGTTTTTTTTTACAGAGAGTTTTTAAATAACTTTTGACGAAATTCAAGACTATAGGTAGGTTAAATAGCATGATCCCATGAATGAATCCCAGAAATTATTATCGAAATAGAATGTAGAAATGATTTAAGAAAGCATAAATGAAAAGTTTAAGGGTTAAGTAAACACTTGAAAGAGAGGGTAGGGTTTAGTGCAATAACTGACTCCTAATAGTAAGCTGCTTAGTCTCTGTACCGGTTGAGATTCTGACCAGTCTGGGACGCTTATATATAAGTAAAAGTGCATGTTCCTTTGACAATGAAAAATACATATTACTCTTCACCTTTGTTTTTTTTTATATATATATATAAAAAGAACGATAATGTTAGTCATGTTAAGTTTATACAAAAGAGGAAGGTAGAGGGGGAGTTATTAATGATTTGTTTCCTATCAAGAGTCTTGAATAAAAGAAAAGAAAAAATTATAATAAAGCGTATTATTATTTGAAACTGCTATATACGTGTCAATCAGTTCTTCAATCAGTTGAGTTTTACAATCAGTCTATCACATATCCAGAATCAGTGTTTTCATAACAATGCAGAGTTAACAGCCAGTGGAAGCAAATGACCAGACTCCAGGTTTAGTCCGATAAAAAAATCAGCAATCTGCCCGATAAAAATTATGCCTGCCTAATAACTTGAAACCACCAGAGATATCTAGCTGTCTTAAATAATAGTGCCACAACATAGCAGTCATAGGAACCTCCACAAACCTCAAATCCAACCAGTTGGAAAATTTTACATGAAGCAGCAAACAGCAAGTAGTCCATGTCCAAAATCCTATAGGTAATGAATAACTTTTCTTATTCCATTTTCTGATATTAATATAGCCATATGCTAATATTGAGTCTCCCAGAGTCAGTTAATAAATGAACTCTATAACTGCATAAAAATGAACTTGTTGATGTGCATTTTCTGAATACTTAGAATTATTTTAATACTGAGATTATATTACTATTGTATATCTTATTATATGTGTGCCTGAGGTTATTATAAATTACTGACTGATTTAATTGAAGATTTTATAAAAGTAGTTTAAAATTTACAATAATAAGTATTTAGTTAAAATAAATTGTACTTTAAAAACTTAATATTTTATTAAGTAAATTCTTTTACCATTAATTAAAAACATTAATGAATTGTTATGATTTCCAGTCATTTCAGATTCAGGATTTCTTAGGTGCATGATTAGTTTGCCGCTTTAATTCAATAGCATTGATATTTAAAGCATTATTAATCAAGAAATATATATACTTATAGCGCATGTGTGAAATCTAGTTTTCTTTCATCTAGTTTCACACTATATGTAAATAGATATATATCTATCACTCCATGAAATTATTGAACGAGAGAGATACTTACAAAGGTAAGCTTAAAAGGAACATTAACACTCATACTTTACCGTTTAAATTTAGATATATAATATGAAGTTATAATATACTTTTATTAAATTTAAATTTTACGAATGTTTTGAATTGTGAAATTATAGATTCTCTATATATATCAAATAATCTAGAAAATAAACTATTTTTTTTTTACATTATTACTAAAAGCAATTATAAATAAGTAATTGGATAATGGTAAAAGCTGGAGTGAATGGTTGTATAATTTTTTGTATATTTCTAAGTGTCATCATCAATCATTATGTCTTAACCATTATCAATCCACTGCAGGATGAGAGGTCTAATTTTAATCCATCTTCTCCAAGGTGTCTTTAAGCTTCTCTTCTCCATATCACCCTACACATTTCTTATTTCATCCATCCATCTTACATGTGGTCTCCTTCTGGGTCTTTTACAATCTCTTGGAATCCAGTTTAAAATTTCAATTGTCACATCTATTATCATCTCTTACTAGCAATGAGTCCAGCCCAACTCCACTTCAATCTTTTTAATTTTTTCAATGAGGTCTAGTTTAACACCTGTTTGTTTCTCTTACCCATACATTGCGTTTTACGATCTAACTCTCTTGTTGCTCCCAACATACATCTCTCCATACTTCTTTGGAGGTGGTCTGAAGTCTCTGTATTGACTCTTCTATTGAGTAAGTCCAAGTCTCAAGATCCATAAGTAAGAACTGGTAAAACACATTTGTTAAAAACCTTTCTTTTCAAACACGGATAAGGCATATTTCCTTTTTAATATCAAGTTATTTACTACCAAAAGCACCCAACCAAGTTTAATTCTATGATTAATATTCCTCTATTGTATGTTTCCATCTGCTATTAATAATCTGACCAGAGGTATTTGTAACTCTTAACTTCTTCTAATTCATCATAATCAATCTTTATTTTCATATTTGGAGCAAATCGATTAAACATTACTTTAGTCTTTTTAACATTTATCTTTAGTCCTACTTTCCTACTTTACATCTGATACTCCTGCAACATTTCCTGCAGCTCCGGAAGCATTATTTGCAAAAACAACTACCATCATCTTCAGAAATCTAAATGACTTAAATAATCTCCATTTACTTTCACTCCTTTAGTTTCCCATTTTAATCCACAAAATACTTCTTGCAGCACTGCTGTAAAAAGTTTTGGAGATATGGAGTCACCTTGTCTTACCTTTCTCAATGTTGACTTTCCCAGTATCATTATGTAATCTAATTGTTGCTGTTGATTTTTATAAATATTCTTCAAAGCATGACAATATCCTGGATCTATGATGATCCAATGTTTTAATCACTGAAAAAATATTTATGGAATGAAATGCCTTTTCATAATCTACGAATCCAAAGCATAATGGCAACTCATATTCATTTGTCCTTTCTGTAACTTCTCTCAATACTTGGATATGATCTACTGTACTAAAACCACTTTTAAATCCAGCTTGTTCTCTTGATTTGGTGAAAATCCAATGGTTCTCTGTAGACGAGTTAGTAATTATCTTGGTAAAAATTTTATATAAAACTGATAAAAGGCTGATAGGTCTGTAATTTCTAATATCTTCTTTATCACCTTTTTTAAATATTAATATTATTACTGCATTCTTCCAATCATCCGGTACATCTTTATCATTTAGACATTTGGTATATAACTTTGCTAAAATTTTTCTGTTTCTTCTTACCTAGCTTCTTTTAATATATCAATTATAATTCCATCATTACCTGGAGCCTTTCCTTTTTCATACATTTAATTGCATTCTCACTTCTTCATTTAAAATTCTGAACAATTCGGAAGATGTAAGCTAGATATAGAAGTTACCTGTTCTTTATGCTATATAATTCTTGGTAAAATCTTACCAATTTCGCTAATGTCATCCTCTCTTTTAGTAATATTTCTATCTTTTCCTTATTGCAGATACTAAAATTCCTACCATATCAAAATATATTTGTTTTACATTCCTTAAGACTTTTGATTTTTCTTCTCAGCTTTTCTTGCTAGTTCACTGTTATACTTTCTTCAAATAATTTTCAACTCTTTCCCTAACATTTTACAAAATTAAGAGATATTCAATTCTTTTTTGGCCGCTCATTTTTTACATCTTCATCTTCTTTCTTTTTCTTCGCAAATTCTCCCTGATCTCAGTAAGAAATTTTGTTGATTATTATAATTTTTTCTTTCTGTCTTTACCATCTTTGTTTGCGGTTTTCACAAGTGTATCAGTTATTTTTCATATTGATTTCATTCACATCTGAATCATGTTCAAATCTTCATAATGACTTGAAACCGATTTGCGAGTTCCGATTTAAATTCATTAGAGAATGTTTCTGAAGATTAGGAATATCAACTAATAAATACTGTTTTTCTTAATAATTTTCTCTCTCTAAGTTTTTTATTAACACATATCTTACTACTAATCGATGATCACTTTTGCCATTAGAAAATTTATTTAGAACATTACAATCTTCCCCGAAATATATGTTTCCTGTTAGTCATCATAATCCAGTGCCATTTCTTCATTTGGATGCTCTTCATGTCATTTCCTTTTAACATTTGCCTCAAGAATTCATATCCTGCGAGTTTTCTTTTTCTGCAAACTACTAAGTCATATCCTCTCATTCTACTATATAACCAAAATTGCCACCATCACTTTCATCTTTCATTTTTTTTTTTATCAATTCTAGCATTAAAGTCTCTCATAACAATTTTAAAAGGAGTGTTCACCTCTCTTGATCAAAAGCCTTTGTACATCCATATAAAAATCTTCTACTACTTCATCACTGAGAACTTGTGCAGGGCATAAACCTGAATTATCTGCATTTGGTATCTGCTATTGAGTTGTACTAATAACTATGTGCCATATCTAGATACACCATCAATCCCCAATATTGTTCTTTCATTTTTCATTTATAACGAATCTATCCAACTTATTTCAACTCTTGTGCCTTTATAATAGAGTATATGTCCACTTTTTAAATCGTTGTGTCTTCACCTTTTCTTCTAACTTCCCCAAGAATAATAATATTAGCTTCTTTCATAAAGTTCTTCTTCTAATTCTTGCAATCTTCTTCACTTGGTAGTCTGCAGTTGTAAGCTTACCTAAATAAAAAGTCATCATCAAATGGCAGCCACAGGTCACAATCAGATTCATGCAGCACCTACCTTTAATTTTCTTACCTTGGTTGGTGACTTTACGACCTCCTGGGAATAAGAGATTCATGCTTTATTTTTGTTTGTCTGTATTGTATATTTTGTATTGGGAAAATATTTATCATTTACACAAACATTCATTCTCCATATCATTTTTAAAGAAGAAGAACTATAGTATTTTTGATCTTAAACTCGAAATTAAAAACCAAATAACTCACACTAGTTTAATGCATGTTGTTAAGCAGCCTTGATAAATTTTCTTATGGATAATCTACATAAGTAATACAGCTGCAATGACAAGAGCGTATGGAGTGGATATTGGCGATTGCTCTGCTCAGTTCCTTAAGGCCTCAAGAGGGAATCAAAGGGTCTCCTTTCAGGATTGTGTAAGCTCTTTCTGCATCCCTCAAGTTATATATATCTTATGCATATATATATATATATATTATGTAAATATATAAATATGTAGTTACATTAATTCATTAAGCAAAAAATTTACAATAAAGGAAAAAATAGCATAAAATTAAATGTTTATTAAACATATAATACTTTAGTCATAAACTTTAAAAATATTTTTTTTCTTAATAAAAAAATATTAGAGGCAGCAATACAAGATTCAAAAAATATAAAAATATTTTAATAAAAATAACGTAAATTAAAATAAAAACAGGTATTAATTAATTCTATAATCTGTAAATGAAATGATTGTTTTATTAATTATCTAAAAGCTGTTTAATTAAAAAGTGCAGATGAAAAGGATTAGATAAAAGGAAAGAAAGAAAAAAAGTTTAGTTTGATAATGGGAGCAGAATAAAGCCCTGGACCAGCAATGAAAAAACAGATCAGTGACGTTTTTGTTCATGATTATAGAGGACTATAAAAAAAAAAAAGAAAATATTGAGATTCAGTCAGTTTTACCGCTGCCAGTTACAGTGAGTCTACAGCGACAAAGACGCACTTGTCGTCCTCACTCACTTATTTTAAATGCAAAGACTGTAACTGATACCAGAACAGAACCAGCTAATGCTACACTCCAAAATATCCCAGGCTTGGAGTCTAATCCAGCAGAGAAAGTCTAAAGGTAGGAATTGCCAATGGAACTTTATGGACTTTCTACATTATCATCAGAACTGAACAATTATTAAAATCATAATATTAATTAGAACTTTAAAGATTGATAAATTAACATTCAAATTTTATAAAAAGAACTTTTCTCTGACTTATGTGTCAACTCAATTGATAATGTGTAATATTATATATGTGGTTGATAAAATATTTCCATTTGTATTTATTTTGTATTAATATTTATTGTTTTAAATTTTAAGCGAGAAATTCAAGGTTGCATTTAAGCATTGCATAGATTTAATTAGGGTTAGTTTTGTTGTGGTTTTCTGATAGATTAAAATATACTCGTCATAATATACACGGTAATGTATGATGAACACCAAGGAACCTACATTACTCCTTCAATTATTGACACATGGGATGACTTCTTTATTTTGATCCAAGTTTGTCAACAATTTGGAATGTTTGACCATAGAATATATTGCAGCCGATCTATATTGACATTATAAAACATAGTGGATAAACAATCTGTCGCGAGCGTATTTAAATGTAGGTAAGTCGGGCGTGAATGGCTATATAGATTTGTAGAGATTACTAAAGGGAAGGTAAATGTAGAGATTTATTTGTGTCGTTGTTGAATTGGGTCAATGGATTGGATATATTTTATTATTAGTAGATGTAGTATGAGTTTCATCACGTGCAGAATCGCTGAATACTGCACCAACCACACTATGGATGGGATGCCAAATCGGCAAAGATGGCGGATTATCTCAGTTTTGTTTACTATTGTTCTTCTTACTTTTAGGCGTCATATTCTATGGATAGAATTAATGTTTCTCTAACTATACTGTTCAAATTTCCATTCCTGACAGTATAATATATTTGTACTGTTGTATTTTTGCATTACTGGGATACACCAAACATCAGATAGTTGATACAGTTTAATGCAGATTTTAGCTAAAGTTAAATAGGGATGGAGATGTTTATTTTCTAAATGCAATCTATGTAGTCTATTCATGTAGTATCTAAATAAAATATTAAACTCAGTGTAGGCTTATGTATCTTGTTAAAGATCGTATAAATCAAATATTTAACTATTTCATGAATATAGAATGATTTTACTATATTAATGAAGCATAAATGATTTTATATTAATTACAATTTCCAGCACATTGGCTTTTATTCCTCTGTTGAATATAATTAAGATATAGATTTTATCTCTGCGTCTCGTGAGCTAGTGACTTTTAATTTATGATGGAATATTGTAAGTGGAATCTGCTGCATGCGATACTCTGCCTACTTGCCAATTACAGTTTCAAAATGCCTAGATAAACACCCTGGTAGATTACGGAGAGCTGTGTTTTTGCAGTGAGATGATCTGCACTTCCATTTGATCATTATATTGGCGTCCAAGTGTATTTCCCTCAGGGTGAGGATTATAGAGGGGTAGGTAGATGAAATTTTTATCTTTTAATAAATCTAATGAGGTACTTTTACAGGAATTTTAAAAGTGAATATTACAAATAACATTTGTTGTTTTTCACAGTATTTCAATTTTTATTACTTGCTTGTAAATTATAATGAATGTTTTAATATTACCAATACTTTGAATAAGTGAATAAATGTAATACAACTTATATTTTTGAAATTAGTATAAATATATTTGTTGTATTGACGTGGAGGTACAGTTTGAATTTTTGGTCTTAAAGAGCCTTTGCCAGTAAGAAAAATTGCATATAAGATAATCGAGGCCGTAATAATAAGCATAATAATAAATCTAA
The DNA here is from genome assembly GCA_028023455.1 of Epiperipatus broadwayi. NCBI lineage: Eukaryota > Metazoa > Onychophora > Udeonychophora > Euonychophora > Peripatidae > Epiperipatus > Epiperipatus broadwayi. The sequence continues at coordinate 8,380,259 of JAQFVV010006227.1, forward strand.
ATCATATTTTTTTTTTTAAAAAAAGTCTTAACAAATTAAAATCATCGTTCAACTTGCTAGTAATAGTTAAAGGTAGGAAAATAAACTTAGGAAGGAGGAAGCGAAATTTAGCTAATGGGAATCAATGATCATTTTTTAATATTATATTTATTGTAATTACTGTTTATCTTGTAAAAAAATTGTCCTTTAATTTTCATATATATTCAATTTAATATAAATAAATTACTAACACTAAGTAAAGTTTTTTTTTTTTTTTAATGTTTTTTGTTTTGAAGTTTGATAACGATATATAAATATGTTGTTACATTAATTTAAAAATAAAAAACTTAAAGTTATAAATAAAGAAAAAACTATTACTAAAATTAAATAGCTAATAGCTTTCTCTATATATATTGTAGTCTTATTTAAATATTTTTCAATAAAACAAAAAAAGTATTTGACATGTTTTTTATACAAAAAATATAAGATTGTGAAATAATAAAACTATTTTAATAAAAAATATAAGTTAAAATAAAAACAGGTATTAATTAATTCCTGTAATCTGTAAATGGAAATGATTATTTATTAATTATCTAAAAAGCTGTTTGTTAAAGTCCAGATGAAAATTGAAATAAGAAGAAAGAGATTTTTTAACGACCAATGGAAGCAAATAAAGGCTGAACAAAACGAAAAACAGAACAGTGACACATTTGTTTAGTGATTCATAGGAGGACTATAGAAAATAATTATTGGAGTTCAGTCAGTTTTAAAAGCTTAACTTGATTAGGTGATCCAAAGCGCGACGACCTTGCCTTATTAGTCCTCTATCATTTAAAGTATAGGAGCTGGCGATACTGAAAAACTAAGTCCAAGCAGCTAATGCTATCCAAGAATATCTGAACGATCTTCACAGGGAAAGTCTCTGGTAGAGGTACAAGCGGGGAACATGGACTCTCTTCTAACAATAGAACTGAACAATTTGTTAAATCATGAATATTAATTAAGAACTTTTTAAAATTGTTATTTTAAATTAATTTAAATTTTATAAAAAGAACTTTCTCTGATACTTATGATGTTTAACTCAGATGGCAATGACTTGATAATATATTATACTATAGTTTGTGTTAGTAATCTAAAAATCATTTCCATTTATTATTTATTTAGCATTAATATTAATTGTTTAAATTTTAAATGAGGGAAATTTTAAGGTTGGGTTAATTAGATATTATAGATTAAGATTATGGAGTCTCTTTTGTGGTTTTCTGACGTCGGATCCACGATCTCAGTAAGTCAACGATATCACCTGGAGTGTCTTTCAAATGGATGTTTCAAGGAGACTCCTTGTATTCCTCAGCAATTGGTAGGTCACGTTTACCGATTGACATTCTTTGTAATGTTCAATCCAGGTTCCATGTTGTCTTGTTGGAATGTTTTTGACCGTGGAATCTGTGCAGCCGATCTATATTCGACAAATTTATAAAATAGATTGGATAAAAACAATCGTGCGAGCGTGCCCAAATGTTAAAATTTTAGATTTAAAAAACAGTGAATGGCTATATAAGATTGTAAAAGTTTATATTTTAAAGGAAGATGGGTGATCTTAGGTTTATTTTGTATGTGACATTGATTGGGTCAATGGATTGGTTACTGATTTGTGTAAATTAGTAGTTGTAATTATTTATAGGTTCATTGCAGTGCAGGGTGAAGGCTGTGAAATACGCTTTTATTAACTACTTACTCTAGATGGGGATTGCAAATTAGGCAAAAGGATGTTGGTCCCTTCCATATGGAGTTTCCTTTCCATTGTTCTTCTGCTACGAACATCATATTCCTGTATTCTTGGACAAAGTCAATGTTTTTCTCTAAAAACCTACTGTTCGATTTCCATTCCTGACAAGTATATTATATTTATCTTCTATTAATTTCATGCTACTATTCTGAATTAATAAATATCAGGATGGATTGATGCCAGGAGTTTAATTTCCTTTTCTTGAATTTTAGCTAACGTTAGAAATGGGGATTTAGATGTTTTATTTTTTCAAATTACAAGATATATACAGGTCTATTCATATTTGACCATCTAAATAAAATATTGAAGCTCGGTGAAAAGTTTATGTAAATGTACAATTTAAAGAGCTAATTAAACATAAAAATCTAAAAATGTTAAACCTATTCCTGAATTTAGAATGATTATATTGTGTAAATCATCGTTTATCATGTTGGTGCTGCTGATTAGCTTTATTATAGCTACTATTTTGAGATATAAAATTAAGAATCTACTTAAGATTTTTATCTCTGCGTCTCGTAGCTGAAACTAGTGACTTGAGCTAACAGTCGAATATTCAAATAAGTAGATCTTAACAGCGAAAAATATTACTATACTATAAATTTCTAAGAGTTTAAATGCTGAAAATGCTTTTCTATTGAGATTTTAGATAACTTGTTTTTTAGGTTAGATTAGATCTTCTTGCCATTTAGATCGTTATAATATATATATATTAAGGTGAGGTATTTAAAAAACTTTATATCTACAGCTTTCAAGTAATTGTTTATTTACTGTTATAGTTTTACATTTTAGCTTGTTTAATTTGAGTTTTAATAATATAATAATTTCTTCACCTCATTTGTTTTGTAGTTGTTTAATATATAAAAACATTGAACGTTATGATTTATCTTTGGATTCATCATAGATAGTGCATGTTTATGTAGTGATATAATTTAGATATTTATCAATAAAATTTTTAAGGCAGTAGTGAGTCTGGATTATGAATTATGACAAGAATTGTGTCAATGTGTTTATGCCTTTGTCTTATCTTCAGTGTTTCTTGATATCCAAAATATTTACAAATCACCTGAAAAGTTCATGCGATTCAAGGAATTCACTGTCACAACAGTGAATCACCATATAATTTTGATGTAGCATGAACTTATATGCAAAAACTACTGTACTATTTATGTTGTAAATCATAACCACTACATGATGTAACATATCATTTTGCTAAATGAATATCTTATATACTGCCATTAGCCATGTATTGATTCAGAAATAACATGGAGAGGGCTTCGCACAACAAGTTACCATTTAATAAGACATACTACTTGCCATATATATATATATATATATATATCACTATATATCTCTCTCAATAGAGATATATAAAACTAAATAAAGTTGCATTGAAATTAGGAAAAGCTACTAAATTTGCTATTTTATCTTATATTACAAATTCTTGATAAATTTAGATTGCACATGTCACAGTTTTTACCAGAATATGGAGATGATTTAGATTGGATTTGCCAGTAATCTTTTGGAACTTTCTTTCTAATTTTGAGGTTTTCTTACGATTTAATGAATGTCCTATAACAAATATGGTTTCTTTAACACTGTAAAATAAAATAAACTATTACCTTTAACGTCCACATCATTTCTCCATTCAATCATAATATAAGAGCATGATTATTTTCTGCTCAGATCAGAATATCACAATTTACTCTGAACTATGTTTGAATAAAGCATAGTAAAGAAAAAAACACCAAGAAAATAATTTTGTTAATCGAATCAGACAAGCTCTTCTATTTCAATTTGATATAACAATCATTGCTATCATAGGTTCTTTTTACCATTACAATCTTATCAGTCATAATGATTTAAATGTTTTGCACTCATTTAAATACTCTATAATAATATCTTTTGCCAATTAATTGATTTTTCAGGTTTAATTACTGTTATGCTTGGGGATGATTAATAATAAAAAACTCGTAAGAACAATACTCAAGATACATTATTTATCAGTCACAGGTGATAAAAATAAGATATTATAGGTTTTTTAAGTCAATTATGACTGCCTATTAGAAATAGCTAGTTGGCAATGAGGTTTTACTATTTAGCTAAAATTATATAACATTATCTATTGCCAAGAAAAATCCAAAAAAATTAACATAGTCAGATTACCTTCTGTACTTCTGACTTTAGGTGAATAACCAATGTTCCTTAGGACTTTATCTGCTTTTACTGTGTTGAATAACTTTAAGTATATTTCTTTGGTTTATAACTTTGTGATCTAATTATCTATTTTTTATCTTGCATGAGTTAAATTAATAAGTTGGTTATTCTATAATAATTACGAACCTTAAACTACAATGAACTAATTAAGTATGGCACAAAAACATATTCACAAAATGATTAAAAGAGACCTTTGGATCTTTAATAATGAATTTAATTAAATCTGTTACCAAAGCAAGGTGTTAACAATATGAATTCTCGAACTTTTAATAAATTCAGACGACATTATTTAAACCAATACTGAAATTAAATTTCTAAGCATTTTAAAAATACATGAACCTCAAAATTTAACGACTTTAGTATGTAAATATGTAAACATGTATCAAAATTTGAGTTTAAAATTTTTATCATTTAGTTTAATTAAAACTGTACTTATAAACTAAAAAGCCATATTGCTGGTCTCTCGATTAATTTTCTTCCTTCTACTCCTACTTATACAACGATTTTAGCTCTTTTATTGCTATCTAATAAAGTCAGTGATGTATATAACATAGAAGTAAAACCATATTTTCTCTCACTATTGGGTAAAAGTGGTTATAAAAAGTGATTTGATGTTAAACTGGATATAATTCAATATCGGGTGAATATATATATCTTTACGAATTAAATAAAGTATTAAAATTCTGTATTGATATGACGACAGATATATATATATATATATTAAAACGAAGATTTGCACAGGTTAAATATATAAAAAAACATATTTTGCAGGTTCATCCATGGTACAGCTTTATCTTCTGATGTTTCGACTTGGTCACACAAGTCATCCACAAGTGAGAAAAGGTAGAAAGACGGTTGTAGAGGCGCTACCAATCACTGATTTGAAAAACGTTAAAGATCCACCAGCAGCAAAAATATTAAATGTTAAATGTTAAGTTAGAATGTTTTTTAAAAATCTTTAAATAGGAGAAAGTTTGCATGTATCATCTCGCTTATTGATACAATCTGACCTTTTAAGTATCTCAATGGCTTATCTAATTTTGCACTGGTAAAGAATATATATATATATATAGCAATGATTAAATAAGATAAATAGACTGTAAAAAAACATTATAAGAGTAAAGTATATAAGTATATTGAAAATACATATAAATATATCTCGTAAAATAATAATTACGTTCTTCATTAGTGTAAAATTAACCAGAATATAATAAGTAGGTAGTGATGAAATTCCATTTTGGTTACTAAACTGATGATTCTAAAATTAAATAAATAATATTAATAAAACAGACCACCACTCAAATTATATTTTAATTTGAAATCATTATTATTTATTATTCTAATTAACTATTAATATTCAAAGAGTAGTTGCAGTCACTCTGTTTTAAAATTTATTAACATAAATTTGAAAAATCATTAGTTGTTTAGATACCTTTCCAGCAGTGGTGTATTATTCCATAACAGATGATTACTGAGCGTATTCTGACTTACTAGTAAGTGATAGCTTTAGAATTAAGTAAATCATTTATATCAACATCTAAATTACAATTACCTCTATTTAGCATATTCAAGCATTTATAAACTACTTAAACATTAAGATTTTACTTAGACCAATTATAATTTAACAAGAAATCAAATCCTAAGTCTGGTTTTATATACTTTCAGGAACTCGTTTGTACCAACTGTAAACCTCTTTAACGTTTTCGTTAGAAGATTAATACAACAACCGTATCATGCGACTTTCTTAAAAGCTTTTGTCATATGCAAAACTAGATGGCTTCGAACTAATACAAAAAAACTTATTAAAAACATGATAGTACATACGAAACCTATACTGCATTATTGATGTTGACATTAACTATCAATCTACAAGGATAGATAGTTAATGACTTATCCAATTGCTCATTCTACTTAATTGTAGGATTGGTGATATCTCCACTAGGATTTATTAAAATATTATCATAAATTAAGTTATATTGCATTATCAGTGATTGAAGAGCTCTCTCTTGGTTTGTTCCGAAATATTTGTCGAGAGAAATTGGATTGTAATTTTCAGATTAAGTGGTTGTATTTTATGATAATTATAGTATGTGAAGTCAAATAAGTGCTTCCATGGTTTTGGTGATGATAAATATACATAGATTTTTAAAACATCAAATTAGGTTATGGAGTTACTGTGTTATGTTATTTATGTGGAATGCTTTCTACTATTATTCAATAAATGTGTGAATGATTTTTGAAATGAAAAAATAAATAAAGATAGGAGTGATTTTCTCACAGGACAGGTAAAGTAAATTAGTGTTAAAGAAAGCAGTTTGGCCTTAGCTTCTACATCTATATTATGATAATAACATCCATTTGTAGTAATAGTGGTTTGAATTTATATTAAGTATTTTATAACAGGTAGCATAATTCAGATGCAGCATGAAATATTAGTATTTCAAGTTATGGAAAGTCAAAATATTAATTTATTAATTATTTATTGCAAATGTATCTTGTTATTTTTAGGTTTTATACATCACTCTCATAATATTTCATCCTCATTTTGAATGATCAAACAAAAGCAAGTATAGCCATTCAATATAATTATTCATTGCTTTAGAAGAATAACGACCTCTTACTCTATATTTAGAAGCCCTCTCATATTATTTTGATGTACATTTGAAGTAAAATACCAAGAACTTTAGTTTTACATAGTATAATTTTACAGACCAGAGTTTAATAGAGTTTTCATTTTTTCATAAGCATATCCAGAATTCATTGATAGCTGATTTCTTAAATAAAAATAAAATAATTTATGTTTAATTATTTAATTGTGATATTTAAATTAGGTTTCACCTACTTTATATAACTAAGTAATATTGTGTGTATTTATTGGCTGCAAAAATAATATCATGCTTAGTTATCTTAGTATTAATTATTATAATGTTTCTATATAGTTTATATTGAGTATTGTTAATGAATTATGATTATTTAATAAATATCAAGAAGTTAATTTCATGCATAGTTATCTTAGTATAGTATTGTAATTTTTCTGGGTCTCTATTTATCAATTTACAACAACTTGGTGTCATTTATAAGTAAATATCTTAGTTTAGTTTCATCATTTTGTATTTTTAGTGTAGCATTACATAATGTTTCCTTTTGTAACATCAAATGTACTGTCTCTGCCATATATTGAAGTAAAAATAGAGTTTATTTTTAGCATGTTATTTATTTTCATGTAAACTATTTAATCATTGATGTTGGAATTATTTCAAAACATGTATGCACAAAAACTAGAAAAACAAACGTTTATTTAATTATCTTAATAAATGTTTCATTTATTTAAAACTTTGTTCAAGAATTCTTCTTTGACATGCATTTATGTTCTATGTTTATACGCATACACTTACATATAATATATGGTATGATCACACTATTCCATAATTTAATGATGAGACATAATCCAGCTGATAGTGTTGCTTTTTTGATCCAAGCACTGTATGAAATGTTAATGATTCTCTGAGAATTTTTATTAACATTATTTAGATGATGAATTGAAATCAAAAATACATCTATTTCTACTGAGCTACTCCAACTTACCATTATTTTATTAGGAAAAATGCTAATTTATCATTACTTTTATGATAGTAATTAGGCAGACTATTATATGATATAGATTTAAAATTAAAGCCATGCAATAAATTAATTCCTTGAGATATTCTCTCACTATTTTAGATTATACCTTAATTCAGATTTTATATTTAAAATATATTAAAGTTAAATAATGTTATATTTTATATTGTATTTAACTACGACATCATAGTATAGTTAATCAGCACTACATCTATATTTTATTAATTTTTATCACACAGTATAGAGGTTGTTCAATACATGTGGATGATGGGAGATAAATTATGAACTATGCTTCAAATTTAAATGGTAGACACCAATTCAATTACTTATTTATTTTAAAGCTTAATACGATGCTTTTTGCTATTAATCATAACTGTTTCTCCATATGTTCTCACATTTTGCATTCTATAGATCTCTATAACCCCAACTTGAGCTAAGCTAGGTAGAAAGAGATAAAATTAATGAATTTAAAGCAAAGTTTGAACTGGAAAACAGTTTATTATTATTAATAAATTAGGTACCTCAGGTATTTGATTAAATTAGGAAGGTAGGATTGAATTTTGGGGAGTGTTACTATATATATATATGAAAATATTGACCTCTTTACTAACTGAAGTATTACAGATATTTAAATATTACACCCAGACACTTATGATATTTTAACAATACCCTCGTAAACTTAAATATCAAACTCTCATCTAAGTTTGACTGTTTAAATTCAGATGATAGATGATTTTCAGTTGTATTTGAACATTGCATTTCAGTGAAAGGACATAACATAATCAGGCTATATAATAAACTGAAAATTTCTTAAAAACAAGTAAACGAAAACACAAAAAAATTAATCATTGCAATAATTACTGATTTATTTATGATTCTACTATTTAAATGTAATGAGCAGATCAAATTAATGGCTAACATTTCTTCTACAAGATTAATAAAATATTTATTTAAATTTTACATACGAGATAATAAATTAACGTTTCACCATTGCCACAAAACAATTTTTCAATAAATTGTTTTAAAAAGTAATGATTATTCTCCACTCCTAGTCATTGATAAAACACATTTATTTAATGGCAAGAACTTAACACTATCTTGTTTTATAGCATTACCGTTAACTCATCTAAATTGCTGGTGGAATAGTTACAAACTCATAGGCGAATAATTCAAATAAATATTTTTAAATAATAACAAATACTCTCAGATTTAATACTGCACTTAGATTATATAATAAACTATTGAGGAAAGCATATCTACAAGTTTTCACAAATC